>OY747705.1:55962797-56562797 GCA_963556495.2 Valencia hispanica | reverse complement strand
GATTGGTTAATTGAGTCCATCTAAGTTAATAGGTGCCACCCCTGTGGAGGAATATAAATGAATGAATGAATAAATAAATAAATGAATGAATGCTTTATTAATCCCCCAATGGGGAAATTCAGTTTCCAGTACAACCCGTCCAAGAACATACAAACAACATGCACATACAGGATCAGGCATACTGTGGGTTGCAGCCAGCTTCTGCAGCGTTCCATATGCAGTTAAGAAATGGTGACAAGAGTTAGGGGAAGGGAGAAGGGGAGAAAAAAAACCCTCAACACATAAAAGCACATTTATCAGTCACAGCCAATACTAACAAAAAGGAGGAAATTGTGGGTGCGTGCATCAGTGAGTCCGTGAACTTCCCCTCAGTTCAATCCCAGTGTCTGTCGCCAGATGTAATACACGACCTCAAGAAGAGCCGAGTCCAGAAGTTCGCAGGCACATGTGCGGGGATGGGGTGGTGGAAGACCGTCCTTCTACATAAACATCCAGGGGAGTTTTGTGATGTCTGGCCTTCCAAGGCCAACACCGGGTGCCAAATCAGATAACAATTGTTTTGGTTCAGGCTGGAGCTTGTTGCATCAGCCTTAGAGTCTTTCAGTGGTCTCAATGGCGACTCCAAACAGCCGAATCAGGGGTCAGTTTCCACCCACCCGGCAGAGGAACTAAGTTGTTTCAACACCCTGTACGAGTCCCTCAACCGGACCCAGCTTGCTGCTCAGAGCATCCAGCTTACCATTTTGCTCGTTTAACGCATGAGTGTGAGCGTTGACAGCACGGCACATTCCTTTGTGAAGCTGTAAAAGCTTGCCAATTGCTTCCGACTGCTTCCGAATTTTGCAATACATCAGGAATTCACTCCTACCAAACAGCAGAAACCCGGTTATCATGACACCAATTATGTAGATATCTTTAACGTTCAGCACGGACAGCAGCGACAGACATATAATCTTCCATTTATCCCAGGAATCCAAAATATATCCTGCCGTGGGTGTCCCGTCAGGACAGGAGGGCTCTTCCTTTAGCCATTCTATGGGTAGAAAAAATTTTATCAATTCAATTTAATGAACGACTGAAAGCAGCGTTAAGTGCTTTGGGGCCCTCAAGAATACAGGTCCTTCTCAAAAAATTAGCATATTGTGATAAAGTTCATTCTTTTCCATAATGTAATGATCAAAATTCAACTTTCATATATTTTATATTCAATTCACACCAACTGAAATATTTCAGGTCTTTTATTGTTTTAAAACTGATGATTTTGGCATACAGCTCATGAAAACCCAAAATTCCTATCTAAAAAAATTAGCATATTTCATCCGACCAATAAAAGAAAAGTGTTTTTAATACAAAAAAAGTCAACCTTCAAATAATTATGTTCAGTTATGCACTCAATACTTGGTCGGGAATCCTTTTGCAGAAATGACTGCTTCAATGCGGCGTGGCATGGAGGCAATCAGCCTGTGGCACTGCTGAGGTGTTATGGAGGCCCAGGATGCTTCGATAGCGGCCTGAAGCTCATCCAGAGTGTTGGGTCTTGCATCTCGCAACTTCCTCTTCACAATATCCCACAGATTCTCTATGGGGTTCAGGTCAGGAGAGTTGGCAGACCCATTGAGCACAGTAATACCATGGTCAGTAAACCATTTACCAGTGGTTTTGGCACTGTGAGCAGGTGCCAGGTCGTCTTCATCTCCATAAAGCTTTTCAGCAGATGGAAGCATGAAGTGCTCCAAAATCTCCTGATAGCTAGCTGCATTGACCCTGCCCTTGATAAAACACAGTGGACCAACACCAGCAGCTGACATGGCGCCCCAGACCATCACTGACTGTGGGTACTTGACACTGGACTTCAGGCATTTTGGCATTTCCTTCTCCCCAGTCTTCCTCCAGACTCTGGCACCGTGATTTCCAAATGACATGCAAAATTTGCTTTCATCCGGAAAAAAAAGTACTTTGGACCACTGAGCAACAGTCCAGTGCTGCTTCTCTGTAGCCCAGGTCAGGCGCTTCTGCCGCCGTTTCTGGTTCAAAAGTGGCTTGACCTGGGGAATGCGGCACCTGTAGCCCATTTCCTGCACACGCCTGTCCACACCTTTTCCTTCCCACAGACTTCCCACTGAGGTCCCTTGATACAGCACTCTGGGAACAGCCTATTCGTTCAGAAATGTCTTTCTGTGTCTTACCCTCTTGCTTGAGGGTGTCAATGATGGCCTTCTGGGCAGCAGTCAGGTCGGCAGTCTTACCCATGATTGCGGTTTTGAGTAATGAACCAGGCTGGGAGTTTTTAAAAGCCTCAGGAATCTTTTGCAGGTGTTTAGAGTTAATTAGTTGATTCAGATGATTTGGTTAATAGCTCGTTTAGAGATATGCTAATTTCTTGAGATAGGAATTTGGGGTTTTCATGAGCTGTATGCCAAAATCATCAGTTTTAAAACAATAAAAGACCTGAAATATTTCAGTTGGTGTGCAATGAATCTAAAATCTATGAAAGTTTAATTTTTATCATTACATTATGGAAAAGAATGAACTTTATCACAATATGCTAATTGTTTGAGAAGGACCTGTAAATGAAGTGCTATTGAATATTGATACAGGCCGTTTACCATTCTTAATCCTAAAAGTGATCAATTCCACACACATTTAGTGTGAGTTAAACCAAAAGTGTATTTTTTACATTTACAGCAGTGTGATTTTTCATGTGATTATCTAAACCACTCCACCACCTGTAAGATTTACCACAAAGTTTACAGGTATAGGGTTTCTCACCTGTGTGAGCTCTCATATGCCGGGTTAGATCACCATTGTGTGTAAAAGATTTATCACAAGATTTACAATTGAACAGTTTCTCACCTGTATGAAGTCTCATATGGTAGGTAAGACTACTTTGCCGTGTAAAAGATTTATTACAACATGTACAACTAAAGGGTTTCTCGCCTGTGTGAATTGTGAGGTGACTGGTTAAGTGACAATTCTTTCTGAAAGATTTTCCACATGATCGACAATGATAGGGCTTTTCTCCTGTGTGAGTTTTAAGGTGGTAGGATAAATTAGATTTGTGTGTGAAAGATTTATCACACAGCTGACAAGGGAATGGTTTCTCATCAGTGTGAGTTTTAAGGTGACGAGCTAAATAACTATGCGCTCTGAAAGACTTATTACACAGCTCACAAGGATATGGTCTTTCACCTGTGTGAATTCTTACATGAACAGACAACTGACTGGCATCTCTGCAAGAATAATCACAAATGTTACATGAATACGGTTTCTCCCATGTGTGGGCTTTCATGTGAGCAGTCAAGTTACTAGGCTCAGTGAAACATTTACCACATACGTTACACTGGTAGTTTTGCCTTTCTAGTTTTGAACTGTCCACATCATTCGTGTGATTTATTGTGTCCTGAGGTCTCCTGTCTGGCTTCAGATCTTCATCTCTACTTGATCCTGGGTCTTTCTGGTTACTTCCTAGCTGATGTTGGTTCTCATCCTCTTGCCGGTTTCCAGAGAGGAGCTGGTTCTTGATTGGTTCTTGTTCATTGTTGCTTTTTTGCTCATTAGTAGAAGTTGCCATGAAGGTTTTAGGCTCCTGCTTCACTACAAAATGATGCTCCTCCTGATTACTGCAGAGATCCTGCTGCTCCTCTTTAATCTTCACATGTTCTGGTTCTTCTTGTTCCTGTTTAATCTGAACAGGTTCTGGTTCCTCCTTTGTCTCCATCATCTGCTGCGGTTCTGGTTCATTGTGGAATATTTCCTCATCAGCAGGAGTCACCAGAGAGGAGTTGCTCTCCTGCTTCACAGAAATCTGTCCTTCACCCTGACAGATCAACAGTTCAATATGTTCTACTTTAATTGCCTGAGGTTCTGGTTCCTCTTTAGTCTCAATCACCTGCTGTGGTTCTGGTTCCTTTGGTTCCTCTTTTATCGGTATAATGTTTGGAACCTTGGGATCAACAATTGACATCCTCTCTTTGGTTATAAGAAGATTATCAGCCAGAACCTCTGAAGAAGCAACAGACATGATGATGCTGTGGAAGACCTGAGGGAAGAACAATAGAACATTAATTCAATTTATGTAAAATACATTTAATTTAAAAGGTTTCGTTAACTGAGAAACAGTGTAATACTTGTTTCTTTTGAAATATGATTGGTCACTGAGTTGCATATGAATGCTGCACCTGAACATTTTCTCCAACCACCATTGCCTGCATTAGCTACAGAAATGAAATAGATGGCAAAAATCTTTGAGTCAGAAAAAGCCAGCCTCTTCTACGTCACAGGGAATATTAGTATTCATGGTTTTGCCTACCTGCGGCCGCCCACGGGAAGGCTGTATTGATTTTGAAGCCGAGCATGTCTGGTCTGTAGTATAAATAAATGCCTTGTGAGTCGTATGAGGAAAAAATGGTCTGGCGTTCCTGTTTCAGGAGGTTGCAGTTTGTCGGAGGAGTGGATAGGGAAAACGTCTCTGAGTGGCTAACAGCAATGCTACCTTTGAACAAATGATTAACGTAACTTACTTCAATGGCGGTGTTGCAAGACAAATTACAACAGTTTCTGCAACGCTGATGTGTCATCTCCACAAATAACACAAGCCCCAAACGTGTTCCACCATGTTGTACAGTTGGTAATGGTGAGGTTCTACCAGTAGAGACATGCTCTGCTCTCTCCTGGAAGCAAAATCAATACAGCATTCCCGTGGGCGATCGCAAGCCAAGGTGGACAAGACCATGAACACAACTTTTCTCTGTGACGTAGAAGAGACAGGCTATTTCTTTTCTGTGGTTAATGCAGGCATTAATGTTCACAAATTAACAGACAAAACGGCAATGAGTTTGTGGCAATATCTAGGGATTTTAATCACTCCTAACTCTGCCATAATCGAACATTTCAACAGTTACTTAGCTGCTCTAACAGAGAAAACAAAACCCTGAACTGCTTTTATGGAAATGTCAAGGATGGCTACATCTCCAAAGCAATACCTCCTTTAGGCGAATCAAATCACAATCTGTTTTCATCTGCTCAGAATATAAACCCCTTGCTCAGAGAACATTGTAATGAAGGGAATTATGAAAAGAAGAAAACTGTGAAAAGATGGTCACAGGAAGGTAAAGAAGCCCTGCAGGGTTGGTTTGATGCTAAAGATTGGGATGCCCTATGCCAGCAACATGGACAGGATATCAATAGGTGTAGCACCCTATGATTTGAGGAATTAAGTAAATACAGGGGGTATCACAGAATTTTACTAACATAATGTAATGTAAAACACAACGCGGAATCTAACAGAATTCGCAGATATTGGCGAGAAGGAAAAATTACATCGTGATTTCTGTAGCATTTTGGCTGTTGCAGCCCCTGTCCATACTTGGTAATGCGGGGTTTGTCTTCGCTCGGCTATCTTCCCCCCACAAACAGAAAAAAAGATTTATGACAAAAAGAAAAAAGAACCTCACTGATTTTAATTCCAGCTTTCTCCTGTCACATGTCGATGTGCTCCTGGGCAAGGAACTTAATCCCAAGTTGCCTACCGAGCTCTGTATCTGTATTTGTGAGTGCTAATGGTGGAATGTGGCTCCAGTGTAAAGGGCTCTCTCTCTCATTTTTAACCCTGACATAACACCTTAGTGCACTTGGCCAGAGGTTTTTGAAAGATGAAAAGTAGAAAGAGCAAGGGTGTCATGGAGAAGGTTGGCATTTAAAAGAGGAAGGGTGAGGAAACAGACGCAGCTAAATGTGCAAAATTTGCTACTTTCTCAAAACAAGTTAACGGTTTGACGTCAAATGAGGACAATGAAACGGGTAAGGCAAGATGTTAAACTTTACCTGCAAACCACCATTCAGGTTAATTATTAAGTCAATGAATTGTGTGGCATTGTGGAAATTAACATAACACTATATAATTTTATTAATATACTATGCAACGCCACATAACTGGAAAATGTTGTCTCGGAGTCTCTCAGAGATAGAAGGAAATCCAGAACGACTGGCCATGAGCCCACAAGTCCAGAGAAAGCAGCTAGGACTACTCATTGAGTAAACTATTTAAATATTAACGTAATAAAGAATTAATGCAATAATGAAGGCTCACATGGGCAATGACAGTGAGACCTGGAAGGGTGTATTTAGGAGGAATGCCCCCCCCCTCACCCCCCCCTCACCCCACGATCTGAACCAGAGCGGTGTTTTGTTATTTGACTTCCGTGCTCGTCATGTTCAAGCACAGAAGGTGTCCATATGTGCACTTGGCATCAGGACACCTTAGGTCGTAGCTCGATGATCAACATTGTTGTCGTTTCATCTGATCTGCGGCCACATGTTTTGGAAACTCAGGTAAAGAGAGGGGAAGAGCTGTCCACTGACCACTACCTGGTGGTGAGTTGGCTCCGATCGTGGGGGAGGATGCCGGACAGAGCTGGCAGGCCCAAACTTGTTGCGAGAGTCTGCTGGGAACGTCTGGCAAAGTCTCCTGCCAGAAGGAGCTTCAACTCTTGCCTCCGGTGGGACTTTGAACACGTCCCAGGGGAGGCGGGGGACATTGAGCCGGAGTGGGCCATGTTCCGTGCCTCTATTGTCGAGGTGACTGACCGGAGCTGTGGCTGCAAGGTAGTCGGTGCCTGACGCAGCGGCAACCCTCGATCCAGCTGGTGGACAGAGGCTGTGAGGGTCTTTTTGGCTTACGGGACCGCTGAAGAAGCAGATACGTACCAGAAAGCCAAGCGGAGTGCAGCTTGAATAGTCGCTGAGGCAAAAACCCGGCCGTGAGAGGAGTTTGGTGAGGCCATGGAGAATGACTTCTGTATGGATTTGAGGCGATTCTGGTCCATCATCCAGCGTCACAGGATGGGGAAGTGGTCCAATACCAATACTGTTCACAGTGGGGATGGTATTCTGCTGACCTCGATTCGGGACATCCTTAGTCGTTGGACGGAATACTTCCAAGACCTCATCAATCCCGCTGGAATGCCTTCCAATCTGGAAACAGAGTGTGAGGACTTTGGGTTGGGCTCTCCAATCTCTGGTGCTGAAGTCACCGAGATGGTTAAAAAGCTCCTCAGTGGCAAGGCCCCGGAGGTGGATGAGATTCGCCCGGTGTTCCTTAAGGCTCTGGATGTTTTGGGGCTGTGTTGGTTAACAGGGCTCTGCACACATAGGTGTGGGGTTTCCAGTGTTTACAGATATATTCTTGGGCTGAGGTTATCATTTAGGGCTGCACAATTAATTGGATTTTGATCGTGATCACGATTTTGGTGGCTACGATTAAATGAACCTGATCGTCAACAATGTTTACATTCAAAATGCGAGCTCTTCTGCTTGCCTCTTTATCACACAAAGCCTCAACCAATAGTCTGCCAACCACCAGGGGGCAAACGCATGGCTAAAGCTTCATTAAGCTACCCAAATAAAAACCGCACACATGCCGCTGAGCACTCAGCAGTCACACATTACGGCGGCAGCAAGTTGGACTGATGAGAGCAAGTCATGTCTGGAATGGAAAATACAGCAGCATCTGGAGATGAGGACCACCGGGGTGGTGAGGAGCTTGTGCCTCGAAACGGGTCGACGTCCATTGTCTGGACTTGTTTTGGATTTAGAGCAAGTGACATTAAACAGGAGCAAGTGATATGCAAAGAGTGTAACAGAGTGGTGTCTGCTCCGCAGAGTAACAACTAATTTGTTCAACCATCTGAAAAAACATCACAAACATAAATACGAGGAATGCATGAAGGCCAAAGCCAACGCTAATTCACAAAATCCCCATCCGTATCCAGCGGCAACCCAGACAACCATTACAGCAACCCTGCACCGCGCAGTACCCTATCCATCTTCTTCACAAAGACACGCAGAAATAACAGACGCAATATCTTTTTATTTGGCCAAAGATATGTGTCCGATCAACACAGTGAGCAATGAAGGCTTCAGAAAAATGTTCAAAACACTGGACAAGAAATACGAGATCCCCTCGCGTAATTATTTCTCCAAAGTGGCGTTGCCTGCGCAATATGAAAAATGTCGGGAGGGAATAGAGAGAGAGATCTGAAGACGGAATGCCCAACAAGGTGGGGATCCAGGCAGGCAATGATTGCAAGAATCCTGGAACAGCAGAGGGCCATTTCACAAGTCTTATCTTCCGACCGAAAATCAAGGCACCTCATCCCAACATGGCAGGACACTGATGTCCTGGAAGCCATAAACAAAGCCCTCCAACCTCCAATTGAGTTTACTGATGCGCTGTCCAGTGAGAAGTATGTCAGTATTTCTTTGTGAAACCAGTCCTCCATCTGTTCAGCTCCTCTATCCTCAACATAAGTGATGATGTTGCAGACCTGACCAACACCATCAAAAGGCAAGGCAAGGCAATTTTATTTGTATAGCACACTTTCAACAGCAGGGCAATTCAAGGTGCTTTACATGATTTGGTGATTTAAAAGAAACACATAAAAGAAACACACATTATACATGATACACAATAAAGCAAGAGAAAAATAAAAAAAAGCAAGAGAGCATGAACACATTTCATACATATAACATCAAGCATTTACTCAAAGGCAATTCTAAACAGATGGGTTTTTAGTCTCGATTTAAAGCAGTTCAGAGTTTCAGCAGCTCTACACTCGTCAGGAAGTCTGTTCCAGATAAGGGGAGCATAGAAACTCAAAGCTGCTTCTCCATGTTTAGTTCTGAGTCTAGGGATGTTTAGTAGGCTAGAGTTGGAGGACCTGAGTGGTCTTGGTGGTTGGTACCATGACAACAGGTCTTCAACATATTTTGGTGCTAAGCCATGTAATGATTTATAAACTAGTAAAAGTATTTTAAAGTCTATTCTCTGAGCTACAGGGAGCCAGTGTAAGGACTTTAGAACTGGGGTGATGTGCTCTACTTTCCTGGTTCTAGTGAGGAACACGAGCAGCAGCGTTCTGGATCAGCTGCAGCTGTCTGATTGACTTTTTAGGCAGACCTGTCAAGATGCTGTTGCAGTAATCAATCCGACTAAAGATTAACGCATGGATGAGTTTTTCTAGGTCGTGTTGCAAAATCAGTCCTTTAATCCTAGAAATGTTCTTCAGGTGATAGAACGCTGACCTTGTTATTGCCTTTATGTGACCCTGGAGGTTCAGGTCTGAGTCCATTACTACACCTAGGTTACGAACCTGATCAGTAGGTTCTAGCTGTATTAATTGAAGCTGTGTGCTGACTCTTGATCGTTCCTCCTTGGGTCCAAAAATAATCACTTCAGTTTTGTTTCTATTCAGCTGGAGAAAGTTATGGCACATCCATCCATTTATTTGGTCAATGCATGGATTTAGGGTTTGAATGGGTTCAGAGTCACCTGGTGACATTGTAATGTAGAGCTGAGTGTCATCCGCATAGTTATGGTAGCTAATGTTATTGGTCGCTATAATCTTGCCTAGTGGGAGCATGTAGATATTAAATAAGAGGGGCCCCAGGATGGAGCCCTGGGGCACCCCACATGTGATTTCTGTTCGTTCTGATGAAAAGTTTCCTATTGAAACATAGAAGTCCCTGTTCTTTAGGTAAGACTCAAACCAGCCAAGTACTGTACCAGAGAGTCCGACCCAGCTCTCCAGTCGTTCCAATAAAATATCATGATCAACAGTGTCAAATGCTGCACTGAGGTCCAACAGAACCAGCACTGTGGTTCTTCCACAGTCTGCATTTATGCGGATGTCATTAAATACTTTGACGAGGACAGTCTCGGTGCTGTGGTGAGCGCGGAAACCAGACTGAAAAGCATCAAAAAGGTTTGTCGTTGTTATGAAGCCATTTAACTGCTGAAACACAGCTTTTTCAATAATCTTACTGATGAATGGGAGATTAGAGATTGGCCTGTAGTTCTGCATTAACGTGTTGTCCAGATTTTTCTTCTTTAGCAGTGGTTTAATAACTGCTGTTTTTAAAGCCTGAGGGAAGACACCTGATAGCAGTGATGAGTTCACTATTTGAACAAGATCAGAACCAATAACAGGAAGAACTTTCTTTAGAAAAGCTGTGGGTAGGATATCAAGACAGCAGGAGGAGGAGCTTAATTGGATAATGATTTTTTCAAGGCTGTTCTGGTTTAATTCGTGGAATTCAGACATTTTATCTACATTGTTGTTGATTGGGGATGGCACTGGTTGTGGGTTCGATATTGAGGTACAGATTGACCGTCTAATTGTTAGAATCTTTTCAGTGAAAAAGCTGGCAAATTTATTGCAGGCCCAGGTAGAGTTTAGTTCAGGGGCTACTGTCACTAAAGGATTAGTTAGTCTTTCCACTGTTGCAAATAGAGTCCGTGCGTTATTAATGTTTCTGTTGATGATTTCAGAAAAGAACGATTCCCTAGCATCTTTTATAGTTAGCTGATATCTATTCAGTCTCTCTTTGTAGATCTCATAGTGAACCTGGAGTCGAGTTTTCCGCCATTTTCTCTCACCCCAGTTCTCTTTTTTCACTACGTACCAGTGGATTACTTGTCCACGGAGACTTCTTTCTACCTGAGACTACTTTCACTTTAGTTGGAGCAATGGAATCCATGATGTCTGAGATTTTCGCAAGGAAATTATCTACCAACTTATTTACTGAGTTTGAGTTGGGAGATGAGGGGGATGTGGTGGAAGGATAAATACGTTTAAAGGTTTCTACATAACTGTGCCCTAGAAAACGCTTTTTTATAGTGGTCTTACTGTGGCTGGATAATTTAGCAGAGATGGTACTTTGAAAGAAAACACAGAAATGGTCAGATAATGCAATATTAATTACAGAGATGTCAGAAATATTTAAACCTTTGCTGATAATTAAGTCCAGAGTGTGTCCTTTATTGTGTGTTGGTTGTTTGACATGCTGGATCAGTCCGAAGTTGTGGAGAGTATCATCTAATGTTTTTGCTTGTCTATCTTGGGGGTTGTCGGTATGGATGTTAAAGTCCCCCACAATGATTAGTTGGTCATAGTCGATACATATTACAGAAAGAAGGTCATTGAAGTCATTAAAGAAGTTAGAGTTAAGTTTCGGTGGTTTATATAAACTTAGAAATAACGCTTTGTTAGGCTCATTTATCTGGGTGGCTAGGTATTCAAAAGATTCAAACGCGCCCAGAGTTACCTTTTTAAAGTTCATTGAGTTGTGAAAGATGGTGGCTACACCTCCGCCTCGTTTGTGTTTTCTGTTCTCGCTTAAGAAATTATAATTTGGAGGACTGGATTCTATTAATGAAGTTGTTTCGTTATTTTCATCTAGCCAAGTTTCTGATAAAAGAAGGGCGTGTAAATTATGCTCATTGATGAAGTCATTGATAAGAAAAGACTTCCCGGATAGAGATCTAATGTTTAATAAAGCTAACTTAAGTATTGTGATGACGGGCAGCTGACCCTTCCGACAGGTTATCAATTTGAGATTTTGTTTAATATGAGAGCGTGTGGTTAACGGTTTATGTTTCCTGCTGCTGATAATCACTGATATAGCCTCAGGGGTGCCGGGTGAATTCTGGGAGACGGTAGGGGTGGATTTATTGCCCGGTTCCCTCAAATATCAGATATCTGTAATAATCAGTGGGGGGAAGCTCCCAGGCTTATGGACACTAGTCCCAGGCGTTTAGTGTAGTCTAAGTTTAGGTGTTAATTGTGTCCCAAGTTTGATTTGCTCATTCAGTCTGTCTGTAAAGTTTCTAAATGGAGACTCATTTGATGTGGCTGAGTCACAGGAAGATGAAGACTTAATCTCTGATGGTTGTTTATCTGTTCGGTCCTGTCATCATGACTTGCTGTTTTTGTTCTCTGATATCCATGGGCGCCTCAAGGTCAGCTTTTGGGAGCAAGTGTTTTGCTTTCTGATGTTGATAAGAAAAAATGTTTGCTGCCAACAGCCTTACTCCGGACCTGTTCAAATAGCGCATTCCTGCTTTAAACAGATGATTAGCACTTCCAAATACTTTGAAATTATTAATAAATGTGAACGACTTCTCAGCTGATTGTTTCTTCAACCATTTATGGAGCATGCGGAGTCTGCTAAATCTTTCATCATTCCCTTCAGGGACTGGTCCGCTGATGAGGATGTTTACGTTAAGTCCATCAAGTCTCTGTAGGAGATCAGAAAAGTCTCTCTTCAGAATCTCTGATTGTCTCATCACGATGTCTGCTAATCCAGCGTGAATGACGAGCTTTTCCAAAGCAGGATGTTGGTCCAAGATTTTAGGGATTTTTTCTGATATTTCTCTCACTGTATTTTTGTAGCAGCTAGAAACTTTGGTATTCTTGCTACAAAAAGCCTCAATTCCATTAATTGATCCGTCTTGTATGATAACAGTCTTTGCTGGGGGCGCTCTTACTTTATGTGTCCGTTTGATGTGGCTGGGTTTCTCCTGGTGGCTTTGACTGGTCCCGGGGGATGCGTCATCTTTCTGGGAACTTAGGGCTGCGAATCTGTTTTTCAGCGGGATTCCAGGTGGAGAAATATCTCTTGTTTTTGGCTGAAACCTCTTTTGTTTACTTTTAGCAGAAGCGGCAGTTCTGGGTTCAGAGGTTTCTCTGTGTCGGAGTTTCTTTTGTTTTTTCTTCCTCGGAGAACAGGCTGGGGTTGATTTCATGCATTTTAAAGCTGGCCAGTTTTCATTGTAGTGCGGAGTTCTGCCGCTCAGACGCCTGTAGGGAGTCTCTGTGACACGGTTAGACCGATGTAACACCGGGCTGATAGGCTGTTCCCTGTTCAACGGTAAAGTTGTTTCATTTTGTCCATAATCAGCGTGGAGATCAAAATTAATTTCCAGACGACGTAGCTTCGTTTCAATGCCCTCAATTCTGTGGAGCAGTTTTTCAAAATCCTCAGCTGAGCAAAAAGCCATGTTGATAAGTCCATAGAAAAGTAATCCAAGAATAGATCTGGTCCAATACAGTAACTCCAGGGGCTGGGAAAATAAAGTAACTAAGAAAAGGTTAAGAAAGAAAACAAGAAAAGCAAACAGAAAATAAAAGAAAACAAGTGAACGGATCTGGAGGGAGACAGAGAGCAGCTGCTCCTCCTTCAGCAGACATCAAAACCAACATCTTCACTTACCTGGAGGAAAAATACAAGAATCCAGTAACACAAGAACTGCCTGACATGGCCTCTGCACTTGATCCACGCTTCAAGCTGAGATACGTTAGTGAGGACAGTACTGCGTCGATCCAGGATAGAATTCTGTCTGAGATGGCTGCCTTTGCAAGCATGGTGAGGAGTAATTGTGAATACACTAGATACAGATTTTTAAATAAATTAAAGATATTAAGTGGATTTTAATGTGCTGAGAGGACATTGTTATAACGTAATCTGAATATGGACTTTAAATATGTTTTATTAGACAGATTTTTTGTTTCTATTTCATTTATGATGCACTTTTCAAGGAAAAGGGCCCAGTGGATCCAAGTGGAGGGGCTGCAGAGGATGCACCCAGTACATCTAAGAAAAAGAAGACCTTAGGGAGCTTCTTCAAGGTCACTGGGGCAACCACACCGAGACCCTCTCCTAACCAGGAAAAACAGGCTGTTGCATCTGAGCTCCAGTCTTACCTACAATGTGCCAACCTTGACAGTGAAGAGGACCCGCTGGACTGGTGGAAGGAACATCAAAAACTCTACCCACGTCTTTCAAAGCTGGCTCAAAAGTACTTGTGCATTCCTGCAACAAGTTCCCCGTCGGAGAGGGTCTTTAGCACTGGGGGAAATGTAGTGACCTGCCTTCGCTCATCTCTCAAGCCAGAAAATGTTGACAGGCTGTTTTTTCTTGCCAAGAACCAGTAGGCCTAATGTCCTAGGCCTTTTCTTTACACAGGAGGCCTTTGTTTGTATAAGCTGTAATTGTTTCCGTTAAGTTGCACTTTGAGATTGCACTCTGCAATAACATATTTAGTTAGTACTTTTAAATTTAAAAGTACTGGAGTGTCTTTGGGATTTTTTGCATTATTTATCATCTATTCTAATCTAAAGTTTCATTTTTCACAAAAAATTTTGCAACGTTGTTTGTTTACAATTGGTGCAATAAAAATAGATTGTTTTACCAGACAGGATGGACGATCGTGATTAATAATCGTGATTACAATATTGATAAAAATAATCGTGATTAATATTTTGGTAATAATCGTGCAGCCCCATTATCATTACTAGATCTTGATTAATCGGTACCATGAGCTTTTCTGTGACATTGTTGTTGTATTTTTATATCCATTTTTGTGTGATGTGGTTGTGTAGTTCTTAGTTCACAATGTTTGTTTTGTTTGTCGATGTTCCTTTTTTGTTTTTTTCCCTCTCTCTGCCATCCTGTGGGTATGGAGGCAGACTTCAATGTTTTCCTGTGTTTTCTTTGTTCCCCTTCCTCTCTTGTATTTTCAACTCACCCTCTCTCTTGACTTTTTGTTTCCTACCTCTCTTCTTCATCTTCTTTCTTTCTTCCCCTTTATTTTCCGTCTCCGTGTCCATAACATCAGAAAATAAAACCCACAGCAATTCATAATAAAGATTTCTCACACACACAAGTGGAGCACTATAGCAAAAGCTGTACTGCTCCGCTTGTGAAAGTAAATCTGTTGGGCTTCTACTTGGTACTCAGACACCAATTCTGAGCTCCACACTGCCAAACAGGACACGTTTAAAAAAATTAAATAGCAGGGCTCTGCAATATTGCGTGGGCATTGGGGGCACTTCCCTTGGATTAGCAGACCGGGGTGGTAGTCCCCCTGTTTAAAAAGAGGGACCACAAAGTGTGTTCCAACTACAGGGGGATTACACTTCTGGGTCTACCTGGTAAGGGCTATTTGGGGGTTCTGGAGAGGAGGGTCCAAAAGATAGTCAAACCTCGGATCCAGGAAGAATGCAACTTTTATTCTGGCCGTGGAACACTGGACCAGCTCTACATTCTAAGCAGGGTCTTGGAGGGTGCATGGGAGTTCACCCAACTAGTCTACATGTGTTCTGTGGACTTGGAGAAGGCATTCGACCGTATCCCTCGGGGAGTCCTGTGGGAGGGTACTCTAGGAATATGGGGTACCAGGCCTCTTGATACGGGCTGTTAGGTCTCTGTATGACTGGTGTCAGAGCTTGGTTTGCATTGCCGACAGTGAGTAAGGCTCGTTTCCAGTGAGAGTTGGACTCCGCCAAGGTTGCCCTTTGTCACAGATTCTGTTCATAACTTTTATGGACAGGATTTGTAGGCGCAGGCAAGGTTTTTGAGGGTATCCGTTTTGATGGCCTAAAGATCGAGTCTCTGCTTTTTGCAGATGATGTGGTCCTGTTGGCTTCATCAGAACGTGATCTACAGCTTTTGCTGAAGCAGTTCGTAGCCTAGTGAGAAGCGGCTGGGATGAGAATCAGCACCTGCAAATCTGAGACTATGGTCTTGAGCCGGAAAAAAGGAGAGTGCCTTCTCTGGGTCACGGACGAGGTCCTTCCATAAGTGGAGGAGTTTAAGTATCTGGGATTCTTGTTCACAAATGAGGGGAAAATGGAACGCGAGATCGATAGGCGGATTGCTGCAGTGATGCGAGCGCTGTACCAGTCTGTCGTGGTGAAGAGAGAGGTGAATCAAAAGGCGAAGCTCTCGATTTACCGGTCGATCTACATTCCTACCCCCATCTTCTGATTCCACAAGTTTACCTTCAACCAAGTCAGGAAATGCTGGTACCCCCTTTGCCTCCCCCTCCCACTTGTCTGTCTCCAAAAGTCAGGTGAAGAGGCAGCTTGAGAAACTGAACCGGAACAAGGCTGCAGGTACAGATGGTGTCAGCCCCAGAGTCCTGAAGGCCTGTGCTGAGCAGCTCTGTGGGATTCTGTAGCACCTCTTCAACCTTAGCCTAACTCAGAAGAAGGTTCCAGTGTTGTGGAAGACATCCTGCCTTGTTCCAGTACCAAAGAGAACTCACCCATCAGTCATCAATGACTATAGACCTGTTGCCTTGACATCCCACATCATGAAGGTCCTGGAGAGACTCCTGTTGGCACCCCTGAGTAAGCAAACAAGAACGTATCAGGACCCACTGCAGTTTGCTTATCGCTGTGGAGTTGGAGTTGAAGATGCCATCATCCACCTGCTTCAACCAACCCACTGTCATCTGGACAAAGCAGGCAGCACTGTGAGGATCATGTTCTTTGATTTCTCCAGTGCATTTAACACAATTCAGCCTGATTTGCTTTGTCAGAAACTTCTGAAGACACAGGTGGAGCCCTCAACAATAGCCTGGATCAATGACTACCTGACCAACAGACCACAGTTTGTGAAACTGAAGAACTGTGTGTCCAACCAGGTGGTCAGCAGCACAGGAGCACCACAGGGGACCGTACTCTCACCATTCCTTTTCACTCTGTACACCTCAGACTTCCAGTACAAATCAGAGACCTGTCATCTGCAGAAATACTCAGATGACTCTGCAATTGTCGGGTGTATCAGAGATGGACAAGAAGCTGAATCCAGAGAGCTGGTGGACCGCTTTGTGACATGGTGTGGAAACAATCGTCTCACCTTGAATGTGAACAAAACAAAGGAGATGATTGTAGATTTCAGAAGAAACAGCGATAAGTCAAACACTGTTTCCATCATGGGAGAAGAAGTGGAGGTGGTTGAGGAGTATAAATACCTCGGAGTTCACCTTGACAACAGACTGGACTGGAGGCGCAACAGTGAAGCCGTCTACAAGAAGGGACAGAGCAGACTGGACTTCTGGAGGAAGCTTAGGTCCTTCAAGGTTTGCAACAAGATGCTGGAGATCTTCTACAAGTCTGTTGTGGAGAGTGTAATCTCTTCAGCCATCATCTGTTGGGGTAGCAGCATCAGAGCCAGGGACTTAAAAAGGCTAAACAAGCTGATAAAGAAGGTTGGTCCTGTTCTGGGGACAACTGTGGAACATCTGGAGATGATAATGCAAAGAAGGATTATTCATAAAATAAAATAAAAAAGATGGACAACCCTGAGCATCCTCTTCATGAGACAGTCATACAACAACAGAGTCTTCTGTTGGAGGCTTCCTCAGTTTCGCTGCAACACAGACCGCTACAGGAAATCCTTCCTGCCCACAGCCATCATCATCTACAACTCCTTAAAGAATTAATTATATGAGCTATACCAACACTTAATTTCCCTCTGGGATCAATAGAGTATTTTGGAATTAGAATCTATGGTCACGAGCTCAGGGTAGTGACCGAAAGAACGAGATCACGGATACAAGCGGCTGAAAAGAGTTTCCTCCGCAGGGTGTCTGGGCTCTCCCTTAAAAATAGGGTGAGAAGCTCAGTCATCCAGGAGGGGCTCAGAGTAGAGCCGCTGCTCCTCCACATCAAGAGGAGTCAGTTGAGGTGGCTCGGGCATCTGGTCAGGATGCCTCCTGGACGCCTCCCTGGTGAGGTGTTTCAGGAACGTCCCATAGTCCCATGACTATTTCTCGACTAGTTTCTCGGCTGGCCTAGGAACAGCTTGGGATGCCCCCAGAGGAGCTGGCCCAAGTGGCTGGAAAGAGGGTCTGGGTCTCTCTGCTTAAGTGACTGCCCTAGCAACCAGGCCTTGGATAAGCGGAAGAGAATGGATGGATTGCTGAATGGATGTAATGAAGAGTATGGTGTAGCCCGATATAAAAAATGCCCTGATATGCTAGTTGATTATGCACCATATTAGTAAAACTGACCTGAAATGATCTGGCTTTGTAAAAAGGGGGGGATGGTGCTGTGAATTATGATCATAATATCTGTGAACATTCATTTGAGAGATGACCTGATCTGATCACATGATCTGAAATTGGTTACGATCATGTAATTTTCAACTGATCGGAATCTGGCGCAAAAGATCAGATATAACCATATAAGACAACAAGCATGACGATTCAAAATCCTCCTGAGAGATTGAGGTCATTCACAAAAGGAAGGCCAATAACTTGGTTTTAATTTTAAAAGCGTCGGGGGACCGCTAAAACAGAGGGGATAAAAACTCCACTGCATTCACGACACAAAATGGAAATGCTTCGTGTTATTCAACGAAAATAAAAGATTGACTCTGAGAGCAGAAGATAGTAACAACAGAAAGAAAAATCTGTTATATTTCAGGTATGTTTTGGTTTTCTTTTTATTCTGCTGTTTTTATTTTTGCTGCATGTTAAAACATGGAACCGGGCTAGCTTAACTGAAGACAAACAAAAAGACCGTCTGTGTGTATTTAAAAGTAACTTCTAGTATGTTGATCCTGGAATGAAAATAAAGGGAAGAACGAACAGTTTCTCTGACTTGATGGGTATCTGCAGTTTCAACCTCTTAAACATACCCCTAGTTCCTTCTGAGTCAACAGTTTCATTGCCCTGGCTATCTGTCAAAATAATTGACCCATCTTCTCCAAGGGCATCCCGCACTTTGCTGCAAATTTAGCCAACACAAGCCTCCACCCCAGAAAAGCAAACTGCAACCATTTTACTGGTCTAGGCTTCCGATTCGGAAAATGGCTAAAGGGCAATTACACCTATTTTTTCTCTAATCTGAGCATCTTTAAGCTGCTCTAGTTTAAAACCCAGACATTTCCAACCTGGACTAGATTATTCTATATATTAATAGCAGAACAATTAAAAACCAACTCTGTGATTTGTGAAACTTCAATAAAGGCAAATTTCAGCACTTTTTCTGCACCTGGAACACAATAGAACAGGTCCCGATCAAAAACAACATAAGCCAGACATTTTGAACCCGGACTAGAATATTCTACACTAATAAGAGAACAATTAAAGCCAACTCTGGGCCAGGTTTGAAATGTCTGGGTTATGTAGTGTTTGATCTGGGCCTTTTCTGATGTGGTCCAGATGCAGAAAAAGTGCTGAAATCTGCCTTTATTGAAGTTTCACAAATCACAGAAAGGTTTCACAAATCCCATAGATGGTTTTAATTGTTCTGCTATAAGTGTAGAATAATCTAGTCCACGTTTGAAATGTCTGGTTTATGTAGTTTTTAAACTAGAACAGTTTAAGGATGCTCAGAATAGAGAAAAAAAAATGGTGTAATTCCCCTTTAGCCATTTCCCGAATCGGAAGCTACAATCTTCAGCCTCATACAGATTCAAAAAAGATATCGACACCAGCTGCTCTTTTTGTAATAGTCTTCCTGAAACTCTGGCTCATTTATTCTGGTCCTGCATTCATGTGGAAAAATTCTGGTCTGAGATTTTAAGACTTCTACAAATGAACATCCTTCCAAATGCATCATTTTGTTTTAAAAATATTGTCCTTAGTTTTTATGAACATGAAAAAGACAGCAGATACTATGTTATTGACCTAATATTCATTTTAGCTAAATTTTATGTTCATAAATGTAAATATTCCAACACTAAGCCATTCTTACCTCTCTTTGTCGCTGATATAAAAATTTATTTTGTGTCTATTAAAAATTCCAATAATTCCAAAGCCATAAAGAGCGTAAAATTGTTAGAGAAATATGATGTATGTAATTGGTGATTTGCTTATATTTATCTTCTCAAATGCATCTCTTAGTGTTTTTCTTTTTTTGTCATTCCTGACTAATTTATTTGTGCTCCACTCTTCTATGTGCCTACTGTTGTTTTTTAGCCCCCATGTTACTTCTGTTCAATTCTGTTTTTCTTTCTTGTATTTGAGCTTTTTTCAATAAAGCTTATTTAAAAAAAATAAATAAATAAAATCTTTAGCCTCATGGATGCTGTGTTATTGTAGAGTTAATATGTAAGGATATAATTACATGATTTTTTTTTAAAACAATAATAGCTTGTAATATAAAGTAGTTTTATCCATACTTTGAACTTGATCGTGTTTTTAGATGTGGAGTAGATATTTATGGCTTAGTTTAATCTCTGAAATCTAAACTTCGTCCTAGCTTACAGTAAACTAGTCCCCGGATCATATCCTCTGTATCCCAGTGTTGGTTCAATCAGAACCGATCAGCAAACATTACCTGGAGGTTCTGAGCTGATCTGGGTTCTCCAGCTGGTCTGCAGCAGTCTGAGCTGATGATCGATCTCTTCCTCCTGATGAAACGATGTTGTTGAATATTTCTCCACCAGCAGAAGTTAGTCGCTCTCTGATCAGTTCTCTCTGGTGATGAACCGAAGATGTTGTTACTGCAGACACTGAAACATTCAGCTCACACAGCAGAAACCGTCTTCTAACCGAAGATAAAGAGACGGAAGCCTGGAAGCTAACGATGCTAGCACGTTGTTGTTTACTTCCGCCAGAAGTGTTTTTTTTTTTTTCCTCCTAATCTTTATTGAATAAACAATGCATTATAACATTTAGTGACGTCTCTGCGCAGGTATTTGGACAATATTTCACCTTGTGGTTAACCAGAGCAACTGGCTGTCATATGAAAACTTCTGTTCTATTCCTAATATTAGTAAATAACTTGTATAAAACGTTAATGGAGAAAATTTGCCTTTGCTCAACTTATCAATAATACTCTACATCGTTGAACAAGATTTTCTTAACAAAGAAATTCCAAACAAAATCATATGTAGTCACTTGAATATGAATCTATTACCGATACATTCAAATAGAAATTGTATCATGTTCTCTGGAGTTGAAGTAAAAAAGAAAATGGACGACGCATTATTTAACATTTCCTGTAAGCTCGAAGGTAAAGGAATTCCTTTTTAAGGTTTTGAATTAGATTTATCCATCCAGTAAATTGCTAAGAGTGAGGTTCAACATTGACTTTAACATCTGTATTTTCTGTGAATCTTTTCTGTTATTGATTTTGCACACACACACACACACACACACACACACACACACACACACACACACACACACACACAAAAAGAAAACGTATTGGGAGGATCTTCATGACTGGCTTTTTTTTTCTTCTAAAATCCAGCTACAGGACACTTTTACTCTGGACAACATACCCAGATAGCACACATACGTCTGGCCGACGTCGGCCCTATAATTTATAAACATCTGTCAAGCGTCGGCCCATGAGCGCATATAGCGCCCGCTCATCAAACGTCGTGCTGCGTCGGCTTTAAGTCGGCCCCAGATCTGCCCACACACAGAAGACCCCCCAGAGGGCGGGGCCTATCCTGTCAGTTGCGGTCCAGGGACGTCACAGAGCGAATTGCCAAGAGAAGAAATTTCTTTTACTCTGTGAAAGTTAAACGTTTCCGGTGAGTGATGTACGAGTTGTTCTACAGCCGACACCAAAGGGTTAAGTCCTATTGTTTTTCCTCTATTGGACGTTATTTGGTTGGGAAAAGGTAGAAGTGTGCCGATCGGCTGTCTTATTCTGAAATCTTTAATTGTTTCGACATCCTGTTTTGACTTTATCGCATATAGGTTACGTTACGGTCGTCATGTATCTTGTTACGAAGTCAATGTGGTTTCTAGCATCATAGAAATGAGACTGAAACTGAACCTCCTTAAGGCGCGTTCACACCGGTCAGCGCGTCCAGGCAGCAGGGCAGCTAGATTACATGCAAGTCTATGGTATCTACGCATCTAGTGGGCGCCAAACTGCCAAGCAGCAAGTCGCGCGCGTCGGCGCAGCTGGCATCAGCGCGTCCCCGCGGCTGATGCCCCGACGGTCCGACGGTCTGCTGCGTCAAGTTGGGAAAACTGAACTTTCGGCCAGCAGACGCGCGGCGTCAACCAATCAGAGCGACTCGTTGTACTGACGTAGTAACTCCTTCCATGGGTGAATCAGCAAATTTTTTATTCAAGATGGAGGACAAACTGATCGTCCCTGTATGTAATGTCCGTGAACTGTATGACCCGTCTTCGTCTTTTTACAAGGACAGGAAGAGATCGGATCTGATTTGGAGGAAGATATCGGAGGATATTGGAGTGCCAGGTAATAAAATATTTTTTCTTTTAACTTTCTTGTTATGTTAGCTAATGCTACGCTAGCTAACGCTAGCGCTGATGCCCCGACGCAGACCACAAGTGTGCAAGCAGCTGGGTTTTAATTTTAAAGCGTCGACTTTCGTCCGTTTGAGCGATTTGACGCCTGGACGCGCTGACCGGTGTGAACGCGGCTTTAGAACGGCTAATAAAACGGTTTGCTTCGTGTTGGACGGTTCACGCCTCCGCGTCTTCCATTCATATCTGATTGTGGAAACCCCGGCATTATCCCGCTTATACAATGGTCACTTACGAAAGTGAGAAATATTAAGTCAATTATTAACACCTTAATGTTGTTTTATCACAAAAAAAAAAAAAAAAAATCCAAAGAAACGGCTGAGTGGGCTATCTGCCGTTGTGATGCGTTGCCAAGGCAACCGGTGTTACGTCAGTCAGGATGTGTTCCCCCCCATAGACTTCTATGCTTTTTTGGATCATCATGTTTTAATTAGTATTGGTCAAACAACCAAACTGTATCAGATGCACAAAAATGTTTTTAAAAAGTTTAAATGTTTTCAACTACAGTAAATGTGTGGAGTTTATTGCTTCTGCTGCGCTGCAGAAATCCACTAAAAATTGTCAAAGTAACGAGTTCCAGATTAACACAGGCATATGTGAAAGACATTAATTTACATTGTTTGGTAACACTTGCTTTTGTTCTCTTATTTTCCTCAGATTGCAGAACTGGCCATAATTGGGGGGAAATCGGTGAAAAAAACAGTGTGGCAGAAATTGTTTTCCCCTGATGTGGCTACCAAATTGAATTGGTGAGGGAGGGGACAGAAGACTGGGATCAAGGGCAGACCAGTCTATGAAATTCTATTGAGTAAGTATTACTACAGCTGTGTTTGAGTGCTACACTGCCATGCAGTAGTACTATGTACTTAACTGTGAGTTTTAATGTTTTTTTTGTGTGTTTTTTTTAATCAAATGAGCATTTGTCATTCCTGCTCCTCTGCTTCCATGTTCAGCCTCATTAGTCTACTGATCACCGGTCCTGACGTAGAACTCCCACAATTCCTCTGCTCAAGCCATCTTGGGTTGCACAGCGTCCTCATCATTACCCTTTTGTGTTTCACCTGTGATCCCTCTATTTATAGCCTGTGTTCAGTGTCTTTGTGTAGTCTTGAGTTGATCGTCAATTTTCTACTTGTCCCTCCATATTAAATCCTTTCGAGAAGGCCTGCATTTGTGTCCACTACTGCTTCAGTCCTGACAACATTTAATTTCTAGTGGTTAAAAATCACTAACTCTAACACTGACCAACTTAGGTTTTGCCTAACTCTTGTTTTTTTTTTTTTCTTACAGCTTCATCCATCCATCCATCCATCCATTTACTTCCGCTTATCCGGGGTCGGGTCTCGGGGGCAGCAGCCTAAGCAAAGAGACCCAGACTTCCCTCTCCCCAGCCACTTGTTCCAGCTCCTCGGGAGGAACCCCAAGGCCCTCCCAGGCCAGCCGAGAAACATAGTCCCTCCAGCGTGTCCTGGGCCTTCCCCTGGGCCTCCTCCCGGTGGGACGTGCCTGAAACACCTCACCAGGGAGGCGTCCAGGAGGCATCCTGACCAGATGCCCAAGCCACCTCAACTGACTCCCCTCGATGTGGAGAAGCAGCGGCTCTACTCTGAGCCCCCTCCGGATGACTGAGCTTCTCACCCTATCTCTAAGGGAGAGCCCAGACACTCTGCGGAGGAAACTCATTTCAGCCGCTTGTATCCGTGATCTCGTTCTTTCGGTCACCACCCAGAGTTCGTGACCATAGATGAGGGTAAGAACGTAGATCGACCGGTAAATCGAGAGCTTCGCCTTTTGGCTCAGCTCTCTCTTCACCACGACAGACCAGCGCCCGCATAACTGCAGATGCCCCACCAATCCGTCTATCGATCTCGCGCTCCATTTTTCCCTCATTCGTGAACAAGACCCCCAGATACTTAAACTCCTCCACTTGGGGAAGGACCCCATCCCCGACCCAGAGGAGGAGGCACCCCACCCTTTTCCGGCTCAAGACCATGGCCTCGGATTTGGAGGTGCTGATTCTCATCCCAGCCGCTTCACACTCTGCTGCGAACCGCTCCAGCGAAAGCTGTAGATCACACTCCGATGAAGCCAACAGGACCACGTCATCTGCAAAAAGCAGAGACCCGATCCTGAGGCCACCAAAACGGATCCCCTCAACGCCTTGGCTGCGCCTAGAGATCCTGTCCATAAAAGTTAGGAACAGGATCGGTGACAAGGGGCAACCTTGGCGGAGTCCAACTCTCACTGGAAACAAGCCCGACTTACTGCCGGCAATGCGAACCAAACTCTGGCACCGGTCGTACAGGGACCTAACAGCCCGTATCAAGGGGCCCGGTACCCCATACTCCCGGAGCACCCCCCACAGGGCCCCCCGAGGGACACGGTCGAACGCCTTCTCCAAGTCCACAAAACACATGTAGACCAGTTGGGCGAACTCCCACGCACCCTCCAGGACCCTGCTGAGGGTGTAGAGCTGGCCCAGTGTTCCACGGCCAGGACGAAAACCGCATTGTTCCTCCTGGATCCAAGGTTCGACTATCTGTCGGACCCTCCTCTCCAGAACCCCTTAATAGACCTTACCAGGGAGGCTCAGAAGTGTGATCTCCCTGTAGTTGGAACACACCCTGTGGTCCCCCTTTTTAAACAGGGGGACCACACCCCGGTCTGCCAATCCAAGGGAACTGCCCCCGATGTCCACGCAATATTGCAGAGCCGCGTTAACCAACACAGCCCCACAACATCCAGAGCCTTGAGGAACTCCGGTCGAATCTCATCCACCCCTGGAGCCTTGCCACCGAGGAGCTTTTTAACGACCTCGGTGATCAGCACCAGAGATTGGAGAGCCCGACCCCAAGTCCCTAAAACCTGGTTCCAGATTGGAAGGCGTGCTGGTGGGATTGAGGAGGTCTTCGAAGTATTCCATCCACCGACCCAAAACGTCCCGCGTCGAGGTCAGCAGCACACCATCCCCACTGTAAACAGTGTTGGTGGCAGACCGCTTTCCCCCCCTGAGACGCCGGATGGTGGACCAGAATCGCTTCGAAGCCGTACAGAAGTCGTTTTCCATTGCCTCTCCAAACTCCTCCCACGCCCGAGTTTTTGCCTCAGCAACCATCCGAGCCGCATCCCGCTTGGCCTGTCGGTACCTATCAGCTGCTTCAGGGGTCCCACAAGCCAAAAAGACCCGGTAGGACTCCTTCTTCAGCCTGACAGCATCCCTTACCGCCGGTGTCCACCAGCGGGTTCGGGGGTTGCCGCCGCGACAGGCACCGACCATTTTGCGGCCACAGCTTCGGTCAGCCGCCTCGGCAATGGAGGCGCGGAACATGGTCCACTCGGACTCGATGTCCCCCGCCTCCCCCGGGACATGTTCAAAGTTCTGCCGGAGGTGTGAGTTAAAGCTCCTTCTGCCAGGAGACTCGGCCAGACGTTCCCAGCAGACCCTCACAACACGTTTGGGCCTTCTAGGTCTGTCCGGCGTCCTCCCCCACCATCGAAGCCGACTCACCACCAGGTAGTGGTCAGTGGACAGCTCAGCCCCTCTCTTCACCCGAGTGTCCAAAACATGCGGCCGCAGATCAGATGAGACGGCAACCAAGTCGATCATTGAGCTGCGGCCTAAGGTGTCCTGGTGCCAAGTGCACATATGGACACCTTTATCCTTGAACATGGTGTTTGTTATGGACAATCCATGACGAGCACAGAAGTCCAATAACAAGACACCACTCGGGTTTAGTTCGGGGGGGCCATTCCGCCCAACCACACCCCTCCAGGTCTCACTGTCATTGCCCACGTGAGCGTTGAAATCCCCCAGCAGAACAAGGGAGTCCCCAGGAGGAGCACTCTCCAGCACCCCCTCCAAAGACTCCAAGAAGGGTGGGTAATCTAATCTGCTGTTTGGCGCGTAAGCACAAACAACAGTCAGGACCCGTCCCCCCACCCGAAGGCGGAGGGAGGCTACCCTCTCGTTCACCGGGGTAAACGCCAACGTACAGGCGCCGAGATGGGGGGCAACAAGTATGCCCACCCCAGCTCGGCGCCTCTCAGGAGGGGCAACTCCAGAGTGGAAGAGAGTCCAACCCCTCTCGAGGAGACGGGTTCCAGAGCCAGAGCCGTGCGCCGAGGTGAGTCCGACGATGTCCAGTCGGAACCTCTCAACCTCGCACACCAGCTCCGGCTCCTTCCCCACCAGAGAGGTGACGTTCCACGTCCCGAGAGCCAGCTTCTGCAGCCAAGGATCGGACCGCCAAGGTCCCCGCCTTTGGCCGCCGCCCATCCTGCACAGCACCCGACCCCTATGGCCCCTCCCACAGGTGGTGAGCTCATGGGAAGGGGGGCCCATGTTACCTCTTCGGGCTAAGAGGTAATATCACACTTCTTGCAGCATCAGTTCTTAGAAATTGGGCCTTTCCACAAACCACACAGGCTGAAGTGGATTTGGCAATCCAAAACAGACTCCGGCTGAGCAAGGATGGAGTGGAAGGGAGGAGAAGGCAGAGGCCAGGGACTTTTGAGCTATAAGTAAGTCTTTTGATGAAGTTAATGCTCTAATTTTGACTGATACTAAAACATACATTTTTATCTAGAATTTACAACAGTTGGCCCTGCGATAGACCGGCGAGCTGTCCAAAACATGCGGCCGCAGATCAGATGAGACGGCAACCAAGTCGATCATTGAGCTGCGGCCTAAGGTGTCCTGGTGCCAAGTGCACATATGGACACCTTTATCCTTGAACATGGTGTTTGTTATGGACAATCCATGACGAGCACAGAAGTCCAATAACAAGACACCACTCGGGTTTAGTTCGGGGGGGCCATTCCGCCCAACCACACCCCTCCAGGTCTCACTGTCATTGCCCACGTGAGCGTTGAAATCCCCCAGCAGAACAAGGGAGTCCCCAGGAGGAGCACTCTCCAGCACCCCCTCCAAAGACTCCAAGAAGGGTGGGTAATCTAATCTGCTGTTTGGCGCGTAAGCACAAACAACAGTCAGGACCCGTCCCCCCACCCGAAGGCGGAGGGAGGCTACCCTCTCGTTCACCGGGGTAAACGCCAACGTACAGGCGCCGAGATGGGGGGCAACAAGTATGCCCACCCCAGCTCGGCGCCTCTCAGGAGGGGCAACTCCAGAGTGGAAGAGAGTCCAACCCCTCTCGAGGAGACGGGTTCCAGAGCCAGAGCCGTGCGCCGAGGTGAGTCCGACGATGTCCAGTCGGAACCTCTCAACCTCGCACACCAGCTCCGGCTCCTTCCCCACAAGAGAGGTGACGTTCCACGTCCCGAGAGCCAGCTTCTGCAGCCAAGGATCGGACCGCCAAGGTCCCCGCCTTTGGCCGCCGCCCATCCTGCACAGCACCCGACCCCTATGGCCCCTCCCACAGGTGGTGAGCTCATGGGAAGGGGGGCCCATGTTACCTCTTCGGGCTAAGAGGTAATATCACACTTCTTGCAGCATCAGTTCTTAGAAATTGGGCCTTTCCACAAACCACACAGGCTGAAGTGGATTTGGCAATCCAAAACAGACTCCGGCTGAGCAAGGATGGAGTGGAAGGGAGGAGAAGGCAGAGGCCAGGGACTTTTGAGCTATAAGTAAGTCTTTTGATGAAGTTAATGCTCTAATTTTGACTGATACTAAAACATACATTTTTATCTAGAATTTACAACAGTTGGCCCTGCGATAGACCGGCGAGCTGTCCAGGGTGTACCCTTCCCCTCTCCTGGTAATTGCTGGGATAGGCTCCGCTTCCCTGCAACCCTGAATTGGACTAAGCGGTACAGGAAATGGATGGATGGATTTACAACGGTTAACTCTGGTCAAACAATTGAATTGGCCGACACTGAAAACAAGACAATATTTGGCCACATCATCATGGTTTCTTCAAGTAGACCTGTCAGTAGTACCAAAACAAACAAAAATATCTTCTCTGTCTCTTGGAGGCAGGCCAAGAGACTGGAATTGTGTGCTATGGAAAAGCACATGTAACTGTTTTATTGATGGCTGTTATTGTTTTAGTTTATTTCCATAACTACACACAGAAACACCTTCTACACATACAAATGTAAATGTGTGTTGTTGTTTTTTTTTTACACAGCTCCGAGTCCCTCTGCTGTTCTGGTCCCTGACATCTCTTCGTCATCTTTGCCCTTTTCTCTTCCTCACCTCCACAACAAGACTTTCAACACGTGTGTTCGGCACATTGGGCAGATGCCTCGTTTTGGCCTCAAATTTATTTTTATAAATAAATAAAATATGAATTTCAGTTGACTAAAGTCGTATTTATTGAAATCTTAGAACAGGATTCAGTTAGCTCAGATGGTTATCCAACGATCGGAAGATTGACGGTTCGAACCCTGCTGCCAGCAATCTGTTCCTGTGTTCCTGGGCAAGACACTTCATGCTCCTTACCTCCAGTAAAAACATTGCTGGTTCATGATTGAGTATGAATGAACGGTGGTGGTCAGTCTGCCCCAGGGTAGCAGTATTAATGTGAGTGAATGAATAGTGCCTTCAGTAATGTAAAGCTTGTTTGGGTGTCTTGAAAAGTGCCATATAAAACTGATGCATTATTATTAACATGAATACAGCTAATGTATGTTTAGTATATGTAACATAAGGTATTTTAGTAAATGGAACAAAGTGGTGTTCCAGAAATTCTAAATAATGTTTAAACTTAACATAATAACATGAAGTATATTCAACATAACTGTATATGATGTAGCACTTAATTAAGACAGCTTGCTGAAATTTAGTCATCTGGGATTCTTCAAATTTAAACAAAATAGTTTTGTGGGACCGGTTGACATTACTTTATTATTTCAATCTAATGTTCTATTTCTTTGAGTGTCTCTCTGCAGTCAAGCATGCATCCCTCCCAGAAGCCAATCATTGACCACCATACTCTGTAGTAGCTGGTGTTGCTCACACAGATGATTCACCACCAGTGTTGGGCATCTTACATTAAAAAAAGTAATTAGTTCTAGTTACAAATTACTTTTTCAAAAAAGTAATTGTGTTAGTAACTCAGTTACTACACTGTAAAAGTTATTAGTTACTCAGCAAAGTAACTGTGATGTTATTTCTATACCACAGTTACATTCTATATCTATAAGGTCAAATATTTTTTTTTACTGAATGACAAATAATAAAACACCATATAAACAGTATTTTAGAACATTTGGTATTTTAATTTGACTAAGATTAAAGCAATATGCAGAAAAATGAAAAATAAATATACAAAAAGTAAATATTAGAAATACATAATCACACACTTTTCATTAAAGTGCAAAACTAAGACAGACAGCTGTGGGTAAGAAGAAACGAAGGAAAATCTGTCCATTAAGTTATGCAAATCTATATGTCTGTAATATTGTACAGTAAACAGAGCACTATCCTAGTTGTAGTAGACATTTTAGGATTGATTTCGTATCACTTGGTCACATGACTTGGAAGCTATTGAAGGAAAACCTGAAATATTACAGTAAATTTATTAATATAAAATATTCTATGCAATTAAATGTCAAATAAATTGTTGTGTCTGGTTCTTTAGATGTATTAAGACACTTCAAGATAGATTTGGTGTCACCTGCAGACACATGAGCTGGAAGATGGGCTATCATTACAGTAATAAGAAATATGATGTGTGAAGTTCCTCCGGTGTCGAGCAACAATGTATATTAATATTTTTGTGTTTGTTTGGTTGTTGGTAGATCTCACAGGTATTTTCTGGGATGTATGGAGATTTATTGAAAACAAAACCCATCGCCTTCAGGAACGAGCGCCAATCTAGCCGCTTCATTAGTGCAGTTCATAGTGAGACATTAGGGGAAGTGTCCGCTTTAAGGAAACGAATGTCCGCCTAGTATCCAACTTAAAACTAGTTCACAACTAAGTTTCTTACAGCATGTAGACAGCGCATCTTTCAATATAGCAATTACTCTCCGCTCAACGTCTTGGTTAAAAAGAGCGTAAATGACTCCAAGAAAATCTATAATTTCTTAAATTCTTCTAGCCATATAATCCAGTTTGAACGTCTCCCACTTCTAATTTTCCAGCAAGGTTCAAAATATCGCTTTTCAGCCCATTAGCAATTTCACGCAATTCCTACGCATCAGGCGCCGCCATGTTTCTGCTTGAGACTAGAGCAATCCTTCTTACTCGAGTGACTTAAGCCCCACCTCCTGGCTTTGATGGATAAGTGACAGATAAGATAAATTCATGAAGTGGTGCAGCACCGGAAAATGAAAATTATTTATTAAATAGGCCTACACATTTATATCATTTTTTGTGGTTTAGGCCTATATAATAAAATGTAATATTTAATCAATCATTTGTGTATTCATTCCCAATATTATTTAGTTACTGACATATTTAACTACTTATTTCATGAGGCATTTATTTGTTGTAATTTGGCACTCTTCACAATCCATATTGTGAGATGTCTGTAATTTTAATTACTTTATTCAGATGCTGAAGTCATTATTAAAGTTGTTAAATTTAACTAGCAGAAAATATATTTTTTTGTGTGAACCAAGAGTCAAAACAAGCAACAACAACAACAACAACAAAAAGGGGGAAAAGAAGAAGATTTTTAGGAAAAAAAACTTTGCATTTCGAGGCGGAACATATAAGGGGCTGTGTCTGTTTCTGGGGTAAATCTGCGCGTAACACTTTCGGCGGAAGTAAACAACAAACGTTGTAGCAGCGTTAGCTTCCAGGCTTCCTTGTGTTTATCGTCGTTTCAGTGTCTGCGGTAACAATATATTGGTTTCATCATCAGAGAGAATTAATTAGAGAGCGACTAACTGGTCCTGGAGAAATATTCAACATCATCGTTTCATCAGGAGGAAGAGATCGATCATCAGCTCAGACTGCAGGAGAGCCGCTGGAGAACCCAGATCAGCTCAGAACCTCCAGGTAATGTTTGCTGATCTGGGCTTTATTGAAGCGTTGACACCTTGAGGAAGTTGGCTTGCGATTCACATATCGTTTTAAAGGGCTATTCTGCAGCATTTATGATCCTGACTACTTTTTATCCACTTTAGACCCTATAAGACCCACGGTTGCAAATTTACAAATTCACTTTTAACAATTCTTTTAAAAAAAAAAGGCCTGCATATGTTTGTTTTTTTCTCTCCAAACCACATTTACATAGTTAATGGGTCCTAGTGTTTGTCCTCACAATGCTATTGGATAGAAGAAGGTCCGGTCATCTGGCTATGAACTCACTCACAAAGTAAGTAAAATTGCTTAAATATTTTTTGGGGTGTTTATTACAATGTCTAGAACATGTACATATTTAGTTATTTTGGAAAACTTTCATCAAATTTGATTTAGAGCCTGTTATGTCTATGTTGTAATTCTACAACGTTGGGTCAACAGTGGTAGTCAACATAGCCTGTGCACCTTACGCATCACGCATCACTGCACTTATCAAATGATCACAAATTGGAAAAAATGTAGTAAGAATGTAGTGTTACATGATTCATTGTAACTACGCTCTACATGTGTTTTTCTGTTCTTTTTTTTTAACTTAGTTTAGCTTAGACCATTACTAAACACATGAACAAATTGTATGGGATACTTGAAACTTAAACATCTATAGCAGTATTTGAAACTCCCTGTATCTTTGTAGTTTTTTGTTTGTTTTTTAACTTCTAAAATATCCAGGGCCATTTTTTCTCAGTGTTGCCCAAGCAGGAGTTAGCAGCATTAGGATATAGAAAAACAGATTCTGAATGTTCTGGAAGTCTTGGGATGCCTGTTACATTGTCCAGGGACAGGTGAACCTGTAAGTGCTCTGGGGGGATGCATGTGTTCTTTTAGTATGATAAGTAGAGATCATAATATGCTGCAATAGACAGTATTGTCTTAATGTAATGAAATGTCGATTATCACTTCATTGAATTTATAATACTTATGGGCATGCTAATTGTAAATACTTAGATTTCTACCCACATGGTCTACCACACTGTTTATTCTTTCAGTTTATCTACTACAATGTAAGACCCATATGTATTTTTTACATATTTAATTTCATTATTTTTTACTTTTTCCCCTTTCAGAATGCCACCAGCGCAGAAAGGTCTTTCATTCAGTGTACTGGATGTGATTGCTTCAGTCCAAAATGGTGAGAGCGATGTTGAAATGGACTCAGATGATACTGATGCAAGTGACTCAGAGAATGAAGATGCAGGTGAAATGGACAAAGAAAACCACCAACCCATTGACTGCCCAGCCAGTGATGATGTGGAAATCAAGCCCCAACCAATAAAACACACTGTGCCCCGGGACAGGTTTCGCTGGCTGAAAAAGGATTTTATCTGTCCCAATACCGATTTCTCTGATTCAGAATTTACCAATGATGCCACCTCCCTCCTCATCCCACTGGCGTACTTCCAAAGGGTTTGTGACAGAAGACGTGATTGAGGCACTGACAAGAAACACAAATGAGTACAACTTGCAAGAAAGTGGAACATCTGTCAACACCAATAGTAAGGAAATTGAGAGGATGCTTGACATGTACCTGAAGATGGGCCTGATGCAAATGCCTGGAGTCCGCATGTATTGGGACACACGGTACTCTCCTGTTTCTGATGTGATGTCCCACAACAGATTCCAATATCTGTTGACTTCATTACACTTTGTAAACAACTTGACTGTGTCAGAGATGGAAAAGAAGCACAAAGTCTGGAAACTCAGACCATGGCTGAATTAATTCAGGGAGAGATGCCTGCAGGTGGTACCCGAAGAGCACAACTCTGTAGATAAAATGATGATTCCTTTCAAGGGGAGATTCAGTAACATCAAGCAATATATGCGCCCCATGAAATCCCGTCGCTGGTACTTGTACATCTTCTGGCACACCATCATCCTTGCTGTGATTAACGCCTGGCTCCCCTACAAGCGGGATTGTAAAGCTCTGAAGATGACCAAGAAAGAGATGCTGAACAGGAGACAGTTTCAGGCACAACTTGCATCCTCTCTCATTCTGGTGAACACACAACACAACACCCAAGAGAGGGCGACCATCTTCAAGGAAGACTAACACATTCACACAGACGGTGACATCAGGGAGCCCTTTGGATCCTCAGAAGAGATCATCTGCAACAGATGTGAGTCCCCCAGCCAAGAGGTCATCGGACCACCCCCCACTGGATGTACGCAAAGACATGATTGCACATTTCCCAGAAAAGACAGAGAGGACGCTGAAGACACTGCAATAATGGATACACAAACACGCTGTGTAGCAAGTGCAATGTTCGTCTGTGCTTAAAGGGGGGTGGCATGTAAAATCCACTTTATAAAGCTTTTCATCACATTCTTATGCCATTCCCTCCTTAAAAACATGCCTAAAGTGTTTCTTAGGTTAGTTTATGTATGTTTGAGTAATATCTATAAACTCTCGCGGACGCCATGTTGAGCACCGAACGCCAGGGTCCTCCTAGGAACGCCCTAACCTCCCAGCAACGTCCCTAAATTTTGATTACCGCCCACGTCTCTCACAGCCCTCCCTCCCCCGCTCCCAGAGCACTAAAGCAGAGCGTCGTCAGCAGCAATCAGGTAGCACCTGTGGAAAGTAGCAGCTCCTGAACGCGCTCTGGTTCATCCAATATTTCTTTTTCAGGGTCAGAGATGGGATCAAATGCACTTACATGCACTTAAATGAACTTACAGATCTATTTCAGGTAAAATTATTGATGTACTGGACCTCAGAATTGCTGTTTCTGCATAAGAAGAACGTGCCACCCCCCCTTTAACAGATGAAAAGAATTGTTTTAGGGACTATTACTGCAAGTGAACACAGACTGCCTTCAAACCACAGTTGTTGTTTTTTTTACAAAAAGTTTTGTACATATTTTTTCCAATTTTTTTTATTAATAAATGCTTATTCATAAAACTATGGTTGTTGTGTGGTTATTACTCATGATATATACTGTTATGGGGGTAAGTAAGCAATCAACCCTGGAAATAAATGCTTAAATGTTCTGGAAATCTGTTCAAACAAAGTGAGTACAAACAGAGGTTCTGCTGCCAACAATGCCCAACGTTGCAAATTTACAATATTTTCCTAAAAACGTACTAAAATGTAAAAAATCTGAAAACTCTTTCATTTCTACATCAGAGGCCTCCTAAAACAATATCTGGGAGGTCACAAAAAGTTTTGCAAATTTTTTTCTATATTTGGGTCTTACAGGGTTAAAATCTAAAACGCTTGTAATGTTTACAGTTGAGTGGCATCGTTTTATCTAAACATAAGATAAAATAAACCACAGTTTGAGATGTGTGAAACCCTTATTGTATATGTCAGTGTTTCACCTAGAAATTTTTGTAGCTGTGGTGCTACACCGGCGGAGGGTTGAGACCGACCGCGGCTGCTGCACCGCTGATGTCTGTGCGAGGAGTAATGACACTTACCTCAACTTGTGTCAACATTTTATTATGAACACACCAATTCAACACCTTTCTTCGACAGAATTGCAGACTGCACAGATGGTACCTTCCCAAAGGAAAAAGTAGTATAGCTTACTAGGGTGTATATATTAGACTCAATAATATTTATTATATAAGATAATGGATTTCTATACATTTAACAGATGACCACTTTAGTTGTAAGATTCAGATAATTATTTATTAAAAGCTAGACATTTTAAATGAGAATAAAAAAGAAAAGTATTTATTTGTTCCCCCCTTTCCCTGTAAATGCCCTAACTGGCCCCTCACAAAACTTTGCTAGAGCCGCCCCTGCACAGTTGTAGAAAACGATCCTGGTGTTATTTGTCTCTCAGAAACAGTTTATAACTTCCCTTCAACTCATTCATGTCACCTAAAAGGTAAACCTGTTTCTCCATCACCTGTTTAGCTCTCATAATTCAGTAAGAACATCTCCTGGTTTCATCTTCCTGTTTCCATCTGGCCAGAGAAAATAGCAGGGTTGCCAAGGGGTATTTAAGTCTCCATAACTACAAATGTCCATGCAGTCTGTGTGCAAAAACATGAATTGGATCAGTTTGTGCTGATCCAGAAGGCTGGATCCTTGATTTCAACATTGTTTTTTTTTAAAACAATGTAGATTAAAATGCATTAATCTGATGCAACATCTCAAAACTTAGCTTGTTATTCTACAGGACCTAAAACTGAAATCTAACTGTACTCAAATGAGGTACTGTCTCTTTAAATCTGCTGGTGCTGGAGCTGTCCCTCAGGTGTTTTGTTTATATATATATATATATATATATATATATATATATAAGTGAGAGGCAGGGCCAGTAATTAGTAAGAGTCAGATTGGTGATCTCTGCAGCAAATAACAACTCTCTCATCAAGCATCTTGCAAGCCAGCTGCATCTTTTGTCAGAGTGGACAGTTATATTCAATGAAGTGCATCTTTTGTCAGAGTGGCCAGTTATATTCAGTGAAGTTTTGGATCCCCTGGCAAGCGAAGCGAGTTTTCACCGTGCATAAAGGTGTTCAACATGCTCATTGTACTCACTGCGCTGAATGTGATAAAACTGAGTGAAGAACCAAGAATGAATAAAAAGTCTGCACCCGTCAGAGACTCTCTTGCTATCCAAATATTGTAGATATTGTGCACATCCAAAACAGACATGGTTCAAGCAAATGTATTGGGAGTGACATTTTGGGCATATCTGAACATTGGGTAGGACTTGTTTCTCTCAAAGTATATAGCAACTACAGCCTTGATCTAGTCAAACAACCTTATGGAACATGCGTACACTGAACTTTTTCTCCATTAAAATGACATTTATTTATATTTGCATATATTTAAATTCTTATCTGTCAGCTAATATTTCTGCTGCTTTGCTCATTGATCATCCAGACTGAAAAGAAAATTAAAGGGGCAAAATGGCAAAGGGATGGAGAAATAGTCGCCTGAAACTCCCATCTTGGTGTCCTTTAAGGATCCTTTAGTAGGACCCAACATGTGAAACCCGCCAAGACCGGCTCCCTAACAAATACTGTTTTATCTAGTTTTAAATAATTTTTGGATAAGAGACTGGGAATTATCGTTACACCTTGCTTTTTAACACAGCTCTGTGAACGATGCTTTTAGCGGGGGTATTTTAATACATAAGCAGTGCGTGGACAACTTCTCTCCCTCCACCATGCCTTCACTTAACTGCAGCCCTGGGTGTGATAGCTGTATCCGGCTCAGTCAGAAAGTTCTCGAGCTGGAGCAAAGGATTACAATTCTGTACCAAATCCAAGAGCACGAGCGGGATGTGGACATTATCCTGGGCCGGACTCTTGCTCAGCTGGCTGACACGATTCCCTTATTGACCGGTGAAGCTGTGGAGAGTGGGACCAATGCTGGGTCTCCGAACTTTGTGACTTCTATTGCAGAGGAGGACCGCTGGTTTCAGCAGGGGGCAAAGCCCAAAGACCGATCAGTTCCGCTCCGGCCCTGCCGAGTACCTGGTCCACGGTTGGGTCCGACCGTGTTGGGGGTGCACAGGGCTGTCAGCACAACTCGCCTCCCATCTACCTGCCATTGATGAAAAGATACAGTGCCCTGGATCCCGTTGATCCGCAGGCTCACCGCTCAATCCCTCCCAGCAGACGGTGCAGCAGTCCAACTCCAGCAGCCCTCCATGTCGCACCAAACCCCATACCACAGCTGGAACTCGCTATGGAGTGCTCCACTCCACCCACGGCACTGAACACACATCGCTGCAGTCATGGGGATGCTTCTCCTTCTGGAATCCTTTTTTATCTTTTCAAAATACTCACGTGTCTGTTTTTATCTCTGGCCCCACTACCAACTTTGGCAGAGGAATTGGTCGTTTTAGCAGACTTTTATTTCTGAACACTTGGCTTTACCTTCCACCGTGATGCACAATATTGGTTTTATAGATGACCAACATTTTCTGAGGTAGGAGGCACCTGTTTGGGGCAGATGGGCTTCACCTAAACCGGCAGGGCACCTGCATGCTGGCAATGAGTCTGGCATGCCCACGCCTAAACCCCCCCCCCCCCCCCCCCCCCGCTCCCTCCACCACATCCTGATGTCCAGTTCCCTGCTCTTATGAACTCTGCTTTAATTTTAACAGTAAGTCACATACTTGGACCTTGTTCTAAATCATTCAAAAGCTGTTATTATCAGCAGAGAGCGGACTAAAAATCATAAACCGAACAAATGCAACCCCAAAAGTCCCACTTTCAGTAAATCATATAGTCACTCCATCTCCAATCACTATTAATATGGCACTATTAAATGTTCGCTTTCTGCTGAACTAAACTTTTATATTCAATGATCTGATTTTAGACCAGATCTTGATTGTTTATTTTTAACAGAAACTTGGCTGAGTGCAGATGCCCCTGTTGTTCTTACAGAGGCCTCCCTACCAAATTTTAACTTCACTTGTTCCACGAGGAGTAGCAAAAGGGGAGGCGGAACTGCTTTTATAAGTTCATCAACACAAGTTTTAGAAAAGCTACTTCCTATTGGTTTACCTGCCCCCTGTGATTTTGTCGTCAATGATTTTAACAGTAGACTTCAGTCCAATCTTGACCAACCTAAAGTAAAAAGTTGCACTCAAATCTTGCTTCGCCGTGGAGAAATGAAGACCTCAAAACACAAGAGGAATTGCAAGGTTGCAGAGAGAAAATGGATGAAAAATAAAATCATAATAAACCATCAAATATACTCAAAACTGAAATGCATATCTTTCCAAAATAATTTCAGATCATAAAAGTAATCCCAAAATTCATTTTCCCACCATTTTAACATTTTTACCTGTGTTTCTCATCCATTTCAGAAAACCTCCTCACATGTTCTGTGAGGAGTTCGCAGACTACTTCAAGGCAAGGCCATTTTATTTGTATAGCATACTTTCAACAACAATGTAATTCAAGGTGCTTTACATGATAAGGAGATGAAGTAAAAACAGCAATAAAGCATAAAAAAACATATGACACATAAAAACATTACTCAAAGGCAGCCCTAAACAGATACATTTTTAGTTGTGATTTAAAAGAACTGTGTTTCAGCAGCTTTGCAGTTTTCTGGAAGTTTGTTCCAGATTAGAGGAGCATAGAAACTGAAAGCTGCTTCTCCATGTTTGATTTTGGGGGGGGGGGGGGGGGGTTGTATAGTAACCGTAGATGTTCAACGTATTTTGGTGCTGAGCCATTCAATGATTTATAAACTAGTAAAAGTATTTAGAAGTCTATTCTCTGAGCTACAGAGCCATGGGAAGCAGGTTCTACCTTGTACTTCTATACACATGCTTCTCTTTAATTTTTATGAAACGCTCCTCAACTTTAGAGCTTCGTTGTCGCCTCGCCATGATACTGCTGTTTGGGCTTTTCCGGCGACGCCACAGCTTACCTCGATTGCCACTACTGTGGATGTGTGTCAGGGGCAGAAAGGCAGACAAAGCAGCGAAAGGTGCAGCTGTAGTTTTAAGAGAAAAATAAAGTAAAAAAAATAATTTGGTTGTCGACGTCTTTGCGACGAATCGTGGCAGCACTAATCATGACATTTATTCAAACCTCTGACCAGCCTACTCAATGCATGTCGCTATGCGCAAACTGACAGCCCATTGAGTTACTAAGGCCTTGGAGCGCATATGTGGCTTCACCACGGACACAAAGTGGCGGTGACAGATCGCTGCAGTTTAACTAGTCATGCAAAATAGTGCATCCAAGGGAATTTCCTTCCACTGAATCATCTAGAAAATCTATTTTCTAGATGATTCCCACTGAATCAAATAGAAAAGCCCCCTGTTCAGAGAGTTTTTCTGTATTCTGATCACTTCAATTGGAGAAATGTTCCCTAATTTCATACCTACGCCTTAAGTGGCGCTTCAGCCTCCATTATGCACAGCCGAAGCGCAGTTAAGCTCCTTGCAGAGGGTTAGGTCCACAGCAGGTGAAAGGTTCATAATGGTAATTTATTAATCTTATTAATCTCAGATATAATATAAAATAAAATGAATGAAAATGAACTACTGAATATGTTATAATTTAAGAAATTGACAGAGAAAAAATTGATTGCTATGACCTGATTTTTTATTTTTTTACCTTGTCAGTCAAAATGGCTGAAAACAAAAGATTGTAGCACGACCTCTGATACAGCTACAGATCTTTACAGAAATGTTTGAGCGTCCCGACAGTTGGGTGCAACATGAGGTGTACAATAGGATGAAGGTAGATGAATTAGAATTAACATAAAATTATAAATATGAACAGAATATGAATAGGCTGTATTGATGTCACAGTGGGGACATTCACGTGTTAAGGCAGCATGCATTAAAAAAATAAAAACAATTACTTTTCATAATGTGCCGCAGAGACGGGCTAGTAGTTGTTTTTTGTTGTTTACTGGGTGGGCTAACGTTCGGTTGCTTTCACACCTGATTTGCTCTGCACCAGGGTTCGTTTTGAACCACTCTGAGAACCACCTCTTCAGCTGAGTCTTGGTTCCCTTGTTTGGTGCGCACCAGAGTTTGCTGGGTTGTATTCACACTGGTACAAAAGGTCCAGACCAAGGGAGGAAACAAATTTGAGTACGTTTTAAACAAACTAAACGAGGCTTGTGTGAATGCGCCCTAAGTTTAAAGTAAATGTAAAAAGTCTTATGGTCTAGTATTGATGGCTGAAGATTCTCCTGAAGGACTTTCTAATAGAGAGCAAAATTCCTTATTCCATCAATGGCAGATTGTGTAGGTCCTGAAACAGCTAACCATCACGCTACCGCCACCATGTTTGACTGGTGTAATTTTAATGATCCAAAATATTATTTTAGTTAAACACCAGATGAAACAGGACCAACTCTTTTAAAAATGTTCCTTTTTGTCTCACAAGTATACACATCTTCCTAAAAGTCTTGAACTTAGTCTTAAGTTTTTAAATAAAAGTCTCACAGTATTTTAGTGGTGTAACTTTGTACTTACTGTGAAGTATATCATTATTTATAATTCTGTTTTCTTACATTTTTATGCGTTTATCTACTTGCTTCCATTGCCTGTCGAATACCTTTCCTGCTGTTACACCTGAAATGTACCTTCTTTGGGTTAATAAAGAATCGTTGTTCTGTTCTATTCTGATATGTCCATCTTAATGTCCTTTTTTTCCACTGGTGTTGCAGGGTCGGTTGAGGTGTCTCCCAGGAGTCCTGTGGCCTCCTGGCTTTGTGCCATGCTCCACTGCTTCAGTAGTTACATCCTGCTGGCTTCAGCTGTCTGGTAAGAAGAAAGATGGTGTGAAACATGATCATTTTTATAGTAGCTATAATTTTAAGATGATACAAGTTTTAGAAACCAGAAAGAGGATTTATTACTAGACTTTCCTATTCTACCAAAGATTGTCTTTCTGAGGATAGATCACAAAACCACTTCTCTACGTTGAGTCTTTTAAAAAAATATTCACCTTTGCTTCTCCGAGGACTTCCTTCTCCATTTATACAGTGGATGACATGCCTCGCAATTACAATGATTGGTTATAAAAAGGTGGCGGGAATCTATAACTTGGATCCCCTCTGCCTTATGTTAATCTTGACCCCTCTGCTACTTTTTAATTCCCTTCTGATGCTCTGTAATTTTCTCTTATCCCCTCCCTTATCTGACTAGTGACGACATGTTTAACTTCATGTTGTCATTAAACTGTTGGTTGTAGAGCTGGGTATCGATTCAGTTTTCAATAATAGATTTTATTCCGATTCTCAAGAGTTAAAATTGATTATCACTATCCGATCCAATCCAATCTGTTTCAATTCGATATTGGTTTTGGTCAGTGGTATTAAAAACGTGTTTTTGAGCCGTTACCTTAATTACATGCCTGTAATTCAATGACGCAACACTGAATCTGTATTAACCCTTTCAGACCTAAGCCTTAAATTGCCCGTCTGGACATTTCCCTCTTATTTTAGCTGTAAAAAAGGCAAACAATGTAAACAATTAAATCGATTTTTGGGCGTGTAAATAGATTTTTAGGAATTTTTTATAAGGATCGATTCAGAGAATCTATTTTTTTTCAACACTTTTTTTTCAACAGGACTAGTTGGTTGTCTAGGTGATGAGATGAAAGCCTTTTGGGGAAAATCTGGTCTGATCCGAAGAGATGATTTCCATCACAATGTATTAGTTTTCCAAAAAGCTAAAAACCAAAGGCTTTGCCCCAGCCATAATCAAATAGATTAAAAAACATCTAAATGGAGCAAACCACAAAAATTTTATCACAATAAATGTGACTTTGATCAAAACAAATCAATTAAATGTGGTGTATTGAACATGTGGTGGGTCTTTTATTTATGGGTTAGTTTTTGATTTAATTTTTTATCAATAGACTGATTTAATTTGTCTCACAGAACCCTGGCTGCAGCATGAGGATTATGTTAATGAGTAAACAGCAGCAACTTAAAAATCATTTGGCTTCTATGCGATCGCCAACGGAAACCCATACAGTACGTGCTTGTTTCTTTTCGGGTTGTGAGGGGGAAACCTTGGAACACTGCATAGACAGGGCACACTGCCATCTAAAGGCCAGGCATATGTACTACATCGTTTTCCATCGCTCGCGCTGTTTTGTAAACGCAGTGCGTTTTCAAACAAATGGCAACGTTGTTGTGTAAACAACCCCTTAATCTATACCCTTTCCTCATTGTAAGAGATAGTGTAGCCTCCTTGAAACGGAAGGTAATTATTCATAGAAGCTGGTTCCCTGGTTTCATTTAAAGCTATGCAACACTCGGAAATAGGAGGGGAAAAGTAATGCTCTACACGTCTAGAGTCATATCTGGAAAATCTAGCTTAATCTAGAAATTGTATTAAATGACCCTTCACCAAGATCAAACTGGACATTTTTATCATTAATAAAGAATAACAATAATCCTAAATTTTGAGTTGTTTTGCAGGAAGTTTTCTGACCCACATGCAGAACTGAGACATGGACTCAAGAGTAAAAGTTAAATAACAGGTTTATTTAGGATGATGAGGTTCCTCGGGAGGGAAACGACAACCCAGGTGGGAATCAGAATCTGTAGGTTTGAGGAGAGAGGTTAATGGCTGGTCGGGTTTTGAGAATGACTGCTGATATTGAAATCCAGAAGACTTACTGGTTGGAGACGAGCAATGGAACTTTGAGGAGGATGTTAAGTCCTGTCTGAGAGCGACTGTAGGGAGATGGATCCAGTAGGGCTGTTACCGAGTGAGAGGATTGTTAGAGAGCGGGCAGGCTGATGAAATCCAGAGTCTTGCTTGAGATGATCTGGGCTGCAGGTTCTGAACACAGAACTAGAAGGTTTCCTCGGGAAACACTGAAAATAGGTACCGGAGCCGGAAGAATCCTGGGGAGAAACATAAGGGACTAAGCGCGAAGGAAGCACTGGAGAAAATCAGGTTAAAATACTCTAGGAGCTCACTCGAGCTGCTCAGTGTTACCAACAACCAGGCATCGAATGAGTGTCTGACCGCTTATTAAGAAACTCCCAGAATGAGGGAGTCTGATGAGCTCCAGGTGTCGTCAATAAGCCTGCTCCAACTCTCCAGCAAGATCTTTGAAAAGATGCCTCACTCGGTACAGAAAAACACAGTCGCTCACAGAACCTAACAAATTTTTTTTAAGTAATGGCACACACAGATTGTAAACTGAAATTATAATATGCATTTTGTGTGTTTTCTCCTTCTTTCAGATTTATGTCTATTATTAAGCAAGATGTCATTCCTCGACAAGTTTTCCTCAACCAACAAGAGATCTCTGCTTTAGACCTGAGGGAAGCAGGAACTCTAAAAACTGAAGAGAGAGCAGAGGACCTAGAACTAACACAAAAGTCAAAGAAGAAGCAAATGGATCAGAACTTCTGCAGATTGTAAAGGAAGAAGACGATATCATAATAAAGCTAGAGATGGATACCTTAGTTACAACAGATTCTGGATTTTTTTAAATAAAAGAAGAACCCATAGCACAAAAATTGCAACAAATGAAGGAAGATGGGGGTCAATCAGGATCTCGACAAATAGTAAAGATCGAGGCTGAAGGCATCAGTCAGGATGACAAACAGGATTTACCGAAGCAAGACACTGATATCATAATGGCAACCATTTCTGGAACTCTTGAAATCAAAGAAGAACCCGTAAAACTAGAATTGCAACAAATGAACGAAGATGATTGTCAATCAGGATCTCAGCAAATGATAAAGATTGAGGCTGAAGGCACCAGTCAGGATGACAAACAGGATGTACTGAAGCAGGAGACGGATATCACAATAGTACCCGTTTCTAGAACTGTTGAAATCAAAGAGGAACCAGGAGAACAAGATGCTCAACAAGTGAAGGAAGAGGAGCCTGGATCAGAACCTCAGCAGATGGCAAAGAAAGAGGCTGATGACATCATCCAGGATGTACTGAAGCAGGAGACTGATGCCTTCATCCCAACAGCTTCTGCTGATGAAACAGATGACCAAAAACCTGAACTCGATGGAAACCAAATCATCTTTCAGAACTTCCATGAAGCAGAGCATCATCAGGAAATAAAGGCTCTCCAAGCCTCAGGATCCAACAGAGATGAACAACAGAAAAGAGCTCAGAAAACCAGAGATCAAAGTGACAATGTAGAAAAAAAGACAAAGGGCAAGAAAATTTGCAAAGATAAAAAATGTAAGCAGTGTAAAGTGTGTAGTAAAAGTTTCAAACGCAGTGAACATTTAAAAGCTCATATGCGAATTCACACAGGAGAGAAGCCTTTCACATGTGTAAGCTGTGAAAAGAGTTTTATTAGCAAAAACAGTTTATCTATCCACATGAGAATTCACACAGGTGAGAAGCCTTTCTTATGTATAACATGTGGGAGCAGTTTTAGTTCCAAAAGTAATTTGAATTGCCATAAAAAATCTCACACAGGTGAGAAATCTTACTCATGTGAAACCTGTGGAAAAGTTTACAGTCTAAAAAGTAGTTTGAATAGACACATGAAAACCCATACAGTTGCTAAAGTCTTTTCTTGTGAGGAACAAAAGCATATTATTTCAAAAGACCAAAGTGTAACTAAAGGTGCTCTGACTCAAACTACATTCGACTGTGTGAACTGTGGAAAAGTCTTCAATCGTAAAAATACATTGAATCGCCACATGAGAATTCATACAGGAGAAAAACCATTCCCCTGTCTTACCTGTGGAAAATCCTTTCGGCAACGATGCCATTTGACTTATCACATGATCATGCATGCAGGGGAAAAACCGTTCTGTTGCATTACATGTGGAAAATCTTTCACTCGAAGAACTCAAATGAATATCCACATGAGCACTCACACAGGTGAGAAGCCTTTCTCATGTGTAAGCTGTGGAAAGAGTTTTAAAACAAAAAATAGTTTATCGATCCACATGAGACGTCACACGGATGAGAAGTCTTTCAAATGTCTAACTTGTGGAAAAGAATTCACTCGAAAAAATAGTTTCTGTTTTCACATGAGAAGTCACACAGATGAGAAGCCTTTCTTGTGCATAACCTGTGGAAAAACTTTCAGTAGGAAAAGTAGTATGAATAGGCACATGGGGACTCATACAGTTAAGATACCTTTCTCATGTATAACCTGTGGAAAATGTTTCAAATTGAAAAGTACCTTGTATAGCCACATGAGCACTCACACAGGTGTGAATCCTTTCTCATGTATAACTTGTGGAAAGTCTTTTTCACAGAAACATAATTTGAAGAGGCACATGAAACGTCATACAGATGAAAAGCCTTTCAAATGTAAAGTCTGTGGAAAAGGTTTCACGGACAATAGTCATTTGTTTATCCACATCAGAAGTCACACAGGTGAGAAACCTTTCTTGTGTGTAACCTGTGGAAAGAGTTTTAGTAGTAAAAGTAGTTTGAATAGGCACATTAGAAGTCACACAGGTGACAATCCTTTCCCATGTGTAATTTGTAGAAAATCTTTTACACTGAAACAAAATTTGGTTAGGCACATTAGACGTCACACAGGTGAGAAGCCTTTCAAATGTACAACCTGTGGAAAAGGTTTCGCTCAAAAAATTTGTTTGCATTTCCACATGAGAAGTCACACAGGCGAGAAGCCTTTCAAATGTATAACCTGTGGAAAAGCTTTCAGTAGGAAAGGTAGTTTGAATAGGCACATGCGATGTCACACAGGTGAAAAGCGTTTCCCATGTAGAACTTGTGGAAAAGGGTTCGATCTAAAAAGTCTTTTGAATAGGCACATGAGAACTCACACAGTTAAGATGCCTTTCTCATGTATAACTTGTGGAAAAGGTTTCAAATGGAAAAGTAATTTTTATGTGCACATGAGCATTCACACAGTTGGGAATCCTTTATCATGTAGAACCTGTGGAAAGGTTTTCTGTCTAAAGAGTAGTTTGAACAGGCACATGAAAACGCATACAGATGAAAAGCCCTAAAGAGCAACTGTGAGTACTACGCCCACATTTCCTGTTAGAAAAACGTGCCGAAATGAGGTGTTGCCTGGCGGACCAGCGAACGCACAGGGGGAGAGGGCTGGGTGTGGCCTTTGCTGTGATTGACATGTTGATGTTAGCGCTGCTGGATGGCTTTCTCTTCACCAGAGGAGAGAGAGGGAGGGAGCTTCTGTGGAGGTGTGGGCAGAGACTCGGCTTCCTTTGTACTCCACAGAGGCAGGGCTGACAAATGGCAATGCCAGATTTAAAATCAAGGGTAGTATAGAGTTTTAGCATGAAGAGGGCGCCACACTGATGGTTTTAGGCATAAAATTTATATTTTTACGAAGATGCACTAAAATACCGAAATAATGACCAGACATGTAGACAGCACTATTAGACACTCATTTATACAGTTTATCAGCTAAAAAAAAGTGGATTTGGGGGTGGGTTGCTGTTAGAAAAATTGTATATAAATGATCATTGATAAGTGTAATACGGTGTATGTTGCTGTATTTTGGTTTCGTAAATTTTAAATAAGGCCATCTGTATGATTTACTGACCACAGAGCTTAAGATAACGGAAATATTTGTGCAACTTCCTCACATGGGTGTGGTTGATAAATCCTCTAAATAAGAGTTGCTTGAGAGGGTTGTTTGGAATGCCTAATTTACAAGCACTTTGCTGTTCCTGTTTGATCAGCTCAAACAGGTTTCAACACCCACACATGTTTGTTGTGGGTGTGTTTTGCATACGCCCCGTTTTATAACCTTGTGAAGAAATAAAACTGCATGAGGAGAGACAGCCCTTTGAAGAAAAGCATCAACCTTGGTCGGTGTCTGTTCTTCCCATGCATGCATGAAATTTCATTCTCGTCTGTGACTGGTTTCTTCCTCAGAGGATTTTGCTCCTTTATTTGCAGAAATATTTCCAACAGTTGCTCTTTAAGTATAAATTGTGGCAAAATTATCAAACTTTCAAACAGATAATTTGAGGTACCAAAGGAGAACTCATACAGTTGAGAAAAACATTTCCTGCAAGGAGCTAAAGTATACTTTAATCCTCTAAAATGCGTTTTTTGACTGTTGTTGGCAATGTTTTGGTGTGAATAGACGTGATAAAAAACGGTGCACATGAGTGTATGTACAAACTCTATAATTCCAATGAAAATACACGAAGGGAGTGATGCGAGAAATTACTGTGAGAATACAGTCTGACAGTAGTAGTATCAACATAAGCAAACATGGAGGCTACACGCAAGAACATGTTCAACAAAGAAGGCTAATTTATTGAGATTTGGCAGCAAAGACTGTATATGTCATTTTATGTATGTTTTTCAGCAACGTATGCTCGTGATGTCCGTGCGTTCTGCTAGAGGAGTGTTTCTCAACCTTTTTCAGCTGAACGCCCCTCTATGTCATGCTGAAATCCCTTACTGCCCCACAAAGACCCATGCAAACAAACGGAAAGTTTTCAGATAAAAAGACCAACATTTATTCAGAGCACCAGATATCACAGTTAAGTACAACTACAATGGGAAAACACTGCAAATATTTAATTGACAGTATTAACAGATTTCAAACTCAATGGCCCACAATTTTCTTGAGAAACAAAGTTTGTAACATTTTGAACAAATTTGCAAATAACATCTAAAAAAAAGTACCATCACAGTAATTACTCAGAGCAGAGTCATGGCTTGTGGGTATATTATGGAGACCCTTGTCCCTGGTGGTTTGCTCCCAGTTGTTTTATTGATGGACAGAGAGATGTTAACTTGAGCCTTAGTGCACCTGAAGCTATCCGATTTAGCCGGTCTCTGTATTTTGATTGCATGTATAGCATTTGTTTGAATCCCTGCTCAACATCGTGCAGGAAGCTACTGATCCTCTGACCCGTAAATTTGACCTCTGAGCAAACAGACTCTTTGATTACATGAAAATAATTCAGTTCCTTTGATGCTTTATACTCGTTTGAACAAAAAAAACTGTTCACAAAGCAGGCACATAGAGTGTTGTGTACTTGTGGGTGAAGGAATAAACCTGTACTGAAGGAAGTCCCCGTAGTCTCAGCCATTGTTCGATCTGAAGTCCTCTTTCATTAGCACCCATCATTAGCATGCAAGTGCCCCCTTCAGTGACAAAAAAACTCTCACTTATATAGTCTAAACACCCACTGGGAGGGGGCCCTACAGCCCTCCCGTTGAGAAACGCTGTGCCAGAGCACGACGTCCTGCAACTTGACTTAGTCTATTCTCTCTTTTGCTGTTTTCAGCTAGTGATGTCCATTGTGTTGAGCAATCCAGGATGATTTTTGTGAAGTGCGTATCGAGGCTTGTGTTGATTACATAAGTACGTTTGAGACCTCGCTAGCCGGCTGTACCACATGACTGATTCATGAACCAGGTTCTCAGTTTAGTCGTGAATTAAAACATGGGAGGCAGCAAAGACGTTGCAATTTCCCCATCACATTTTGTTGTCTTAGGATTGTATCGCGTGTGTGTTTGGAAAACCATTTGAGCGTCTCTTTTGTGATAGAACTACAGACAAGAGTGTCCCGTGTCCGGAACCATTTTGATAAGCTCCATTGATAAGATTTACTCATGTTTAATAAATAATCAGTAGTAATAAAGTAGAAAAACAAAACGGGGGAGACTGTGTTCTTATTTCTTTCTTCTAAACTGTGGTGTTTTGAAGTGTGTGTTGTGTTCAAATGAACTTTGAGGCAACTAAAAGACCTCATATAATAAGGTATTAAAGATGAGGTCTATAGATAAAAAGATAGAGCCGCTGCATGAAAAAAAGTGAAGGACAGAAAACTGACTCCCAACTTTAATAAACTTGTGGATACTTACCTCGCCCAACCCACCGCGCTTAATCTTTAATCTTATCAATTAAAGAACATTGCCAGAGTCTGTGGGGGCAGTACCATGATGTGGGGTTGCTGCAGTTGGTCAGGCCTAGGTTCAGCAACAGTATGTGCTCCAGGAATGATGTCAGCTGACTACCTGAATATACTGAATGACCTGGTTATTCCATCATTGGGGTTTTTTCATATTCCAAGATTACAATGCCAGGATTAATGGGGTTCAAACTGTGAAAGGGTGAGACATCATTTTCACACATGGATTGGACACCACAGAGTCCAGATCTCAACCCCATTGATAATCTAATCATCAATGCAAGATCTTGGTGAAAAATTAATCCAACACTGGATGGAAATAGATCTTGTAACACTGTAGAAGCTTATCGAAGCAAAGCCACATAAAATGCATGCCGTAATCAAAGCTAAAGGCGGTCCAACGAAATATTACAGTATGTGACCTTTTATTTGGGCCAGACGGTGCATAAACATACCAGGCACTGTCAAACGATTTAAAATCTGAATCTAATTAATCACTGGGCAGCTAGATTGATTATGATTATTCAATATTTTTAAATATTAGGAATGTCCCGATCCCATCACATGATCTGAAATCGGGCCCGATCACGTGATTTTTAAATGATCGGAATCGGGTGGAAATGATTGGATATAATCTTATAAAACAACAACCATCACATTTTTAATTCATCCTGAGATAGAGATTCTCAAATGGAATGACAGCGGCTTAGTTTTAATTTCAACAATTTCCACTACACCAATATTCACTGTTGCATGGACGACAACACTGTAATGTCACACTACAGCAGGCAGGGAAATAACACAATATTGAGCTGCTAGCTTGTAGGCTAATGCAGGGCAAAAGTGTCGGCTCACTAGGGTGAAAAAGTCTGCAGTTTAGACGTATTTTAAACTGGACAGCGAAGGCAACGCAGCAGCCACATGTTAGAGACACACAAAAACGGGAGGGTGCAAGAGGAGAGAAAAGAAGCACGACAGACAAAACATGCTGGAAAGATGAGAAAATGAGTAACAGCAGGTAAGGCAGAAAAATTTGGATGCATTTCAATTATATTAATAATTCAAAGGCAGAGTGTAGAGTATGCAAAGTTAAAATATATCGAACAGACTGCAGTTATCTACATTATCTTAGGTTTTCTGTGTTGTTCACTGTAAATAGTTTAAAGTTGATTATTTTACAGACAATCAGTTTGTTTTTGTACTTTAATATTGATTTGTTTTGTAGCACTGTTCCATGGTGAATATAAGTCAGACAAATAACAAACATTTGATATAATTATGTTTGTGAATTAGTAATTCATTTTACACACAATTACATTCTTTTTAAAGAAAAATTAAGTTAAGAAACATAAAATGTGAGCAGCCGCTTTTGAGCCAAAAGAGCTGATTCTTTTTAGTGTGCCAAGCCGGTGATCGGGACATCCCTACTAAATATAACTGGAAAAAGTGCAGTTTCGTTGTAAATAAAAGACATCTGAATGTCAATCTTTTTTTTTTAAGGAAATACAAGAGAGATGCATGGAACTTTTGTTTTGGACTCCAATATCACATTTACACATGGCTCTTAAAATAGAATAGAATACAATACAATAATCCTTTATTGTCCCACAAAGGGAAACTTCAGCTGTAACCTAATCATCTTTTAGCCGGTTTCTAAGGCAAACTAACTGGTTAACATTTCCTGAATGTAAAGCTGACCGTTTCTTCTGAGCAATAGGGGGATTATTTGTTTATCAACAGCGGATGCATGCACAAATGGTGTGACACCGGCCCTTTGCATAGCTCTGGTTCCCATTATAATTTGCAGTTGCAGTGTTGGTTAGTGATGTTAGCTTGTTTGTTAGCCAAGGAGGCTTACCTGATATGAAGGAATGACTGCATATCATGTGTGAGGAAATAACAGTCCTCACACATAACCCGGTCCTGTCTGACCATTTTTTCATAACTTTTGAATTTACTTTAACTCACCATCTTGATCCTAAAAGAAAATTTCATTATAGTAGAGCTTTATCAGACAATGCTGTAACAATTTTTAAAGAATCTGTTCCATTCTTACTTTCCTCAGTGTCTCAGAGTAACACAGTGGATGGCAGCAATTCTATCTCTAACCCTTCAGAAATTGACGGTCTGGTTCACAGCGTTACGTCCTGTCGGCTTTTCTCACAATGTGCTCTGCAACTCACTTCCTGCTCAGAGAGGTGGGGGCGCCGAACTCCAAAAACCCCAACGGGAACTGTTTCAAAATAAGACCCAAAGCTGAGAGACAAAGAATTACAAAAATCACACAAACTCAGATCTGTTTTGGAAAAGACGCACCTGCAGATGGGAATCAGACAAGACCTGACTGTCTGACTCGTTCTCTTACAGGGCCGCACCATTTTTATTTCAAGAAGAACAAAGAACATATCACGTGACTCCTCTCTCCTCCTTCTACATCTTGACAGGTCATTTATTTTCTCCAGGTCTCTTGACCTTACTATGAACTGTGTTATAACATGACTTAGAGTTATAGCTGATCCTCCCTGCTTTCAGTTCATATCTTTACTCAAGAGTTTTACTTAAAACCTTCAACCCTATAAAATACTGGTAGAGTCATGTTTTACTACCCTGAATAATATAAACAGGCCTATTACTTCTAAAGCTTAAAAAAGATATAATTAACACATATGTACTGCATAATAAAAATAGCCTTAAAAAAGTAGAATACAACAAATCCCTCTTTCAATCTAATTTTCAAATAGATTGATCACTCCTCTGTACTTCCCCTTCAGGCTCCATGTGAGGTATTAACAGATATTGACCTTGCACATTATCACCAACAGCTTTTTCAATACACTTTGTGAGCAAAGAACGTATACAAGGAATACAACAACATCCACATAACACCATAGTTGACACAAATACTGCTAAAGAAACCATTATAGACATTGCCAGAGTCTTCCCTTTACCAAACATATTATTTAACAAATTTGTCCCTCTTTCTAACCTGATCATTCAAAATAAGAAGAGTCTCTGTTTTTTTCTTTATCTTTAAGCAATATATTTTTAATTTATCATTATTGTTTTTTATGTTTTAACCTAATTCTCAATATTCTTTTAGTAAAAGCAAACTCTAGCAATTGTCACCAACCCTAAAAACATCCTACAAAAACCACATCATAATGAAAAAAGAATAAGTAAAACACAAATTAGTAGTCAGTCAACCTGATTATACTTTAAACACTCCTTAAAATGTTTTATCTTATTACTAAAAAAGTTTTATAAAACCGTAAATACTGAATATAAAGAAGAAAATCTTACAAATCGACTACTTAAAAATTATTTTGACACCCTCTTAGGCAGTGTCTAGCAATCTGCACCTGTAAATAAAAATCGGTTAGACAACCTGTAAAATACAAGAAAAATGATTAGTAAGTGTTCAGTCTTTATTATTTTGTTCTCTAGTCTTCGCTCTTGTTTATTTCTCTGGCAGCAGGTGGCTACCAGAGTGATGAAATGATTCAGTACAGTGGAGTCTTTATTTTCCCAAAGTTACTGTCTTTTCTGCAGATCGCCCTCACTGAAATGACAGTTACTTCATTAACTGAACATTTCCCCCAGTAAACACAAATGCACAGACAGGCCCCGCCTCCAATAGCTTCCCCCACCGATTGTGAGGTGGTCAAAACCTGCTGTGAAATGTGTTTGATTTCTTGCGATCTTTTCTCTTCGGTATAATCCCTCTTCGAGAAAAGCAAGTCCAAATTGCTTATCTCGCCCAATTTTGTTGCACATATAGATTACACTGGATGATTACAGCAACTTCAACCAATCTTCTGGGTGGGTCTGGCCCCGCCTCCTGGCTTCGGCAGTCGACACCGCCTAGTCAGAACCGACACCACCCGCTGCAAAGAGATTTTCCCAGGTCAGCAGAGAGCTGCTGCAGCGTGAGGGACAGGAGAGGGGTCGGAAGGAAGAAGGAGACCAGGCCCTTCAGATGCTGATGATCACTGCGAGGGTCCGGGTCAGGATGCGATGACACCTGAGGTTCTCTGCCAGCTGTAAATTTAAAGTTGAATTAGACCGCTCGATGACGCCCTATTTCCCCACGCGTCAACAGTGTCAGCCTTGCTGTGACCCCAATAGCAGTAACAAAACTGCTCTCCTCCACTGTGGTAATTCATAATGTATAACAGAAAACCCGTAGTTCGAATCAGTGTAAATCATGACGTCTTTATCACTTCTCCATTTGCATGCTCCAATAAGAGCCCTTATCTCAGCACGCTGTGCGCTCTGCTTGCCGTCCAGCTTCCCTGACACGACAGTATGTAGTGAATCTCCATTCTGCTCAACAACTGCAAAACCTGATTTTAACTGGCCCTGTCCATCTCTAAAAACAACACCCATCTGATATAAAGCACAAAACCTGTAGATAAGGTATCAGACCGTAAATCAGAACGTATTTTTTGAGCAACAGAATTCAGCCTGACACAGTCATGCTGCTCCCCAGAGGCGGTGATTTGTTCAGCCATGTTTATTCCTTCATGCGTAAAAATAATGTTTGTGCCTCCAAAACTCTGCTAATCCGCTGCTGACGCAAAGTAACAATGTGTGAAGTTTTCTCCACTAGGTGTGCAATTCCTGCTGCATGTCTCGTGCAAGGTGGCTGTCTCATTTCAATAGCTTGCAGCTTTATGCTAAGATACATAAGAATGTATCTCTGACCACCTTTTTTCTGAAACAAAATCCCATTAACCACCCCATCTGTTTCTGATGTGTTAAGAAAAAAATGGACATGTATAGTCAGGAGTGGCTAAATCAGCTGCTTGTGCTAGAGCCAGTTTTAACTTAATAAATGCCTCCTCAGCCGGTATGTCCCATTCTAATTTAGCATGCAGATTTTTCATACCATGAGCATTTACAAGAGCCCTGAGTGGTGTGGTAAGGTTTGTGTAATTAGGCACATAATGTCTGGAAAAAATTTTTCAGTCCCAGAAATGACAGCATTGATTTAACAGTGAGAGGTTTAGAATGGGCCAAAATAGCATTCTTGTGGGTGTCCGTCAGCCCAGCGCCTTGAGCGGTCACCCTTCGCCCCAGGAACTGGACTTCCTGCCTGACCAACTGAAGCTTATCGCGGGAGAGTTTAAATCCCTCTTTTCCCAAATGTTGCAACACAACTAGAGTCGCTGCTATGCACTTTTCAACGGTGGGGGATGCTAAAAGTAAATCGTCCACATATTGGGTCAGTACACAGTCTGGAGGGAGCTGTACAGTGCTTAATGACTGCTTTAACACCTGATTAAAAATACCTGGGGATAAAGCAAAACCCTGCGGAAGCCTACTATAACGTAGCTTCCTGCCCCTGAATGTAAATGAAAAAATATCCCTGACAGAAGGATGGAGCGGTAAACAGAAAAATGCATTAGCCAAATCTATGCAGGTAAACCATTTTAAATCAGGAGTCAGTGATGCCAGAGCTGTATACGGATTCGGTGTAGAAATGGGATGGGTTCTAAGGGCCTCATTAATAGCACGCAAATCATGTGCCATTCTGTATTTACCAGTACCTTGTTTATCCACAGGAAGAATAGGGGTGTTATATGAAGAGTTTGATGGTTCTAAAACTCCAGCTTCAAGTAAGCCTGCAATAGTGTCTGCAATACCTTCCTCAGCCTGAGGTTTATGTGGGTACTGAGAACGCCAGATTGGATCAGAATGTTTCATGTCAAATGTGATGGGTGTGGTTTGCACTAGACCAACATCAGTGGGACCATCTGACCACAAAGAGTCAGGTACGACCTTTAAGGCCTCCACTGCATCAGGATGATCTGTTTTTTCTCTGCCATGATTTCTAGACAGCTGCAAATGTTCCAGAATGGTAGTATCAGAGAGCTGCGTGTCTATTTTGTACATCTGAGTAGAAGGAGAAAAAGAGACTGAAGATATCTGGGTGGGAACCCAATCCTTTAATTCAACTCCCCTTTTAACCATTCCCCCCAAATCTTTAGCTTGATGTTTCGGATGCAACAAAAGTGATATGTGTGGAAGTGCTTCAGCTCCCATCATATACCATTTATGCTGCTCTGAAGTCAGACGAGTATACAGTGCCACACCCTCTTTTCCCACAAAGCATGGACCCGAAGCCACAGACCAACTTTGTCCTTCAAGTTCTGTTTCAAATTGTTCCTGGTATAAAGTAGGATCACCCCTCTCATAAAGGAAGGTCACATGGAAAGGATCAGGCGGTAGAATAAAAGGCTGGAGTTCAAGCAGCCAAGGCTTCCAGCATCTCAGAAAGTCAGCCGCAGAAGATTCATGTGCAGACATCGTAGTCAATCTGGCCCAGAAAATATCAGCCACTTGTGAAGTGTCATCCTTCAGCAAAAATTGACCACTCATGGTGTCACAGCAATGCGTACGTCCATTCGGAAAAGTCACCATAAGTCCATCAGGGGTACATAGAATAGTAGCACCAAGTTTGATAAGCAGATCTCTGCCTAACAAGTTGACAGGCTTGGTTTGAGCAATGACAAAAGGATGTGATAGTCTTTGATCACCCACTGAAACAGGCAATGGTTGAGTTATAGGGAAAGTCATTGGAGCCATATGTAGAGGTGGCTGACCGGGAGGTATAGCGCCCCCTTGTGGGTGTGGGCACTCCCTCACCCAGTGTTCATTGGAGCCACACCTGTGACAACCGTTAGCACCCGGCTGCCCTCTCCCCATGCCTCCAAAATCCCCAAACCTGGCCCTGCCACGTGACCTGCCACGAGGCTGCCATGTCCTATAAGAAGGAGTAAATGGCTTATTCGGTGCAGCTCCAGCATACATCACAGGAAAAGAAGGCAGCACTGTCGCTGATCCAACAGTAGGTGCTGCTTCAGCCACCATCTGTATCACTTTTTTTAGACTGATACAAGTCAGTCAATTTATTCTGAGCCTCTTTTAACTGTAGTTTTAACAAAGCAGTCTCCATTTTCTTATTCCCCTCAGCGTCCTTTAACGCAGATGCTCTCACTAAAGGAAGCATTAAATCAGGGCCTCCACTTGCCCCCAGTGACACCTGAGATCTGGTATTCTTAAATGGTCCTTCACTCCCCTTGTCTCCCAACGTCTGCATATTTTTGACCTGTAAAACTGTCGTACATTCATCACGGTGACTGGGGCTGGGATCTTTTGAAAGGTCTGTAGCTTGACCCCTTACCACAGATGCCAAAAAAAAAAAAAACAATTTATCGGTGCCTTCTAATTTGTTGCTAACTAAATTTAGTAGGTGTCACTTTTCCTCCCCAGAACACATTCTGTGAGAGACTTCTCTTATACTCCCCTCGGGCACCATGACGAGCCCCCCTGGCCGTCATAAGGCCCTGGAACTGGTTTTTATCTTCTTTTTATTTTTTACCGGGCTTATCAACTAAAACAGAATATAATTTAGAAATGTATATTAACAATTGGGCATCTAAAGTACGTCAGTTTCGTCCCTGTGGAGCAGGAAGTAACCTATATTTGGCTGCCATTGAATATTCGTAACAAAAATCCCAAATGGATTAAAATTTAATAATAAAAAAATAGGTTATTTTTATTAACTCTATAAATTATTTATTTTAATTGATAAACTATCAATTCGTAGGCCCAAATTTATCCCAATATTAATGCAATTAACAGTAAAGGCAGGCACCGTTTTTATTTAATCTATTTATTTCTTTTTATAGTGAAGGAGTTTATATATTATTTATTCATGCAACATTAACCTTAATAATGTTTTAGGCAAAGCCGAAACGAAGGAAAGCTAAAAAGGTTTATAACGCACTGTTTATCTTATCATTAATTTATTTATATACGGAGATTATTGCCGTTTCATCTAAAAATCAAAGAATTCCTAATAGAGTCCGGCCTACGCCAAAACTCGGGATGCACTTTTTGGTGAAACACACGAAAAAATAGAATTCTCCCAATATAAGGCAATTTGTATTTATCATTAAAACATATACTGAAAGAAATACGTTTAAAACTCGCTTTGCAACACAAAATCGTCAACAGTTTGCTCCAAAAAAAAACTCCGCCGGACTGACAGATCAAAGTCCGGCCCAATAAAACTTCCGTGTCACACCGCGGAATGAATACGCCGGTGCACAGATGGCTAATTCTGCACTACGATGCTAAACCGTACTCATAAGTAAACCAACCAAGAACAAAATGCCTCCAACAAAACCACACTTCGCCATCAATACTCGAATGACTGTTTAACCGAGCCAAATAAATACAGTTCGGAAGCTAAGCTACCAAAGATTAGCTGTCATCATGAGCAACCTAGCTCAACCGGAAGCCAAACGTGACCGCTCCGTTATCATAAAGTTATTTTATATATATTCTATAGAGTTTACTACCAGTTATCCATAATAACAGTCCTATATATATATGTGTTAGACAATGCTTTAGACGTGTTTACGTAGTTGCACAAGGTTGAACGCCTTTATTTCCAGGCGAAAAACTCATCCAAACTGTGCGTTAGCCGTAAGCTAACTTATGGTGGTACTTTAGCTGACTGAAAATGATATTCCCTTATTCCTCTACAATGTCAAGCTTCTACGCTTATTGTCTGTACAAGAAGCGCGGACATTGTCTAGGCGTTTAAGATTCGCAGAGGAATTATGGTTTTAGATTCAGTCGGTTAGTTCCCCTAAATGAGGAGTTTATATACGGCCGGAGTGCAGGAAGCTACCTGGTAGCTACTTTTCCGTCACCGCGACTTCTCCAATCACACACACATTCATCCGAGAGAAAGAAAGAACAACAATTTTCACCGTCTCATCAAACACTAACCTCTACCGGAGCCACCTAAAGCCGGACCTTTAAACACAATCCAATTCACGTGGCTCAATCGTGCGTTTGGAAGATACGCCGGCCTCTCCAAGGTAATCCGTCTAGACAACAGAGAGCGCCCAGGCCCTAAAACTGCTGTCTCTTCCGCTTGCCAGCCGAGGAAAATTTTCCGACAGCGTCCCATCGGAAATGAGCGGCCAACTCTCAAGCCCCCTGGTCCGTACTTTGGTCGACCCTCAACCGAAAAAACAACACGTCAACATTAAATGGAGAACGTTTAAATCGATCAATACCTATTAATTTGGTGTTAGCGCTTTTTCAGATTAATACAAAACCACCCGGGTGTTGATTAGCAAGGATCAATCCAGTCGCTCTCCGATTCTCTGTTGAACTCAAAGAAAAAACACAAAATCACTACAATTGCCACAAACACATGTATCAATCAGTTATGCCACACTCATTACTCACACTCAATCTCTCCCAGCCCTGAGAAAACTCAAAACCAAATCAAATGCCCGCATCCTCCACCATATTGTCGGCTTTTCTCACAATGTGCTCTGCAACTCACTTCCTGCTCAGAGAGGTGGGGGCGCCGAACTCCAAAAACCCCAACGGGAACTGTTTCAAAATAAGACCCAAAGCTGAGAGACAAAGAATTACAAAAATCACACAAACTCAGATCTGTTTTGGAAAAGACGCACCTGCAGATGGGAATCAGACAAGACCTGACTGTCTGACTCGTTCTCTTACAGGGCCGCACCATTTTTATTTCAAGAAGAACAAAGAACATATCACGTGACTCCTCTCTCCTCCTTCTACATCTTGACAGGTCATTTATTTTCTCCAGGTCTCTTGACCTTACTATGAACTGTGTTATAACATGACTTAGAGTTATAGCTGATCCTCCCTGCTTTCAGTTCATATCTTTACTCAAGAGTTTTACTTAAAACCTTCAACCCTATAAAATACTGGTAGAGTCATGTTTTACTACCCTGAATAATATAAACAGGCCTATTACTTCTAAAGCTTAAAAAAGATATAATTAACACATATGTACTGCATAATAAAAATAGCCTTAAAAAAGTAGAATACAACAGTCCTCATTGCGTTTGGCATTAGATAGTGTAGCCCCCTTAAAAAAGAAAGTGGCTAGCTATAGGAGGCTGACTCCTTGGTTCAATGCAGAGTTGCATACTTTAAAGCAGAATACTAGGAAGTTGGAGAGAAAATGGCGCTCTACACACCTAGAGGATTTCTATTTAACCTGGAATAACAGTCTACTGCTGTATAAAAAGACCCTTCGACAAGCTAGAACAGCATATTTTTCATCATTAATAGAGGCAAATAAAAACAATCCTAGGTTTCTTTTTAGTACAGTTGCCAAACTTACACAGAGTCATAGCTCTGTTGAGCCAACTATTCCCCCAGCTCTTAGCAGTGATGATTATATGGGATTCTTCATAAATAAAATTAATTCTATTAAAAATAAAATCATTGACATCCTCCCAAACATGATTACTTCTTCCTCAGTAAGTGAGGCGGCATCGGAAAGAACTGTAGAACCTCGTTTGTGTTCGGACTGTTTTGATTCAGTCGAGCTTTCGAAATGATAAAAAATATTAGCCTCCTCTAAACCTTCAACTTGTATGTTGGACCCAATCCCAACCAAATTATTTAAGGAAGTGTTCCATTTGGTTCCTGGCCCCATTTTGGATATGATGAATCTATCCTTAGTAAACGGATACGTACCACGGGAATTTAAAATTGCTGTAATTAAACCTTTACTTAAAGACCCACTCCGATGAAAATCATGTTTTTCTAGGTGTTAACATGTTCTTGTGGCATTTTTCTGATGCTAGAGGACATATCTTGAGAAAATTAAGTTGTATTTCTGAGTATTTCTGCATTCAAATGGCTGTGAATCAGTAGCAGACGTTAAAATGCCGGCTAAAATAGACTGGAGTTGTTACTTAGTAACTCCACTGGGCGGGGCCACAAGCTCCTACTCCGCTCCGGCCCCGCCCGCTCAGGTTCTGAGGAGTAGAGAAGACGATGGCGGATCATCACCTATGTTCGGGTTGCAATACATTGCTGAATAAAACAGCCCCTTTCTTTAAATCCACTGCCTTGTGCCGTTACTGCTTGGTACTACTAGATGTCCACTACATATAGCTTCAATACTGGCGTCATTTGTGGCTGTGTTTCTATTAAAAAAATCGGAGAAAAAAAGGTTTGAAACCCGACACCAGTTGTCAGCGCGCCCAGCTGCTGAGCGGGAGAGGAGAGAAAAGCGACAGCAGCGGTTGCAGGACAGAGAGACAGATAGCGATTTTTATAACCAAAAACAAAATGCCCAGATGACTTTACAGTGCGGATGAGGTGCGTGCACTGATCTTTGCCCATCATGATCCAGAAGGGGACCATTTACCCTTTGATGAAGATCGCTCATCAGAGACATAAGTGACACTGATGACGACGCAGCTGGAGCTGCACATACTGAATATGTGAATGTCACTTATTATTATGAAATAGTGTCACTGGATGTGTATTGACCCCTGGACTATAAGATGAAGTCATAGTAATACATGTCTGTTCATTTTTTCACAGAGCTCTAAGCAACGGGGAGGGGAGGGGAGAGTCTCCGTGCCAACGGCTCCGCCCAAAACGCAGAGGCGAATTGCTAATGAGCTACTGCAGCTCTGCTGAAGCGAAGTCCCAGAAAACGGCACAGGTTTTGTGAGTTTGGCTAAAAACGGCATAATCATAATTTAAAGATAATTCAGTACGTTTACATGCCCAGCTAAATCGAGCTTTTTGGAGTAATCGGACTAAAGACTTCCCTCCTGCAGCGAGCCGAGTCCCAGTTTACATGTCCATCAGTAAATCGAATTATTAAATGAAGTACGTTCCACTCCCTGACGATAGATGGCGATATGCGCCCCTACGAGTTAGCCTAATAGCAGTTAGGCTAACTCGTAACCAGCTGGTTGCAGAGTAGTCCGATTTCAATCGCATTATCCAGCAAGAGAAGCCGAGCTTCTGAAACTCCAGTTCAGTTCGATTCCAGCCGGACTAAGGTGTATACATGCATTTTAAAAGTCTGATTTCAGTCGGACTAAGGCAATAATTTGAATTTCTCTTGCTGCATGTAAACGTACTGACTGAGAATGCTTAAAAAACAGCTCAAAATATGATTGGAGTGGGACTTTAAGAAACCTTCCCTTGATCAAGATGACTTAGTGAATTACAGACCTATATCTAACCTTCCTTTCTTATCCAAAATCCTTGAGAAAATTGTTGCTAATCAAGTCTGTGAGCATCTTAACAGTAACAACCTGTTTGGAGAGTTTGATTCAGGTTTTAGAGCTCATCATAGCACTGAAACAGCACTGGTGAAGGTTACTAATGATATTCTCATGGCCTCAGATAATGGACTTGTGACTGTTGTGGTCTTTTTAGATCATAATATTCTCTTAGAAAGGCTTGAACATGTTGCAGGAATCAAAGGAACAGCACTAGGCTGGTTTAAATCATATTTGTCTGACAGATTTCAGTTTTTTCATGTAAATTATAAATCTTCTTCACTCTCAAGGAGTTCCACAGGGTTCAGTGCTTGGATCAATTCTTTTTACTAATATATATATATATATGTGGATTCCCTGCAGCCAGTGTGGCCAGGTGGGAAATGTAGGATTATCGAACCAGAGACTCAAAAGTGTTGTATTTTGAGAGAAATGATCGTACAAATGTCGGAAAAAAAAACAAGGCTACTAGTGAGCTATAATAAAATAAAATCACTCTCGAGATCCTGTCCTGTGGGTTCTTACAGTTTTGTGGCGCACAGGATGATTAGGTTCACAGTAGCCCCACTCACTGGTTGCGTAGACTAATGTGTCCCCCACAAACAAATACATGGGAACTATTGAGCAAAGTCATGAGGGCTCAAGGCCACCTACTGTTAGGGAATAGACATAGCAGGTTTGGTTTTTGTCTTAGAAAAACAATATGATAACTGAAAATAAAATAAAAAATAATCTGGCTTCATTTAGTGCAATTTATTTTGCAGAAGATTATCTGTCTTTGTCCACAAAAATGGGACCAACTGAATGGACAACAGTAGGCTATATTTTCCATGTAACAAAGTGCTCACTGCCAAGTAGTAGGCCAACAAAAAATGTGCACACACTGTAGCACTCTTACTTAAAAATTGCCTTCTTCCAGGCCACAAACTCCACATTGCAACAACGACAATATGCTTTGCCGTCAGAGCCGATGACCAGTTTCAGCCAGCCGGCAAATTGGCTTTCCCACTCCTTCTGATATGTCTGAGGGCGATGCTGCTTTCTTTTAACACCCTGTCCCAAAGCCGTCCTCCCTGCCTCTTGTTCCTCATCATTATCCCCTACGGCACTCATTTTTTTCACTCTACTCACTTTCCATTAAGTTACTCACTCACACTTCTCACCCTGTTCTCGCCACAGCTCGCTTGACTTCCTGACTCTGAGCAGCTTCACCACTAACACTGAGCAACGTAGAATCATGGGGGCGGGCGCAGCTGAATAATCCGCCAATCATGCTCCTTGTTCTGAAACAAACACATAAACGTCACCCCCATTATATCCTATCTCTCAGCAAAGCACGGGGTAAAAAAAAAAAAAAGAAAAAGAAAAAAAAAGTCCAGCAATTGCGAACATTAATAATTAAGTAATAATTCAAAATACAAAGTTGGCCAAATTATCGTACATTAGGCATTATTGATCGTACATTGTACAGAGGGCCAAATTATCGTACAAATACAATAATTATCGTACACCTGGCAACACTGCCTGCAGCAGACTAATAGGAAAGTAGAGTGAAACGACGCATGCGCTGTACGAAGCGTCCAAGGCCACACGGGGCTGCGTTGTTGTTCCTGAAAAAGGCGGTAGAGAAGCGAATAAAAGCAGGAAATGGGCAGCATTCTTCACTGGCTGCTAGAATTTATCTGCGGCTCTATAAGGTGTACTACGGTATGAGGTCGGTAGAGGAGCAGGAAGGTCTCAGCCCTGCTGATGGTCCATGTTGGAGATGTTCTGTTCCAGCCTGGAGACCAGCTGCCCTGCAGGGGTTCTGTCTCTTTAAGGATTTATTTCTATCTGGATCTCCAAAGGAGAACAGAGCTGCTCATTCTGTTTCCTCCATGTTGGTACTTTGGTAGTTTAGCTCGTTTCATAGCCATCTTGTTCAGGTATGAAATGGAGCCGTCTGCTGCGGGACGTTTCATCCTGACTACGTCTCAGTTTGTGGTTTCATGGCTAACCCTAAAACTTGCACATAATCCTCACTATAGCCGTACTTGAGCTAAGCAACAACAACAAAAAGTTTACTTACGCAGATATTTTCTGATTTATAAAACGTTGAGTACCCACAGCTGCACGCAATTTCCGCTTTCTAAACCACACTCTCCGTAGAAATGTGCAAGGTGATTTTGGATCATGTCCCGCCTCTTTACACACTCACTTTCTGCCATAAGAGTTAAGTGGTTCAAATAAAAAAACAAAAGCAGCAGCACAGACAATATATTAAAAAAAAAAGAGTATAAAGTTAGAATCATATGATGACTTATTGTAGCAAAAATAATGAGAATAAAAGCAAATGGAACAAATAAAAACAAAATTACTACATAAGTTTCAGCGCTCCTAAAGCCTGACACGAGTCTAGATTTAAAAAAGTATTATCTTCGCAAAATATTATTTGGGAGTCAGAAATGAATGGAAGAGCTGCAAATGAGAGGTGTTGCAGTGGCGTGGCGGACGTAAAAATACAAAAAAAAAAGATGGTGGAGGCAGAGAGGGAGATGGGATGCCAAAGCCAGAATTTGCTGAAGGGAGGGCTGATCAGCATCATCACGGGCCATCCAGATGCTGCCAGCGGCTGTATCTTCAATTAGCGCCTCCATTGTGCAGTATTACGCAGGAACGTCACAACGGTGTTTATATACTCGTCTCAATTAATGCACCAATGACGGTTGCTTGGCTATGGGTGTCTCTCATAATTCCTGGTGCATTTAATGTTTTATGTTTTTTATCCTGGATTTTAAAATTTTAATATTGATATTATGTTTTTTATCCGTTTGTTTTTAGTATTTTTACCTTCTATTTTCTGAACAAAATATCTTCATCCAGATTATAATTTTTCTTCTCAGTTCAGAGACGGGTGGATGGGGCCTGACTGCTGGTTGTGTGTTGGTGTATGTGTGCGAAGATGTGGGTTAAATTCACCATTTTGCCGTCTCACCAGCTGCGCTGCCTTATGCCGCGTTCACACCGCACGCTTTATGAGCGTCCATCAACGTTCACAAAGCAAGTAGTTTGACGCCTGTACATTTTTAAGCCTGACGCTTGTAAAGCTTGCAAAGCCCACCCAACCAATCAGAGGGTCTCACTGTATCGACGTCACTACAGTGAGACGATTGGTTGACGCTCGGGGGACGACGCCTGAAAGTTCAGCTAGCTGAACTTCTGCGTTTCTCGCTTTTGCCGCCTGGAAGCTTAACAAAACGACAAAAACGTGAAAAGTTGATGCGGCCTACTCGCATAAAGCGCCACTGAGACTCTGACGGCCCTCTCATCTTGCTGCTCTTTGTGTTGACGCTTTGGGCGGTGTGAACGCGGCGTTAGTGTGCTTAAAGTTGCACACATTTTTTCCCCCGTCAGCTTGTGGGTCTCTACACGGTTTGCCCATCAGTTTGGGCGGTCTATGTGTGGGTGGGGTTATGGCCCTTGGGGTCTGGTGCGGACTTGCAGCTCGTCACTTTGGTGATGCCAATTGGCCGTACACTGACGCTTGTGACTAGATAGCTTGTGACTTTTAGCTGTAAGTTAGCCATCGTTACATTCATGCCAGCATTATATGCTATTTCTAACGAATGTTAGCTAAACATAGCTGTTTATTCACTAGCTACTAGCATAAACCAAACACGGTTAGCTTGCACCACCGAAGTGCACAGAGCTCAAGCACACGTTACACAATACAATACACTACTAACGTTACACAAACGTGCAATTAGTTTAGCTAACATTGGCGATAGTAACGTTAATCACTTCTGTTCTCCGGCGTCACTAGTAACAATGGGATGCCTCCGCTTTAGATGTTCCCACATAGAAGTTGTGCTGGTGTGATATGCCAGCTCCATCTTGCAAAGACTGCAAATAACTATACCTTGACGCTTCTGGCTGCGTTTAAAGTATTCCCATACCTTTGAGGTAGGGCAGCGGGTTGCGTTCTGGTGGCATGTAGAACTTGGGAGTGTAGGCTGCTGAGCCTGAGAGGTGGTTGGAGACGGAGTTTCGTTCTCCATGCTGTTTTGTTTTGGTCACTCACGTGCGTGTGGCAAGTGGGCGTGGTGCATCGCCGACCAGATCTGACGTCGACGATTTTTTAAAACACAGTCATCGATGCATCGCTACAGGCCTAGAAATTAGCATTCATGCTGTAACCTGGCACCAAGCATCATTCCTAACATCGTCTTTGTCAATGTGTTGTTCAAATAAACTCGTACCAATAACACTGAAGGCGACCGTCTACTGTTGCTACACCTTCGTCCAGCAGGTCCTACAAGTCAACGACTCGCTGCAATCTGCCTACGTTTCCTTAGAAAACTGTTAAACTGATTGGAATGTATGTATTATTGAAATTTCTTGAGATGATGTGTTGTGAGTTGGCACTATATAAACTGAATGGGATGTTCTTCCCGTTATGCGCCTTTTGCTCGAGGGAGTAGCTAAAGTTGTCTCATTTGAATATCCGGTGTTTACTTCAAGGTGACGAATGTACATCTCCATTGCGTCCGTTCTCTGGAGCATTTTGTCAAAGTCCTCGGCTGAGCGAAACGCCATTTTGTTAATCCTCAGTCCTTCAAAAAGTAATCCAAAAACGAGATCCGGTCTGATACAGTAACTCCAGAGGCGGGGTTTAGAAAGTAACTTAGAAAAGAAAATAAGAGAAGCAGGCGCGCATAATTGACATGGTGTAATCTTGTCCTTGCTGTGAAGTATTTCATAATTTAGAATTCAGTTTTTTACATTTACCTGAATTTACCCTCCCTGGTTTAATGAACGATGTTTCTATTCTATCCCCTATGTCCATCTTAACGCCCTTTTTTTCCCACTGTTGTTGCACGCTCGGTTGAGGTGCAATGCTCCACTGCTTCAGTAGTTGCATCCTGCTGGCCTCAGCCGTCTGGTAAGAAGATAGCTGGTGTAAAAACATGATTATTTATACAGTGGGCATGATTTTGAGATGATATAAGTTTATACACCAGAAAGAAAGTTTATTGGTAATTTTTTCTATTCTGTGAAAGATTATCTTTCTGAGGATAGATCACAAAACCAGTTCTGTGCGTTTAGTCGTTATTTAGGGGGAATTTAAAGATTCATGCTGACGCCCAAAGTAGATGTTACCTTTAATGCTATCCAATCGGCTTTACTCAACCTTCGTAGACCTACCCACTTTAGTCTTTATGCTCTTGATGTTTTGTAGACATAGGGCATTGAGAGTGAACAAATAACACTACTTCTCCATAACGTTGTCCTGTCTGACCTTTTTTGTTTTTTAAGAACTTAAATTTTAATTTAATAGACCTCTCTGCCCTGATAGAACATCTTAGTATAGTAGATCATTATCAGAGAATGGGTGGAACTTTTAAAGCATCAGTCTAATAGACACCTGTGATTTAATCCATACCTTTTCCACATTGTGACAGTGTAGTCTCCTAGAAACAGAAGGTAATTATTCATAGAAGCTGGCTTCCTGGCTGTGCAACACTAGGAAATGAGGGAAAAATGATGCTCTACACATCTAATCAGATCTGGAAAATCTTTCTTAATCTAAAAAACGAATCTATTGTATAAAATGACCCTTCACTAAGATAAAGCGGTACATTTTTCATCATTAAGGAAGGAGAATAAGAGAATAATTTTCTTGTAAGTAGACACACACAAATTGTAAGCTGAAATTATAATATGTATTTTGTTTGTTTTCTCCTTTCAGATTTACTAAAGCATTATGTGTATTATTAAGCAACATGTCCTTGTACAAAATTTTATCATCAATCAACAAGCAACATCTGTTTTGGACCTGAGGAAAAAAGAATCTCTAAAAAACTGAAGGGAGAGCAGAGGACCTAAAACTAACAACCCAAGTAAAATAAGAAGAAAATGGATCAGAACTTCTGCAGATTGTAAAGGTAGAAGACCTCAGCGTACTCAATCTAGAGATGGATACCTTAGTTGGAAAAGATTCTGGAGCTCTTGAAATCAAAGAAGAACCCGTAGAACTAGAATTGCAACAAATGAAGGAAGATGATTGTCAATCAGGATCTCAGCAAATAGTAAAGATCGAGGCTGAAGGCACCAGTCAGGATGACAAACAGGATGTACTGAAGCAGGAGACTGATAATACATTAGTACCCACATCTGGAACTGTTGAAATCAAAGAGGAACCAGGAGAACAAGATCCTCAACAGGTGAAGGGAGAGGAGCCTGGATCAGAACCTCAGCAGATGGCAAAGAAAGAGGCTGATGACATCATCCAGGATGTACTGAAGCAGGAGACTGATGCCTTAATCCCAAACGTTTCTGCTGATGAAACAGATGACCAAAAACCTGAACTCGATGGAAACCAAATCATCTTTCAGAACTTCCATGAAGCAGAGCATCCTCAGGAAATAAAGGCTCTTGAAGTCTCAGAATTCAGCAGAGATGAACAAAAGAAAAGAGCTCAGAAAACCAGAGGTAAAGACAGGCATGAAGGGCAAGAAAGTGTGGAGTAAAAGTTTCAAAAAGAATTTTTACTCATGAAACCTGTGGAAAAGTTTACTGTCTAATAAGTAGTTTGAATAGGCACATGAAAACTCATACAGTTGCTAAAGTCTTTTCTTGTGAGGAACAAAAGCATATTTCAAAAGACCAATGTGTAACTAAAGGTGCTCCGACTCAAACTACATTCGACTGTGTGAACTGTGGAAAAGTCTTCAATTGTATCGCCACATGAGAATTCATACAGGAGAAAAGCCATTCCCCTGTCCTACATGTGGAAAATCCTTTCGGCAACGATGCCATTTGACTTATCACATGATCATGCATACCGGGGAAAACCCCTTCTGTTGCATTACATGTGGAAAATCTTTCAGGCTATGAACTAAAATGAATATCCACATGAAGACTCACACAGGTGAGAAGCCTTTCTCATGTGCAACTTGTGGAAAATCTTTCTTACGGAAACATACTTTGAGTAGGCACATGAGACTTCACACAGATGAGAAGCATTTCAAATGTATAACCTGTGGAAAATGTTATAAATGGAAACCTACCTTAGATATCCATATGAGCACTAAGTGAGTAAAATATACTGAGACTGACATTTTGTACATGCAACTCTTCATATTGTAACAGTGAAATATTTCTCAAATATTATTGCTTCTGTCAGAATAAGCATTTTCTGTATTCCTGTTAACAGAATAGTTTTGGGCAGAATTAGAGTTTGCAAAACACTTTGAAGTTTTCTACTACCTCTTTAGGTTTAAGAACACATTTCTTTGGCATTTCATGTTCCAGCTGTATTTTTGAAGTGGACATGTTAAGTGCACTTAAAAGAAGAAATCTAAAAGATGATAAAATACATTTTTGTGTTTATTTGATTCCTATACAAGACACTTTGATAAGGACTATATTGTTAATATAGGCGGCTACAGAGTATCATTTGTTTAACATTTTTGGTTGGTGGTGTGACTTGTGATTTTTTCAATGAAATTTTTTTTTACCTTGGCTCAAAAAGGTTGAAAAACACTGCCTTAAAGAGAAAACTTGATTGGAATCGATTTTTCTTGTGAAATGCCTTGATATGACATCTGTTGTGAATTGGATTTACTTTATTTCAGCATGCGTTCACATCTACATTATTCTTTACAATACATCCATAAATATCAGAATCTATTTTTTTTTGCTGCCTCTGTAATCACTCCCTGAGTTGACTCTGCTCTCCATTTTGACAGTTCCTCCAGTTTCCCTTAACGCACCTGCTGCACCTGTTACATAAAAATTCAATTCAAATTCCAAAATACTTTATTGATCCCAGAGGGAAATTAAGTGTTGCTATAGCTCATATAATAATTAATTATTTAAGGAGTTGTAGATGATGATGGCTGTGGGCAGGAAGGATTTCCTGTAGCGGTCTGTATTTCAGCGAAACTCAAGAAGCCTCTGACTGAAGACGCTCTGTTGTATGACTGTCTCATGAAGAGGATGCTCAGGGTTGTCCATAATTTTTTTTATTTTACGAAGAATCCTTCTTTGCATTATCATCTCCAGATGTTCCACAGTTGTCCCAAGAACAGAACCTTCTTTATCAGGTTGTTTAGCATTTTTAAGTCCCTGGCCCTGATGCTGCTACCCCAACAGATGACGGCTGAAGAGATTACACTCTCCACAACAGACTTGTAGAAGATCTGCAGCATCTTGCTGCAAACATTGAAGGATCCAAGCTTCCTCAAGAAGTACAGTCTGCTCTGTCCCTTCTTGTAGACGGTTTCACTGTTGCGCCTCCAGTCCAGTCTGTTGTCCAGGTGAACTCCGAGGTATTTATATTCCTCAACCACCTCCACTTCTTCTCCCATGATGGAAACAGTGTTTGACTTATCCCTGTTTCTTCTGAAATCTACAATCATCTCCTTTGTTTTGCTCACATTCAAGGTGAGACGATTGTTTCCACACCATGTCACAAAGCGGTCCACCAGCTCTCTGTATTCAGCTTCTTGTCCATCTCTGATACATCTGAGTATTTCTGCAGATGACAGGTCTCTGATTTGTACTGGAAGTCTGAGGTGTACAGAGTGAAAAGGAATGGTGAGAGTACGGTCCCCTGTGGTGCTCCTGTCTTGCTGACCACCTGGTTTGACACACAATTCTTCAGTCTCGCAAATTGTGGTCTGTTGGTCAGGTAGTCATTGATCCAGGCGATTGTTGAGGGCTCCACCTGTGTCTTCAGGAGTTTCTGACAAAGCAAATCAGGCTGAATTGTGTTAAATGCACTGGAGAAATCAAAGAACATGATCCTCACAGTGCTGCCTGCTTTGTCCAGATGACAGTGGGTTGGTTGAAGCAGGTGGATGATGGCATCTTCAACTCCAACTCCACAGCGATAAGCAAACTGCAGTGGGTCCTGATACGTTCTTGTTTGCTTACTCAGGGGTGCCAACAGGAGTCTCTCCAGGACCTTCATGATGTGGGATGTCAGGGCAACGGGTCTATAGTCAGTGATGACTGATGGGTGAGTTCTCTTTGGTACTGGAACAAGGCAGGATGTCTTCCACAACACTGGAACCTTCTCCTGAGTTAGGCTAAGGTTAAAGAGGTGCTGCAGAATCCCACAGAGCTGCTCAGCACAGCCTTCAGGACTCTGGGGCTGACACCATCTGGACCTGCAGCCTTGTTCCTGTTCAGTTTTTCCAGCTGCCTCTTCACCTGACTTTTGGAGACAGACAAGTGGGAGGGGGAGGCAAAGTGGGTAGCAGCATTTCCTGACTTGGTTGAAGTCAAACTTGTGGAATTAGAAGAGTCCATGGCTGAGGTTAAGGATAAAACATCCGAGGTGTAACAGGAAAGCTGTTGATCAGAGGAGAGTGGGATGTCTGTTTGGCTGGGAACAGGAGAGGGGGATGCTGAACTACTTCCTGAACTGAACCTGTTGAATATGTTCAGTTAATTGGCTCTGTCCAGACTTCCATCTATCCAATCCTTCCTGTCCTTAAAACCTGTGATCTTTCTCATTCCTGACCAGACATCTCTGATATTGTTCCTCTGTAGTTTGTTCTCCAGCTTCTTCCTGTATGCCTCCTTGCTGTCTCTGATCTTGACTTTAAGTTGCTTCTGTATACTCCTCAGTAATTCCCTGTCTCCCTCCCTGAAGGCTCTTTTTTTCTTGTTTAGTAGTTCCTGCAGGTCACTGGTGATCCAGGGTTTGTTATTAGGGAAGCATCTCACTGTTCTGGTGGGGATGATGTTGTCCACACAGAAGTTTATATAGTCAGTCACACACTCAGTCATAGCATTGATGTCCTCTCCATGTGCTTGGCAAAGAGTCATCCAGTCTGTGGTCGCAAAACAACCCTGCAGGGCTTCTTCAGCTTCCTGTGACCATTTTCTCACAGTTTGTTTTGTCACAGGTTGCCTCTGAACAAGTGGTTTATATTCTGAACAGAGAAAAACAAGATTGTGATCTGATTGTCCCAGAGGAGGTCTTGGTTTGGACGTGTATGAATCCTTTACATTTGCATAAAACAAATCCAAGGTCCTGTTTTCTCTTGTAGAGCAGCTGACAAACTGTTGAAATGTTGGAAGTGTAGTAGAGAGCGAGGCATAATTAAAATCACCAGATATTGCCACAAATGCATTGGGGTGCTGTGTCTGTAGCTTAGCAACAACGGAACTGATGACATCACATGCTGTGTCGGCAATGGCTGAAGGTGGAATGTAAACTGCCAAAATTACACTGGTGAACTCTCTTGGTAAATAATATGGACGAAAACTCACTGCCAAGAGTTCGACATCTGGGCTGCAGAGACGACACTTCACAGTAACATGTCCTGGATGACACCATCTGTTGTTTACAAGCACTGCTACTCCACCTCCTTTTCTTTTTCTGCTCGTCTTCAGATCTCTGTCTGCTCGTACAGTCAGGAAGCCTGACAGACAGACGTTGGAGTTGGGGATATGATCCAGCAGCCACGTCTCAGTAAAACACATAACACTGCATTCATTGTACTCTGGCTGAGTCCTTGTAAGGGCTTGGAGTTCATCCATCTTGTTAGCCAAGTATCTTACGTTGCCCATTATGATCGATGGAGGAGATGGCTTGAACTTCCTCTTTGTCGCCTTTTCGCTCCTCCTCTGCATCCTCGTCTCCTCCTTATCAACTCATCAGGGATTTGTGGCTTCAGTTGAGGTATTATTACAGCTTTTGCGATGTTAATCAGCTGCTCCCGGCTGTAAACCACATTGTTGCCATGGTTACGCATAACAAATTGTCAAAATGGGAAAAATTTACAGCAAAAATCCTTCCAGCTTCACAGCACCAAAATCTAGAAAGTATACAGGTAAAAAAAACTGCAATCTTCTTAAAAAAAAAAAGAGGAACCAACGTACAAAAAAACAAAACTTAATATGTAGCCAACAGAGCCAATCCACCCAGAGCAGCGCAATTTTAGAATTGAATTCAATTACTACTGAAGAGAAGTTCAAAGAGCTGGGTATCAGTTTCATTTTTAATCCACCTGCTTCTAGTCATATGGGAGGAGTCTGGGAAAGACAAATCCAGACTACAAGGAATGTTCTAAGTACCATTCTTGACCAGTCAGCTTCAAGATTAGACACTTCATCTTTGAGAGCATTAATGTATGAATCTATGGCAATAGTTAATAGCCAACCATTGGCTGTAGAGTGCATCAACGACCCTGTAGGGCCAGAGCCGCTGACACCGAAACATATTTTGACTACGAAGTCAGCTGTGATCTCACCACAATCTGGAGAATTTGTCAAAGATGATCTCTACTTGAAGAAAAGATGGAGAAGAGTGCAGTATTTGGCGAATGTTTTCTGGACTAGATGGAGGAAGGAGTACCTGCTGAACCTGCAGCAGAGAAACAAATGGAATAAGAACCAAAGAAACGCCAAGATAAATGACATTGTTCTGCTACAGGAAGAGTGTGTTCCAAGAAACCAATGGAAACTCGCCAGAGTAGTAGGAGTGACCCCAGGAGCAGATGGAAAGGTGAGAAAAGGTCAAGCTTCTCATCAGCGACTCTTCGAAAGACAATACAGGAAAACATTCAGTTAGGACTGTTTTAGAAATGCCTATAAATAAGACTCTACTTTTACTTGAAGGAGAGTAAGGGCCTAGAAGTTATGTTTATTTGTTACATTTCCTAAGTATATTGTTTTGTCACACATTTAGTTGCAGTGTGATGGTGGGAGTGTAACGGGAGTTGAAATAGCCTTTAGTGAATGTTTTACCACAAGATGGCACTGTGGTACTATTAACACAATAGAAAGTTCGTTTTACAAGTTTATTCTTTTATTATTGCTTTATTTTTTGCTCTCTACATTTTTTGTAGCATTTATAATTTTATAAAGTTAATAATCTTCAAATCTGAGTGAAATTAAAAAGGCTAAACATAAGTTTAGTTTAACATGACAGTGATGTCACTTCCGGTTCCGCCAAGCAAGGAAGAAGCCAGTAGAGAAACAGACCCGATATTGTGCCAATTAAGACGAATTAAAAGGAAAATAAGCGTGTTTCAAGCCCACCGGTTTGTCCACTAGCAGGCCAAAGTAGTATGTGAATTCTGTATTTTGTCATTTGTTTAATTTATAAGAGTTGTAGCAAGTAAGCTAATAATTTGTATATCTTTTATATTTTCATCATTTCTACAGTGTAAATGTGGTGTAAGAGGAACGAATGCACTTACAAAATCACGGGAGAACAAGGAGGACAACAGGGAGGATAAACCATGGAAGAGAGACAACATACCAGCGGGTAGTGACAGGATGAGAGCAGAATATATACTGAGGAAGGAGATGAGGAAGTGACAGAGGAGACCAAGAACTGATTAGTTAAGGCAGATGCAGGTGAGGCAAGGCAAGGCAAGGCAATTTTATTTGTATAGCACACTTTCAACAGCAGGGCAATTCAAGGTGCTTTACATGATTTGGTGATTTAAAAGAAACACATAAAAGAAACACACATTATACATGATACACAATAAAGCAAGAGAAAAAAAAAAAAAGCAAGAGAGCATGAACACATTTCATACATATAACATCAAGCATTTACTCAAAGGCAATTCTAAACAGATGGGTTTTTAGTCTCGATTTAAAGCAGTTCAGAGTTTCAGCAGCTCTACACTCGTCAGGAAGTCTGTTCCAGATAAGGGGAGCATAGAAACTGAAAGCTGCTTCTCCATGTTTAGTTCTGAGTCTAGGGATGTTTAGTAGGCTAGAGTTGGAGGACCTGAGTGGTCTTGGTGGTTGGTACCATGACAACAGGTCTTCAACATATTTTGGTGCTAAGCCATGTAATGATTTATAAACTAGTAAAAGTATTTTAAAGTCTATTCTCTGAGCTACAGGGAGCCAGTGTAAGGACTTTAGAACTGGGGTGATGTGCTCTACTTTCCTGGTTCTAGTGAGGACGCGAGCGGCAGCGTTCTGGATCAGCTGCAGCTGTCTGATTGACTTTTTAGGCAGACCTATCAAGATGCTGTTGCAGTAATCAATCCGACTAAAGATAAACGCATGGATGAGTTTTTCTAGGTCGTGTTGCAAAATCAGTCCTTTAATCCTAGAAATGTTCTTCATGTGATAGAACGCTGACCTTGTTATTGCCTTTATGTGACCCTGGAGGTTCAGGTCTGAGTCCATTACTACACCTAGGTTACGAACCTGATCAGTAGGTTCTAGCTGTATTAATTGAAGCTGTGTGCTGACTCTTGATCGTTCCTCCTTGGGTCCAAAAATAATCACTTCAGTTTTGTTTCTATTCAGCTGGAGAAAGTTATGGCACATCCATCCATTTATTTGGTCAATGCATTGATTTAGGGTTTGAATGGGTTCAGAGTCACCTGGTGACATTGTAATGTAGAGCTGAGTGTCATCCGCGTAGTTATGGTAGCTAATGTTATTGGTCGCTATAATCTTGCCTAGTGGGAGCATGTAGATATTAAATAAGAGGGGCCCCAGGATGGAGCCCTGGGGCACCCCACATGTGATTTCTGTTCGTTCTGATGAAAAGTTTCCTATTGAAATATAGAAGTCCCTGTTCTTTAGGTAAGACTCGAACCAGCCAAGTACTGTACCAGAGAGTCCGACCCAGCTCTCCAGTCGTTCCAATAAAATATCATGATCAACAGTGTCAAATGCTGCACTGAGGTCCAACAGAACCAGCACTGTGGTTCTTCCACAGTCTGTATTTATGCGGATGTCATTAAATACTTTGACGAGGACAGTCTCGGTGCTGTGGTGAGCGCGGAAACCAGACTGAAAAGCATCAAAACGGTTTGTCGTTGTTATGAAGCCATTTAACTGCTGAAACACAGCTTTTTCAATAATCTTACTGATGAATGGGAGATTAGAGATTGGCCTGTAGTTCTGCATTAACGTGTTGTCCAGATTTTTCTTCTTTAGCAGTGGTTTAATAACTGCTGTTTTTAAAGCCTGAGGGAAGACACCTGATAGCAGGGATGAGTTCACTATTTGAACAAGATCAGAACCAATAACAGGAAGAACTTTCTTTAGAAAAGCTGTGGGTAGGATATCAAGACAGCAGGAGGAGGAGCTTAATTGGATAATGATTTTTTCAAGGCTGTTCTGGTTTAATTCGTGGAATTCAGACATTTTCTCTACATTGTTGTTGATTGGGGATGGCACTGGTTGTGGGTTCGATATTGAGGTACAGATTGACCGTCTAATTGTTAGAATCTTTTCAGTGAAAAAGCTGGCAAATTCATTGCAGGCCCTGGTAGAGTTTAGTTCTGGGGCTACTGTCACTAAAGGATTAGTTAGTCTTTCCACTGTTGCAAATAGAGTCCGTGCGTTATTAATGTTTCTGTTGATGAGGACAATTAGTTGAACTGGGTGAGGAGCAGAGTGGCAGTGAGACAAGAAAGGCAAGGGAAACAGAAAACTCTTAAGAAACTAGGAACTACCTAAAGATATGGCTAGGAGGGGAACCTAAAGAAAAACACCAGAGAACAGAAGGAAGAGATAAATAAGGAGACAAACTAAGGAAACACAGAGGCAAAAGGTTGAAAAACATCTAATAGCAAGGAGAAATACAGAAACAAGGAAGTGCCAGAAATAACTAATAAAGACAAGGAATAACCTAACATGATAATATAATTAAATAAAGAAAAGAACTAACAAAACACAAACACCTAAGAACTATAACACTTAACCAATAAAGATTTTTTCAATAGCAAAAATGGAGGCTTATTTTAAATTACTTTAATTCTATTCACTTTCAAGTGTGGGCTTTATAAATGTATTGTCTTACCTTTTAAAGAAAAAATATAACAGGTCACACTGTCATTTGTGCATAGAAATGTATAGCATAACTTTCTTCTAATGATGCCATTATCTTGTTTTCAAAGAAATATGTCATTTGGGCATATTCAGTGGTCACAGTATATTGGATCTTATGCCTGCTTGTTCACACACCTACTCTCTCCATACTGACAAGAGAAATCCCTTCAACACTACTGATTCCTGCCACTGCTTCTGAAACTTAATCACATTTAAAAATTGTCAAAATTCTCAATACAAATCTCCTGAATTTACAAAGCCTCACATCAGTTTTATTATTGTAGTGCTGAACCAGCTAGCATTGCAGAGCACGTTTCATACAGTGACGAGAGTACAATGTGACAGTAGCCATACCAACATTAGCAACCATGGAGGTTACATGCAAGAACATCAAAGAAGCCGAATTTGTTGAGATTTGACAGCAAAGACAGTGTGTATGCCACTTATTATTATTTTTGTATGCTTTTCAGCGACGTATATTCGTGATGTCAATGTGGTCTGCTATAGTAGTGTTTCTCAACCTTTTTTGGCAGAAAGCCCCTCAGGGCAAGGCAAGGCAAGGTAATTTTATTTGTATAGCACACTTTCAACAACAAGGTAATTTCATGCACACCTGACGCATCTGCAAAATATTGTGAGCATTGTATCCATATATGTTCTCAGTGATTGCACACAGATAACTGAGAACCTATAACTATTTTTTTCTCCATATAAAGTAGAGCTCCTGATGCTTCACTCAAAGCTAAAAATCGTCCCGTAATCGGTGGGTTGCTGGTTCGAGTCCCCGCTCTGTTTGTCTCGGTCGTTGTGTCCTTGGGCAAGACACTTGTTGCCTGCTGGTGGTGGTCAGAGGGCCCGGTGGCGCCTGTGTCCGGCAGCCCCGCCTCTGTCAGTGTGCCCCAGGGTAGCTGTGGCTACAATGTAGTAGCTTGCCACCATCAGCGTGTGAATGTGTGCGTGAATGGGTGAATGGCGCTTTACACTACATAAAGCGCTTTGTGGTCCTCTGACTGAAAAAGCGCTATACAAATGCAGGCCATTTATCCTATAGAGCAAGCAAGTCTAGAGTGGACTGAAGCCTACTGTTAAAATCATTGACAATAAAATCAGAGGGGGCAGGTAAAGCAATAGGAAGGTAAAGCAATAGGAAACCTCAAAAACCTCAATAAAACCTACAGCCACTTCAGGGGTTAGATGATGTTTCCTGACAGTTCTCACAGAGGTTTCCTGCTGGATAAAACTGGTGATGTTAAAAAACACACAGTAGTAGTCAGAGACAGCCAAGTCAACAACAGAGGACACACTAGTGGACAGTCCATATGTGATGACCAAGTCCAGGGTGTGTCCTCTGTTGTGTGTCGGCTGCGTGACATGCTGACTAAAATCCATATAATTCAGATTATTTTTAAAAATCTGTTGATAAAGTTTCTAAAAGGTTACCCAAATGTCGATTAAAATCACCAGCTAAAATGATCTTTTCATAAGAGTTGTGTGGAATTGATAAAAACTCAGAAAATTCTTGAATAAAAAGTGCACTCTTTTTAGGTCTATAAACTGTGACATAAAATCTGAGGAGTACTAAAAACAGTTACAGTATATTCAAACATGCTGAATAAAATGGGTTTGGCTGAAAGCAACGATGAACTTATAAAAGCAGTACTGCTACTCCTCGTGAAATAAGTGAAGTTAAAGTTTGGTGGGGAGGCCTCTGTAAGAACAACAGGGGATCTGCATTCAGCCATGTTTCCGTTAAAAATAAACAATCAAGAGTATGGTCTAAAATCAGATCATTGATGATAACAGTTTTGTTCAGCAGAGAGCGAACATTTAAAAGAGCCATATTGATAGTGACTGGAGATGGATTAACTATGATTTAGCAAAAGTGGGACTTTTGGTAACTGAGAATATTTGGGTTGCATTTGTTGGGTTTACGATTTAAAAAAAAGTTTTTGTGCCACAGTGGCCTTTAATGACAGCGGATATATAGTGTATAAACAGGAGAGAGGTGGGGGAAGAGACTTCAGCAAATGTCTGCGGGGTGGAATTGAACCTCCGGACAACCGCATTGAGGACTAAGGCCTCTGAACATGGGGTGCCCATCTTAACCACTCTGCCACGAGACGCCCTGGGTTTAGTCCAATATGTGAGTTATTGTTAAAATCAGAGCTTTGCATCCTTTCCTCTAGCTCCAATGCAGCCTTGGATTATGAATATCTTGCAATATAATTTCAATACTATTTAACTATATATTATCATCAAATACATCCTCCCTTGAGAAGATCACGAAGGGTTGAGAAGGGGAGTTTGACTTTCATCTGAATGACAAGTGGTGGGAGAAGGCAATATCAAAGATCAATTCTACGTCTTCTTGTGCTCGCCTTAGTTTAATTCAATTTGAAGTATTTCATAGAATTCACTTTACAAAAGGTAGGCTTTCTAGGTTGTTTCCAGGTATCTCAGACGTTTGTGACAGATGCGGTCTACCCTCTCCAAACCATGTTCATATGTTTTTTTCTTGTCCCAAATTATCTAGCTTCTTGTTGTCTTTTTATAATTTGTTAAACAGAGCCTGTAATATCGCCCTAGAGCCCTGCCCACTGATATCTATTTTTGGAGTACCTCGTACCTCAATTAACCTCACTAAGAGAGACTCTGATGTGGTTGCCTTTGCCTCGCTTATAGTCCGCCGACGTATCCTACCACGTTGGAAAAGCCCTAATCCTGTTTCATCTTTGGGAAAAAATCTAATTCTCTTTAAGAGGCTCAACATTTAAATTTTACAGAACATGGCAACCTCTCATTGGATATATGAATACTACTATACTAGTAGTATGAACTAGTTTATATAGTAGTTCTGTTGACCCAAATGGAGCTAGATTTGTACACTGCTTGTCACAAAAAGATCTAATCACTTGGCCTTTGGTTTTGACGTCGATGATTAAGGGTTCCTTTTGTTTTTTGTTTTGTGGGGTGAAGAGAATGTTTAAAAAAAGGGGAGTAGACAGAAAGGAGGTATAAAGTCATAATATACCAAACCAGAGGAGTGAAACTTGGAATTATGTTAATAATACGGTTGTTTGTCTGCACTTAATGTATTTATAACAGTAATTGTATGTTGAGTCTCCTAATAAAAGATATTTAATAAAATAAAAAACATCAGAGCTTATTTCATAGGAGCAGGTTTGCACTTTTTAAAGGCAGAGTAACAGCTCTTTGAGAGCCAGAATTCTTGCAGAATGCTAGGTGTTCAACTGCTTATGTGCAGCAATAACATACAAATAAATGCTTTAAAAATCAGACAATGTGACTTCCTGAATTTGAATAAAAAAGCTGTCTCTCACTGTGAAAATGCACCTAAAATGTGAATTTCAGACCCCTTCATTATTTCTAAGTGGGAGAACTAGAGGGCTTGCGAGGGATTCAGTGTCCAGAAAAACATCTAAACCCCAATGAGAAGTTGTCTGTCCAAGGCAAAAATCTACAACCTCATGACAATAATCTCTGCAGCAATCCGACTATTTGATTATGTTCAAATGGGTGAGGATTTTGGTTCCTTGGGAGCAGGACGAAGATTTGAGACTGTGCGTTCAGGACACAGCAGGTGAACTATTCGTATTTGTGCAATTGTTTAATTTCATTTTGTATATGCAGATCTCTGTTCAGCTTGTTTAGATTAAATATTAATTTAAATTAATTTAAAAAAAACAAATACTACTCAAGATGTAATCATTTAAAAAATTGACAGGTAAAAATAGATTATGACCAGATTTCCTTTGACCCTGTCGGTCAAAATGACAGACAACAACAATATTTATTGCACCAACTCTCTGTATTCAGCTTCTTGTCCATCTCTGATACACCCGACAATTGCAAAGTCATTAAGTATTTCTGCAGATGACAGGTCTCTAACTTTTACTGGAAGTACTGATGTAAAAAGTTTCTATAAATCTGTTAAAATGTTAGTAGAAAGAAGGACTTAAAGCTTTCTGATTTATTGACAGTGTATATGCATTGATTCCCTGGGGAGTGTATTTTATGTATTTATTTTATTCTTTGGATTACCCTTTATTTTCCTTGTAGTATTTTACTTTTGTTTTATATTTGTTGTGGTGATTGTAATATTTAATTGATTTTCTCTTCAACTAACTATGCCAGATTTTTTGGAAATTGTTAAAACTTAAAAAAAAAAGGTTCTCAAAGTACCACTCCGGACCAGAAGGTGGCAGTAAAGCGGTAAAGGTAGGAGCTGAGCAAGGAAGAGGAGGAAGAATCCAGCTCATTATGGAGTTAGAGGAAATGAAAAAGCTGATATAATTGCAAAAGAAGCTACAATAGATGTATTAGTTGATTTAGATATCAGCTTCTGTCAGTCAGAAATAAAGAGCATCATAAAGCAAGAAATGAAGAAAAGGTGGCAAAAACAATGGGAGGAAGAAAGGAAGGGAAGATGGTTATATAAAATCCAAGGAGAGTTGGAGAAATGAGAAGCACTGGAAGGAGGAGAGAGGAAGTGATTATATCTAGATTATGATTTGGGCACAATGGATTAAACGATACATTATTCATAATAGGGAAACATAATACAGGGAAATGTGATTACTGTGGAGAAAAGGAAACTATAGATCATGGTATATTATACTGTCAGAAATATCAGATAGAAAGAAGGAAACTGATCCAAAACCTCAGTAAGATGAAAATGAATCTCATAGAATTACTGCGAAATGACTCAAAAAATGATAGTTATCAGGCTTTATTCCACTTTTTAAAAGACAGTAGAATGTTTGGGAAGATTTGAGTTTTTGTTCTCGTGAGCGTCGTTCCAGTCCACACTAGTCGGTGGCGGTAATGCACCGTTTGTTGTTTGCCAACCACCAATAAAATTCAGAAGAAGAAAGAGAAGAAGAAGAAGAAGAAGAAGAAGAAGAAGAAGAAGAAGAAGAAGAAGAAGAAGAAGAAGAAGAAGAAGAAGAAGAAGAAAAGGAAGCAGGAGATCTGGGAGACAAGGCGGTTGGATCCATACAGAACCTTTTAACAGAAAGCAGAGCGGAACATCGAGCCAGAACCGGACTTTGGACCGTAAATCTCGATGCATGAAGCCGAACTGCTGAAGCTGAGCTCGGCTCCTTTTTCCCTCCCAGAGACGGAGCCAGCAGCGTTCAGGAGCCGCTGAGGACACAGAGACAGAGGGACAGACAGGGATCCCGCTCGGTGAGTAACTCTGCTGCACACACGGTCCCTCAGCGGCATCATGGCCGCTAACTGCGCTCAGATGAACCGACTCTAACAACTTCCTTTGTATTCATTGAAGCAGCTGATTCTGATGTGGCGGATTCTGAGCCCTGATCAGAGCACAATAACTAGAAGGGACCTCCTGCTGCTACGGAGGATTTATTGGAGAAATAGAAACACATTTCCCCATAGACATAAATAGAGAGTAGATGCCGCATCCACCTCTACTCCCTACTGGCGCTGACGCGACGTGGGGCCGCCATCTTGGACCGGTCACCCACTCCACTCTGTAATCTGTTTGGCAGGTGTAATGAGCCGTCAATGCGTTTAATTAATTATACCTCACAGAATACCGAACTGATTTTCACGCGTTGTTTTCTCTTTTTTTGCTGCAAAGGTCATAAATGTAGCTGTGATACATGACACATGGTTTGGCCTTTTTTAATATTGATAGTGAGCTTATAATGAATATCTCCGTTCCTAGATAGAACTCGAACAGCAGCATTCTAGATCAGCTGCAGCTGTCTAATTGACTTTTTAGGCAGACCTGTGAGGGCACTATTGCAGTAATCAATCCCACTATAGATAAACACATGGATGAGTTTTTCAAGGTCCTGTTATGACATTAGTTATTTTCTCCTAGAAATCTTCTGCAGGTGAAAGGAGTCTGACATTGTTATCGCCTTAATGTGACTCTGAAGATCTGAGTTCATTACTACCCCTAGTTTTCAGCCCTGATCAGTAGTTTCTAGCAATATTAACTCAAGCTTTGTGCAGACTCTTTAGCGTCCCTCTTTAGGTCAAAAAGTAATTACTTCGGTTTTGATTCAGCTGGAGAAAATTATGGCACATCCATCCATTGATTTGCTCAATGCATTCACTTATGGTTTGGATGGATTCAAAGTCACCTGATGACATTATGTAGAGCTGATTGTTCTTATAATCTGGCTTAGTGGGAGCATGTAGATAATAAATAGGAGGAGCCCCAGGATGGAGCCCTGGGACACCCCACATGTAATTCGTCTGCTTTGATGAAAAGTGCCTATTGACACAAAAAAGTTCCTGTTCTTAATGTGAGACTCAAACCTACTTACTGTACCAGAAAGTCAAACCCAGCTTTCCAGTTGTTTTTATAGTAAGTCACGGTCAACTGTGTCGAATGCTGCACTGAGCTTTGAACGTACCATCACTGTGCTCCTACCACAGTCTGTATTTATGCGAGGGCCATTAAACACTTTGACGAGGGCAGTCTAAGTGCTGTGGTGTGCACAGAAACCAGCCTAAAAAATATCCAAACAGTCATTGTCAGGAAACTGTTCAGCTGTTGCAACACAGCTTTTTCAATGATCTTGCTGATGAATGGAAGATTAGAGATTGTCCTGTAGTTCTGCATTAACGTGTGCTCCGGGTTGTTCTTCTTTAGTAGTGGTTTGATAGCTGCTGTTTTTGAAGCCTGGGGAAAGATACCTGACCGGAGGGATGAGTTAACTGTTTGGATCAGTTCAGACCCAATGAAAGAAAGTTCTCTACCAGCCTGTTTACTGAATTTGTTTTGGAGAAGGAAGGGGATGGGGGTGAGGAAGGAGAGTAATTTTCTTTTAAAGGTTTCAACTAAACTATCTCTAAGAAAAAGCTTTTTAAAGTGGTCTCACTGTGGCCAGATAGTTTAGTGGAGATGGTACTTTCAAACAAAACACAGAAATGGTCAGATAACGCAATATCAATTACCGAGATGTTCGAGATATTTAAACCTTTGCTGATAGTTAAGTCCAGAGTGTGTCCTCCATTGTGTGTTTGTTGTTTGACATGCTGGATCAGGCCGACGTTATGAAGAGTATCACTTTGTTTTTCCTTGTCTATCTTGTGGGTTGTCAGTATGGATGTTGAAATTCCCCACAATGATTAAATGGTCATATTCGATGCATATTACAGAAAGGTCCATTTAAAATCATTGAAGAAATCAGCGTTGACGTTTGGTGGTTTATATAAAGTAAAAAAAAAAAGCTTTGTCAGGGTGTTGGGAGTCTGTTGCTGTGTGCTGGGTGGTGTTTGTTCTGCCTACCTCTCTTCTCAGGGTGTGATTGGCGGGTGCTGTTCCAGGTGTTTCTCATCAGCCTCATCACTGCCTCTGCTTTAAAAGGGGAGCGACTACTCCAGGCTGACGCCAGATGGTCCTCGCTGTTAAGTGCGGTACAAGGCCAACTAAGTTTGCCTGAGTGTTTCTAGTGAAACTTACCTTCTGTCTTCTCGCAGATCATTTCCCGAGTCCTTCCCGGAATCTGGCATAATGTTGCCAGTTCTACGTGCTATCTCCACCTCGAGCCTCTGCCTCCACCTGGATGTTTACACGGTTGGTCAACTTCCAAGATTCAAACCACTTTCACCTCTGGACAAGTTCCTCCAGATATCCTCCTGGTCAGCGTCCTCCGCTCCACCTAGAACACAAAGACACCGATCCCAGCTGAACCGTCCTATGCAGCCGCCTGCCAGTCCACCCTCCTACGCCTCAACCCGGATCCTGCAAGGAGCGGGTACTAGGATCAGATCCACCACCTACAAACCCTGTAAGAGCCCGCACCAGAACTCCATCGCCGTCGCCACCCGTTCCCAGCCAACCTCCGCACATAGACTCCTACTTACCTCTTCAAAGACCTGTCCTCCAATACGCCCGTTGTCCCAGTTCCAGCCAGACCGAACCTGTGACCCAGTTCTCATCCTGTAAAACAATAAACTGTGTGAAAAATCTATTATTGCTGCCTGGGGTTATTCCCTGAGTTAGTCACTTGCAAACATGACATAGGGTCCTTTATTTGGAAAGCTAGATACTCAAAAGGATCAATTGTGCAGAGAAATCTGTCTTCAAAAGGTTGAGTTATGAAATCTTGGGGGTACTCTTCATCTTCTGTTTCCTGCTCTCATTTAGACAATTGTAATTTGACAGAGTTGACTATAAATGCAGATGTTTCATTATTACTGTCTAACCAGGTTTCTGATAGAAATGGAGCATGTTGATTGTGTTCAGTGATGAAGTCATTGATGAGGAACGAATTCCCTGACAAAGAGCTAATGTTTAATAATGCTAGTGAAATGGTTGAAAATACTTCAAGGTTTCCATAATAAAATAAGACTGAGTCCCAGAAGGCGTTTAAGTATTTAATTCAAACATGTTTGGCCAAAACATGGAGGGGACAGAGATTGCTCATGCATCGCCCTACCCAACCTTTCTGACTAACAGTTTAAATAGTATTCAATCACTGTTTATCTCTGCAGCACGTCTTCTCCAATCTTCACGCCCCGCCTTTGGAGAGCTGCTTCATGTCAGTTTGATAACGAGGCCTGAAGCACCACACCCAAGGCCAGACTGTTAAGTAGTCTTGCTGCCCGACGTCTGTCTCTCTGATGACCTGACACATCTTTTTCAGAAACATTAAGCTGGAACAATCAGCTTGCCCCTACCCTTGTCATCTGCCTTAGATACATTCACTAGACAGAGAATATATACTTAAATCCTATTTACATAGGAATTTTTCCACCACATAAATTTAAGGGGTTTGATAGTAGGTTGCAGATCCTTCTGAAAAGTAATCTGTTTGAGATTTGGTTGACTACGGTGGTTTTAGGGTTTCTCCTGGTTATAAGCTCCAGAATACTACTTTCAGGGTGGCCAGACTCATCCTGATATGACGGCGGGTCTAGAATTAATGTCCGATTCCCTTCTATAACAGATGTCTATTATTACCAGTTGTGGTAGAGGAGAAATAGTAGTATCAGTCCCAAAGGCCTGGTGTAGTCCTAGTCTTGGTGTTAGCTAGTTTCCAATAATAATTTGAGCATTCAGTCTGTTAGAGAAAGTCTTGAAGGGAGTATGACGGTAGGATGACATCGGAGAATGCTGTGATGGAATATTTCCACTTGCTCTTCATCCTGGTGAAGTCTTCTCTGCTTGCTGTACATCTCTGATTGTTGCTGGTCGCGTCATCTTTGCTTGATGTGCTGGTTGAGAGGCAAGAAGAGCTTTTTCTCTGGTAATCTTCGCGGTCTGTACGTCATGGCCAGCCCTTGGGTGCTTTGTCAAATGTTTTGGAACATCCAGAGCTTTTTGATTGAGATAGCAAAACATGTTCGAGGTCGGGAGTCTCAGTCCGGTTTTGTTCAGAGGAGATGGTTTGCATCACAAAATATTTTTTAAATTGTTGATACATTTAATTGCATATTTTCAAAATGGTTTTTTTTTTTTTTTTTTTGCTACATCAGTGGATCCTATGTGGATAACAAGCTTTTCCAGTTTAGGGTGTTGGCTTATGATTGTCAGGATTTTTTCTGTAATAACATTAACAGTATTGTGGGAGCAACTGATAACACCAGTGTTCCATCCATCCATCCATCCATTATCTGTACCCACCCATCCTTTGCAGGGTTGTGGGGGGGCTGGTGCCTATCTCCAGCAGTCATGGGGCGAGAGGTGGGGTACAACCTGGACATGTCGCCAGTCCATCACAGGGCAACAGAGAGACATACAGGACTAACAACCATGCACGCACACACTCACACTAGTGTTCTTGCGGCAGAAATGTTCCATTCAATTTATTGAACCATCATAAATTAGAACTTTTGCTGAGGGAGTTCTTACTTTGTGTGTCTGCTGCATGGGGCTGGATTTTTCCAGTAATACGGGCCATTAAGCTTCCCAATGCAAGTGCAGGGTCCTCTGGCTGCATCAATAGATCCTGTGTGAATAACAAGCTTTTCCAGTTTTGGATGTCGATGTATGATTGTAAGGATATTTTCCGAAATGTCTCTCACCGTATTTTTAGTGCAGCTGACAACACTATTCTTGTTGCAAATGTTTCCATGCCATTTATTGTACCATCATGAACAAGTAGTACTTTTTGTAGGAGATTTCTTTCTTTGTGCGAACGCTTCTTGGGGCTAGATTCCATCTATCGACCTTCACTGATGCTTGTGGCTAGGTCCTCTTTCGCAGACACCGTAGACCGAGAATCTGTTTTTGAGTGCGATTTCATTACTGTTTATATTCCCAGGTATAGTGTTTTGACTAGAAATTTATTTTCTTTCTACCAGAGGTTAGAATGTTGTGATGTACAGCGAGCCATTTATGATCCAAATGCGAGGAAGAATGCGGCATCCTTCCACTTAGCCCCCTTTTTTGGCTGAGGAAACCGTATTGTCCTCTGGTAGTTCTTTTGTTTTGTTTTTTCCCTAGACTGTTGGACCAAAGGTCGATTGAAACAGTGCTGCCATGTTCTTCCTCATTGTTAGCAATGATCGATAAAGTCGTATCGTTTCTGTATCCAGTTTTTACTTCCACATTCACTTTGAGACAATCAATCTTCCTCTCGATAGCATCCATTCTCTGGAGCAGTTTGTCAAAGTTCCCAGCTGAGTAAAATGGCATCTTGTTATTCCACAGTTCTTGTGTTGAAAGTAAATTCAATAACTCTTAAGGTCTAGTATTGGTGGCTGAATAGTCTCCTGAAGGATTTTCTACTAGAGCAAAATCCCCTATTCTATCAATGGTAAGTCGTACAGGTCCTGAAGCAGCAAACGGCTACTGACAATCACACTACCGCCACCATGTTTGACTGGTGTCAGTTTAATGGTCTGAAATACTGTATTAGTTTAGCACCAGATGTAACAAGATCAACAGCTTTGAAAAAGGTTTCCTTTTGTCTCACCAGTATACAGAATATTTTCCTGAAAGTTGTGGGGGTCACCAATACGGTTTTGATAAATGGAAGACCGGCCTTGATTTTCTTTTGGGTCAGCAGTGATTGTCACTGCTGTTGGTCCTTGAAGCTCTCCTGTGGAGGGTGAAGTCAGTTTGGACAGGTTTTTCTCAAGGAAGGAAGGAAATAAATAAATCTCGATTGATATGCATCGATTTGAGCTTTAAACCGATTTTTGTTGTTTAGTTGATATAAACGTCCTTAATGCCAAATGTACTCGTCATCCACATATTTATTTTTTAATAACTGCGCAGTATTTTAGTGGTGTTATTTTGTTCTTACTGTGAATATTTTGTCCTTGCTGTGAAGTATATTATAATGTCGAATTCATTTTTTTTTTTTTATTGTGTGTTAATCTGCAAGCTTTGATTGCCTGTCATTTTGTTGCTGTTAGAGCTGAATTTACCGTTCGTATGTTAATAAACAATGTTTCTATTCTTCTCTGTTCTATTCTCTATGTCCATCTTAACCCCCTTTTTTCCACTGGTGTTGCAGGCTAGGTTGAGGTGTCTTGCTGGAGTCCTGTGGCCTCCTGACTCTGTGCCATGCTCCACTGCTTCAGTAGTTACATCCTGCTGACCTCAGCTGTCTGGTAAGAAGATGGCTGGTGTGAAATATGATCATTTAAACAGTCGCTATAATTTTGAAAGGATATAAGTTTAGACACCTTAAAGAAGGTGTTTTGGTAAACTATTGTATTCTGTGAAAGATTCACTTTGAGGATAGATCACAAAACCACTTTACTACGTTTTTTTTTTTTTTTATATTCACATTTGCTTCTCTGAGGACTTCCTTTTCCATTTAATTCACTGCTCACTCTCAACAATATTCCAAAGATAGTCAATCATTTAGTGCATACACAGTTTGTACAAGGATGACGTGACTCAAAATTACAATGAATGGTTATAAAACGGTGGGAGTAGTCTATAATTTAGATCCCTTTTGGTGAAAATTAAACCCGCCCCTTTATCTTGTCTCAGCTTATGTCAAACTTGATCCCTCTGTTGCGTTGTAATTCCCTCCTGGTGCTCTGTAATTTTCTCTTATTCCTTCCCTCATCTAACCCGTGACGACATGTTTAGCTTCACCGTCGGTTATCAAGGCAGTGAAATGAAAGCATTTTGGGGAAACCTGGTCTGATCCAGAGAGATGGTATCCATCCCACTATAGACCCAGCAGCTCTTTTTAGTTATATGGCCAAATGTATTATTTGTCCAAAACATTGAAAACCCAAGGTCCAGTTCAGGAGTCCTAGTTCAACAAAACTTTCTATAGCTTCTGTACTGTTTCCCATCAATTACTCTATTGTGAAGTGGCTTTCCCACAGCCATAATCAAAAAGATAAAAAAAATGTATCTAAACAGTAAATCATTAAATTTTCATAAAAATAGATATGACTTTGACAAAAAAAAAGCAATTAAATGTGGTGTTTTGAACATAAGATCTGCCTTTTATTCATTGGTTACTTTTGTTTGATTTTAGATAATCGGACTGATTTAATATGTTTCACAGACACCTGGTTGCAGCGAGAGGATTATGTTGCTATAAATGAGTAAACTGAAGAGAAGTAGCAACCATATTTCAGTAAGATTTATTGATTAAGTCCCGTCTTTATTTTTAGAAGAGATCGTAGATTTCTTATCTGCTTTAGAGTTAAATACTGATGGGGTCATTAACTCTAACCCTGGGGGATTTTAAGATTCATACTGACACCCAAAGTAAATGTTACCTTTAATGCTATCCTAGATGCTATCCGATCAGCTTTAATTCAAACCTTCATTGACCTACCCACTTTAGTCCTCATGCTCTTGATATTTTACAGACATAGGGCATTAAGAATGAACAAATAACTCTACTTCTCCATAACCTTGTCCTGTCTGACCTTTTAAAAAAAAAAATAACTTTTGAGTTTTCATTTAATAGACCTCTCTGCCTGATTTCAGTATAGTAGATCATTATCAGAGAATACTTTCAACATTTAAATCAGTCTATTTTCAATGTTCCCATTATGACAGGAAAAAACATTAGACAGCAGTGATTCAATTCATACCCTTTCCTCATTGTGACAGATGGTGTAGCCTCCTTGAAACAGAAGGTAATTATTCATAGGAGCTGGTTCCCTGGTTTTATTTAGACACCTGAAAATGGGAGGGAAAATGATGCTCTAAACGTCTAGGGTCAGATCTGGAAAAACTAATCTATTGTTTAAAATGACCCATCTCCAAGATAAAACAGCACATTTTTCATCATTTATAGAGAGAGTAAGAATGATCCTAATCTTCTTTTAAATAGACACACACACATTTTTAAGCTGGAATTATAATTTGTATTTTGTTTGTTTTCTTCTTCTTTCAGATATACCGAAGCATTTTGTCTATTATTAAGCAAGATGTTCTTGGTGAACATTTTATCCTCAACCAACAAGAGATTTCTGTTTTGGACCTGAGAGAAAGAATTTCTAAAAACCGAAGGGAGAGCAGAGAACCTAGAATTAACCCAAGAGGAAGCAAATGGATCAGAACCGCTGCAGATTATAAAGGTAGAAAACCACATGGTACTAAAGCTAGAGATGGATACATTAGTTGGAAAAGATTTTGGATCTCTTGAATTCAAAGAAGAACCTGTAGAACTGGAATTGCAACAAATGAAGGAAGATGATTTTCAGTCCAGATCTCCGCAAATAGTAAAGATTGAGGCTGAAGACATCAGTCAGGATGACAACAAAGATTTAGTGAAGCAAGAGACTGATATAATGGCAACCATTTCTGGATCTCTTGAAATCAAAGAAGAGCCCGTAGAACTAGAATTGCAACAAATGACCGGAGATATATGTCAATCAGGATCTCAGCAAATGGTAAAGATTGAAGCAGAAGTCACCAATCAGGATAACAATCAGGATGTACTAAAGCAGGAGAATGATGACACAATAGAAACTGTTTCTGGAACAGTTGAAATCAAAGGGGAACCAGGAGAACAAGATCCTCAACAAGTGAAGGGAGAGGAGCCTGGATCAGAACCTCAGCGGATGATGAAGAAAGAGGCTGATGGCATCATCCAGGATGTACTGAAGCAGGAGACTGACGCCTTAATCCCAACAGGTTCTGCTGATGAAACAGACCACCTAAAACTCGAACTCGATAAAAACCTAATAATCTTTCAGAACTTCCCTGAAGCAGAGCATCATCAGGAAATAAAGGCTGTCGAAGCCTCAGGATCCAACAGAGATGAACAACAGCAGAAGAGAGCTCAGAAAAACAGAGGTCAAAGTGACTATGTAGAAAAAATGACAAAGGGCAAAAAAATTCGCAAAGATAAAAAATGTAAAGGTTTCAAACGCAGTGAGCATTTTAAAGCTCACATGCAACGTCACGGAGAGAAGCCTCTCTCATGTAAATACTGTGGGAGCAGTTTCAGTTCCAAAAGTAATTTGAATTGCCATAAAAAATCTCTCACAGGTGAGAAAAATTACTCATGTGAAACCTGTGGAAAAGTTTACTGTCTAGATAGTAGTTCAAATAGCCACATAAGAGCTCACACAATTGAGAATCCTTTCTCGTGTACAACTTGTGGGAAATCTTTCTCACTGAAACATAATTTGAATAGGCACAAGATAATTCACAGAGGTGAGAAGCCTTTCAAATGTATAACCTGTGGAAAAGGTTTTGAATGGAAAAGTAATTTGTATGTTCACATGAGAACTCACACAGGTGAGAATCTTTTCCCATGTACAATTTGTGGAAAATCGTTCTCACTGAAAAATAATTTAAATAGGCACATGATTATTCACACAGGTGAGAAGCCTTTCAAATGTATAACCTGTGGAAAAGGTTTTGCTCAAAAAAATTGTCTGCTTGTTCACATTAGAAGTCACACAGGTGAGAAGCCTTTCTCCTGCATAACCTGTGGAAAAGCTTTCAGTAGGAATAGTACTTTGAATAGGCACATTATAAGTCACACAGGTGAAAAGCCTTTCTCGTGTACCACCTGTGGAAAAGGTTTTTATCTAAAAGATCCTTTAAAAAAGCACATGAGAACTCACACAGTTAAGATCCCTTTCTCATGTATAACATGCGGAAAAACTTTCAGAAGGAAAAGTAGTTTTACTAGGCACAAGAAAAGTCACACAAATGAAAAGCCTTTATTATGTATAACCTGTGGGAAATCCTTTACACTCAAACAAAGTTTGGATCGGCACATGATAAGTCATAGTGGGGAGAAGCCTTTCTCATGTATAACCTGTGGAAAAGCTTTCAATAGGAAAGGTAGTTTAAATAGGCATATGAAGAGTCACACTGGTGAAAAGCCTTTCTCATGTATAACCTGTGGAAAAGCTTTCAGCAGGAAAATAGGTCTGAATAGGCACCTGAGATGTCACACAGGTGGGAATCCTTTCTCATGTAAAACCTGTGGAAAAGTTTTCGGTCTAAAAAATAATTTGAACAGGCACATGAAAACACATACAGAAGAAATGCCTTAAGTGTTTAAAAAAAAGATTTTTTCTCAGGGACAGTTAAATTCAGTTTAATCTCTCACATCCCCCTTCATCCCCCAACTCCAAATTGGTAAACAAGCTGGTAAATAACTTCCTCTCCGTGGACTAGCGATCCACTGGTACAAAAAAGGGAGTGTTGACGAGCCGAGACAGGTTCACTGTGAGATCTACAAAGACTGACTGAACAGATTTCACTTTACTTCTAATCCTCCAGTGACAGTGGAACTCAATTCCATCAGGTTTTGCAATGAATTTCCCATGTTTTACTGAAAAGACTGAGAATTAGAGGGTCAATCTGTACATAAGGACCAAACCCATTATCAATGTCTTTGCCATTCAACACCAATGTAGAGAAAATGTCTGAATTCCAAGAACTAAACCAAACAAACCAACCTTGACAAAATCATAACCCAATTAAGCTCATCCTCTTGCTACCTTGATATCTTACTTGCAGCTTTTCTTATAAAAGTTTACCCCATCTCAAATAGTTAACACATCTCTCCTGTCAGGTGTTTCCCCCAGGCATTAAAAGCAACAGTTAAAACCACCACAAAAGAACAACCTGGACAACATGTTAATGAAAAACTACAGGCCAGTCTCTAATCCTCCAATAATCAGTGAGATGTTTGAGAGTTTGTTTTTCAGTCTGGTTTTTCGTGCTCACCACAGCACCAAGACTACCCTGGTCAAAGTGTTCAATGATATCCGCATAAATACAGACTGTGGTAGAACCACAGTGCTGGTACTTCTGGATTCTAGTGAGGCATTTGACACTGTTGATCATTATATATTATTGAAATGACTGGAGAGCTGGGTCGGACTCTTTGGTTCAGTACTTGGCTGGTTTGAGTCTTACCTAAGGAACAGGAACTTCTTTGTTTCAATAGGAAACTTTTTACCAGAAAATACAAAAATCATATGTGGGGTACCCTAGGACACCATTTTGGGACCCCTTCCATTAAATATCGACATGCTCCCACTAGCCACGAGTATAACAACCAGTAACATTAGCTACCATAATGCAGATGATACTCAGCTCTACATTACAATGTCACCAGGTGATTTTGAACCCATCCAAACCTTAAGTAAATGCATTAAAGCTGCAGTCCGGAGAATACATTTATGTATCAAAGTTTTATATATCTTTAAATGATCGTGGGGTTCAATAGTACAATAAAAGGTTAGTGCTGCACAACATTTGTTATTCTTCCTAAGTACAGCCTTCCTCCCATAAATCGCTATGCGTCTCACACTGAGCGCTGAATTTTTTTAGCCAATAGAATTCGAGTTTCCGCTTTGTCGGCTGTCAATCAAATAACATGATGGGGCCGCGCACACAGACCGTCAGTCATGGAGAACTCACTCACCTCTGAAATATCCATAAGAAAATACAATCGGGTGAAGCTCGATAGCGCTTGTTGCTTTCCACTTTGACCGGCTGTGACTGCACAGGTGATGCACATGCACAATTGTTGAGATGGGGCTAGAGGGAGGAGGGGAGGGATGTTGGGGGTGCTGTTTTGGGAGAGAACTTGATAGTAGGATTCCAAAAATCTCTCCCTCAAATACTCTGGACATCAGCTTTAAGCAAATCAATTGATGAATGTGCCTTAAAGGGGCTATATGCAACTTTTTCACCCAGAATAAACGTAACAATAGCCTTTTTAATTGACCATTTATGACTCAAACATCTCCTGATGAGTATACTGACACCTTGTCAGCTCACAGTGGATGCGTCTATAAGCCTGTATCCAATTTTTCCTATTTTCTGTCGTGTCGGATTTTCCCGCGCTGTCTGCGGATGTGACGTCAAGCGCGTTCAGGTTAAATGTTTCAGTTCACTCTGCCACCACCGCTAGTCAGCACTCTCAAGCAGTTAAATGGATTGTGAGAATACACAGAAGAGACCATGGACAACTCTGACACCAACACTAACTCCACATAAGACTAAAAAAGTTAAACCCCTGACAAGTGCCCGAAAAAGATCGAAGATTGAGAGCGACCGGCGTAGGAGCGCTCGCTGTGAGAGCGAGCAGAAAGGAAGAGCAGTTCCGTTTTTGGCCACATGGGGTCAGTCGCGAGTTTAAATTTCAGAAAATTGCATAGAGCCCCTTTCATTTTCAATAGATGAACAGGAACAAAACTGACGTAATTATTTTTGGACCTAAAGAGGAATAACCAAGAGTCAGATCACAACTTAATACGGTTAGAAACTACTGATCATGCCTGGAATCTGTGTGATAATGGACACTAATTTGAACCTCCAGGGTCACATAATGTCAATAACAAGGTCAGCTTTCTATCACCTGAAGAACATTTCTAGGATCAAGGACTAATGTCGCAACGGGACCTTGAAAAACTCATCCACGAGTTTATCTTGAGTCGGATTGATTACAACAGTGTCCTCACAGGTCTGCCTAAAAAGTCAGACAGCTGCAGCTGATCCAGAACGCTGCTGCTCGTGTTCCTCACTAGAACCAGGAAAGTAGAGCACATCACCCCAGTTCTAAAGTCCTTACACTGGCTCCCTGTAGCTCAGAGAATAGACTTCAAAATACTACAAATTACTAGTTTATGAATCATTAAATGGCTTAGCATCAAAGCATGTTGATGATCTACTTTCACTATACCTACCCCCCAGACCACTCAGGTCCTCTAATTCCACTCAACTAATTGCCCAAAACACATTGAAATGCCTTGCTGTTTAAAGTGTGCTATACAAATAAAATTGCCTTGCCTGCCTCAAGTATAACTTGTGGCGAAACTTTCAAATCATTTGAGGTACCACATGAGAACTCATACAGCTGCAAAAACCTTTTCCTGTGAGGAGCTAAAGTCCAATTTTTAAGACCAAAGTCTAACTGAGGATGTTCTGAACTGCTGTTTTTAACCGTTGCAGACAATTTTGTTTGCTGTGAATTGAGTCTTGATGAAAAACTGCACAATGGGGAGGTCTGTAGCCATCCAGTGTGACAGGACTTGCAACAGCTTAATGAGCACTCTACCAACCAGTTCCAGCCTTCAACAGTCTTCAAGTGGTGTAAAGAGATCTACGGTCTGTAGTTGACCAATAAAAATACACCAAGGGAGTGACGAGAAAAACTAGGGACGAGAGTACAATGCAACTGTGTCAGGATCAACTTTAGCAACACCTCTCAAGTGCTTGAACAGTGTGACATGAAATAATTCTTTCGGACGGCCGAAAGAATCACAGTTTGAACTGGGCTTAACTGTGGGCTTTACTTCACAAGGTCTTTTGCCAGGTGTGACAAATTTATTTGTGTAGCACACTTTCAACAGCAAGGCAATTCAAGTTGCTTTGGGTGATTAGGGGATAAAATAAAAGCAAAATTAAAAATGGAAAACACAGAAACATAAAGAACATAAAACATATTGCAGTTATGACATTCCAGCTATTACTAATCAAAGGCGGCTCTAAACAGATGGATTTTTGGCCTTGATTTAAAGGAACTCAGTGTTTCAGCATCTTTGCAGTGGTGTGGAGGTTTGTACCAGATAAGGGAAGCATAGAAACTGAAAGCTGCTTCTCCATGTTTGGTTCTGATTTTAGGGATGTTGAGTAGACTGGAATTAGAGGACCTAAGGGATCTGGGGGTTGATGTGACAACAGATCTTTAACTTACTTTGGTGCTAAGCCATTCAGGGATTTATAGAATGGTAAAAGTATTTTGAAGTCTATTTCTGATTCTATTCACTGACTCTGAGTCTATTCTTTCATTTGCTGTTGTCCTGTGGTTGATTTACACATTTCCCTAGTGATGCATCTTTGTGTTAAGGTTCCGCAGCCTGTGCAAAGTAATCCAGGAGTTATTTGTTAAGCGTCCATCGAGGCTTGAGTTGATTACATATGTAGTGACGTTCAAGGCCTCGTAGCCGGCTGTACAAGATGACAGATTCGTGAACCAGGTTGCCGGTTTGCTCTTGAACTAAAACATAAGAGGCAGCAAAGATACTGTTGTTTCCATGTCACATTTTGTTCCTTTAGGATTGTATCGCATGTGTTTTTGGAATCTATTTAAGCGTCTTTTTTGTGATGGAACTAAAGATGAGATTTTCCAGTGTCTGGTTCCATTTTGATAAGCTTCCCTGATTAGATATCCTCATAGTAATACATTTTTAGTAAGAATAAAGTCAAAAAACAACACAGCGGATCCTGTGCTCATTTTTCTGTCTTCCAATCTCTGGTGTTTTGTAGTGTGTTGTGTTAAACTTGACTTTGAGATAACAAAAAGACCTCATGTATGCTGAGGCATCATAGAGCCTTGTATAAAACAAAAAGACTAACCCGGGTAGACCAAGCTTGGGTAAGTCAAGTCTGCGGCAGGCGAAATCACCTCAAAACAGAGGAACTGCCTGAAGCCCATCATAGTGGAAAAGCTTTTATTTTTAAGTACAAATAAATACATTTGTCCTTTGTGGCATAAGCACAATAACACAAGCTCATTGACATAAAAAACACTTGTTTCCACTTTTTCTTTTGTACCATTTTCAGAATTTATATATAGCCATCACAAACGATTTATTTCGTCAGTTTAAAGGTTCATAAGTCAGATAATTATGACTGCCTGTTTTGTATGGAGTTATTTTTGGTAGAAAGTATTTGTGTCTTGTAACTGGGAAGTTGGAAGCCAGAGGAAAATTTTTGAGCAGTTTCGTGATTGTAAGTGGGTGGTGCTGGGCTCAGTATTAACAAACCGGAGATACTGCCATGCCTATTTAGCACTGGGGCCTGATAGTTATATCGTGATCCTGCGGCTGTACGTTGGACATTCAAAGCAGATTAAATTGCTAATACGTCCTACAAGCTTCTCAAGACGCAAAACATTAAAGTAGTCTGTAAAACGGTGAGGCCTCTCAGAATCGCATAAATAAGGAGATACAACCCTGAAGTTGGCTTCTGATTGTAGTCCGACTCAGGAAAAGGCTAAAGGGCAATTCTGCCTAATTTCCACTAACCTGAGCAACTTTAATCTGCTGTAGTTTAAAAACTAAAATACATTGACTATTTGAACCTAGACTAGATTATTCTACGCTAATATCAGTCAAACCCAGTTTGGGATTAGTAAAACCTTTATTTGAGCGTCGCTCCCTGATGTACGGTATAGGCATTAACCACAAGTCACAAAATGTTCTTGACAGCAGGACAAATGGAGCATAAGGATAGAAGGTGTGGCTTGTAAAGCAGTTTGTCTGTGGGAAGATTTTATTATAGGTGTGTAAATTAGTTTTGCTCCGAATGTACTGCTCTAAGTGGAGCAAAAATATTAGAGCAAGAATTTTGAAGATTGTGGCTTGCAGAGCAGAATCTGTAGCTGCACTGAAGGATTTGTGAAGGTGTAACAGTAGCTTTGTGTCTGTGAGCAACAAAAAAAGTATACACAAGTTGTTTTTATATGCAGGTATGTAGATGTGTTTGTATATGTGACTCAAAAGAATGCAATCTGTGCATTGTACTTAAGAAATTGTAATGGTGTAGCTGTTGTTTTGTATTTGTGAAATTCAAAAATTACAAAACTGCTTCAAATTTTCCTTTGTGACTTCAACTTCTCAGGTACAAGACACAAATACTTTCTACCAAAAATAGCACCATAGTTTTAGTTTATATTGTATACTTGATGGCGCAGTGGGGCAAATGAAGCACCACAAAGCGTCGGCTCATCAGTCGACCCACTGGATGGAAAGCTTCAGTGCATTGTGAGGCTTCATCTTGCCACCACTACATTTCGCAACAAAGACGTTCCTCTCTGGGACTCAAAATCCATCTCCTTCCCTAGCGGTATGGTGGTTGTACATTGCCATGTTTTTTATACTTTCATATTATTGTCAGAACGGATGAACGTGGAACCTTCAGGCATATGGAGATTACCACGTCTCTGGAGGTCTACAGTTCTTTTCCTGATGTCGTAGTTGAAATGCCTTGATTTTCCCATTATGGTAAAGAAAAAGATTGTGTTTGGGGTGGGCCTTTATATGCATGCACAGGTGTGGCACCAATTAATCAGTTATATTGTTATTATACTTCTGACATTGATGAAACCAATAAAGATATACATAATTATGTCTCTGTTTATTTTTTCATTTTACAAATACAAAAAGGATAGAAAGATAAATGACACTTTTTGTGCACACTGTTCTCCATATTGGCCAATATGCTGCTTTAAATATCAAAAATACCTGAGGGACTCTCATACGTTTTATTTGTTAAAGAAGCTTTTTTTCCCACTTTAGTATTCAAATCAAAAATACTTCATGATCCCAGAGGGAAATTAAGTGTTGGTATAGCTCATATAATTAATTCTTTAAGGAGTTGTTGTAGATGATGATGGCTGTGGGCAGGAAAGATTTCCTGTAGAGGTCTGTGTTGCAGCGAAACTGAAGAAGCCTCCGACTGAAGACGCTCTGTTGTTGTATGACTGTCTCATGAAGAGGATGCTCAGGGTTGTCCATAATTTTTTTTGATTTTATGAAGAATCCTTCTTTGCATCATCATCTCCAGATGTTCCACAGTCGTCCCAAGAACAGAACCAGCCTTCTTTATCAGGTTGTTTAGCCTTTTTAAGTCCCTGGCTCTGATGCTGCTACCCCAACAGATGACGGCTGAAGAGATTACACTCTCCACAACAGACTTGTAGAAGATCTGCAGCATCTTGCTGCAAACCTTGAAGGACCTAAGCTTCCTCAAGAAGTACAGTCTGCTCTGTCCCTTCTTGTAGACGGTTTCACTGTTGCGCCTCCAGTCCAGTCTGTTGTCAAGGTGAACTCCGAGGTATTTATACTCCTCAACCACCTCCACTTCTTCTCCCATGATGGAAACAGTGTTTGACTTATCCCTGTTTCTTCTGAAATCTACAGTCATCTCTTTTGTTTACATATAAGGTAAGATAATTGTTTCCACCCCATGCTACAAGCAGGCCTCCAGCTCTCTATACTCTTGTCCATCTTTGATACACCTGACAACTGCAGTCATCTTGAGTATTTCTGCAGATGACAGGTCTCTGATTTATACTGGAAGTCTGAGGTTTACAGAGTGAAAAGAAATCAGAAAGGTTTTATTGCCATATGTGTGAACAGGTTCACAACATTAGGAAATTGCTGCGGTACTTTGTGCAAACAAAATAAACACTTCGAAGCGTGCAACAGATAATAAAATAAAATGGGGTAAATAGATTAATATATACATGAATTATGATCAGTGCAAAATCACACAGGTGCAAAAACAACACAGGGTCATGTGACTGAAACAGAGCGGGTGGTGGATGTTATATTAATGAGGCTGGACAAATATGTTTTCTAGGAACATGCTTTACTTTTCTATCCAGATTCACACTATGGATTCACATCCTACAGCCATGTGAAAATCTGACGTTACAACCCATGTCATCACATCTGACTCTCTGTACGGGTGCCTCCACACACCAAACTTACAAACATCACACCCCCCTTTTTACAGTTCAATTTTTTGTCCTTTATAAACCCCTTATTTTCTATTACCAGAATCAATTATTTCAACAGTTACTTTGACGTATCTGTAAAGACTATAGTTTCAACGTAAAAAAAAACAAAAAACATACTTTAATTTTAGCAACATTTCCCAGCCAACACACCCATGTGGGGCCCAAATGGGGAGGAGCAGAGCTGATATTTGGGGCCCACTTAGGAAACCCAACTGAGGCCCAGCTAATTTTGTCCTCAGTTTCCACGGTGGCCCCAAGTGGGTTTGCCCAGATGGGACTTTGACTGGCCTCATGTTAGACCCATATATTGTTTAACTCCTTTAATCCCAGTTTTTCCGCCCAAAGATATAGAATTTTATGGATTTTCTCATTTCCAACATGGTTTGTACCACAAATGCCAAATCTTTTGCATTAGAAATGTATAAAACCTACCCATTCTCCAAGATTTAACAGACTTTAGTCATGCAAGCAAGCTATAATTTAAAGACCTCATGACACGAAGTTGACATTTTTAAACATTACATAAAATAAAGAAATCTGAACCCAATGGACGATGTCAAAGTCATAAACACGCCTTGTATAATCCTACTGAGAGCAAAACCGCGGTGGTGACTAGCATTTTACTGTATCACTGCGCACTGAACGAGCAGAAAGCAGGAAGTGACGTGAGCGAGAGAACGCATTCTGTTTGTTGGCACATTTGACAGCAGCTTTTCAGCTGTGACTGGGACCGCTATTTTCTATTTTTGACAAAGAAAAGTGATGCAATGCCTTCGTGTTGTTGGGGGATTTTGCTCAAATACACACAAGGACTGTGTCAGTTTATTTAAGTTTCCCAAAGACCCAGAGTTACTGTCTAAGTGGGTGAAACAGGTTAGACGCACCCATGAGTAGTGGGCTCCCTCCTCTCTTCTCTGTTCGGAACATTATGAGCAGAATTGTTTTTATTACTATGATAAAGGAATCCCTGGGTTGTTTAGTGTGTGTTGCTGCCGGTAGCTGTACCTGCAGTGTTCCTCAGGAGTTTGACAGCGTGTGGCGGCGGTACCGTGGTGGTGCTCATGGACTGCGATGCGACACTGACAGCGTCAGCATCGCTACTCCTACAAGCTCCACTTCCACTGACTGACCAGTTAGATCTCGTGTTTCCAGAAGCATAGAGGCTCATTTTAGCCGGGGACACCAGGGACATCATGTCTCCACCACTTTTCTAAACCTGATGCGACATTTCTTACCAGCGCAGATATAACATCTACTTGCTGCATGTTCCACCCCTAAAACCATCTCAAGGCTAAAACTGGAGGAAGAATCATCAGGCCTGACAGCGGTAGTTTTCAGACTGTCCAGGCTGAGCGGTTCTGTCGCTGACGTCACATGGAGACGTAGCTTTGAAGCCGCGGCTAAGCTAACATTTTTGAAACTCTAATTATCGTGTAAAATGAAGTCTGTTCGGCTCATAAATTTACACAACCACATACTTTGACAAGATGCATTATGTCATAATACATTTACATGAAGTCAGCTTGGTGTCATGAGATCTTTAAATCAACTGTACAACAAAGTCAATTTATTATTTTTTATTAAGACTGATTAATATGTGACAAATACTTTTATGACATTTCTTTTCGTTCAGAACATGTTTCAAATATTTCACAGTAAACAACAAATAGTGAAAAGCAAAGTATTTAAAAGAAACCTGTGGATACATTTGAACAGAAATAAAAACATAGCAAACCACAGCTTCTCAGTCATTCATCAATCATGGTCCTGAAAGAAAAAACAAAAACATTGGATGAATATTTTTCACAAAAATCCAGTTTGCAATACTTGTTGCATATTGACCTCATACAGTAAAACTTAGTATGACCCATTCTTAACAACAGCAGGATTAAAGGTAAATGATGATAGAATATAGAAAAGTTTCTATGTAATCACGGTCAATGACAAACCAACAACTCGACTTAAGTTAGTCAAGAATTATGACAACATTGACTCGATCTATGACTTGGGTATTCAGAAATACATTGGTAGATAGCAAATAGTTGTAATTGGTCTGATCACGCCTTTTTATTTTTTATAAATAAGGTCAACTTTTTTTTAAATGACAGCCCAGTTTCAAACTAATTTAAAAGATTACTTTTCCACTGTTTTGAAGGTTGTGTTGTTCAAGTGGTTTGACATACATTGAAACTTTTGATGAGTTTCCATGGCAACAGCAAAGTTGTTTACAAAAAGATCTACCAGTTATTAAGGCTGCTCGATCGTGCCAAAAATGATGATCACTATTATTTTTGATTGAAATCTCGATTATTTAACTTGATCTTTAACGTTGACGAAAAATGTATTGAACATTAACCGTGGCTTTTAAACTTGGACATAAAGAATTGGGACAAATTCCTCCCATGGGAGTCAAATAAATGGTAAATGGCCTGCATTTGTATAGCACTTTTTCAGTCAGAGGATGACCACAAAGCGCTTTACACTACATTCACCCATTCACGCAGACATTCACACGCTGATGGTGGCAAGCTACTACATTGTAGCCACAGCTGCCCTGGGAAACACTGACAGAGGTGAGGCTGCCGGACACAGGCGCCACCCGGCCCTCTGACCACCACCAGCAGGCATTGAGTGAAGTGTCTTGCCCAAGGACACAACGACCAAAACAGATAGAGTGGGGATTCGAACCGGCAACCCACTGATTACGGGACAAAATTTTTATATTTGTACTGCAATACTGCTTAAAATCTCAGATTAATGCAGAGTCAGAGTTAGAAAAAAAAACTTAACTCAACGAATAAATTGCTGCAAAAAAACTAAAGCTTGAGTGAGCATCTATCATTCAAGCATCAACATGTAAAATATCGTACACATTAATAACTTACCCTATAGCACTTCAAAAACTTTAAGCACTCGAAATTCCTGCTTTCCATGGCATCCAACGAAGTTATATTCTCTGCAAAGAGCATTGTCCAAAATGAAGGCCATTCTTCTGGTGGCTTCATCAACGGTGCTCCTTCCGATCTCTGCCACAACAGTAACTTTAGGACAAACAAGAACATCAATTTTACTGACAGTACAGCAAGTAACAGGTAAAAGAATACAAGTAAAGCTGCACACTGATTAACCATAATAATGCTGATGCTCTTTTGGCTGCAAAGTTTAGTTTTCAAAGTCAAACAATGCGAAAAGCTAAATTGTCAAGGCCTGTTCTACATGGAGACAAAACGGGTATAGCTTCAGATAGTGGAGAGGAAAAACTCCCCTTTAACAGGAAGAAACCTCCAACAGAACCAGAACCAGAACCAGAACCAGGCTCAGTACAAGCGGTCATCTGCCACGACCGTCTGGGGGTTCAAGAAGACAGAGCAGAGACACAGAAAGAACAAAAAAAAAAGTAAACAGAGTGTCTGCCTCACGGACTAAAGCTGGGAGCTGGTTCCACAGGAGAGGAGCCTGATAACTAAAAGATCTGCCTCCCATTCTACTTTTAGAAATCCTAGGAACTACAAGTAAACCTGCAGTCTGAGAGCAAAGGGCTCTGTTAGGAACATAAGGAACAATTAGATCTCTGATGTATGATGGAGCTGATTATTATGGGCTTTATATGTAAGAAGAAGGATCTTAAATTCTATTCTGGATTTAACAGGGAGCCAATGAAGGGAAGCTAAACCAGGAGAAATGTGATCTCTCTTTTTAATATTCATCAGAACTCTTGCTGCCGCATTTTGGATCAACTGAAGGCTTTTAATTGCATTTGTTGGGTTTATGATTTTGGGTTTAAAAATAAACATGAAACTGAGTAAAACAAGAGCATGCATATTTTTATTTGCTTTCCTGAGAGAAAAAAAAAAAAGAGATGACAAATGAGGATTTTCTCATCAGAATAGTGTGCTCACTGATCCGCCTGTTTGACAGCTGTGTGCGATTCTGACACAGAACTGGGAAACTACGTCTGGGTCAGTGCCGGACCCTCATTGAGCCAAGAGGTGCAACGCTGCTAAACATTCACTCAGACTGAGAAAACAACCGCCGTCTGACTTTAGTCGCACATATAATATTTTTCTACATTCATCAATGCCTTTTAGGGGAAATCCTGAGACCAGCAGATACGACTACCGCCTTGACCGATTGTGGAAAGGCATCGGGGAAATAGCCACGAACTTTTCTAAATGGAACGATTGGCAGAACTGCACTTTCAAACCATTATTTCGATATGCTGCTTAGTTGTGCTGCATCTTTGAAACCTCAGTAGGAAATGCTGGTAAGTATTTCATAATGCTAAATCCTTGCCCAACGGGGGGACTGGACACTGGGCACTAGACTTGGCTTCTGGGTCTTGGTCTTTGTGGGCTGCAGAGTATTGGGATTGGGCATTTGACCAGGGTCGGTTTGGTTCAGCGGTGGATTGACCGAGCACTGGAGGTGCAGGTCGGGTGGATGGAGGTGGGGGGTGGTTCAGCAAGCGAAGCCATCGAACAGCAGTTGTCGCTCTGTCAGGGTATCGGCCGGTAACGGGAGGTGGTGGATGTCGGGCTGGTGTGTCGGCCGGCCAGGGCATCGGTCTGTTCCTGGTCTAGGAGGGTATGTCGCCGGGTTTTGGGCTGGTGTCTGCGCTGGGCTCCTGCATGGACATGGTGGCCTTCAGGTGGAGGTGGGGGCCTCCTTTGCTGGTGGGGAGGCTGTTACTATCTAGGTACAGGTGCTATCCCCCTAGAGGGTGCACTTGGACGAGGGGGAGGGGGCTGAACTTAACCTGGGTTTCTAATGTCTTTTGTGCTTTGATAGTAGACCGAATGTTGGTGTGGGTATGGCTCTTCTTCTGGGATGGGGCTGGGTGGTACTGCCTTGGGCTCCGTGGGGCTTGGTGGTGCTGCAACCATGGGCCCCAAGGTGGCCATGCCAGGGCCTCCCTCCATTGGTGGATCTTGGTGAACGGGACTCTCAAAGAACTTTTCTGCCTGTCTCTGTCTCTCTGTCAGCGACTGTCAAGCTGCGAAATGAGCGCTACAATTGGACTTTGTCTCCTTGTCTCTCTCCGTCTGTCTGTCTACAAATTAGTTTACTTCATAGGCACATTCTTTACTCTGGCCACAACTCAATTTCCCATAATGTTTCAGCAATTACATTGTCCATTCATTTCAATGACATTGTCCATTCATTTCGAAGCAGATTCCTGTTCTTTTTAAACAGACCTCTTATTTTACTTAGAGTATTCTACCACATAGAAAAGTATTCACACCCCTCAGATAATATTATGCTACTTAGCATTATCAAGCTAGTTAGCATTAGCATGCTAGCTCTTTCCAGCATTTTAGCTAAATTTTGTTTTTTGACAAACTTTTTGTACCGATTCCTCAAATGCTGATGATAACATGTTAGCTAGCATTAGTATGCTAGTTAGCATTAGCATGCTAGCTCTTGTTAGCATTTTAGCTATTTTTTTCAATTTTCTTAACTTTTTGTAGTGATTACTTTGCAGCTTATGATTACATGTTAACTAGCATTAGCATGCTAGTTAGCATTAGCATGCTAGCTCTTGTTAGCATTTTAGCTATTTATTTCAATTTTCTTAACTTTTTGTAGTGATTACTTTGCAGCTTATGATTACATGTTAACTAGCATTAGCATCCTAGTTAGCATTAGCATTTCTAGCTCATGTTAGCTTATTAGCAAATTTTTTAATTTTGCTCAACTTTTTTTGCTAATTGCTCCGAGGCTATTGATAACATGCTAGCTTGCTTTAGCATGCTAGTTGGCTTATAATTGCTTTCTTGGTTTTAGCTATTTAAGCTTTGAAGCTCAATACTTATATTTTGCTGAATCTAACTCAGGATATGAACCACTGATTGGGGGTCCAACCTTATTACGCACCACGTGGCAGGCCCCGTTTAAATTTCTTGAAATTTTTTTGTGAGTGTGTATAATTTATTATGTCAAGAGAAGTAGATAGACTTTTAAAGAAATCATTAATACCAAAATCTGGAGGACAGTAAATAACCCCAATAATAATTTTTTTCTCCCCTGAAGAACCCATAATCTCCACAAACAGAGACTCTATCCCATTTTTATCTGACATGAGCATTAGATCATCTCTTAGTTGATATATATAATTTATCTGAATAAAGAGAGAGACACCACCTCCTACTCTGTTCTCTAACAAAATGACAGGACTGATAATTTGGCAACTTAAAATAATCCCTTGAATCTTTAGTAAGCCACCTCTCTGTAATGGCAATAACAGAATAATTATGTTTGAGAGAGTTTAGAAGATGTGTGAATTCATCATAATTTTTAGGTAAACTTTGTATGTTTAGATGGAAAGTTTAAAATGCATCAAAATTGACATTTACAAGAAATTCATTAAAACTTTCCATACTATAATATTTACAAAAGTTAGTGTCATTGAAAGTTGAGGCATTTAATGTAGATTAATAATGCACATCAGGATCAATGTCAAAGCTGTAGGAGTCCACCGAGTCCAAATCCCTGTGGGTCTCTGTGAAAGCTGAGGTACTTGTCATCAAAGAAAAATACTACTACCAGAGTTTTAAGAGAACAGTGGTATACATTATTATCTGAAAGATAACCCTCTTAAATATTAAGCACTTGATTTAGTTGCTTGAGGGGCATTTCGAGGTGGGTGAATAATACATCTGTTATACTTTAAGTATACCACATCACCTCTTTCCCGTGCTGCTTTCATAGCTGGAAGAAGTTCTTTCCTTTTCTGCCGAACGGCTTCAGGAAAATCCTCATTGATGAAGACCCCAGTGTGTCATGTTGGCGTGAGTAAGAGGACCCAAATGCAGATAAATTAAGAACTTAATTTTTCACTAAGCAAGGAACAAAAAACTCTTACAAAACCTCAAGGGAACCAGGGAAACAAGGAGACCAGGACAAGGAGACCGGGAAGATAGATGAGGGAAGATACGAACCAGCAGATAGTGACAGGATGAGAGCAGAATATATACTGAGGAGGGAAATGAGGAAGTGACAGAGGAGACCAAGAACTACTTAGTGAAGGCAGGTGCAGGAGAAGGCAATTAGTTAAACTGGGTGAGGAGCAGAGTGACAGGGAGACAACCAGAAAGGCAAGGGAAATAGAAAACTTAAGAAACCAGAAATTAACTAAAGATAATATGACTAAGGAGGAATCTAAAGAGAGAACAGAAGGGAGAAATAAATTAGGAAACTGTCTAAGGAGAAATAAACTAAGGAAACATAAGAAGGAGGACACAAACAAAAGGTGAACATCTAAGAGCATGAAGGGAGACTGAAAACAAATAAGCGCCATAAAATAAATACCGACGAGTACATTGAAGTAATAATTAAACCGAATAAGGAAAAGAACTAAGTTTAAACACAAAACCTAAGAACTATGACACAGTGCCTTTCAGCCTCTTGGCCCGATCCAGGACAGCAAATGTATCCTTCAACCGCAGAAATCTCACCACAATAGGGCGTGGTTTATCTGAATTACCAGCCTTTCCAGCTCTATGCACCCAGTCCAGTTCGATTTTAGAGTGATCCAGTTGTAGTTTCTCTGTAAAAAGCTTCCTGATTTTTTCTTCACATTCCGTCACACTTTCCTTTCCAGCCTCTTTGATGCCATCAATCACAATGTTGTTGTGTTTAGAGTGGCCTTCTAGTAACTCTGTCTTGTCAGAGTATGTTAGTATACTTTTGCAGATAGTGTCCAGGTCTGACCTGAATTCATTGCAATTCTTCCTCCCAGCTTCCATTGTGTTAATGTTAGTTTTTAACTACTGTCTTAAAATATTAAATTAAATTAGTATTTGACTAATTATTCCCTGTCTTAGTATTAGTATATCCACACTCCCAGAATCTGATATCTGACCAGTACAAAGTGCTTCTCAGGGGAGGATGACTGGTTGTAAAAGGAGGAGCTCATATAGATAAGAGATAATAACCTAATACTTTATAATGTTTTAGTGTTGATATGTTGGGAGGTTCGAGCGATGTAAACAGCTTTGTGCACACTGTTCCTCCGTATTGGCCAACACACTGTTTTAAATCCTTAAATTGCCTAAAGGGCACTAGTCTCATCCTTGTAAAAGATGTTTTTTTCTCCATAACACATTACAACAGCATATTATCATATTAAAGACAATCTCTCTTTCTTGTTTTGTTGACCTTTTTTATTTTATGATTTTTCTTTATGTCAGATAACTGTAAAATAACATTTGCTTTCATTCTTAATTAACGGTTTTGTTTCATGATGAGAAAAAAGAACGAATAAAGTTTTTTCTAATAATTAAAAGAAAACGATCCATATTTCTCTTTAATCAAGTCGTTTAATGGAATAAAGCCAAAGAGACAGAACAGCAGACATTTATTTTTCTGATCTAATTCTAAAGAACTGAAAGGAACACGGTATCAGTTCTAAGTTGATGTTAATTTCAGTTTTCTTCTTCTTTGATCATAATAAAGAAAACAGAATCAAGTTCAGTTCACTTCAATATCAGCTGAGTGAAACAAGAACAACATTTGTTCTGCAGAACAATGGAAGAGAAACCAGAACATCCAGATACATCAATACAAATATTAAAGCTAAACTATTAGAGCCCAGAGAAGTTGAGATTTTCATGTGGACAAATATTTCTGTGTCATAAGAATGAAAGAAAACATCAGCAGTGAAATCCTTTCTGGCTCCTGGAACACAGACACAGAGAACTACATTTAAAGCAGAAAACTATAGAAGAAGAGAACAGCAGAGCAGAGACACCAGAACCATGAACCCAGATCAACAATCAGGGAGGAGAGAGGAGAGAAACCTACTTGGGTTTACACAACTCTGCAGAGGAACCAGAACCAACACAGAGTCCAGCATGTAGCGTCTGAGTGAATGTGGTCTGGACTCTGTGGAGGAGAGTCATGGTTTCAGAGACGCTGTAGAAGGACAGAATACCTGCTCTGTGATCCAGGTACACTCCTACTCTGGAGGGAACTGGACCTGAGATGGAGGTCCAGATGTTGTTGTGACCAAATCTAGAACTGAAACAATCTAATGCCCAAGATTTGTCATTATATCCAAATACACATTCATCCCCTCCTCCTGCTCTGCTGATATTCTTGTAAGCGACTGATACATTAACATCTCCTCTCTTCTCCACCTCCCAGTAACAACGTCCAGTCAGACTCTCTCTACTCAGAACCTGAGGCCGATCAGTGAATCTGTCTGGATGACTAGAATCAGTCTGAGGTTCATTCATCCATGTCACCTTCTTGTTCCCCTCTGATAGTAGCAGATAACTGTGTGCTGTGTTTGGATCCATTGTGATTTCACATGAATATCTTAAGAACCCAGCTCTGCTCTTTGGTTCTGGTTCTGACAGTAGAACGTCCACCTCAGAGAGCATCAGTGAGATGTTTGTCCATGTGTCTCTCAGGATGTCCTGTAGCTGATCTCTGAGCTCTGACACAGCTGCTGTCACGTCCTCAAAGCGTCTCAGAGGACGGATGTTGATGCTGGATGAGTGTGTAGACTCACTGAGTGCTGACAGTGAGGGGTAGTTGTGGAGAAACTGGTTGTGATCCTCTGTGTCTGAGAGCTGCTTCAGCTCAGCGTCTTTCCTCTTCAGCTCACTGATCTCCTGCTCCAGCTTCTCCTGAAGCTCTTTGACTCGACTCACTTCAGTTTCCTGCTGGGATCTGATCTGCTGCTTCACATCAGAGCTTCTTTTCTGGAGGAGACGGATCAGCTGAGTGAAGATCTTCTGGCTGTCCTCCACTGTTTTATCAGCAGACTGATTGATGGCCTCCACCTCCTGATGAAGCAGCTTCACATCTTCCTCTCTGTCCTGGATTCTCTGCTGGATTTCTCCTCGTCTCTCCTCCAGCTCTCTCTGCCTCTCGGTCCTTTCTGCTGCAGCTGAGATTGTGTCGTGGCCTTTATGTTCATCCATTAAACACATAATACAGATAGACTTCTGATCAGTGCGGCAGAACATCTTCATCACCTCATCATGACGAGAGCAGATGTTCTCCTGGAGGTTCTTGGAGGGCTCCACCAGCTTGTGTTTCTTGAAAGGAGCTGAATCATAATGAGGCTGAAGGTGTTTCTCACAGTAAGAGGCCAGACAGACTAAACAGGACTTGGTGGCTTTCAGCCTCCTCCCAGTGCAGACATCACAGGCCACATCTTCAGGTCCAGCATAGCAGTGATCAGCAGGAGCAGCTTGGAGTCCAGTCTTCTTCAGCTGCTCCACTAAAGCTGCTAACATGGTGTTCTTCTGCAGGACAGGCCTCGGTATGAAGGTTTTCCTGCACTGAGGGCAGCTATGGATTCCTCTCTGATCCTCTCCATCCCAGTGGATTTTAATACAGTTCATACAGTAGCTGTGTCCACAGGGAAGAGTCACCGGATCCTTCAGTAGATCCAGACAGACGGAACAGGAGAAGGTTTCTCTGTCCAGCTGCTCCATTTCTGCTCTCAGTCACACTGACTGTGTTAGTTTCATTTCCTGAGAACAGAAACTTATCAGAGCTCTGATCTACCAATCATGTGTCAGTGCAGAGAGGCTGCAGCCAATCAGCTTCTACCTTCAGTATTTTTAGGTTCCACCCAGCTTCAAGCTGTGTTTGAGATCAGGAAGAAGAGGGCTGTTAAAGTAATAAAGTAATAAAGTTTAAAGTTTTCTGTTCAAAACAACTGACTGAGTCTCCTAAACTCAGATCTCCACCATCTGATCTCTCCACAGCATCAGATCATGAAATAAAAGAATCGTTGCTGCTGAACAAACTGGATGTTTGGTTGCTCAGGGAAATCTGCTGCCTGTTTCCTAACAGCACTATAATTGCAGCCGGACACAGAGAGGTCAAAGGTCGCATCATATTCATATCAGTTCAGTTTATTGTTGCTGGTCATGCCTCTTTTTAAAAAGCTGTAAAACTTTTCCACAACTCCCAGCAGACTGAGGAGCTGCAGCCAAACGTGTCTGGTAGAGGTCCGATCCGTGGAGATCTTTAACTCCGACCTGCAGCAGAACATCTCCAGCTTTGTTGAGTTTAGGAATAAAACTCTGCTTCAACAGCAGAAGAACCAGGAAACTTCCTGCAGTTTCACTTTTAGAAACTATCAGTATTTCCTTTTAGTGCTTCAGAAACACCTGAGATGGTTTAGTAGTTGTATTTTCTATGAAGCAGCGAGATGAAACAGCAGTTTTGTTCCATCATATGTTTGATATTGATCAGAGTCTCCATGGAGACCAGATGGCTGATTTCTGATCAGTTTAGACAACATTTGGGTTTAAAAAGCAGCAGATGAAGTTGAAGTATCAGACCAAGCTCAGTTATTTTAGGATGCAAACATAAAAGGTGAAACTAATACATGATACAGACTCACTACATGCAAAGCGAGATATTTCAAGCCTTTGTTATGATGTTGATGATTACGGCTTACAGCTAGGGATGTCCCAATCAGCATTTTGGGCCTCCGATCCCGATCTGATCTTTTAACCTCAAATCCGATCCGATTTCGAGTCCCGATCCGATCTTGAGATCGGGACTCTTACAGCTTATGAAAACCACAAATTCAAAATCTCAGACAATTAGAGTATTACATGAAATCAATAAAACAATTAAAATAGAGAAACCTCTATACAGTCTAATCCTGCATATGTACTCAGTAGTTGGTCTGGGCTCCTTTTGCATCAATGACTGCCTCAGTGCGGCGTAGCATGGATGCTATCAGCCTGTAGCTCTGCTGAGGTGTGATGGAAGACCTTCAGCTCTTCTGCATTGTTCCATCTCATGTCTCTCATCTTTCTCTTGGCAATGCTCCATAGAACCTCTATGGGGGTCAAAGGTCGGGCCAGTTTGCTGGCCAATCAAGCTCAGTAATCCCATGGTAACTGAACCAGGTTTTGGTACTTTTGGCAGTGTGGGCAGGTACCAAGTCCTGCTGGAAAATGAAGTCAGCATCTCCATAAAGCTGGTCTGGAGAAGGAAGCATGCAGTGCTCCATGATGTCCTGGTAGGTGGCGCTGTTGAGTCTGGACTTAATAAAGCTCAGTGGACCAACACCAGCAGATGACATGGCTCCCCACATCAACACAGACTGTGGAAACTTCCACCATCTTGGACTGTGTGCCTCTCCATTCTTCCTCCAGACTCTGAGAGCTTTGGCTTCCAGATGAGATGCTAGTGATGGCGAGATGAAGCCCCATGAACCATTGAACCGCTTCAGCCAATCGGTTCAAGAAAGGGTTCTGCTCACGGGGCTTCATGTGAACACAAACCCCCCTACTGGCCAGGTACATAATCACAGGCAGCTGGAGCTCTTAGCCACTTAATGTGTGATGCATTAAAGTTGGAAGTCTGCTATGGTTCTTGGGAATGACTGAGTTCCCAAAAAATAATTAATCTACATAAAATATTCCTGCCTGCTCACATTTGGCTCCCACACAGGGGAAATCCTCCTCCTCCTTGCTGGCTCCATCCTCTCTCTCTCCTCACTCTCCTAAATTAGGGTGACCATATTTTGATTTCTAAAAAAGAGGACACTTCGCCCAGTCCTGAAACACGTCATGACTGTGACCAGGCTTTTGATTTTAACATATTTAAAGCATGAATTCTCTATGTGGTTAGAATGAACAGGTGAATAACAAACTTCATATAGGGTTTCACAAGTGCAAAAATGACTTTAAAATCTCTAGAAATTAATTAATAATATAAATAATTACTTTTTCGAATTAGAAAATGTACCAGAAACAGTGATAGTTTGCTTTACTGGACAAAAATTAAACAACAATCTGAAATAACATTCTGAGAAAACAGGTAGGCTATTATTTTCTTTTTAATGAAATAATAAAATTAAAAAGCAGCAGTCTCAAAAACACAATAATGCCTGCTCCATTTTTTAGATTGTATCTTCATCCTCCTCAGTCAGTTTATAGATGAATTATTATTATAGATTTCGTTTCCATGTGGACCTACTGGATCTTTGCCACTTTTGTCACACACAGAAACACATATGCCAGCTATGCCAGCTCTGTGTGTATGTAAAGCTACACTTACGCTTCAATATCTTGTAAACAGTCGCAACGCCGTGCGCGCAGTACGGCCAAGGGCAAAGTGGTGCAGCGCATCACAACGTCTCACGTCTATGAAACGGTTCAGAACCATCCACGAAAGCATCTAAACGACAGATGAGAGGAAATGTGTCGCATTGCATGCATCGCACCAGTCAATCTAAGTATCCTTATTAGTCCCCTTAAAAACCATGAAAATCCGGACATTTTCATCAATCTATGAAATCCCCCCGGACGCCCTGGACGGCACGTGAAAAGTGGACGTGTCCGGGGAAAACAGGACGGCTGGTCTCCCTACCTAAATCTTATCTTTCTCTCCTCACTCTGCTAAATCTTCAAACTATCTGTCTCTATACTCTCCAAACTATATAAACACTAACCAAACTCTCCTATCCAAACTGACTGCAACTCTCCTACACAAACCTACATTTTGAATGGAGCCTGAGGGGATTATATTGCTGTCAAACCTCTCCGCAAACTCTGAACCACTTCCTGAAGCAGTCACGTGGTACAGCCAGGCAGGGGGGCTTCAGACGTCATCGTTTTTGGCTCCTCCCCTAAATGAAGCAGGCCTCGATACGCGCTTTGTGGAAACGCCCCCTCCACTGCTCGACACACGCTTCGTAGCCTCGGCACACATCGTAACATCACTATGAGATGCAAAATGTGTAGTTCTTTTTTTCTCTAGCCCAGGTAAGACGCTTCTGACGTTGTTTGTTGTTCAGCAGCGGCTTGACAAGGGGAATAGGACATGTGAAGCCCATGTCCAGGATCCGTCTGTGTGTGGTGGTTGTTGATGCATTAACTCCACCCTCAGTCCACTCCTTATGAAGGTCCTGTTGAGGCACCTTTTTCAGCCTCCCTGAGTTGGTTGTGAGAAGAGTTCCACAGGAGAGAGAAGTTAAGTTTAACACCTTTAATTAGAATTGATCAGCAGACATCAAACATTATAGATGCATCCAGAGACAAAGCACCTAGCCTACCCCAGCAATGTCTGAGGTGTAAACCTTTTGCAGTTGCTAATGTACACATTCACCCCACCCCAGGTCATGCAATCATGCTACAAGTTTCTCAGAACATGGTGGGCCTATCTTAGCCAAAACACATCCTGGAGACACAACTGGTTCTTTTCCACTTCTCTCTAACCTGTGTCCCAGTTTCTCTTAACCTTTAACAGATCTTTATTATGTTTAAAACAGCCCAATGAATTTAAATTTATATAATGAATAAATGAAATAATTCGTCAACTCTTCTCCTTTCCATTGACAGACTTTTAACCTACATTGATTTATACTTTAATTTTGTTCGATTCCTCTTTGGTTCTTGTTGATTTATTTTTAGTACGACTCTGATGTTTTTTTTCACTGTTTAGAGAAGAGAAGTCAAGCTTTTGATGTTGTTTTAATTCCTGTGCGTATCGTCTTTTCCTTCCGTAAAGCACTTTTGACCTTCCAGGATTGTGGAAGGTGTTCTATAAATAACTTTGAATGATTTGCTGGTTGATTGCTTGTAAATCCTTAAGAATCTGTGTTTGTAAATATATGTATTTCCTTGAATATTAGATATTCCAAATACCATATTTTCTCCCCCCTTGTTGACAAATGACATAATCCATGACACTCCTCCTGTTATGCTCTTTAGCATAATAATCATAAGTCTCATTTTCCAAAAGCAGGCTCTGAAAACATTTTCCCAGAAAAAACAGATATTTCCATATCTCTAAGTTGTTGTTTTTTTAAAGCTTTTTTGACTAAATTAATTCATTACTTTTTAAAGTTATTGCTTTTACTCCTCTATGCCTTCAAATGCTATTTTTAATGTTGTCAGTCTACAATAAAGGTTATCAGTTCTTAAATTGAAGGCCATAGTTTTTTCCACCTGTGTTTTTTCAGGCATATTTCTTCTCATTTTAAGTTCCTTTTGTTTTTAGCCTACCCTTTCTTAATTTTCTTCGAAACCTTGCTTCTCTGATTCCTTGGGTCGGCTTTTTTTCAAACCCAGCTTCATGGAATGATCTTTATTTTCTCTTTTAAAGACAAACTTAAATGCACCATTATATTTATACATTCAACATAAATCATTCCTCACAAACATTCAAACAGGGACATATCACACAAGACAAGACAAACACCACGCACAGAGGTCAGTCAGTCAGCTTTTTATTTCTCGCAAATTCTCAACCATTATTTTATTTTTCAGAAATTCCAAATTAACCAATTATTCTAAAGCTTCAGAGATTTGAGGTTTTGGAATCAAAGGACTTAAAGTTATTTTCTGTCTGTTGGTGCTGCCTCAGGAATCTAGGTTAACGGTTATCTCACCTGTTTTTCAAAAACACATTGCCAGCTGCAGGTTTTATCAAACCCAAACAAATGTTGCCTTTCTCTCTCTCTCTCTGCCTCAGCACTAAATTTGGTCAAAGTACATTCACATCTCTGCATGTGCTAATGTTTAAAATCAACAAAAAAATTAACCGTTTCAACAAATTTCTCCACGGCCAACTTTCCACCTGCTTGAGCCAGTAGAAAGAGAAAAGAAAAAGAGACAGCATTACTGTAAATGAATGTAACCTCAATTCCCAGTTATCCTTATCTGCATCAGCCGTTCAGAAATAAATTGTTTATCAAGCTCTCTGTTTCTCGTGTGTATGTATGTTTCTGTGATGAACATTTCTAAGAATGAATCAGTCCAGCAGGCGTTACTTCATTGCGTGAGCGTGCGTGATTTGTCTGCTATTGTCTCCTCAAAACTCGGCTGTGCATTATAACTGATTCTTAAACCCTGCAGTAATTTCCTGTTTCATCAAAGTCTATGCTCGTCCAGACCACCTGACCCCCCAATTCTAGAATCATCTTAATGTTCCTACTGTCTTTCCCTGTCTGCTTCTGTAAAATGAATTGAATCTCACCCCCCTTCAGTTGCTGCACTCTGTGATCATCGAACAGGAGGCTCGTTGTCCAAGCAGTTACCTCTTCTCCTCATAGGGCACAGATTAGAGGAGGACAGTCTGTCTCTTTACATTGTTTCTCCTCCAGAGCCACCAACAAAACCACTTGCATTTCTCCTGCTCTGTCTCTCCTAGCTTTTTCTTCAAATTTCTTTTATCCATCACTCCTGCCTTTTCTTTCCTTTCCTTCAATTTTTCCACTTTTAAATTGGATTCCCTCTCTTTCGAGAGTAAAACTGCAGTTTAACGGCTGTCTTTCAGTCATGCTCACTTTCTTTGTCTTTTTTTATATTCTTTTTATTGCCAAGTACACATAGGATGAAATACATGTTACTTTCGAAGCAATCATAGTTTTACATATCTTTGTAACAATCAAAAGCAAAATATTACCCAAACTGAAAGGAAAAAGAGAGAGAAAAAACACACACAAAAAAACAAAAGCCAAAAACAAACAGCAGCATCATACATGGATTGAAAGTAACAATGAGAATTTATACCCAGCTTGGGTGTTATGGAAAAACAGACAAGAGAAAGAAGAACATAAAAATAAAAATTGCAAGCTTGAGCTGTGAATTTATCAAAAGCATGTCAACAGCGCAAGCCAAGCAGAGGCCATACAACTAGCAGGTGAGATTCGTAGCATATACTAGGAGAAAATGATGATCAGTGCCTTCAGTTCTGTCCTTAATGATTGGTCATAATGTAACATTAACCTCTGAGTAGTCCTTCAAGTATTTTAAGACTGGTTCCCATACTTTATCGAAAAATGTCCTTCTGCTTGCATTTTTATATCTTAGTTTCTCTGTGCTTAGAGACTCACTCAACTCTCTCATCCACATTTCGGTTGAAGGCGTGTTATCCGACTTCCCAGTGTGTTAAAATGATTTTTTAAGTCAGAATGTACCAAAACATAAGGACTGTTGTAACTACTTAGTACTGTTTGAGTACTGAGTCGAATCGCATGCTGTTCCCAGAATGGCTACCAGGGGGCAGGCTTCACACAGCCTATTAAATGCCCTTGAGTAAAAATCAAATATAGAAGACCAAAAAGAATGAAGAGTGGGACATGTCCAAAGTTGATGAGTGAATGTTCCAACCTGATTCTTGCATTCATTACACAAGGCCGATACGTTAGGATACATCTTGTTAACTTTTAGCTTTGAATAGTGTAATCTATGAATTATTTTTGAATGGAATTAATTTGTGTCTAACATTAATTGAGCATTGATGCATGTTTTTGAGACAAGTTTTCCAGTATTCTGTGGAAAGGGGCACTCCCAGCTCGGATTCCCACTCGGATCTTTGCTTTTCTCTACTAGTTTCAGTCTGACTGAAGAGTGTTTGATATAAACTTGACACTGCTCCTTTTTTTACCTGGAGTAATTTTTATTATTCTTTCAAGTGCATGATGTTGTGAGATGTCGGACAACGTCGATACATGGGTCTTCATAAAATTTCTTATCTGTAGGTAACAGAAAAAGTGTCTGACTGGTAAGTTATATTCAGTTTTCAGTTGTTCAAAAGACATCAGGTGCCCCCCCCCGACATAAGCTGCTCAGGGACCCCACTCCCTTCTCCCTCTAGCGAGCAAACACTGGATCTCCGGCAGAAGGCTTAAAAGCATGGTTATCACAGATTGGAGTATCCCTGTACATATTTGGGGGCCTTCAAATATAATTTTATCTGATTCCAAACTTTTGAGTTGCTTTTGTACAAGGGTTTACTAATTTTGATAGGGCTGTTCAACAAGGCTGGAAGAGATGTCCCTTCACATGCTGCCTTCTCTAAAGAAAGCCAGGCAGGAGATGGGTTGGTTACATCCTCATTGAGGTTCGAACTCCTCCAGAAAGCCAAGATGTTCAAATCTGCTGCCCAATAGAAACATCTGAAGTCTGGTAGACCAAAGCCACCATCTTGTTTTGGTTTACAGAGATGTTTTTTGTTTACACGAGCTACCTTATTTTGCCAGAGAAAAGGAGTTAGTATGGAGTCCAATTTCCTGAAACATGCTTGTGGAATGTAGGATGGTATTGACTGGAAAATATACAGAAAACGTGGGAGAACTACCATTTTAATGGTATTTATTCTCCCTACCAGTGATAGTGGGAGGGTCTTCCAGGACTCAATATTCTGCTTCAATTGGTTCATTTTCAAGTTCCAATTTCAAGTTCCAGTTTCCTCGTGACAGACACCCCTGGGTACATGAACTTGTCTTTAGTGATTCTAAAGGGTGCCGAATTTAGCGTGGTACTGCTTTGGTTTAAGTATACTGGCATTAATTCACTCTTTTCCCAGTTGATTTGGAGGCCTGAAAGGGAGCCGAAATAGTTAAATACCTCCATAATCAATGGAGTGGACTCTTTTGGGTTAGACACATACAATAATATGTCGTCCGCATAGAGTGACAAATGATGGTCATAACCAGAAATGGAGACAGGTGATATCCTGGGTGTGTTGGCGTATCTTTGTAGCTAGTGTTTCTACAACCAAATGGAAAAGATAGGGGGAGCTGGGGTCTCCCTGCCTGGTTCCATGAAGGGGTGGAAATTCTGAAGAGACGTCCATGTTTGTAATAACACTTGCAGTAGGATGAGCATACAAAATCCGTGTCCAGTCTATAAATACTTTCCCAAAGCCGAATGCATTTAAAGTCTCATACATGAATGGCCACTCGACCTGATCAAAAGCTTTTTGAGCATCAATCGATATCACAACTGTTTCTGACTTATGCTTAGAGTAAAGTATATTGAATAAACGTCTCAAATTAAAAGAAATATGTCTATCAGGGATAAATCCTGTTTGGTCGGGATGCACAATCGTGTGGATATTTGTTTTAAAGCGGTTTGCCAAAATTTTGCTAACCAATTTTGTTTCATTTGGAATCAAACAGACTGGTCTGTAGGATGAGGCTTCCAGCTCGTCCCTGCCCTTTTTTTAAATTAATGAAATATTTGCTCTATAAAGTGTTTGAGGTAATTTACCCTTTGTTGCAGTGTGTTTAAGCATACGCAGCAGGAGTGGGGTTAGTTCTTTACAAAAACATTTATAGAATTCTATGGTGAACCCATCAGGTCCAGGTGTTTTGTTGTTTGGAGATTCTTTTATTGCTTGTATAATCTCTTCTGCAGTGATCTGCTTATCAAGCAATGCTACGGCTTCAGTGCTAAGTTGGGGCAAATTTAACTGAGAAAGAAATGATTTAATCCTGTCAATATGGTTACCATTTGACATGTAGAGTTGTGAATAGAATTCCATGAAATGCGTGTTTATTTCTTTAGGGTCCGTGATGATAGATTCAGATTTGGATTTTATTCTGTGTATAGTCTGTGAAGCTTGAATGTGCCTCAGCTGTCGTGCTAATAATTTCTGAGGTTTGTCACCTATCTCGAATTGCATCTGTTTGATTCTTTTTAGCTGTTTGTTAACCTAAGAAGATAAAATCGTATTGTACTCTTGCCTCGGGGAGATTATCGGTTTCAGAATATTGGGGTCTGGTGAGACTCTGTATGAATTTTCAAATTCCATAATGGACTTATCCAATTCCGTCAATCTTTTTTCCCAACTGTTTTTTCCTATTCGCCATATAAGAAATGATGTTGCCTCTAAGCACTGCCTTAACATCTTCCCATAGTGTTGAATCGTCAACATCACCTGTAACGTTCATAGCTATGATTTCTGCCAGCTTTTTTGACATATATTTCAGGAAGCTTGTATTTTTTAGAATGGTGTTATCAAATCTCCACCTACGAGCGCTCCTACAGTGCTTAAGTCTAATATCGAGGGACAGCGGAGCATGGTCACTTATCAGAATAATATGATAATGTGATGTTATAACATTAGGAATAAGTTTAGAGTGTATTAGCATATAGTCGATCCTCGAGTATGAATTATGCACAGGGGAAAAATAAGAATATGCTCTGCTGGCAGGGTTTTGCAGTCTCCAAATATCAACAAGATTTAGGCTATGCATTATTGTTTTCCGGGCCTCAGTAGCTGTACTATTTGATCGTGCCTTCTGTGATTGTTTGTCTAAGGAGGCATCCATTATGCAATTAAAGTCGCCCCCCCAATATAATATTTGTGTCACCCACATCTGAAATCCTATTTAAAACTGTTTGAAAAAATGATGGATTGTCAAAGTTTGAGCCATAAATATTTATCAAGGTTACTGGGATACTGTTAAGTGTTCCTGATACAATTATGAATCTACCATTGGGATCCCCAACTGTGCACTTGTGGTTAAATGATACATTTCTTTTAATAATAATGGCTACTGCTCCAGCTCTTGTCCCAAAATTTGATTGAAATACCTGTGATCCCCTTCCTATGAATAATTTTTTTTTGGGAGTATTTTTAATGTGCGTAAGACTTTTCAAATGTGACAGTATTTTTCCTCTCTTGACAGGATCATTCAGGCCTCTGACATTCCAGCTCACAATTCTTGCAACATGCTCACTTTCTTGTCTTCCAGCAATTTTCTGATGTATTTTTTTCAGCTTCACTTTTGGCTTCCTCCTTTTCCTGTGGAACTTCTTTACCTCCCACAGCTGTCAATAAATCGTTCAAGTAATCACTTACTGGTTTCCATCTACCATTGGGACTTTGTCCCCATTCACCATCATACAATTATTTGTCATATACTCCTGGCATTTCTTTACCATCCACTGAATTAAGCCAGTCTGTTCCGTTAAGCAAACTAGACCCAACAAAACTCTTTAAACACTTTAAAACTCAAAACAAAACAACTGAAAACAAGCTACTGGTTACAACTGGTGCCCCATATACAGTAAAACCAAATCATGCATGCATAAAGAAAAACATTTCACAAACCATCATGAAATAAATTAAGAAGGGGCAACCGTGGGGGTCTTTGCCTCGCTTCCTCTGGGGGCCCTGTGTGCCTCGGCTGCTGCGGTTGATCTGCTGCTGCTGGCGCAGATGGCTCCCTTGATGACGTTTTCTTACCTGGCTCATCTGCACTCGGCTCAAACTCCTTTTTATTGTTGTTCTTAAGTGTGGGTGCGTGGGAGTTGGGTTGGGGGGAGGGGGTATAACTGGGATCATACTTTTAAACCTGAGGGTGAGTGATGGGAATATGGTTTATGTGAGGTCATTTTAATCTAAATTGTTGTAGGATATAAGGCTAATTCCATTGATACAGTAACACTTAGTTATCATATAATAGACTACAGCCACTACGTAGCATTGAGACACACCATCGCTTCATATGTCCCATCTTCTTTACAGTTAAAAAATCAAGCAGCTTGCCAAGCTGTCGCATGATGTTGTTGTTATATCAGCCTTCTAGCCCACTCAGGTCTTCTGGTTCCAGTCTACTCTGCATCCCCAGAATCAGAACCACACATGGAGAAGCAGTGTTTTTGTTTCCGTGTTTTTGCTCCTCTAATCTAGAATGAACTTTTAGAAAGCTCTAAAACTGCTGAAACACTAAGGCTGCGTTCACACTGCAGGGCTTAATGCTCAATTCCGATTTTTTTGAAAAAAAATCGATTTTTTTGCAAGGCCGTTCACATTTCCAATTAAATGCGACCTTTTGCGATCTCCTGTGCGAACGTGAAATGTTCCAGAATTGACCCGCATGCGCAGAAGAGTACTCAACGGTCAACGACGTCACTTGTTGTTTGCGGAAGTGGTTACACATGGATGTCGACAGTGGAGCTCGTTTAGCCTTATTAAAGTTATTTTCACAACGGAGCAAGCAAAATTTCAATCTTCTCGTTTTAAGGAGAAAAATAAAAAGGAGGAGAGCGTTTTGTAGAGCAGTGGTAGCAACGTCGGTACAGAGAAACGTGTGGGTTCGGAGTTGCAGCCAGGAGTGGTGGGAGACTGATGTGAGTTCAGTGGCTTCACTAATACAGAATTCATCAGTAACTTCTGAATGTCCAGATCCACTTTTGATTATGTTTGTGAGCGCCTTCAATTTACTCTGTCACTGGAAGAGACATGTCTGCGGCAGCCCATAACAGTGCAGAAATGCGTATAAATGACGTGCGGGTCGGATACATGCGACCTGGCCGTTCAGACTGAAGTCGCTTTTCAAAAGATCGGATACGTATCAGATTTTGGACCACATACCCAAGTGGCCTGGGTCGCATTTGAAAAGATCGGATCTGTGTCGTTCAGACTGTCATGAAAAGATCAGATACAGGTCGCATAGGGGCAAAAAAATCGTATTGGGTCGTTTCAGCCTGCAGTGTGAACGTAGCCTAAGTCCCTTTAAATCAAGGCTAAAACCGTCTGTTTAGAGCTGCCTTTGGTCAGTAATCACTGGAACATCTTTAATTCTAGTCTGGATGGCAGTTTTTAAGTAATTCTCTTTATTTAGCCACGGTAAAATCTTTTTATTTTTGTTGAGTCATGTTACTACTTTCTCACTACGGTCAAAACAAACTAGTCCCGAATTAAAACATTGATCATAAAAAAACGGCGCTATTACAAAAGGAGAACATTTACTTTTGAACTCAACATGAACGTATTTATTTTATGAAGCAAACGTAGATACCAGAAGTTGGAACGAGAAAAAACGAAAACCGGGTTTACCTTATGGCCTATATTGTAGTATTTTATTTTTTGTTAAAACTTTACACTTAATAAACAATATTTACAACTAAACCATTGTAGTTTATTTTGACTTTACACATTTATGACTACCAATACACGTGCACATTCTGTAAATATTTTTTAATTACCCTGCTCCGTTGCACATTCCTCAAATCTGATTTATTAACTGCACAGTACTTTAGTTTTGTAATTGTTGTCCTTACTATGCACATATTCTTCAGTTTTATTAGTTTTTCTTAAGTGAATCTAAATGCTTCAATTATCTGTCACTTTGCTGCTGAACTTACCCACTGTGGGACAATAGAGGTTGATTCTATTCTATTTATTCTGCATTACTGTTGAACACCATGTTTTTTTAACATTAAACAAAACGCAATTAAGAAATGTATTTCCTATGTTAATTGGTTTTACTCTTTTATTTGTTTTCTTTAGTTAAAGCTGGAGACAGCGTTATTTCATCAATTGCTGAAAAGTGTGGAACCACTGCTGCAGAATCTGCTGTGACGTATTTTGGCTTTGCCCTTAGGGTAAAAGCTTTAAAACAAAATATATTTGTGTTTATTACAGAAAACGTTGTTACAGGATTTGTGCTGTTTTGGAAAAATGTGTTATTTGGTCTAAAAAAAATACTATATGCATTTAACGTTTCTATATTATGGGCACGTTTTCCACAATTGCAAGTTTACAGAACACATCCATCTTTTCTTGGATACACTCATGAATTTATGCAAAACATTGATTCATTTAAACACTAAGTATCCTAAAACTTTAAAAAGCCTTGGTGCTTGTGATAAAGTGAAAATGTTCAATCAGAATAACTCTGGTTTAATTAGTTTTCCTCTTTTTCTCCGCCTTGTAGTGCTTAATGATTTAAAGAAAGAAAATAATTTTTTTTTTGTAAATATACTTTTTTTTACAACTTTTTTTTATATTAAAGATTCACTCTAAAGTACAAATGTTATAATGCATTGTGAATTAAAAAACGATATATTTTAAAAAGGTTACAAAATAGCACCCTCTTCATTTCCAGAGTTCAATAGGGATAGTAATGATTCTTTTTTAAATAAAACTTTTTAAAGTTTATAAATAATAGAAAAAGAACAGAGACTGCACTCAAAATGAAGCATAGTCTACATTATAAATTATACTTATGCATTTCAACCAATTACTGGTAAATTAAAGAAAAAAGAAGTGAACAGTAGCTTTATAAAACTTAAAGGCATTTACAATGTACACACATCAAAACACTTGTTATTGTAATGATAAGGGTGAGCAGCAGGGGGCAGTGTACTTTGGAGAAGCTCATGGATGGCAACAAGGTAGCACATAAAGAAGACTGGTCTGTATATAAGAAATATGGTACCATTCATAGACATATATAAAGATCTTTATGTCTATGGTACCATTAATCACCGGAATTAATAAAGATTTCAAAAGAAAGAAAATGTTTAAACGTGAGTAATATTGGAAATATCGCCCCCTTCAGTTCCGGCATGTAACGGGGTCATTGCCAAATATGGTATGGATGTGACCACTGGCCCGCCTCCGCCTCTTTTTTTTTTGCGTTCTGCAGCGGCCATGTCTACTTGAATGGACCCGATCAGAACCTTTTAAACAGAAAGCAGAGCGGAACATCGAGCCAGAACCGGACTTTGGACCGTAAATCTCGATGCATGAAGCCGAACTGCTGAAGCTGAGCTCGGCTCCTTTTTCCCTCCCAGAGACGGAGCCAGCAGCGTTCAGGAGCCGCTGAGGACACAGAGACAGAGGGACAGACAGGGATCCCGCTCGGTGAGTAACTCTGCTGCACACACGGTCCCTCAGCGGCATCATGGCCGCTAACTGCGCTCAGATGAACCGACTCTAACAACTTCCTTTGTATTCATTGAAGCAGCTGATTCTGATGTGGCGGATTCTGAGCCCTGATCAGAGCACAATAACTAGCAGGGACCTCCTGCTGCTACGGAGGATTTATTGGAGACGTAGAAACACATTTCCCTGCAGCAGACTAGTACGACGCATGCGCTGTACGAAGCTTCCTAGGCGGGAGAGAAGCGAGTAAAAGCAGAAAATGAGCAGCATCCTTCGCTGGCTGCTAGAATTTAATTCAAAAACACTTATAGATCATTGAAACGTTTAATCGCATTTATACTTTTTATTTATTGAAGAGACTTACTGAAAAAAATTGTCATAACATATTTTTTTGGCTCAATTTAAAAAAAACGACATTTATGAATAAATAATTTTCCTAAAATTATCATGTTGTTAACTGAGAATTCAAAGTTGTCTTTATCTATAGATCCAAATTGACTATTGTAATATGTTAATAAAGGAATATTGTTGGGGGTTTTGTTGTTGTTGAAAGCCAATTATACAAATCCTTCCAAACATGTTTAAGAAATTACATTAATAAAAAAGATGTTTCTGGGTTTCACTATCATTTTTACATAAAGGGCAACGAAGCTGAAGTTGGTTTCCGTTTCTAGCTTCCGATTGGCTAAAGGGCAATTACACGGATCCATCAGAGGCTCAGCTTTATGCAGATGGGATCATGGCACTGTGAGTCTTGTTGTCTATGCTGCTAATTACCAACTTTGTTGAAAGAACATCAAAAATTAGATGCAGATGTATTATGTGGGTTGTCAAATAAGCAGTATAAAAGGGGTATCAGGAAAACGTACGTCGCCTCTCTCTCCACAGTGCTATACCACGTTATGTGAACGTATATTAACGAGTTTGAGACAACTTAGAAAAGCTCATTATGGTTTATCATTGGCAAGGATCAATAGCACTAGTTTTTTTATTTTCTGGTAATTGACAGTAATCTAGAACACATGTTTATGCTAACATCTGTCTCTCTCTCCCACTGATTGTCCTGACATCACAGCTCTGTTTCTCTTCTTTGGCCATTAATCCTTCCCCTGGTCTCTCTCTGCTCTCTGCGGCGCAGCAGGCTCATAGACCCCGAAGTCTAAATTTATTCATGAGTATTTTCTTATTTAGAACCAGTTCTTAATATATTTCTCTAAACAGTGGTTTAACCTGCAATATGCTCTTTACAAAGGGAGCTATTATTGTTATAGGTTTATTTCCTAATATAGAAGATTAATTGTTTGTATTTAGATTTTAAAGTCATTTCTGTAATGGTTGACTTGTAAAAGCTGATCTGAAGTTTAATTATTATTTCCAACTACAGAGCAGGAACACATTAAATATGTAAGTCAAAAAAGTAAACAGAATATGAATGACGTGTTTAACGATTGGACCAAGTTTCCTCTTTAATGGAAATCAAAATAGGGTCACCCTAATTACGTTTAAATGGTCAAAACACATTTCCTTTTGCTGTCATTAAAAATATGACCTTGATATGATGATGAAACATATTTTGGACATGTGTTGGTTTGATTTGTGCTTTCAAATAAATAAGACAGGACATCAATTGGATTGGATACTTCAATTATTGGAAACTGGATGGATTAAAGGGTAGAAATTAGCCAGGGAGGGAATGAAGAAATAAATCCTGAATGCTGTAAAAATGTGCAACAAGAATCTTTTTATAATCGAATCGTGGCACCCGAATCGTAATCTAATCGAAATTGTGAGGCACCCAAGATGGCACACCCCTAGAACATAAGCTCCCTGCAATTTTGCAAAGTCTCCCACTTAAAAATTATGGAAGGGTCTGAAATTCACATTGTATGTGCATTTCCACTGTGAGAGACAGCTTTTTAAAAATTTCAGAAAATCAAACTGATTTTTAAAGCATTTATTTTTATTTTATTACTGCACATAAGTAAATGAACACCTAAGAAAATCATTGTTAATATTTGGTACAGAAGCATTTGTTTGCAATTACAGAGGTCAAACGTTTCCTGTAGTTTGTGAGCAGCTTTGCACACTGCAACAGGGATTTTGGCCCACTACTCCACACAGGTCTTCTCTAGATCTGTCAGGTTTCGTGGCTGTCGCTGAGCAACACAGAGTTTCAGCTCCCTCCAAAGATTTTTTAATTGAATGTAGGTCTGCAGACTGGCTAGGCCACTCCAGAACCTTGATATGCTTCTTATGGAGCCACTCCTTTGTTAACCTGGCTGTGTACTTCGGATCATTGTCATGTTGGAAGACCCAGCCACGACCCATCTTCAATGCTCTGACGGAGAGAAGGAAGTTGTTGCTCAAAATCTCACAATACATGACCCCATTCATCCTCTCCTTACTACAGTGCAGTCCTCCTGTCCCCTTCGCAGAAAAGCACCCCCATCGCTTAATGCTTCACAGTAGGGATGCAACACATTCTTCTTTTTCCTCTAAACACGGCGAGTGAAGTTTAGACCAAACAGTTCTATTATGGTCTCATCTGACCACATGACTTTTTCCCATGCCTCCTCTGGATCATCCAGATGGTCACTGGCATACTTCAGACGGGCCAGGACATGTGTTGATTTAAGCAAGGGAACCTTTCGTGCAATGCATGATTTTAAACTATGGCGACGTAGTGTTCTACTGACAGTAACGTTTGAACCTGTGGTCCCAGCTCTCTTCGTGTCATTGATCAGCTCGTCCCATGTAGTTCTGGGCTGATTCCTCATCTTTCTTATCAGTGATTCCCCAGGAGGTGAGATCCTGCATGGAGACCCAGTCCGAGAGACACTTGACGGTCATCTTTAGCCTCTTCCATTTTTGTACAATTGCTCCAACAGTTGGAAATTGCCTTAAAATTATTTAAAGAGCCAAATTATTTAAAGCAGCGTTCTTTGATTACTGCCCCCATTTTAGATATGATGAATCTATTCATAGTGAATGGATACATGCCACCGGATTTTATGGTTGCTGTAATTAAACCTTTTCTTGAGAAACCTAACCAATCAAGATGACTTAATAAATTACAGACCTACATCTAACCTTCCTTTCTTATCTAAAATACTTGGAAAAATATAGTTGCTTCTCAAGTCTGTGAGCATCTAAAGAGTAACGAGCTGTTTGAAGAGTTTCAGTTAGGTTTTAGAGCTCATCATAGCACTGAAACAGCACTGGTGAAGGTTACTAATGATATTCTCATGACCTCAGATTATGGACTTTTATATAATCTAATTGATCTTCGACTGAATACGACTGAAAAAGTAACATTTTTGGTGTAAATAAAGAACGAAACCGGAAGCTGTTGCTCTTTTTTTTTTTTAGGAAATACAGGAGAGATGCATGGAACCTTTGGGCAGGAATACTCCCAGGAGTCTCACAGTAACTCACACATTGATCCAATTTTTCCTCAAACGGTATGGAGACATAATACTTTGGAAGAGCTGTTCCCATGCAAACGACACACGATTTTATTTGACACTGACCTAGCTGAATAATTTGCAAACTGATACCACAAATTCCCTTAAACCCATCCTTCTCTGAGGACATTAGGAGCGACTGATCTCTCATGAATCCCGGCTGAGGTGACCGCTCGTCCCTGATGCAGAGTCCAAAAAACGCCCCCTAATAAAACACAAACAGCATTAATGTCTTAGTCATTTTTGCTCTGGAGCCCCAGAACTTCATAGAATGTGTCATTTTCTTTTCTTTCCTTCACATGGGATCACTAGATAAATAGCAAGTGTCTATTCCACTGATTTTGAATACTTTTAGTCTACTTCTCTCAGTCCTTTGTCTCAGTGGTGGTGGGCTTGTCCAGAATTGGTCTTGTCAGCCTCTTGCAGTGACTGGCGTGCACTCAGGTTGCTCTCTCAGCGACCTTTACTGCAGTGTAGGTCACTAGCAGAACTTGGAACGGACCCTGTCAGCGCTTTGACTTCCAATGTCGTCGTCTGAATTCTTTAATGAGAACCCAATTGCCTGGCCGAATAGGATGAAGTGGCCCCTCTGCTGCTTTTGGTAGGGCTTCTTTCACCTGTTGGTGCACCTGTGCAAGAGTCTTGGACAGATTTTGAGAGTAAGAGATCATTGCATCCTCACACAAGCCTGTAGAGAGATGCGGTTTTATCGGTGGGTTCAATCCCATCGCTGTAGGTCTGCCAAAAAGAATCTCAAAAGGACTAAGGTTATTCTTTGCCCGTTTTCTCATTCTCATGTAAAACAGAGCTAAGGGCAAAACTCTGCTCCATGCCAGACCTGTTTCCTCATAACATTTAATTTTGGATCTTAATGTTCCATTTTCTCTCTCAACTGCTCCCCCCGACTGTGGGTGATAGGAACAATGCGTCCCTAATTTTATTCCCAGAAATTCACCCACCTCTGAAAGAGCTTTGTTCACCAATTGTGTGCCATTGTCGCTCGTGATTTTTTTTCAGGAATTCCACATCTGGAAATAATTTCTCCCACCAGAGCCTTGACCACGGCTGCACTGTCTGCATGTTTGGTCGGGAAGGCTTCAGCCCACTTTGAGAACATACAAATGATGACTAGACAAAAATGTTTACCTTCAGCAGGAGTCGGCTCGATGAAGTCCATCAAGTGCTCGAAGGGTCTCTGAGGCGTCGGATGGCCAGCAGTTTTAGTGGACACCGGTCGCCTGGATTATTTGCGGCACACACCATGCATGAATGACAATATTTCTTTGCGAAAGAGGTGAATCCTCTTGTGAACCAATGTGTAGCAACCAGATCAAACATACCACTTTTGGAACAATGATCCAGTTCATGGCTGAACTTAGCAAAAACTGGAGAGAAATGTCTAGGAAGACATGGCTTGTTTTCACCAGAAAACCACACCCCTTCATTTTTCTTACAACCTGCCTTCTTCCAGGCTGAAATCTCAGATGAGGTGGCAAAACTTTGCACAGCAACCACATCTGGTTGATCACCTAGTTGTGTCATGACAACACATGTAGTTGTCAGAGGCTGTAGAGCGGCTCTTCTGGCTGCGGCATCAGCTCTAGAATTTCCAAAGGCAACAGTGTCCCCTGCGGAGGAGTGAGCTGCATATTTCATAACTGCAATCTTGGAGGGCAACAGAATTGCCTCCATAAGAGCAGCGACCTGGGGTGCATTCAAAATGGGCTTACCATCAGACTTGAGGAATCTGCGGTGCTTCCAGAGCGCCCCGAAATGATGCACAATACCCACAGCATAGCCATTGTCTGACCATATGTTAATTGCCTTGTCCTTCCCCAGCTCACAGGCCCTCGTTAAAGCCGTCAGCTCGGCAGTCTGTGCCGAGAAATTAGACGGGAGGGTTCCTGCAGACATAGTACAATGATCAGAGCAAACAGCAAACCCCACCCGATTCTTTCCCATCGGGTTTCTGAAGGCTGACCCGTCCACATAAAGTATCATGCAAGGGTGTGTCAGTCAGGTCAGGTCGTGGTGTACACAGTACCTCTAATTCTGCCTGGCAGTCATGGGGTTCCCCGTCATCGTCCGTAGGAAGCAAACTGGCAGGATTTAGTCCCGTACACCTTCTCACTGTTATATTCGGCAAATTTAACAGAATTGAAGAATACCTTAACCATCTTGCTGCAGACAGGTGTGACGTTCTCTGTTCCAATAAGATAATTGCAACAAATTATGTGGAACAAATACAGTGAGAGGAGAGTACATCACTATATCTCTTGAGGCTAAAACAGCCTTTTCAGCTGTCGCGACTGATCTCAGACAGGCCAGGAGCCCAGCTGCAACTGGATCAAGTTTTGCAGAGTAGTAAGCGACCGGACATTTCAAACCACAATGTTATTGCAAGAGCACCGAAACCATGCACCCATTTTTCTCATCAACCATCTGAAAAAACGTTTTTTGTGGGTCTGGCAATGCAAGAGCTGGGGGGGATTGATGTTCCCTCTTCAGTTTCTCAAATGCTTGCAATGCCTCAGGGCACCACTGGATGGTGACAGAGGCCACCATATTTTTCCCATGTATCAGCTCAGACAATGGTCTCGCTAATACTGCATAGTTTGGAATACAATTCCTACAGTAAGAAGTTAGGCCTTGGAAGGACATCACTTGTTTCTTGGTGATCGGTTTAGGAATCTGCTGCACAGCTTTGATCCTTTTAGTAGACTAAGACTTTGAGCTTTTTGAGATAACGTGACCAAGAAAAGTGACCTCTGATTTCACAAACTGCAGTTTTGACAAACTAGCTTTATGTCCAAATGCATGCAAATGCTTCAACAACGCAATAGTGTCCCTCCGAACTCTCTTTAAGTGCCATGATAAAAATGGTAGGAGACTCGATGTACCCCTGTGGGAGGCGGGTAAATGTGTAACATTTCCCTTCATACTCAAAAGCAAACCAGAACTGGCTGTCCGGGTCTACTGGCACACTGAAGAACGCATTACTCAGGTCAACAACTGAAAAATGAGAAGCTGAAGGTGGAACCTGTGACAGAATAGTATACGGGTTCGGCGAACTGGCGGCGCGAGGAATTATTGATTCATTTGTCCGTTTCAGATCTAACACAAAACGCCATTCTTCACCTGTGTCTCTGACTTTTTTCACGGGAAAAATCGGACATCGGACCGGGGAATCCGTGCATCCGATAATTATCCCCGAGTTTAACAGAGCATCAAACCCTGGTTTTATTCCACGAACTACTCAGCCTTTAACGGGTACTGGCATTGAACTGGACAAAATGATGATTTTGGTGTGATTTTGACAGGATTACAACCCTTAATTAAACCCACATGATTTGAATTTTTTGCCCACAAGTCAGATGAGATCTGCTGTAGGGGGAGGGGTATTGAGGGGTTGATTTCTGCATTTCTTTCTGTGGTTTTTTCATGTAGAAATGCGTGTGACAGCATCTCCTCAGAGTCTTCAGTTAAATGACCTACTCTGGTGACCTGCACAGTGCAATGGAGCGGGCGAAGGTGCGCAGATTTTGAATGAAAAACGGAGGTGTCGCGCTGTGTTTGCTCCCAATCTGAAACTGACTGAGCTCGGTGAACAAGTTTTTCCACCATTTCCCATTTCGCCCCAGCCGGTTTAGAAAGAGAAATGTATGGATTTTCGTGAAGTCGGTAAAGTGTTTGCTGCTCAGATGTGAGGCAGACATTCAGTGCAGCTGAATGTGTGTCCCAAACCACGGCAGTTATGTTCTCTGTGTCTGAGCTAAACCATGTCTGCTCATACTCTCTGTCCGGTCCTGTAGAAGTGTGTGATGTGCAATGGAGATCTCCTTCTGGCATAAAAACAGATGCTGGACTCACCAGGTTCTGCGCCAAATCAAGGAGGGATTTTGTTTTTGTACCTTCTTTCACCTTCCACTCATTTTCGTGTTTGAGGTCGTGAGGGCTGTATTTCACTGCCGCCAACACTGAGTCGTCCTGAGCTGGTACAACTTGGATGCCTTGTGGTGATGAAAAAAGAGCAATATTTAGTTTGCACATCAGGTCTCTTCCTAATAAATTTACAGGACATTGTTAAGAAATCAGAAAACTGTTTGAAAACTGGCCCCTCTCCCAGCTGACAGCGAAGAGGGTAGCTAAAACGTTCTTTTACCACCTGACCGGAGGCGGAGATAGAAAAAAACATGGTTGCCGCTCATTTTTGGATGTGGTTGTAGTTCCGTATTTTTCAGAATAGAATACGTTGCTCCGGAGTCAATCATGAACTCCACAGATGATCCTGCAACATTTAGAGACAGAATAGGTAAGGCCTTGTATGCTTCTGAAATGAGATGAGCATACGTACAGGTTGGTTTTCAATTCAATTCAGTTTATTTATATAGCGCCAATTCACAACAGATGTCATCTCAAGGCACTTAAGAAGAAGTCATTTCAATACATTTATACAAACATTCCAATCAGTTAAAAAGTTTCCTATTTAAGGAATCCCAGCAGATTGCGTCAGTCATTGGCGTGAGGTTGGGCCCCGTTGATGCAGACTTTCCAACCACAGCAATCCTTCAGCAATCCCTCATACTGAGCAAGCATGTAGCGACGGTGGAGAGGAAAAACTCCCCTTTAACAGGAAGAAACCTCCAACAGAACCAGGCTCAGTAGGAGCGGCCATCTGCCACGACCGTCTGGGGGTTTGAGAAGACAGAGCAGAAACACAGAAGGAACAGAAGATCTGATATAAGAGTAATTTCTATGTTACAGAAAGTAAAAAGTTAATAACAGGACACAGTGGATGTTCAGTTACTGGGAGGATCATCCCAGTCGATGCCCCCCGTCCAACAGGGCATTGCAGCCAAGCAAGATGCCAGACCAGGTATATCTTCTATGGAGAGAAAAACACTGAGAGAAAACAAAGTTAACAGTTGAAATAACAGAATGTACTGTAATACAACTGGAGAGTAGTAGGAGAAAAGGAAGTAGCAGAGTGAAGAAAATTGGTAAGTCTGTCCTCCAGCAGTCTAAGCCTATAGCAGCATAACTACAGAGATAGCTCAGGATGACCTAAGCCAGTCTAACTATAAGCTTTATCACAAAGGAAAGTTTTAAGCCTGGCCTTAAAAGTAAACAGAGTGTCTGCCTCACGGACTAAAGCTGGGAGCTGGTTCCACAGGAGAGGAGCCTGATAACTAAAAGATCTGCCTCCCATTCTACTTTTAGAAATCCTAGGAATTACAAGTAAACCTGCAGTCTGAGAGCGAAGGGCTCTGTTAGGAACATAAGGAACAATTAGATCTCTGATGTATGATGGAGCTTGATTATTAAGGGCTTTGTATGTAAGAAGAAGGATCTTAAATTCTATTCTGGATTTAACAGGGAGCCAATGAAGGGAAGCTAAAACAGGAGAAATGTGATCTCTCTTTTTAATATTCATCAGAACTCTTGCTGCCGCATTTTGGATCAACTGAAGGCTTTTAATGGCATTTTGTGGACTACCTGATAGTAAAGAATTACAGTAGTCCAGCCTTGAGGTAACAAATGCATGGACTAGTTTCTCAGCATCACTCCTGGACAGGATGTTTCTAATTTTAGCAATATTCCGGAGGTGAAAGAAAGAAATCCTAGAAACCTGTTTAATATGGGATTTAAATGTCAAGTCTCGGTCAAAAATAACGCCGAGGTTCTTTACGTTCTTACTGGGGGCCAATTTAATGCCATCCAGATGAAGTGATTGACTAATCAGTTTCTGTTTAAGAACTTCTGGTCCAAAGACAGCAACTAATGTGTTGTCAGAATTTAAAAGCAAAAAGTTTAGGGTCATCCATGTTTTTATGTCTTCCATACATGCCTGTAATCTACCTAACTGACTGGGTTCATCAGGATTTATGGATAAATATATTTGTGTATCATCTGCATAGCTGTGGAAATTTATCCCATGCTGTCTAATGATTCTACCAATTGGGAGCATATATATATGGTGAACAGAATTGGTCCAAGCACAGAACCCTGTGGAACTCCACAAGTAAACCTTGAGAGTGAAGAAGATTTATCATTTAGATGAACAAACTGGAATCTATCAGACAAATGTGATTTAAACCAGCCTAGTGCTGTTCCTTTGATCCCTGCAACATGTTCAAGCCTTTCTAAGAGAATATTATGATCGACTGTGTCAAAAGCAGCACTGAGATCTAACAAAACCAGAACAGACAAGTCCATTATCTGAGGCCATGAGAATATCATTAGTAACCTTCACCAGTGCTGTTTCAGTGCTATGATGAGCTCTAAAACCTGACTGAAACTCTTCAAACAGCTCGTTACTGTTTAGATGTTCACAGACTTGATTAGCAACAATTTTCTCAAGGACTTTGGATAAGAAAGGAAGGTTAGATATAGGTCTGTAATTCACTAAGTCATCTGGATCAAGTGAAGGTTTCTTGAGTAAAGGTTCAATTACAGCTATTTTAAATTCCTGTGGTACGTATCCGTTTACTAAGGATAGATTCATCATATCCAAAATGGGGCCAGGAACCAAATGGAACACTTCTTTAAATTATTTGGTTGGAATTGGGTCCAACATACAAGTTGAAGGTTTAGATGAGGCTAATATTTTTGATAATTTCGAAAGCTCGACTAAATCAAAACAGCCTAAGCACGACTGAGGTTCTACAGTTCTTTCCGATACTGCCTCATTTACTGAGGAAGAAGTAATCATGTTTGGGAGGATGCCAATGATTTTATTTTTAATAGAATTAATTTTATTTATGAAGAATCCCATAAAATCATCACTGCTAAGAGCTGGGGGAATAGTTGGCTCAACAGAGCTATGACTCTGTGTAAGTTTGGCAACTGTACTAAAAAGAAACCTAGGATTGTTTTTATTCGCCTCTATTAATGATGAAAAATATGCTGTTCTAGCTTGTCGAAGGGTCTTTTTATACAGAATTAGACTGTTATTCCAGGTTAAATAGGAATCCTCTAGGTGTGTAGAGCGCCATTTTCTCTCCAACTTCCTAGTATTCTGCTTTAAAGTACGCAACTCTGCTTTGAACCAAGGAGTCAGCCTCCTATGGCTAGCCACTTTCTTTTTTAAGGGGGCTACACTATCTAATGCCAAACGCAATGAGGACGTAACGCTGTGAACCAGATCATCAATTTCTGAAGGGTTAGAGATCGAATTGCTACCATCCACTGTGTTACCCTGAGACACTAAGGAAAGTAAGAATGGAACAGATTCTTTAAAAATTGTTACAGCATTATCTGATAAAGCTCTACTATAATGAAATTTTCTTTCAGATTTAAGATGGTCAGTTAAAGTAAATTCAAAAGTTATCAAGAAGTGTTCAGACAGGACCAGGTTATGTGGGTGGGCTGTTATTTCCTCACACTCAATACCGTATGTCAGTACAAGGTCCAAAGTGTGTTTGCCCGAGTGGGTCGATCCCTGTACTTTTTGAGTAAAGCCAATTGAGTCTAAAATAGCATTAAAGGCTGCATTTAGGCTATCACTTTCAGTATCCACATGAATATTAAAGTCCCCCACTATAATAACCCTATCAGTATTTAATACTAAATCAGATAAAAAATGTGAGATCTGATCCAAGAATTGAGAGTAAGGGCCTGGTGGACGATACAAAACCACAAACAAAAATGGTCTTAATGTTTTGCAACTTGGATGAGGAAAATTAAGGGTTAGATGTTCAAAAGAACTGTAGCTATCAATTGGTCTGGGACTAATTAGTAAATCAGAACGGAAAATGGTTGCAACTCCTCCTCCTCGCCCAGTATTTCTAGAAATGTGAAAATTTAAATGACTGGAAGGAGTTGACTCATTTATAGTGACATAATCCTCCTGCTGCAACCAGGTTTCTGTAAGACAAAGGAAATCAATGTGATTATCACAAATCAAGTAATTTACTAACAAAGTCTTTGAGGAGAGAGATCTTATGTTTAATAAACCACATTTAATAGATTTATTTTTCTGTTCAGTCAAAGTTGTATTTATTTTTGAGATTTCCATAATTTGCTTTTGTTGGCTTAATTTTTAATCCATTTAATTTTGGCCGTGGGCAAGACACTGTTTCTATAGGGTAATGGGGGGGTAACAGTACAGAAGCAGCCGAGAGGTGGGTTAAACTACGACTCTGCTTCCTGGTCTGGACCCTGGGTTGTCAGTGTTTTGGAGGACTAATAAATTCGGCCATATTCCTAGAAAGAAGAGCTGCTCCATCCAAAGTGGGATGGATGCCGTCTCTCCGGATCAGACCAGGTTTTCCCCAAAATGTTCTCCAGTTATCAATGTAGCCCACATCGTTTGCAGGACACCACCTAGACAACCATTGATGGAATGACAGCATGCGGCTAAACATGTCGTCACTGGGCCGATCAGGCAGGGGACCAGAAAAGATTACCGAGTCTGACATTGTTTTGGCAAACTTACACACTGAAGCAACACAAATTTTAGTGACCTCCAATTGGCGTAACCAGGTGTCATTACCGCCAGCGTGAATAACAATCTTACTGTATTTACGCTTATCTTTAGCCAGGAGTTTCAGGTAGGATTTGATGTTGCCCGTTCTGGCCCCTGGCAAGCATTTGACTATGGTCAATGGTGTCTCTAATGCCACGTTTCTGACTATGGAGCTGCCAATTACCAGGGTCGGTTTCTCAGCGGGTGTGTCGCTGAGCGGGGAAAATCTGTTAGAAACGCAGACCGGTTGGTGGTGGCCCGGGGGCTGGGTCCTAGAACTATGCTTCCTACATACCGTCACCCAGCCGGCCTGAGGTCCCGGCTGCGCGGGCTCTACCGGAGGACAGCTAGGGGGTTCTATCCTTGTTGGCCCCGCGCTGGCTAATGGGCTTCGGCTATCAGCTGGTTTTTCAACAGCGCGGAGCCGTGCTTCTAATTCTGATACCCTCGCCTCCAAAGCTACAAAAATATTACATTTATTACAGTTACCATTATCACTAAAGGAGGCAGGGAAGTAACTAAACATCTGACAGAGAGAGCAAGAGAGAAGAGAAGAGTTAGAGACAGGAGAGAGAAGAGTAGCCATAGCCGCAATGAAGCTAAGCTAACTGAGCTAGCGAGACCTTACCACCCCAAGAAAAGCTGTGTGAAACACGAGGAGTTCCCAAAACGTAAAGTACACCACCACAAAACGTGTGTTTTAGTGTGCTTGTGTGTTAAAATAACTTAGAAAGGCCTCAGTGTTTGTTGTTTCTCTAAATGTTCAATGGCTTCTGTAATCAAGTTGTGAGGGTTAGTTTCATTAGAGCAAAAATCAGATTCTTCCTTGCAAAGAGCATAATTTTCATTGGAAATTGCACCTTTTTCATTGTAAACAAGTTTTTTATCACGAAAAACAGTTTGTTTATCTCTTTCAATGTAACTGGATGTGTCTGTGTGTGTTTTTGTGCATGTCAGACCTGCAGATCCATCGGTCAGCAAATTGGAGAATTCTCCTTTCTGTTCATTACTGGAACATTTTCTTGATGTTCATTTCAGCTAGCCCAGCTGGCTTGGTGACGGCCTCTCCGTGTGGGTGCTGGAGCCTGCCCACATTGGTCTTGAAAATGTCCACGTCTCCCGCAGCGATAGCAACGGTCATTGTCCTCTGGTGAAACTCTGCGGTTATCAGCTGACTGCGGGCGACTGTGGTGTTGCACTCTGTGTCTTTGTCCACCTCTGAAATGGCGTCGGCCTCTCCGTTCTGTGCCCCTGTGTTACGGCTGTGTACATCGTCAGAGCCGCATTATCCAAATCACTTTCTCTTTTTGTCTTTAAGTCATTTTCTCTCCTCTTCATGAGTCTCTCAGAATGCAAAACATATTTGCGCAATTCAGAATAGTTAATTCCTTGGTCCAATCCAATATATTTATCAATTACCTCGGTCCGAAGTTCCGGAAGCAGCTGTGCCAGAATTCGATCGCACAGCATCGATTCCCAGATAGAACCGCCCACTTCCTTTGGCTTTGTCAGCCCGCTGTGTCTCTCAAATGCTTCCTCCAGTCTGTGGAGAAAGTCATCCACGGACTCGGACTCCGCGGAATGACAAACAAAATCCCTCCAGCTCCACAATCATTTACTGCACACACAGTTTATACAGTGGGTGACGTGACTTGAAATTACAATTATAGGTTTTAAAAAGGTGGGGGCAATCTATAATTTAGATCCCCCTTTGGTGGGTTTTAAACCCCCTTTTGTCTTGTTGTCTCTACCCTATGTTAATCTTGATGCTTCTGCTACTGCTCCCCCCTGGTGCTCTGTAATTTTCTCTCATCCCTTCCCTTATCTGACCAGTGATGACATGTTAGCTTTATGTTGTGATTCAACGGTTGGTTGTCTAGGTGGCGAAGTAAAAACATTTTGGGGAAAACCTTGTCTTATTCGGAGATACCCATCCCACTGTAGACGGGGCAGCTTTTTTTTTCTAGGAATCTGGCCAAATGTATTTGTTGTCCAAAATATTGAAAACCCAAGGTCCAGTTCAGGAAGCAGAGTCCTAGTTCAATACATCTTCCTATAGCTTCTGTACTGTTACCCATCAATTATCCTATTGTGACAGTGGCTTTCCCCTAGCCACTATCAAATAGATTTTCAAAAGTCTAAACAGAGTAAATCGTGAAAATTATATCAAAATGAAAATGACTTTAACCAAAACAAAGCAATAAGATGTGGTGTATTGAGCATAATTTAATTAAATTTGTCACACAGAAACCTGGCTGCAGCAAGAGGACTATGTCTGTATAAATGAGTAAACTGAAGAGCAGAAGCAACCATACTTCAGTCAGATTTATTGATTAAGACCAAGCTTCATAATAGCTGTGGTTCTTTGGAATATTTGGCCCTTTGTCATTCAAATTGCAAAGCACTAAAACCACTTTTAAATTATTGTTTTATATTCTCCACAACACGCCTACGCCCCGTTCAAACCGGCCGCAGAAGCACAAAGAAGAGACGTCAGAAAACACGCGCCACAGCCAGCTTAATAACAACCGGTGACCACTCGGAGGTAAACAAAGAAATCTCTCTTCTTGTGAACAGCCATTTTCGGTGACTTTGCCCAACAAGTCGCAGATCAGAAATGAGCTTCTTGCTTCTTCTTCAATGTTTACATCTGCCGTGTAACTGCAGGGACAATGTACTTCAAGGTCAGAGGTGACTGTGACGTTATATATGTAGGTCGGCTTTTTTTTATGCGCATGCCTACTAGGTGGGGGTTGCACCAGCGGGCCGAGGGGAGGAGAGGGTCGTAAACGATGCTTTGTCTGTGTGTGGAAAGGTATAAGGTTAGGTGGGATATACCCTGTATAACCTTAGCTGTGTTGGTGTAGAAGCAACTTTAGGTATGTGTTACAGCATGAATGTTCAAACTAGTAGTGGGCAATATAAAAGGTATAAGGTAGAAATTATATAAATTTAGCCAAAAGTAGAGATTTTGACTATATCGGCCAACCGCGGTTGGCTGTTTTCCATTTAACTGAAAAGAATTCTGTAGAACTTGAAGCATTTTTATTTCAAATATGTGCAGGCTTATTTCTGTGCGATATTAAATATATCCACAACAAATAACCAGGAAAACCGACAATTTTGAACCTTTTTTTTAATAACATTTACCTTTTTTTTTATTTATTTAAAATATTTTCATCTTTATGTTATAAGAATTTTGGTGTTGAATTTTTTGGGAGAATTTTTTTTTTATTAGATTGATAGATTTGAGGCCATATTGCCCAACCGTAGTTCCAACAAAGGTGAGCTAATTAACAAAAGATCAATTGATTGATTACAATAAGTGGTTAAGTACAATCAAGAGACTTGGAATATGGTTTCAGATCAACCTGATGCAACTGCATGCCCAAGGCATAAAACAAACATCCTAAACAAACTCGACAACTTGAGCCGAAGCTCATTAACTGTGAGAGGTAGATTAGAATCAAGAAAAACACTTACACAAATTGTTAGATGAAATTATGATTTGTTTTGTTTTCTCCTTTCAGATTTACCAAAGCATTATGTCTACTACTAAGCAAGATGTTCTTGCTCGACATTATATCCTCAACCAACAAGAGATTTCTGTTTTGGACCTGAGGGAAACAGAATCTCTAAAAACTGAAGAGAGAGATGAAGACCTAGAACTAACAACACAAGTCAAAGAAGAAGCAAATGGATCAGAACTTCTGCAGATTGTAAAGGTAGAAGACAACATCATACTAAAGCTAGAGATGGATACCTTAGTTACAACAGATTCTGGATCTTTCGAAATAAAAGAAGAACCCATAGCACAAAAATTGCAACAAATGAAGAAAGATGATTGTCAATCAGGATCTCAGCAAATAGTAAAGATTGAGGCTGAAGGCATCAGTCAGGATGACAAACAGAATTTACTGAAGCAAGAGACTGATATAATGGCAACCGTTTCTGGATCTCTTGAAATCAAAGAAGAACCCGTAAAACTAGAATTGCAACAAATGAACGAAGATGATTGTCAATCAGGATCTCATCAAATGATAAAGATTGAGGCTGACAAACAGGACGTATTGAAGCAGGAGACGGATATCACAATAGTACCCGTTTCTAGAACTGTTGAAATCCAAGAGGAACCAGGAGAACAAGATGCTCAACAAGTGAAGGAAGAGGAGCCTGGATCAGAACCTCAGCGGATGATGAAGAAAGAGGCTGATGGCATCATCCAGGATGTACTGAAGCAGGAGACTGATGCCTTAATCCCAACAGCTTCTGCTTATGAAACAGATGACCAAAAACCTGAACTCGATGGAAACCAAATCATCTTTCAAAACTTCCATGAAGCAGAGCATCATCAGGAAATAAAGGATCTCGAAGCCTCAGGATCCAACAGAGATGAACAACAGAAAAGAGCTCAGAAAACCAGATGTCAAAGTGACAATGTAGAAAAAATGACAAAGGGCAAGAAAATTTGCAAAGATAAAAAATGTAAGCAGTGTAAAGTGTGTAGTAAAAGTTTAAAAGCTCACATGGAAATTCACACAGGAGAGAAGCCTTTCTCATGTATAACATGTGGGATCAGTTTCAGTTCCAAAAGTAATTTGAATTACCATAAAAAATCTCACACAGGTGAGAAATCTTACTCATGTGAAACCTGTGAAAAAGTTTACTGTCTAAAAAGTAGTTTGAATAGACACATGAAAACCCATACAGTTGCTAAAGTTTTTTCTTGTGAAAAACAAAAGCATATTTCAAAAGACCAAAGTCGAACTGAGGATGCTCTAACCCCAACAGGCTTCGTCTGTGTGAGCTGTGGAAAAGTCTTCGATCGTAAAAATACATTGAATCGCCACATGAGAATTCATACAGGAGAAAAACCATTCCCCTGTCTTACCTGTGGAAAATCCTTTCGGCAGAGCTGCCATTTGACATATCACATGAGGATGCATCCAGGGGAAAAACCGTTCTGTTGCATTACATGTGGAAAATCTTTCACTCGAAGAACTCAAATGAATATCCACATGAGCACTCACAAAGTTAAGATGCGTTTCTCATGTATAACCTGTGGAAAAGGTTTCAAATGGAAAAGTAATTTGCATATCCACATGAGAAGTCACACAGGTGAGAATCCTTTCTCGTGTATAACCTGTGGAAAATCTTTTTCACAGAAACATAATTTGAAGAGGCACATGAGAAGTCACACAGGCGAGAAGCCTTTCAAATGTATAACCTGTGGAAAAGGTTTCACTCAAAAAAATTGTCTACTTTTTCACATTAGAAGTCACACGGGTGAAAAGCCTTTTTTATGTATAACCTGTGGAAAATCTTTTAGTAGAAAAGATGCTTTGAAAAGGCACATTATAAGTCACACAGCTGAAAAGCCATTCTCGTGTATAACTTATGGAAAAAGTTTTTATTTAAAGGGTCCTTTTAATAGGCACATGAGAACTCACACAGTTAAGCAGTCTTTCTCATGTATAACATGTGGAAAAAGTTTCAAATGGAAAAGTAATTTGTATGTCCACATGAGAAGTCACACAGGTGAGAATCCTTTCTCATGTATAACTTGTGGGAAAAGTTTTGCTCAAAAAAATAGTTTGGATTTCCACATGAGAATTCACACAGGTGAGAAACCTTTTTCTTGTATAACTTGTGGAAAAGCTTTCAGTAGGAAAGGTAGTTTAACTAGGCATATGAGAAGTCACACAGGTGAGAAACCTTTCTCATGTATAACCTGTGGAAAAGGTTTTGTACTAAAAAGTCATTTGGTTAGGCACATGAGAACTCACACAGTTAAGATGCCTTTCTCATGTTCAACCTGTGGAAAAGCTTTCAAATGTAAAAGTAATTTGTATGTACACATGGGAACTCACGCAGGTGGGAATCCTTTATCATGTATAACTTGTGGAAAATCTTTCACACAAAAACATAGTGTGAAAATCCACATGAGAAGTCACACAGGTGAGAAGCCTTTCTCATGTATAACTTGTGGAAAATCTTTTAGTTTAAAAAGTCATTTGAATTGCCACATGCGAATTCACACAGGTGAGAAGCCTTACTCATGTATAACCTGTGGAAAAGCTTTCTGTCAAAAAAGTGGTTTGAAAAGCCATATGAGAATTCACACAGCTGAGATGCCTTTCTCTTGTGCAACCTGTGGAAAAGGTTTCAAATGGGAAAATTGTTTGCATACCCACGAAAGAACTCACACAGGTGAGAATCCTTTCTCATGTTCAACCTGTGGAAAATGTTTCACTCGAAAACATAGTTTGAATATCCACATTAGAAGTCACACGTGAGAAGCATCTCATGTAAAACCTGTAAGACTCTTGTGTAAAAAAAAAAATTAAACAGGCACATGATAACACATACAGATAAAAATCCTTAAGTATAAGTTGAGGCAAAACTTTAAAACAAATTGAGAACTCGATGTGTTTTTTTACCGTTGTAGACAATTTTTTTTGCTCTGAATAGTCATGATTAAAAGCTGTGCTCGTGAGTCGCAGGGGTGTGGCCGTCCAGCGTGACGGGCACTGCAATAGAATTTTTTTTTAACACTCACGGCCAAATTCAGCCTCTGACAGTCTTCAAGTAGTGTAGAAAATCTACAATTTCCATCTGTAGTCGACCAATGAAAATACACCCTGGGAGTGAGGTGAAAAACAGGAGCACAATGCTACAGTAGCAGTATCAACCAGGGATGGAGTACCTTGTTATATTAGGTCAGATTACTGGAAAAAGTTTATAACTTCCGAAAACCTTTGTGAGTGTACAGGTGACATGTTGATTATTTATTGTTTTCAATTTTATTTTAAGCATATTTGTTTTGCAGATTCTACTGTGTTAGCTCTATGCTAGCATGGGGGCACTCAGTAGAATTTATTTTTAAATAAAGGTAACCACGTATTCTTCCATTAGTTTATTCTTAAAATCTACATCTTGATCTCTTATTTTTGACTTGCTCTCAAGTGACAATGACTTGAACTGGAAGATTCATTTTGGGACTTGGACCTGTAGGACCTAGTAACTCGACTTGGATTAATCCTATGGGACTTGGACTTGAACATTAAGGACTTGAGTTTGACTTGGGCTCGAGAGATAGTGACGTGACTACGACACTGGTATCAACATTAGCAACAATAGAGGCTACACGCAATAGCATGTGCAACAAAGAAGCCATATTTATTTAACTTTGACAGCAAAGCTGGTGTATATGCCATTTTATGTATGCTTGTGTCCTGCTAGAGCAAGACCTGGTGCAGTTTGACACCAAGATCCTGGGCCCTACAGTGTGCCACCTCTCTAGAGCTCACACAGTGTGACATGAAGCAAGTATTTGCGACAGCCAAAAAACGGAAAGGGTGAACTGGGAATTTCTGTAGGTAGTGACATTCACACCAGTTTTAACCAGCATCTTCACATTGTCTTTTGTTGCTGTCCTGGGATTATTAACACATTTTGCACCAAAAATGCGTCCCTCTTTGGGACTCAGAATCTGTCTCCTTCCAGAGCAGTATGTTGGTTGGACATTACCATGTTTTCATACTTGCATATTATTGTTTGAACAGATGAACGTGGGACCTTCAGGCATCTGAAAATTGCCACACTTGTGGAGATCCACAGTTCTTTTCTTGATGTCTTGGTTGATTTCTCTGGATTTTCCCATTATGTAAAAAAAAATAATAATTTTAAAGTGCTACTGAACCCCCTGAAAAATCATAACCCCGCCCCCAGACAACATTTGAAAATTCTACAAAGTGGGCGGTGCCAGGAAGAATGGAGGGGTATGTCTGTGAGATCATGACTGTGACACAGTCAATACCTGTGACGTAGAGATGTACCGCTCTCTACCAATCACAAAATTCAAATGCAGTAGCCTCCCTTCAACCCTAAGGGGGCAGCACTAAGACGTTTTTAGACCAAAAAGTGTAGAATTAAACAAGTTTACACCAAAATAAAAAAATCAGAGAAACTGAAAGATTGCATTGGTAAATACCCATTTATACAGTTTAGAAGCAAATAAAAAGTTGTTTTGGGGTTTAGTTATTCTTTAAGTTTTCATGTTGTGTACACAATCCTGGTATAAGTATACTTCTGGTTTTAATAAAAATATAACAATTCACTCTCTTTATACTGACGCAGATGGAGAAAAACAAAACTTCGGGTTCATTATGACATCTATAAAGAGAAACTTAACTCTTATAACTTACAACTGAGAAATGCAAGGAAGTCATATTTTTCTGACATCACCAGAAACAGTCATAGTGTACGGGCCTTATTTGCTGCAAACAAACTCTCCTGTGTCAGTAGCACCTGAACTCTATTCCACCAAGGCCTGCAATGACTTTGCCAAAGTCTTCACAGACAAAATCCAAAATATTAGACAAGCGGTTGGTTCATCAACAGCAGGTTCAGATTATGTACCGTGTCCACGGAAAACCTGTTTAAACACCATGAAACAGTTTTATCTCATAAACAGCAAAGATCTGGAGGACATCTTACGTCAACTGAACTCCTCCTCTTGCTGCTTAGACATCCATCCCACAGGCTTTTTCAAAAAGGTCTCAAAGATCTTGGAGTCAGATCTGTTACAGATTGTGGACTCATCTTTAATGTCGGGTGTTTTCCCAGAGCCACTGAAAACAGCTGTAATTAAACCCCTGCTGAAAAGAGACAATCTGGACAAGACACAAATAAACAACTACAGGCCCATCTCCAATCTTCCATTTTTAAGCAAGATCATTGAAAAGGCTGTTTTTCATCAGCTAAATGACTTCTTAAGACAAAGCCACTGCTACGACGTCTTTCAGACAGGTTTTAGACAGCACCACAGCACTGAGACTGCAGACCAAAGTCATCAATGACGTCTGTTTGAATACTGACAGTGGAAAAATGTCAGTGTTAGTTTTACTGGATCTCAGTGCTGCATTTGATACTGTTGACCACATTATTTTACTCAAACGACTGGAGAACTGGGTGGGTCTCTCTGGCACTGTACTAAACTGGTTAAAGACGTACTTAGAGAACAGGAAGTACTTTGTGTCAATAAGTAACTTTACATCTGAGCAGACGGGAATTACATGTGGAGTTCACCAGTTCTGGGGACCTCTTCTGTTTAACATCTATATGCTCCCACTGGCGCAGGTAATGAAAAACATAAGTTACCATAGCTACGCAGATGACACACAAGATATATATTAGAATGTCACCAGTAGGACAAGGGCCTGTACAGGCTCTTGGCAAATGCATTGAGGAAATTAATGACTGGATGTGCCACAATTTTTTGCAGTTAAACAAAACTGAGGTAATCGTAGGGCTGTAATCAACCAAAGAAGTTCTTGGTCGACTGAAACCCTGAAATTCCGACCAAAAATCGACTAATTTGCGGGGGGGTTCTGACAGCATTTTTCATTACGTGCATCTCCACAATATAATATGCCATGATTACTGCAATTACACTAAACGGCAAGGTATTTCAGGGAAAGTTATCTTTATTCAACATGTCTGATCAAGACAAGTACAAACGGAATAAAGCTGTGCATTGGGCTCAAAACAAAGACTGTGGGCACGGCGCAATTGCGCATTAGGCAATAAAATAAAAACCTGACCAAATCCAGTAAACAGAAATAAATCTGCACAATAATAAAAGGGAATCATATGTTCGTTATTATTAGCAATAAAATGAAACAAAATAAATAGGGCTGTAATCAACCAAACTCTGCGACACTGCCGATGTCTTTGACATGGTAGAGGACTCACTGTAGTAAACGCTAAACAAAAATATTCAAAAGCCACACAGGGCTTAATTTGAGCCGGATCCTGCCGGGACAGGATCCCCCACCTGTTGATTCTGACCTACCCGCGTTCTGGGACCTATTTTGGCTGATCCGGCACCCCTCTCGTGTATAAAATATTATATAAAAAAAAAAAAACTTTTAAATTTATTAAATAAAATAATAATATGCGTAGGCATTCATAGACCAAATCCCGAGATTGTAATGCTGTGGAATGTGTGTTTTATTTTTTGTAAGCTCAGATTTATATATGTAATGGTTTATGCCAAGATTATCCATTAGTGTTGTTGCACTGTTCAGGGGGGTGGGGCACTGTTCTGCAGGCTGCGCGCGGGGAACTGGTGTGTGTCTGTAAATGGAGCCAGACAGACAACCGGTTTATGTGAGAGTTCTTTTGATTACTGTTTTGTACGGCGTGATTGCGGCCAACAGCAGTCAGCATTAAAGCATTCGATTACAATCATTGTCTGCATCTATCGGAGAACATTACAATATTTAAAACATTCAGGCCTGTAAGGCCCACATCATGTCTTTACACGTTTTTTTTTCCCGCTACTATTTACTGCGTTCCGGGACCTGTGCGCATCTCTGGTCATGCCTGCGCTGTCATGTAATTTGCGTTCTGGCACCTAATGATTTACACATTAAGCACTGAAGCCACAGCACGTTGAATAACGTGAAGGTTGTTCGATCTCCCTGTAGACTGTTAAAGCAATATCACACGAGAGGCAGTGCTGTTGTAGCCTACTATAACATCAGCACCAGTCAGCTCTCATGGAATGTCTCTTGTCCGATCAAATTTCAAAAATTAACACAGATTAAAATCAACCAATCAGAATTTTGGTCGACTCAGAACACATCGACCAATAAGTCGACCAGTCGACTAGGACTTTACAGCCCTAGGTAATCGTCTTTGGAGCTAAAGAGAAAAGATTGAAGGTCACCACAAGGCTTCAGTCCATACACCTAAAAATCACCAACCACGTCACCAATCTGGGTATAGTGATGGACTCAGACCTAAACTAGGAAAAACACATTAAGGCAATCACAAAATCAGCCTACTATCACCTTAAGAATATCTCAAGGATAAAAGATCTGATGTCTCAGCAGGACCTGGAAAAACTAGTCCATGCATTCATCTTTAGTCGGCTTGATTATTGTAACAGCGTCTTTACAGGTCTACCTAAAAAATCAATTAGGAAACTGCAGCTCATCCTGAACTCTGCTGCTCGAGTTCTCACTAAGACCAAAAAAGTGGAGCACATCAGTCCAGCTCTGAGGTCTTTACACTGGCTGCCTGTCTGTCAGAGGATATACTTAAAAGTTCTGCTGCAGGTCTATAAAGCTCAGAATGGTTTAGGACCAAAATACATCGGTGATCTCCTGACCCAGTATGAACCTACTCGACCCCTCAGGTCATCTGGATCCGCTCTTTTATCAGTTCCCAGAGTCAGAACCAGACATGGAGAAGCTGCGTTCAGCTTTTAGGCTCCACATGTCTGGAACAAACTCCCAGAAAGCCTCAGATCAGCTGAAACACTGTTTATTTAAATCCAGGTCAAAGACCCACCTGTTCTCAGCTGCTTTTGATTAGGATTTTATTCTAAGTTTTAAATCTGCACGGCTTCTTTTAAGATAGATTTTTTAATTCATTTTAAATCATGCTTTTTATTCCTTTACTTTTGCTTTTTCTGCACCCTGCTGTAATGCTTTTGATGTTTTATGTAAAGCACTTTGAATTGTCTTGTAACATGAATTGTGCTTTACAAATAAACTTGCCTTGCCTTTCATTGACATTTACAAAATACAAATAAAAAACAATGTTTAGAAAGATGAATGTGAATAATCTTTTCCACACACTCCACTTGTTACATATTCCACTCTGCAGATACAAAAATGTTGTTAATCTAAAACAAAGGTCGGATTTGATGTTTGACAGTAAAAGAAAAAAATATTTTCTGCATTTAATTTCTGTAGTTTGTGTACATATCTGGTTCCAATAAAGCTCTTTTCATACAAACATTGCAACTCAAAGTGGTTTACAGATTAAAATGACCCCACAAAAACGATTTACCATCCCTCCCCCGCAGATTTAAAAGCATGATCATAATTATACCCCTTCTACCCAACCCCAATGAGCGCACACGCTCAAGAGCAACACTAAAAAGGACAATGGACCGAGTACAGATGAGCCAGGTAAGGTAAGGAAACGCCATCAAAGGAGCCATCTGCAGCTCCAACAGCAGCAGCCAAGGCACTGACAGGGTGCCCAGAGGAGGCAAGGCAGAGACGCCAACCTCCACCCAAATGCTACCTGGAGAGCAGCCACAGCCGAGTACCACACCCGAGGCAGAGGGCTCCCATAGAGGAAATACTGGAAGGAAGATTAAGATAAAAATATGAAAATAAACAGCAGATAAATATAAGACTAAGTAGTAAAACATCAATAAGAAATAGCAAGTAAAACATACAGTGTTTAATTTAAATCCAGGTTAAAGAGCCACCTGTTCTCAGCTGCTTTTGATTAGGATTTTATTCTAAGTTTTAAATCTGCACAGCTTCTTTTAAGATAGATTATTTTTTTGGTTCATTTTAAATCATGCTTTTTATTCCTGTACTTTTGCTTTTTCTGCACCCTGATGTAATGCTTTTGATGTTTTATGTAAGGCACTTCGAATTGTCTTGTAACATGAATTGTGCTGTATAAATAAACTTGCCTTGCCTAAGTACAGATACTAGGGTTATAAAGGCTTCTGTAAAGCAAAGCAACTTTATTTGTATAGCACACTTTCAACAACAAGGCAAATCAGGGCACTTTGGGTGATTAGGGGAGAAAAAATAAAAGCAGCAATAAAAGAACAATAATTGCACAAAGCACCACATTAGAGACACAAAACATATGACACATTAAAACGTATGACATTCCAGTTCATCAAAGTTTGGTCCATATAAAAAGGAGCATAGAGACTGAAAGCTGCTTCTACATGATTTGTTCTAATTCTGTGTAGTAGACTAGAGTCGGAGGACCTGAGTGTTTTAGTGGGTTGGTATAGTGACAAAAGCTCTTCAACATACTGTGGTGCTAAGCCATTCAATGATTTATAGACTAGTGAAAGCATTTAGAAGTCTATTCATTGAACTAAAGGGAGCCAGTGTAAGGACTTTAGAACTGGAGTGACGTGAAGTTATTTAACTGCTGAAACACAGCTTTTTCAATAGGAAGATCAGAGACTGGTCTGTAGTTCTGCAATAACATGTTGTCCAGGTCGTTCTCCTTCAGTAGTTGTTTAATAACTGCTGTTTTTAAAGCCTGGGGGAAGACACCTCACAGGAGGGATGAGTTAACTATTTGAATCAGATCAAACCCAATGACAGGAAAACTTTCTTGAGGAAAAACTGTGGGTAAGATATCGAGGCAGCAAAAGGACGAGCTTAATTACCATATAATTTTTATTTATATAGCACTTTCAAACGCAACAAGGGGGGTTGCCTAAAGTGGTGAACATTTGCCATGCCATAAATAGAAAAGTAATAAAAAATAAAATAAGTTACAATAAAAAAGCACAAAGGAGCATAGCAATACAGGTATAGTAACAGCAATAAAAACAAACAGGAAAAATAAGAAGGTAAAGGGCACTAATAATTAAATGCGAGAGAAAAAATAGTTTTAAAGGGGGTAATGGAAGATACCTGATGGATCTGGAGGGGCAGAGCATTCCACAACTTGGGCGCACAAACCGAGAAAGTTTTATCACCGCGAGATTTACAGCTGGACCTTGGGACAGAGATCTCTAGAATGTGCGGGCCAACAGACAGAAAAACACCCTTAAGGAGGCGTGGAGGTATAGCATCAGAGGGTCAGAGCCAGAGGAATTCATGGAAGAAACAATGTCTTAAAACTCATCTAACGTAATGGGATCAGAATGATCCAGACTGTTTGGAGGTGGCAGATGGAGAGGTTGAGTGTACAAGCAGGTATTTGGTTGCGAATCAGGGGCATTTTGTCATGAAAAAATGGAGGGAATTCATTTGCAAGAGTGAGAGAAGCATTAGGAAAGAGTGAATTAAAAGAGGAGAGAAAGGAATTGATTGTTTTATGAAGATTTTTTTTTTATCATTGGAGTTAGATGAATTTATGGTGGCAAAATATTGGTTATGCACACGCCTAACTTGAATCTGAAAGCACGACCAAATGTCAAGCGATATTTGCAATTTATCTTTTCTACATTTTCTTTCAAAACTATGGCATTCTTGTTTCATTACGCGTGTTTTGTCATTAAGCCATGGGTCAGATGTGGGTTTGAGACGGCGGAGCTTTAGGTGAGCAACAACATTGAGAGCAGTAGAACAAGAAGTATTAAAAAGACAGAGTAATTCATCAGGTGAATTAACGAAAGTGTCTGAATCCAAAGATACAAGAGAAAATGTTTGGGGCACATGGACGTGCTGCAAGAGTCCTAAAGAGTGTAATAAATTTAAAAGGTCCTTTACTATCCGGGCAGCACACATGGAGTGTTAAAGAAGGGGCAGCCGGCAGGGGAAGACTCAGGGTTAAGGTTATGATCAAGGTTTTTTGGTTTAGTTTATGGAATTCAGACTCTTTCTCCACATTTGTGTTGAGTGGGGATGACATAAGTAATTGATTTGGTACTGATCTACAGATTGACCCTCCAGTATGTCAAAATCTTTTCAGTAAAAAAGGTGGCAAATTCATTGAAAGTCTTTTAGTTCAGGAGCTACTGTCACAAAAGGATTAGTTAGTTTTTCAACTGTTTCAAAAGTAATGTTTCTGGTAATATTTTCATAGAACGATTCCTTTGCATCTTTCAAAGTTAAGTGATATTTGTTCACTCTGTCTTTGCAGATCTCAAAGTGAACCTGGAGTCAAGTTTTACACCCTTTTTTCTCGGCTCGTCGACACTCGCTTTTTTCACAATATACTAGTGGGTCATTAGTCCATTGAGACTTCTTTCTACCCAAGACTACTTTAACTTTAATTGGAGCAATGAAGTCAATGATGCCTGAAGTTTTAGGGAAGTTGTCTACCAGCTTGTTTACCGAGTTGGAGGATGAAGGGGATGGGGGGGGTCAATTTGTTTAATATTTTCAACTGAACTACAACATGCGCATGCACAGCGGGTGAGAACAGGACGCCAAGCTCTGACAAAATCTATCAATATTGTGGTGCTGGATTAAGATAATTTGGTTAAAGTCTGCGGAATCAATATATGTAACAGTTGGAAGTATTATGCCCCCCAGAAAGGTGAAGCAACAGTCCAAACAATACGACAACAACGACGAAGAGTCTCAGTACGCGGAACGAGGAGACATGGCAGGTGCGCATGATGACAGAAAATAAATATCTGAGTTGATACGCTCTGTCATAAAAGAGGAGATCAACGTTGTGGTTAATAAATTTAACACAATCGTGGACAACATCTCTACCTGTGTGAGAAGACTGGGTGAGGTGCAGGAGAGTTTACCTAAACTGGACAGTCGGCTGACAAAGTTGGAGACGGAGAATGAAAAGCTGAATAAAACCAACGCCGAGTTGAGAGAGAGGACGGAGCGGCTTGAAATGCAGAGCCGCAAATACAACCTTCGTGTATTCGGATTACCAGGTGATGTTGGAAAAGATAATCTGACTTATTATACAGACACGCTGTTCAAAGAATTGTTCAGAGGAAAACTTGTGTGGGAACCAGAAGTGGAGATGGCGCACTGGATTGGAGTTAAAAGGAACGTAGAAGGAAGAGTGATGATGGTGCGGCTGCGAAGGTTTATAAGGAGGAGATTATAAAGATAGCTTTTCAAATACGTGGTATGAGGTTGAAGATATTTCCAGATCTGACCAGCAAAATGGCAAAAAACGAGCTGGCTTCTGGGAAATAAGAAGCAAGCTGAAAAAGGCTCAGGTGAGACATGGCTTGATTCATCCTGCTACTCTGATTCTTACTTTCAAAGGTGAGATAAGAAAGTTCAATGAACCGAGTGAGGCTGAAGCGTACTACAAGACTGTGATTGAACTAAGGAAGAAGGATGGAGAATAACATGGACTAATTAAAGGACAGTTCAATGGGCGTAACAATGGATGGACATGGCAAAAGTTTAGGTTTAGGTTATGTGAGGATAATTGTTAACAATATTAAAAATATATATAAGGATGATAATACCACAAAACTGAAATGAAACCCACATAATTGTTTTCTAATTTGGTTACTTATGTGTCTAGAGTTGGCGTGTAAAAGACGTTTATTTCAAGTTAACATTACAGTGTTTAACTTTGAGATGAATGACAGTATGAATGTGTTTGGTAAAGTGAAGGAAATTCTACAGGAAGCTCAGTATGATTTTGCAGGTAGGAAATTTATAATAGATTCTGGATGATGGATCATACTTGGTTGCGGGATAAGGGGCTTAAAATAGCACATTTGAATGTGTGTAGCTTGAGAAATAAAGTGGCTGATTTTCAAAAAAGTTTGCCAAGTTATAATTTACATGTGTTAGCAATATCGGAAACACATTTGGACAAGATAATTAATGGTGAAGTCGTAAATATTAGTGCCTATAATATTTATAGATTAGATCGGAATTTGTATGGGGGAGGTGTGACCTGTTATGTTCAAAATCATATTCCAGTCAGAGTAAGAACAGATTTCATAGTAACAGACATTGAGACAATATGGTTAGAATTGCAGATACCTCATTTAAAGGTTGTCATTATTGGATGTTGTTACAGACCACCGAATGCTTCTATAATTTGAATCAGAAAGGAGAAATGTTGGATAAGGTATGTGATCTGAGAGAAGAAATTTTTTTCTTAGGTGACTTAAATAGAGACTGGAAATCAGAAAATTGTCCATTGAGGAATAAATTGTTTTCATTTTCCAATATTTGTAATTTATCACAGCTTGTACAGGCCGATACTAGAATTCAGTTTAGAAGTAATGGTAAACATTCTGCAACTTTGATTGATTTAATTTTTACTAATATGACAGATTTATGTTCTGAAGCCGTTTCTATTGCAGTGGGTTGTAGTGATCATAATTTAATTGCGGTAACGAGGAAAACAAAGATGCCTAAAAGAGGCCAAATATTTGTGTGCAGACGGATGTTTAAATGCCTCAATGAGGATGACTTTATAGAAGATGTGAGGAAAATAAGTTGGACACAAGTTCTAAGTGAAGATGATCCGTGTCAGGCAGTAGCAGTCTTCAATGAATTATTAACAAAGGTGTTAGACAGACGTGTTCCTATGAGGAAACGAGCTGTGAGAAGGGTATTTGCTCCATGGTTGGATGATGAATTAAAAGAATATATGAGGCAGAGGGATAAACTTAAAAAAGAGGCAGCGAAAACAATTAGTCTGGATAAATGGAAAGAGTATCGTAGATTACGAAATTTTGTAACTACATTAAATAATCATAAAAAACGATTGTATTATCAAAAAAGACTAATTGATGCTAGATCTGATAGGTCGACTCCAACTTTTTTGGATGTTGGGGGAACTTATCTCACTAAACCAAAAGAAATAGCAAATTATTTAAACGAGTTTTTAACTAACAAAATTAAGATGTTGAGAGATTCCATGGAAAATAGTCAAAATGAAAATGTTTCCTATCAACTAATTAAACACAAAATAATGTTAAATAAAGACTGTCAATTTCAATTTGTTGAGGTGACAGAAGATAAGGTTAAGGAGATAATATTAAAAAGCAAAAATAAACCATCTGGCATAGATAATATTGATAACAAATTGTTAAAGTTGGTAGTAGATTTTATTTCATGTCCTATTGCTCATGTAATAAATGGAAGTTTTAAAGAAGGTATTTTCCCATCTCAATGGAAAACAGCAAAAATAATTCCTTTAATTAAGAACAATAGAGAACCACTGTCTGGCCAAAATAGTCGACCAATAAGTTTGCTACCAGCTTAAATTAAAATCATGGAAAAAATTGCATATGACCAAATTCAGGATTATTTTGAAGTACACGAATTGAACACAATATTTCAACATGCATACAAAACGAATCATTGAACCACTACTGCACTTATTCAAATTACTGATTATTGTTTGGAGAATATTGATCATAATAAGTTAATTTGTTCTATATTTCTCGATTTATGTGCAGCTTTTGATGTTTTAGATCATTATATTTTATTACAAAAACTTAAATATTATGGATTTCATTCATCTGCTCTTAAGTGGACTAAAAGCTATCTTACTAATAGAGATTATACATTTTATTTTAATGGTAGCTTTTCTGAAAAAGGTCAGATGGAATGTGGTGTTCCACAGGGAAGTTGTTTGGGACCTCTTTTATTTTCTATTTTTATGAATGATTTTCCCTGGGTGCTGCAACATGCAACCACAGCAGTATATGCAGAAGATATTACTGTTTTAGTTTCAGCACATACGGAGCATTAAATGAAATTTTAACTAAAGAGTTAAAAATAGTCAAGCAGTGGATTAATGCTAATAAATTAGTGGCCAATGCTGGAAAAACTAAATGTATGGTAGTTGGTTCCAGACATACTTTACAGAGGATACCGAAGTTACATTTAACTTTGGGTAATAATGTAATTAAAGAATTAGAAGAAGTAAAATTACTGGGAGTAATAGTTGATTGTAAGTTATCATGGACAAGCCAGATTAATTATGTTTTACAGAAAATGGGGAGAAGTATGGGCATAATTAGATTCAGTTTTAAATATATACCACAATGGTTACTTCAAAGCCTTGTCCAATCCTTAGTGCTTTGCTATGTAGATCAAGTATCTGTTATTTGGTCCAGCACTAGTGAAATTAATTTGCATAAATTACAAGTAGCACAAAATAAAGCTGCTCGTATTGTTTTAGGCTGCTCCTACAGAACAAATGTGAGAACCATGCATGAAAAACTGGCTTGGCTTAATGTGAAGAGCAGATTGAAATATTTCTTGGTAACACTTGTGAGGAAAATTATAATTACAAAAATACCAAAAGTTATACATAGTAAGTTACTGTTTTTCTCAGACACTCATGCCTATAATACACGGCAGATAAACGAGATGAAAGGTGTTTTACCACGCAGTAGAACTAGTCAAATTCAGCAAGCATTTCACCACAAAGCTATGGTTGCATGGAATGTGCTACCTAGATTTTTAATATTTGAAAGTAATAAAATTTATTTTCAGAAGAAACTGAATATTTTTTTGTTTACACATTAAATTATATTGTGATGAATAATCTTGTAACTAAGAACTGTGTATTTTGTTTGAAGGCTAAAAACTTTGTATTGATGGACTATGAAACGAAATGATCGATATGAAGCCACTATTCTATTCTATTCTGCTGTATTTTATTTTAAATATTAATTGGTGTGACTAGCTCCTTTCCTGATATTAGTTTGTATATGTAATTTTGTTCCAAATATGTGATTTCATCTTGAGCTTCCATGGATTATGTGAATTAGGGATGTGTATGTGTGTGTGTGCGTGTATTATTTTATGTAAAGTAAATCTTTGCAAAAAAATGTATGAGACCCCAGGAAGACTAGCATCTGCATTTAGGCAGAAGCTAATGAGGATCTCAATAAAACGAGAAACGAGAAACTGTCCATGAGAAAACACTTTTTTACAATGGTCTCACTGTGGCTAGATAGTTAGATAGCAGAGATTGTACTTTTAAAGAAAACACAGAAATGGTCAGATAACGCAACATCAATTACCAAGATGTTGGATATATTTAAACCTTTTTGATTGTTTGACATGCTGGGTCAGGCCCAAGTTATGAAGAGTGTCCCTTAATGTTTTTGCTTGTCAATCTTGGGGGGTTTTCTCACTGTATATTGGGAGCAACTGATAACGCTAGTGTTGTTCTTGGTGCAGGAGTTTTCCATGCGATTTATTGAACCATCAAAAACAATTAAAACTTTTGTTGGGAGATTTCTTAGTTTCTTGTGTGTCTGCTTCATGGGGCTGGATTTCTCTTGGCCTCCTTGGCTGGTGCTTGGGAATGGGTTGTCCTTCATGAAATCAAAGGCTGCAAATCGATTTTTGAGAGGGATTCTAGTTGTAATATTCCCAGATGGAGTACTTGCTTTTGTTTTGGATTGATACTTCTTCCGTTTTTTTCTTCTTCGGAGCAACGGTGGAGGTGTTGCTGCGCTGTACTGCCAGCCATTCTTTTTTTTAGGTTTTGTGGCCTTTATTTGACAGCTGATAGCATAGAAAGCGGAAGAGACGTGGGAGAAGACATGCGGCAAAGGTCCATGAGGACGGGACTTGGACATTGAGGACTGAGTTAGGGCACCCGCACTAACCACTACACCAGGCGACGCCCCGAGCAGGTCATTCTTAATCCCACTGCGATTGCGGTATCTTTCCAGTTAAACGGCTTGCTTTAGCTGAGGTATTAGTGTTGTGCTGTGGCTTATTTCTGAGACTGCTGCACCAAAATTTGGTTGAGAGTGCTTCCAGGGTCTTTCTTACTGTTAGCAATTATCTGTAGTTTTCTTTCCTACTGTGTCACCAGGTGTATAACATATGTTGTATTTCTTTTTAGAATAGAATAGAATAATTCTTTATTGTCCCACAAGGGGGAAATTCGGCTGTAACAGCAGCAAAGTGACAAATAATAGAAGCGTTCACTATCAACATTAAGGACACAATTACAAAAACCAAAGCACTGTGCAGTTATTAAAAAATAAAGTGGCATACTCAGATTAGAATATGTAACTGAGTAGGATAATCTAAAAGCAGTGAATATTTACAGAAGGTACATGTGAAGTAAAGAAGTAAAACGTATTATTCACAAGAAGTTAACAGAATATTAACAGATGTGCAAATAGCAGCCGCAAGAATGTTAATACAATTAGTTAAACAGTGCAAATTATGAGGGGGGGGGGTGTCAGTGATGTTATTTTGGCCAGAGTCCTTCTGTCTCCCACCCCCTACACTGGATCCAGGGGGCGCCCTAGAACAAAGCTGACCTTCTTGATGAGTGTATCCAAACTCTCAGCTATAGATAAACTGCTGCTCCAATATACTATGCCATAAAAGACGGCTGATGCCACCACAGAGTCAAAAAAGGTCTTTAGGAGCACTCCCTGGAATACGAAAGACCTCAGCCTCCTCAGCAGGTAGTGTGTTGTAGAGCACTGTAGTTAATACATTATAATTCTCTAATTATAATTATCTAATACATCATCATCTGAAGTCTTATAACCTCAGCACAGACAAAATTCTGTGGATCCCCTGTCCTCTCTAGTGACCCAAATTGGGGATCACGGTTGAGAATCACTGTTCTAGAGGCTGAATCCGCATTCTGATGTAAAAAGTTTCTATAAATCTATTAACATTTTGGAAAACAAGGAATGCCTTAAAGCTGTCTGATTTATTGACATTGCATATACAGTGATCCCCTGGGAAAATGCATTTTTATATATTATTTTATTTATTAGTGTGAATGATCCTGTTTCTCTTTATTCTTCTGTCTTATAGTTGCTTCCGTACATTTTTGAACTTTAACTACTTCTGCATACTTTGTGCTATTTTAACCATTCAACTTTTCAATTATTCCGATTATTCTGCTCTTTCCGGCTATATCTTTTGGTATTCATAACCTTTATACTTTTTTATAATATTTCAACTTTTTATGCATTTTTTTGCTCCCATTGAAATGAATGTAAAACCTCAAAAATTCAGCTAAATTTCGCCTGTTTGGCAAAACTAACTACTTCCACATACTTCCACTTAGAAACCCCATTCAAATCTTAAAATGTAGTCATACTCTTCAGCTATTACTGTTTGTCTCGGCTTCTTCCTAAGTTGTACCGTTTTCATACAATCCTTCCTCAAGTTTTTATTCGCAAAATGATCCGATTTTTGAAAATACATGTGTTGCTATGGTCGCTAGGCAGTTAAGCTAGAGTGGCCCACTCTAGCAGAATTACACTTTTCCACTTTCCTTATTTTCCATGAACAACTTCCTCTCACTCGCTCATATTTCACTCTTTGTGCACATATTATATATCAAAACGTAGGTTTTCAATTTTTGATTCAGGAAATGTTACCAAACTTTATGTGACAGTTACAGTTTTTTGGCTAATTGACCCGAAGAACAGTGGCAGCACCCATCAGGGACCATTGGAATCCATTGGGACTGAGCAAAAATTCAGAGGAGGACGGCTGGATTCTGACCCATGTTCGTAAAGTCATATCTCATAAACGATGCCACGTAGAAACATGAGCCTTGTGCCAATATAACTTCAGACCTTCCTGACGCTCTTGATTCAACAATTGTTTTGATACCTTTTACCGTTTCTCCATAAGTTTTGTTTGTTCGAGTGTAACAAATCTGCTCTTCGCTAGAACAGCTCAGATTCAAAAAGACCAAAATCATGCTCATTTTTACAAAATCACTGCTCCTAGACAAATTGAGGTATACACAAGAAATGAACCATGATTCTTCATCAAAGCCTGCTGATACTCACAGTGAAAGAATAATTTCGATAGGCCTTATATTTTCCAAGTAAGAGGGTAGTTTGGGACCAAGGAAGGACAGATTAATGTTTCCATAAAATTTATCAATATATTCAACGTCATTTTACGGCTGTAATATTATATTTTCAACAAATTGAGTAGTTTGAGAGCATTCCCCTATCCGTTCCGATAAAAACGGTACATTGGTGACGTCGATACGCCTTACGGTTCTTAAGTTATTAAGAGTAGTTCGGAAGCTGTGTTGCCTGTTAAAATGGCTGAGAAATTAGGAGAGACAAGTGAGGTGCTGCAGTAAGGCTGTCTCCCCCAGTGAGAGCCTGCGTGTGATTGGTCGAAAAATGGCAGGCCTTTTCATGGCTTTAGGTGGAGCTCCCTCTTGTGATAGAAAAGAGAATTGCTATACATTATGGCCTCCACTGTAAAACTGACGTTTCAGGGTTATTGTAAGACATCTCAAACAAATTGTAGATTTAATACAAATCAGTTCACCAGTACTTTTGATTACTCTGTAAAATATGATGATCAAAACTCTCATAGGTACTAGGCAGGCAACAGTGGCCATTTTACTGTTCCAACACCTGGAAAATAGTGATTACTTTTTAAGGGAAGTTACACAGACTTGTATGTTTAGGTGATTGTAGGCATTATAAATGGAGTAAGATATTGTTAGCTAACTTGCTATTGTTATCCATTATACTAACAGTAGCATTTAAGCTAACATTAGTATTTTAGCTAATTTTGACTTAATAGCTAAAGTTAACATACTGAATGGATTGAGATACAGTTAACCAACATGTTAGTGTTTGCCAACATGCTATCTGTGGCATTTAAGCTAACATTAGCATTTTAGCTAACATTAGCCTTTTAGCTAATTTTAGCTATCATTTGGTTTTTGGGTTGATTCTAATGTACTGAATGGTTTGAATTATTGTTAACCAATATGTCCATGTTTGCCAACATGCTGCCAATAGCTTTTTTACTAACCATTGCAATGTAGCTCATTTAAGCTAACAATAACATTTTAGCTAATTTTGACTTAACTGCTAAAATTAACATAATGGATGGATTGAGTTACTTATAACCAACATGTTGGTGTTCACCAACATGCTATCTCTAGCATTTAAGCTAACATGAGCATTTTAGCTAATGTTCACTAATATTAGTAATTTAGGAAGATTTTAACATACTGAAAGGATTAAGTTCATGGTAACGAACATGTTAGTGTTTGCCAACATGCTATCTGTGGAATTTTAGCTAACATTAGCATTTTAGCTAACATTAGCTATTATTTGGTTTTTGGGTTGATTTGAACAAACTGAATGAGTTAAGTTATTGTTAACCAATGTATTCATGGTTGCCAGCATACTACAAATAGCTTTTTAGCTAACCATAGCAATTTAGCTCATTCAAGCTAACAATGGGATTTTAGATAATCATTTAATTATTTAGAATATTTTAACACACTGAAATGATTAAGTTTATGGTAACAAACATGATACTGTTTGCCAACATGCTACCACTAGCATTTAAGCTAACACTAGTATATCAGTTAGTATCAAAATTTAAGCTAATTCAGCTAATTTTAGCTAACACTTCCCTTTAAGGATATTTTATTATACTGAATGGATTGATTTATTGTTAACCAACATGTTTGCGTTTGTCAACATGCTACCACTAACATTTTAGCTAACATTAGCATGTTAGCTAATTTTCAATAATATTGGTGTTATAGCAATTTACTGAATATAATAAGTCTTCTTTTAACCAACATAGCTGTCTTTCCCAACATGCTACTTCTAGCGTTTTGGGTAATAATTGGAATTTAGCTGATTTTAAGTAACACTGGCATTTTAGCTAATTGTGAATATTTCTATGCGGTAGGGTTGGTAGACTACTTTTCTTTTTTCTGCTGATTCTGTGCATTACACTTCAGCAAGTCTTCTACAGTTGAATTCAAATACTTCAGGTACTAGGCACTGTTTTCCAATACCTGGAAAACAGTGATTACTTTTAAATGGCAGTTACACAGACTTGTGTGTTTAGGCAATCTTAGGCATTATAAATGAAGTAAGATATTGTTAGCTAACTTACTATTGTTATCCATTATACTAACACTAGCATTTAAGCTAACATTAGCATTTTAGCTAATTTTGACTTAATAGCTAAAGGTAACATACTGAATGGATTGAGATACAGTTAACCAACATGTTAGTGTTTGACAAAATGCAATCTGTGGCATTTTAGCTAACATTGGCATTTTAGCTAACAGTAGCGTTTTAGGTAATTTTGATTTAATAGCTAAAGTTAACTTACTGAATGGATTAAGATAAAGTTAACCAACATGTTAGTGTTTGCCAACATGATATCTGTGGGATTTTAGCTAACATTATCATTTTAGCTCACATCTGCATTTTAGCTAATTTTAGCTATCATTTGGTTTTTGGGTTGATTTTAAAAAACTGAATTGGTTGTTATTGTTAACCAATGTATGCCAACATGCTACCAATAGCTATTTTCCTAACCATAGCAATTTAAGTCATTCGAGCTAACAATGTAATTTTAGCTCATTTTGACTTAGCTTTTCAGCTAATGTTAGCTAATATTTGCATTTGAGGAAGATTTTAACATACTGAAAGGATTAAGTTCATGGTAAAAATTATGTTAGTGTTTGCCAACATGCTATCTGTGGCAATTAAGCTAACATTAGGATTTTAGCTAACATTAGAAATTTAGCTAATATTAGCTAGCATTTGGTTTTTGGGTTGATTTTAACATACTGAATGGGTTGAGTTATTGTTAACCTATATGTTCATGTTTGATAACATGCTGTCAATTGTTTTTTTAACTACTGTAATATGTAAATGTAAATTGTTTTAATCAAATAATAATGCTTACAGTAATATAGTTCTATGTTGCTTGGTTGTGTATGAAATAGAGGCCAAGGCCGTGGGAGTATGCAACCATCATGAAATATGTAGTGAGGAGATAAGAGCGGAAGGAGTATTCAGAACAGAGTGTTCCATCCTCCCTTATTTCTGTGATTGTTCAAGGTTCCAAGTATGATCTATTCCTCCCTTTATTCTGCCATAGTTCAAGGTTCTAAATGTTTCATTAATCACTGTGTTCTAAGATTTGATATTATGTGCCATGGTGTAAAATGTTGACACCCTGCAAGTTGTAATAAAACCAGCTAGCGAACGGGAGAACCCCAGAACATTTTCCAGAGCACGACTGGACAGCTGCAGGGGCAGACAGGAGTTCTGCATTGGGCTGTAATGTTCTCCTGTTGCAACAGTGAAACTTAGTGGACGTCTCTGCCTCTTCTTTGACTTTGAGAGTTTATTGTTTTATAGATTAACAGTGATATAGGGAGTCTTTGAGAATTCGGGGTGGTGATTTTAATCCACAACACTACCCATAGCAATTAAGCTCATTCAAGCTAACAATGGAATTTTTGCTCATTTTGTCTTAACAGCTAGAAGTAACATAATGGATGGATTGAGTTACTGTTAACCAACATGTTGGTGTTTACCAACAAGCTATCTCTAGCATTTAAGCTAACATGAACATTTTAGCTAATGTTCACTAATATTAGCATTGTAGGAAGATTTTAACATACTGAAAGGATTAAGTTCATGGTAACGAACATGTTAGTGTTTGCCAACATGCTATCTGTGGAATTCTAGCTAACATTAGCATTTTAGCTAAAATGAGCTATTATTTGGTTTTTGGGTTGATTTGAACAAACTAAATGAGTTATGTTATTGTTAACCAATGAATTCATGGTTGCCAACATACTACAAATAGCTTTTTTGCTAACCATAGCAATTTAGCTCAAGCTAAGAATGGGATTTTAGATAATAATTTAATTTCAATTCAATTCAATTCAGTTTATTTATATAGCGCCAATTCACAACAGATGTCATCTCAAGGCACTTAACAAGAATTTATTTCAATACAATTATACAAACATTCCAATCAGTTAAAAAGATTCCTATTTAAGGAATCCCAGCAGATTGCGTCAGTCATTGGTGTGAGGTTGGGCAGATTTCCAACCACAGCAATCCTTCAGCAATCCCTCATACTGAGCAAGCATGTAGCGACAGTGGAGAGGAAAAACTCCCCTTTAACAGGAAGAAACCTCCAACAGAACCAGGCTCAGTAGAAGCGGCCATCTGCCACGACCGTCTGGGGGTTTGAGAAGACAGAGTAGAACACAGAAGGAACAGAAGATCTGGTATAAGAGTAATTTCTATGTTACAGAAAGTAAAAAGTTGATAACAGGACACAGTGGATGTTCAGTTACTGAGAGGATCATCCCAGTCGATGCCCCCCGTCCAACAGGGCATTGCAGCCAAGCAGGATACCAGACCAGGTATATCTTCTATGGGGAGAAAAACACTGAGAGAAAACAAAGTTAACAGTCGAAATAACAGAATGTACTGTAATACAACTGGAGAGTCGTAGGAGAAAAGGAAGTAGCAGAGTGAAGAAAATTGGTAAGTCTGTCCTCCAGCAGTCTAAGCCTATAGCAGCATAACTACAGAGATAGCTCAGGATGACCTAAGCCACTCTAACTATAAGCTTTATCAAAAAGGAAAGTTTTAAGCCCGGCCTTAAAAGTAAACAGAGTGTCTGCCTCACGGACTAAAGGTGGGAGCTGGTTCCAAAGGAGAGGAGCCTGATAACTAAAAGATCTGCCTCCCATTCTACTTTTAGAGATCCTAGGAACTACAAGTAAACCTGCAGTCTGAGAGCGAAGTGCTCTTTTAGGAACATATGGAACAATTAGATCTCTGATGTATGATGGAGCTTGATAATTAAGGGCTTTGTATGTAAGAAGAAGGATCTTAAATTCTATTCTGGATTTAACAGGGAGCCAATGAAGGGAAGCTAAAACAGGAGAAATGTGATCTGTCTTTTTAATATTCATCAGAACTCTTGCTGCCGCATTTTGGATCAACTGAAGGCTTTTAATGGCATTTTGTGGACTACCTGATATTAAAGAATTACAGTAGTCCAGCCTTGAGGTAACAAATGCATGGACTAGTTTCTCAGCATCACTCCTGGACAGGATGTTTCTAATTTTAGCAATATTCCGGAGGTGAAAGAACGAAATCCTAGAAACCTGTTTAATATGGGATTTAAATTTCAAGTCTTGGTCAGAAATAACGCCGAGGTTCTTTACGTTATTACTGGGGGCCAATTTAATGCCATCCAGATGAAGTGATTGACTAATCAGTTTCTGTTTAAGAACTTCTGGTCCAAAGACAGCAACTTCTGTCTTGTCAGAATTTAAAAGCAAAAAGTTTAGGGTCATCCATGCTTTTATGTCTTCCAGACATGCCTGTAATCTACCTAACTGACTGGGTTCATCAGGATTTATGGATAAATATAGTTGTGTATCATCGGCATAGCTGTGGAAATTTATCCCATGCTGTCTAATGATTCTACCAATTGGAAGCATATATATGGTGAAAAGAATTGGTCCAAGGACAGAACCCTGTGGAACTCCACAAGTAACCCTTGAGAGTGAAGAAGATTTATCATTTAGATGAACAAACTGGAATCTATCAGACAAATATGATTTAAACCAGCCTAGTGCTGTTCCTTTGATCCCTGCAACATGTTCAAGCCTTTCTAAGAGAATGTTATGATCGACTGTGTCAAAAGCAGCACTGAGATCTAACAAAACCAGAACAGACACCAGTCCATTATCTGAGGCCATGAGAATATCATCAGTAACCTTCACCAGTGCTGTTTCAGTGCTATGATGAGCTCTAAAACCTGACTGAAACTCTTCAAACAGCTCGTTACTGTTTAGATGTTCACAGACTTGATTAGCAACTATTTTCTCAAGGACTTTGGATAAGAAAGGAAGGTTAGATATAGGTCTGTAATTCACTAAGTCATCTTGATCAAGGGAAGGTTTCTTGAGTAAAGGTTTAATTACAGCTATTTTAAATTCCTGTGGTACGTATCCGTTTACTAAGGATAGATTCATCATATCCAAAATGGGGCCAGGAACCAAATGGAACACTTCTTTAAATAATTTGGTTGGGATTGGGTCCAACATACAAGTTGAAGGTTTAAATGAGGCTAATATTTTTCATAATTCTGAAAGCTCGACTGAATCAAAACAGCCTAAGCACAACCGAGGTTCTACAGTTCATTCCAACGCTGACTCATTTACTGAGGAAGAAGTAATCATGTTTGGGAGGGTGCCAATGATTTTATTTTTAATAAGATTTATTTTATTTATGAAAAATCTCATAAAATCATCACTGCTAAGAGCTGGGGGAATAGTTTGCTCAACAGAGCTATGACTCTGTGTAAGTTTGGCAACTGTACTAAAAAGAAACCTAGGATTGTATTTATTCGCCTCTATTAATGATGAAAAATATGCTGTTCTAGCTTGTCGAAGGGTCTTTTTATACAGCAGTAGACTGTTATTCCAGGTTAAATAGGAATCCTCTAGATGTGTAGAGCGCCATTTTCTCTCCAACTTCCTAGTATTCTGCTTTAAAGTACGCAACTCTGCGTTAAACCAAGGAGTAAGCCTCCTATGGCTAGCCACTTTCTTTTTTAATGGGGCTACACTATCTAATGCCAAACGCAATGAGGACGTAACGCTGTGAACCAGACCATCAATATCTGAAGGGTTAGAGATAGAATTGCTGCCATCCACTGTGTTACTCTGAGACACTGAGGAAAGTAAGAATGGAACAGATTCTTTAAAAATTGTTACTGCATTGTCTGATAAAGCTCTACTATAATGAAATTTTCTTTCAGATTTAAGATGGTCAGTTAAAGTAAATTCAAAAGTTATCAAGAAGTAGTCAGACAGGACCGGGTTATGTGGGTGGACTGTTATTTCCTCACATTCAATACCGTATGTCAGTACAAGGTCCAAAGTGTGTTTACCTGAGTGGGTCGATCCCTGTACTTTTTGAGTAAAGCCAATTGAGTCTAAAATAGCATTAAAGGCTGCATTTAGGCTATCACTTTCAGTATCCACATGAATATTGAAGTCCCCCACTATAATAACCCTATCAGTATTTAATACTAAATCAGATAAAAAATGTGAGATCTGATCCAAGAATTGAGAGTAAGGGCCTGGTGGACGATACAAAACTACAAACAAAAATGGTCTTAATGTTTTGCAACTTGGATGAGGAAAATTAAGGGTTAGATGTTCAAAAGAACTGTAGCTATCAATTGGTCTGGGACTAATTAGTAAATCGAAACGGAAAATGGTTGCAACTCCTCCTCCTCGCCCAGTATTTCTAGGAATGTGAAAATTTAAATGACTGGAAGGAGTTGACTCATTTATACTGACATAATCCTCCTGCTGCAACCAGGTTTCTGTGAGACAAAGGAAATCAATGTGATTATCACAAATCAAGTAATTTACTAACAAAGTCTTTGAGGAGAGAGATCTTATGTTTAATAAACCACATTTAATAGATTTATTTTCAGTCAAAGTTGTATTTATTTTTATGAGATTTCCATAATTTGCTTTTGTTGGCTTAACTTTTAATCCATTTAATTTTGGCCGTGGGCAAGACACTGTTTCTATAAGGTAATGGGTGGGTAACAGTACAGAAGCAGCAGAGAGGTGGGTTAAACTACGACTCTGCTTCCTGGTCTGGACCCTGGGTTGTCAGTGTTTTGGAGGATTAATAAATTCGGCCATAAAGAAGAGCTGCTCCATCCAAAGTGGGATGGATGTCGTCTCTCCGGATCAGACCAGGTTTTCCCCAAAAAGTTCTCCAGTTATCAATGTAGCCCACATCATTTGCAGGACACCACCTAGACAACCATTGATGGAATGACAGCATGCGGCTAAACATGTCGTCACTGGTCCGATCAGGCAGGGGACCAGAAAAGATTACCGAGTCTGACATTGTTTTGGCAAACTTACACACCGAACCAACACTAATTTTAGTGACCTCCGATTGGCGTAACCGGGTGTCATTACCGCCAGCGTGAATAACAATCTTACTGTATTTACGCTTATCTTTAGCCAGCAGTTTCAGGTAGGATTTGATGTCGCCCGTTCTGGCCCCTGGCAAACATTTGACTATGGTCAATGGTGTCTCTAATGCCACGTTTCTGACTATGGAGCTGCCAGTTACCAGGGTCGGTTTCTCAGCGGGTGTGTCGCTGAGCGGGGAAAATCTGTTAGAAACGCGGACCGGTTGGTGGTGGCCCGGGGGCTGGGTCCTAGAACTATGCTTCCTACATACCGTCACCCAGCCAGCCTGAGGTCCCGGCTGCGCGGGCTCTACCGGAGGACAGCTAGGGGGTTCTATCCTTGTTGGCCCCGCGCTGGCTAATGGGCTTCGGCTATCAGCTGGTTTTTCAACAGCGCGGAGCCGTGCTTCTAATTCTGATACCCTTGCCTCCAAAGCTAAAAAAATATTACATTTATTACAGTTACCATTATCACTAAAGGAGGCAGGGAAGTAACTAAACATCTGACAGAGAGAGCAAGAGAGAAGAGAAGAGTTAGAGACAGGAGAGAGAAGAGTAGCCATAGCGCAATGAAGCTAAGCTAACTGAGCTAGCGAGACCTTCCACCCAAAGAAAAACTGTGTGAAACACGAGGAGTTCCCAAAACGTAAAGTACACCACCACAAAATGTGTGTTTTAGTGTGATTGTGTGTTAAAATAACTTAGAAAAGCCTCAGCACAGAGAAAATAAGATCAATTCAAGAGCGTTTGAACACCAAAACAGCTCCACGGAGCACAGCAGTGACAACAGGAAATGAGGCAATACGGCTTACCCCGTCACCACAACGACGTCAACGACTTCTGGAGGTTCTGGGCGGAATAATTCTCTCTGATGATGAACCTTAGATAATTTAGAATATTTTAACACACTGAAAGGATTAGGTTTATGGTAACGAACATGGTACTGTTTGCCAACATGCTACCACTAGCATTTATGCTAACACTAGTATATCAGTAAGTATCAAAATTTAAGCTAATTCAGCTAATTTTAGCTAACACTTCCCTTTAAGCACATTTTTATTATACTGAATGGATTGAATATTGTTAACCAACATGTTTGTGTTTGTCAACATGCTACCACTAGCATTTTAGCTAACATTAGCATGTTAGCGAATTTTCAATAATATTGGTGTTATAGCTTGTTGTCAATTCACTGAATATAATAAGTCTTCTTTTAACCAACATAGTTGTGTTTCCCAACATGCTACTACTAGCGTTTTAGGTAACATTTGGAATTTAGCTGATAAGTCTTCTTTTAACCAAGATAGTTGTCTTTCCCAACATGCTACTACTAGCGTTTTGGGTTATAATTGGAATTTGGCTGATTTTAGGTAACACTGGCATTTTAGCTAATTATGAGTTTTTCTATGCAGTAGGGTTGGTGGACTACTTTTTTTCTGCTAATTCTGTGTATTACACTTCACCAAGTCTTCTACAGTTGACTTCAAATACTTCAGGTACTAAGCAGGCAACAGTGACCATTTTACTGTTCCAACAACTGGAAAACTGATTACTTTTGAATGGCCGTTACACAGACTTGTGTGTTTAGGCAATCTTAGGCATTATAAATGAAGTATGCTATTGTTAGCTAACTTACTATTGTTATCCATTATACTAACACTAGCATTTTAGCTAACATTAGCATTTTAGCTAATTTTGACTTAATAGCTAAAGTTAACCTACTGAATGGATTGAGATACAGTTAACCAACATGTTTGAAAACATGCTAACATTAGCATTTTAGCTAACATTAACATTTTAGGTAATTTTGACTTAATAGCAAAAGTTAACATACTGAATTGATTAAGATAAAGTTAACCAACATGTTAGTGTTTGCCAACATGATATCTGTGGCATTTTAGCTAACATTATCATTTTAGCTAACATCGGCATTTTAGCTAATTTTAGCTATCATTTTGTTTTTGGGTTGATTTTAACAAACTGAAATGGTTGTTATTGTTAACCAATATGTTCACGTATGCCAACATGCTACCAATAGCTTTTTTCCTATCCATAGCAATTGAAGTCTTTCAAGCTAACAATGGAATTTTAGCTCATTTTGACTTAACAAGTAGAAGTAACATAATGAATGGATTGATTTACTGTTAACCAACATGTTGGTGTTTACCAACAAGCTATCTCTAGCGTTTAAGCTAAAATCAACATTTAAGCTAACATTAGCATTTTAGCTCATGTTCACTAATATTTGATACTGTTTGCCAACACACAACCACTAGTATTTAAGCTAATACTAGTATTACAGTTAGTATCAAAATTTAAGCTAATTTTGACTTAACAGCTAAGGTTACCTTCCTAAATATATTTTGTTAATGTTTAGCGCCATGTTAGTGTTTGCCAACTTACTACCACTAGCATTTTAGCTAAGATTTGCATTTCAGCTAATTTTAGCTAACACTTCCCTTTAAGCTTATTTTAATTATACTGAATGAAATTAATTATTGTTAACCAACATGTTTGTGTTTTGCAACATGCTATCATGCGCTTCCATATGTTTTTTGAACTTCAACTACTTCTGCCTACTTTGTGCTATTTTAACCATTCAATTTTTCAACTGTTCTGCTCATTATACTTTTTCCGGGTATATCTTTTGGTATTCATAACCTTTATACTTTTCAAAATATTCAACTTTTTATTTTAGCTATTTGTGACAGTTTTTCTATGTGGTACGGTTGGCACACCCCTTTTCTTTTTTCTGTTGTTTCTGTTTATTACACTTCAGCAAGTCTTTAACAGTTGACTTCAAATACTTCAGCCATTTTCTGCAATTAAATTCAGCTTACAGCATTCACACTACATTTTCGCAGAAAATTCAACTTTTTCTAGTTGTATAATTAGATTTTTGGATTACCCTTTATTTTCCTTGCTTTGTAGTGTTTTATTTTTGCATTGGAATTTGTTGAGGTGCTTGGAATATTTCATTGAATTTGTCTGCAACTAACTATGTCTAATTGTTTGTTTTGAAATTGTTGATAAAGTTTTTTTAAATATATACCTTGGAATTCGGAAGTCGGAACTGGGAATGATGTAACACCCAAGTTGCGAGCGTTCCAGTTAACAAAGTCGAAGAAGTTGGGATTTCAACATGGTGACGCCCAAGGAAGCAGCAATTGTTTGTAGTAGATTGTACAAATATTGTGTTGTTGTACGCTTTACATTCCAGATGCAAATATCACTTTCGGTTTGTTCAATTAGGAGTCGCTTGCACTACATGTGACATTGATTTTACTTTTACAAGTGTGTCGTGTAAAATAAGCATGTTTACAACACAACTTACTGTTGTTGATGAGCTGAGTGGCCATTTTGAAATCAAATGTCGGAGCAAAAAAAAAATCTCAGACTTTCTGAGTGGGAAGTCGGACTTACTTAGTTCTGAGTCTAGGGATGTTTAGTAGGCTAGAGTTGGAGGACCTGAGTGGTCTTGGTGGTTGGTACCATGACAACAGGTCTTCAACATATTTTGGTGCTAAGCCATGTAATGATTTATAAACTAGTAAAGGTATTTAGAAGTCTATTCTCTGAGCTACAGGGAGCCAGTGTAAGGACTTTAGAACTGGGGTGATGTGCTCTACTTTCCTGGTTCTAGTGAGGACGCGAGCGGCAGCGTTCTGGATCAGCTGCAGCTGTCTGATTGACTTTTTAGGCAGACCTGTGAAGATGCTGTTGCAGTAATCAATCCGACTAAAGATAAACGCATGGATGAGTTTTTCTAGGTCGTGTTACAATATCAGTCCTTTAATCCTAGAAATGTTCTTCAGGTGATAGAACGCTGACCTTGTTATTGCCTTTATGTGACCCTGGAGGTTCAGGTCTGAGTCCATTACTACACCTAGGTTTCGAACCTGATCAGTAGTTTCTAGCTGTATTAATTGAAGCTGTGTGCTGACTCTTGATCGTTCCTCCTTGGGTCCAAAAATAATCACTTCAGTTTTGTTTCTATTCAGCTGGAGAAAGTTATGGCACATCCATCCATTTATTTGGTCAATGCATTGATTTAGGGTTTGAATGGGTTCAGAGTCACCTGGTGACATTGTAATGTAGAGCTGGGTGTCATTTGCGTAGTTATGGTAGCTAATGTTATTGGTTGCTATAATCTTGCCTAGTGGGAGCATGTAGATATTAAATAAGAGGGGCCCCAGGATGGAGCCCTGGGGCACCCCACATGTGATTTCTGTTCCTTCTGATGAAAAGTTCCTATTGAAACATAGAAGTCCCTGTTCTTTAGGTAAGACTCGAACCAGCCAAGTACTGTACCAGAGAGTCCGACCCAGCTCTACCAGTCGTTCCAATAAAATATCATGATCAACAGTGTCAAATGCTGCACTGAGGTCCAACAGAACCAGCACTGTGGTTCTTCCACAGTCTGTATTTATGCGGATGTCATTAAATACTTTGACGAGGACAGTCTCGGTGCTGTGGTGAGTGCGGAAACCAGACTGAAAAGCATCAAAACGGTTTGTCATTGTTATGAAGCCATTTAACTGCTGAAACACAGCTTTTTCAATAATCTTACTGATGAATGGGAGATTAGAGATTGGCCTGTAGTTCTGCATTAACGTGTTGTCCAGATTTTTCTTCTTTAGCAGTGGTTTAATAACTGCTGTTTTTAAAGCCTGAGGGAAGACACCTGATAGCAGTGATGAGTTCACTATTTGAACAAGATCAGAACCAATAACAGGAAGAACCTTCTTTAGAAAAGCTGTGGGTAGGATACGAAGACAGCAGGAGGAGGAGCTTAATTGGATAATGATTTTTTCAAGGCTGTTCTGGTTTAATTCGTGGAATTCAGACATTATCTCTACATTGTTGTTGATTGGGGATGGCACTGGTTGTGGGTTCGATGTTGAGGTACAGATTGACCGTCTAATTGTTAGAATCTTTTCAGTGAAAAAGCTGGCAAATTCATTGCAGGCCCTGGTAGTTTAGTTCTGGGGCTACTGTCACTAAAGGATTAGTTAGTCTTTCCACTGTTGCAAATAGAGTCCGTGCATTATTAATGTTTCTGTTGATGATTTCAGAAAAGAATGATTCCCTAGCATCTTTTATAGTTAGCTGATATCTATTCAGTCTCTCTTTGTAGATCTCACAGTGAACCTGGAGTCGAGTTTTCCGCCATTTTCTCTCGGCTCGTCGACACTCTCTTTTTTCACTACGTACCAGTGGATTACTTGTCCACGGAGACTTCTTTCTACCTGAGACTACTTTCACTTTAGTTGGAGCAATGGAATCCATGATGTCTGAGATTTTTGCAAGGAAATTATCTACCAACTTATTTACTGAGTTTGAGTTGGGAGATGAGGGGGATGTGGTGGAAGGATAAATACGTTTAAAGGTTTCTACTGAACTGTCCCCTAGAAAACGCTTTTTTATAGTGGTCTTACTGTGGCTGGATAATTTAGCAGAGATGGTACTTTCAAAGAAAATACAGAAATGGTCAGATAATGCAATATTAATTACAGAGATGTCAGAAATATTTAAACCTTTGCTGATAATTAAGTCCAGAGTGTGTCCTTTATGGTGTGTTGGTTACTTGACATGCTGGATCAGGCCGAAGTTGTGGAGAGTATCATCTAATGTTTTTGCTTGTCTATCTTGGGGGTTGTCGGTATGGATGTTAAAGTCCCCCACGATGATTAGTTGGTCATAGTCGATACATATTACAGAAAGAAGGTCATTGAAATCATTACAGAAGTTAGAGTTAAGTTTTGGTGGTTTATATAAACTTAGAAATAACGCTTTGTTAGGCTCATTTATCTGGGTGGCTAGATATTCAAAGGAATCAAACGTGCCCAGAGTTACCTTTTTAAAGTTCATTGAGTTGTGAAAGATGGTGGCTACACCTCCACCTCGTCTGTGTTTCCTGCTCTCGCTTAAGAAACTGTAATTTGGAGGACTAGATTCTATTAATGAAGTTGTTTCGTTATTTTCATCTAGCCAAGTTTCTGATAAAAAAAGGGCGTGTAAATTATGCTCAGTGATGAAGTCATTGATAAGAAAAGACTTCCCGGATTGAGATCTAATGTTTAATAAAGCTAACTTAAGTATTGTGATGATGGGCAGCTGAACCTTCTGACAGGTTATCAATTTGAGATTTTGTTTAATATGAGAGCGTGTGGTTAACGGTTTATGTTTTCTGCTGCTGATAATCACTGATATAGCCTCAGGGGTGCCGGGTGAATTCTGGGAGACGGTAGGGGTGGATTTATTGCCCGGTTCCCTCAAATATCAAATATCTGTAATAATCAGTGGGGGGAAGCACCCAGACTTATTGACACTAGTCCCAGGCGTTTGGTGTAGTCTAAGTTTAGGTGTTAATTGTGTCCCAAATTTGATTTGCTCGTTCAGTCTGTCTGTAAGGTTTCTAAATGGAGACTCATTTGATGTGGCTGAGTCACAGGAAGATGAAGACTTAATCTCTGATGGTTGTTTATCTGTTCGGTCCTGTGGTGTCATCATGACTTGCTGTTTTTGTTCTCTGATATCCATGGGCGCCTCAAGGTCAGATTTTGGGAGCAAGTGTTTTGCTTTCTGATTTTGATAAGAAAAAATGTTTGCTGCTAAGAGCCTTACTCCGGCTTTGTTCAAATAGCGCATCCCTTCTTTGAACAGATGATTAGCACTTCCAAATACTTTGAAATTATTAATAAATGTGAACGACTTCTCAGCTGATTGGTTCTTCAACCATTTATGGAGCATGCAGAGTCTGCTAAATGTTTCATCATTCCCTTCAGGGACTGGTCCGCTGATGAGGATGTTTACGTTAAGTCCGTCAAGTCTCTGTAGGAGATCAGAAAAGTCTCTCTTCAGAATCTCTGATTGTCTCATCGCGATATCTGCTGATCCAGCGTGAATGACGAGCTTTTCCAAAGCAGAATGTTGGTCCAAGATTTTAGGGATTTTTTCTGATATTTCTCTCACTGTATTTTTGTAGCAGCTATAAACTTTGGTATTCTTGCTACAAAAAGCCTCAGTTCCATTAATTGATCCATCTTGTATGATAACAATCTTTGCTGGGAGGATAAGATAAACATTAAATTGGATCTTATTGATTTGATGAGAAGGGACTCAAGAGCTGGAGGCTATCAGGTTTTATTTCAGTTTTTAAAGGGAAACTTCACCCATTTGCATTAAGCTTTGTATTGCTAGAAATCCAGTCATGTTTTTGAATGGTCGTGCATTATACCCTCAGTTTCCCCTGAGACAAGAGAAATAGGGATTTCAGTGTTGCACTTCCTGCTTTAAATGACGTAAAAATCGTCATTTTACGTCATTTAAAGCAGGAAGTCTTATATCTTTGTCGAGTGTGTTAGCCTACAAACTTTTTTTATTTTCCCAGGAGGGGGCTAATGGGTGGGACCCACTCGTGCTACAGACCTATCACAGACCAGTGGGTGGGACTTCTCTTTAATAAACTGAAATGATATAGCAGCCATCTTGTTTGGAAGCTAAGCTAACAGACTATCATCGAACCAGGCTTGTTAGCATAATCAATCCGATATGGAAGAGGGTGGTTTCGAAAGCGTGATGCTCAAATCCTATTTTCGTGGCTACCTTTATGAGCCACAATACAGCGAAGAGAAGCTGAGGCAGATGGAGGAGCAGGAGGCGGTAGAGGAGGAGACGGCTTCGGCCGGAGCACTGTCTCGGGCTGGGACGAACTGGTGGTGTCTGTGCTCTCGGTGTGCGGCTTCGGAGACAAAAATTGAGTCCGTCTGCTGCAGAGAATTCCAAAGATATCAGTTTCTTCTGGACAAAATTTCTGCCTCAGATGAGGATATGGACGTTTGTGTGGTGGACCACCTGAGCTGCGCCCCGCATATGGACAGTGGCGTACTGGACACATATTTCAGAATCCCGTAAATCAACTGGAAAAGACAGCCGAAGCCTGCAGGCGCAAACGGACGTCTGACTATGAAGTGAGTACATCTATGTACACGATTTGTTCAAGCATTATCACAAAGTTATTCCCGGTTAATACGTAACATCAACCAGCTGAGTCTGGCTTATTTACTAGACAAATAGCTTGCAGTTGCATCGCTAACTATAGTTATAACGTGACTGTGGCACTCTAAACATAAAGACCATACATCGCTAACTGTGTGTTCAATGTTTTGTAGACAATGTCGCCTAACAGCCTACAGACACTTTCTGGAATGGGTGCTGCAGGGCGAAAGATTAGGCCGAGGCCATCGTGTCGTTTTACCCGCCTGTGTTTTGCAGGCAATCCGCCACAAGTATCCAGCTCCGGGCAGATATTACAGAGGACAAGAAGAAGATGAGGACGCTCTGGAGGAACTATAACTTCCACTATTGCTGTTGTAGTTGATATAATTATGTAAATAAATGATTTGAATTCACATTGTTGTATTCATTTGTAGTGTTGCTCCAAGTATATAGAGAAATAGTAATTGTACGACACACATTTTAGAACTGTACCCAAGATACCCTTAGCAAAAAGTAGTTTGTGTACTATGAGTATACTTTTTCTATACTAAAAGTGAGGCAGTATACTTTAAGGTTACTTTTAATATACTATATTTTATATACTTAACAATAGTATAGTAAAGTATACTTTATTATTGTATTAATTGTTTATTTATATATGGTTCCAAATATATGTGCATTTGTCTTGCTTTTTTTATAGGGAGTTTTCAGTTGGACACTTTTTACATTTTTACATGCAAATGTACATTTTTTACTTTGATTTTCTCAGCTAAAGAGGGCTTGATTTCATAGATGCTTTTTTTAAATGCACATCTTTAATGATCTAAGCAGGATTTTTAAATGCACTGTATGATACATTGTGAAAAAACACTTAAAATATATCAAAGTTTTTCTCAACATTGTATCTTGATTTTGTAAATATTAGTCTAGTGTATGAGTTAACTTAAAAAATAATTTAAGTATATGTCAAGTATACTGATAGTATGCTACAGGTAACATGCTTAGGAAACATACAAGTATACTTATAACTAGTAAAATAGTAATTTTAGTTTCAGTAATTCTGAATTCATTAAAGTATACCTCAAGTATAGGTCAATAAACTAAAATGTGGACTAGAAGTATATAATGGTACAATGGCAATATATTGAAAGTACTTGTGGTATACTTTCATTCCTTCACATCCACTTTCCTCCTTTTACCTCCTAATGTTGAACTTTGGTGTTGACAGAACAGAACAGCTGCCGCAGAAAGGAGATTCACCTCTGGCATACCCCTAACATCAGATGAAGATGTCCAAGTCCCCGAATGGCCCCCAAGACAAGTCCATTTCACCTTCCTCTGTGCCCCAGTATCATAGATGTTCTTTGCAGAAATCGATTTCCCACACATCTGGCAGAATCTGAACAGTGACATGAGGTTGGATTCATTGACAATGAGCTTCTTTTCATGCCAGTCTTTTCCACCTTCATCTTCTGATGATGATGATGATGTGGGGGTGATGGTTGACTCAAGCTGATAGCTTTCGTCGGTTACATCAACGTCAATGCTGCTGGCACTTCTATTTACGCCTGGCGATGGCAACTGTAAAATCAAGATGTTTCTTTTCAGTGTTAAATTCCACAAATTTCAATCATACATTAGTTTTAGCACTCTATTAGAGCCAATGTGCTGGACAAACTTACAATCTGTGCTGCTTGGACAGGGGTAGGTTGCATGACTGGTGTTGATGTTAGAGTACATTGTTCCTCATCTTCCGAAGACGACACCAGAGCAGCAGCAGCAGACGCCGTTTCAGACTGAAATGCCATATACGTTCAATAACGTTAAAACATTTCAACAACATCAAACTATACGATAATTTCAACAACAAACTATCAAACGTGAAACAAGCACGAAACATAGCTAACTCTTTCTAAGCTATGAAGCTAACTCTCTGTTAGCGCCATAGCTGGAGCGTCTTTGTTAGCCTACATTGCTAATACGCTACTCCACTGCTCACAGGTGGAGTTTAGTGTAGGGTGACCAGATTTCTAAATCGACAATCGGGGACATTTTTTTGCGCGGTGGTCAAAATTCCAATTTCATAATTATGAATATTTTTTCTCCCATTCAATTCGTGGACGACTTTTAACCGAGGACTAGGCAGCCTAATCGGGGACTGTCCCCGGAAATCGGGGACGTCTGGTCACCCTAGTTTAGTGATGCCGACACATTAGAACCACAAGCGAGGAAAACATGAGGAAGACGCCAGATTTACTTGTAAATAGCAAACGTATATGAAACTCATAGTTTATGTCCTGCTTTACAGCAGTAGACTGTATGTGTGTTCAGAAATACAGTCGAGCAAGTCTCTTACCTCCAAGCGAATGCGTTTAGGGCTGCTCGGTCCAGATGTTCCAGGCTGTTCATCGTCATCAGGAAAGGTTAACACCGACGGAATTGCAGTGTCCAAAAGAGTTACTCTCTTCATTCCAAAGACATTGAGTTCGAAGTCTTCCTTTTTTAAATGGAGACTGCAAACCTTCAGATTTTTTAGGTTTTCCACGGCTGTGTCTTCTGAATAGCTCGGGTGGTTTATCACTCTCAGCCACTGTTTGCGACGCTCCATATCTTTCGGTAGAATATGAAAACTTACTTGTTGTCCTTTCCTTGTTCTGACTGAACATTACGGTACCATGCAATAGTTTACCATCACGAAAGACTAATTTACTAAAGAGTTCAAGCTCAACAGCTAGATGGAGGCGGCGTTCTGGATTAGTGGGGAGTTCAAGCTCAACAGCAAGCCTTCTTCTTCTTTTGTTTATTGGCGCGTGGCAACCAACTTTACGTGCATTTCCGCCACCTACTGTAAGGGAGTGTGAGTCATAACAGCAAGCCTTGTAGAAGGAGGCGGTGTTTTGAATTAGTGGGAGTGGCTTGCAGAGCTGTGCTTTGTGGTGCATTGTGGGAGTTGTTGTCTTTCATACAAATGCACCCAAAGTCATTTTCTGTCTTTTCTTGGTCAGATAGGCACCTAATTCGAAATGTATGTTACATTTCTACTACAAATATGACCCACTTTTAATAAAGATTAATGTTTCCATGGGTGAAATGCTCCTTTAAAAGAAAGTAGATTGTTTGGGAGGATTTGAGTTTTTTTTTTTTTTTGCGTTGTTCCACTCCACACTAGTCGGTGGCGGCAGGGCTGTGCACAGACATTTTGAGGGGCAGTGGCCTAAACCAAAAAAAGGGCACTAAGGGGGTGGTTGCTTGTTAAAGGGATAGTTCACCCAAAAATGAAAATGCTGTCATCATTTACTCTTCCTCAAGTTGTTCCAAACCTGTATGACTTTCTTTCTTCTGCTGAACACAAAATATTTTAAAGAAGGTTGGTAATTAAACAGTTGCTGGTCCCCATTGACTTCCATAGTATATATTTTTTTCTACTATGAAAGTCAATGGGGTCCATCAGTCGTTTGGTTACCGACTTTGTTCAAAATATCTTATTTTGTGGACAGCAGAAGAAAGAAAGTCATACAGGTTTGGAACAACTTGAGGAAGAGTAAATGATGACAGCATTTTCATTTTTGGGTGAACTATCCCTTTAACACAAATTTTCCAGTTATTACAAAATGTACAATTAAAAGAAAAGACAGCACACGCTCAAATACATTTTAGACTTTATTGTAGATGTTTTCATAGAACATCATAATTACATATTGGTGATAATAACAGAAGAAACTATTTACAGATTTACATTTTGGTTTTTATCTTTTCCTTTTACAGCAGAACCTTTCTATTTGGTACCATGTCCTGAAAGATCTTAATAACCTCATCTTTTATGATTGGGATGTCTTTTTCAATGGCCAGAAGCAGAATATCAGAGAGTCGTTCTTGTCCACACGCATTACGAAGTTTAGTTTTCACCAGCTTCAACTTCGAGAATGAGCGTTCAACAGTGGCTGTTGAGACAGGCAGTGTTGCAAAGATTTTCAGCTGTTTAAAAAGTGTTGGAAACACAACATGAGCATCAAACTCCTTAAATGTTTCCAAAATTGCATGGGCACTTTTTTGTGAGCATGTGAATGAAGAGTGGAAAACTCTAAGCTCAGTTCGCAGCTGTTCCTCCTCCTCTTGAAATCCGTAAAACTCACAGAGAGTATTGGCAGCATTAAGTGCTTTAGCATCTGCCTTGTCTTTCCACTTTGATGGTTCAATCAAACAATGCAGTGACATCACAATTTTGTCAGTGCTCCCCTTCCCTTGAAATCGCCTGTGGAGTTCCTGAATCAGGGAATCCAAAAAAGTGAAGTACATCCTTCCTCTGTAGTACTACTCTAAAGTCTGTGGCTGGTGGTCCTCTGTTGCTGATGTGGAGCAGTACTTAAACTTTGTTGGTACTTTCCGCCGCCTTGCTTGTCCTGGAATCTCTTCAGACACATTGATCCCTCTTGTTTCTGCTTGGATGGTAGCATTGTGAAATATTTCTTTGAATTGGTCTTCAGTCCTCAGTGTGTTCATTCTGCTAATGACACCATTTACAACAGTGTATGCTGCTGCCAAGTCCAAGTCTTGCCGCTGAAGAGCATTTGAAGCAACTGCTGTTTCCATGAATATTGGAGTTGTTATCTCCAAGCAAATAATAAATTCAAAGTTAATGCTGTGCAACAGCATGTGTGCGTCCCCTGCAGGTAGATCAGGTGGCTCAGACTTGGTCAGATCTTCCAGGAATTGCACAACTGCAGGGAGGCATTTTCTGAGGGTTCTGAGGGCTGTTTCCCTGCAGGTCCATCGGGTGTCTGAGAGCTTCTGTAGCTCAAGGGCACGCTGGCCAGGATTCATGGCTTCCTGTGTTTGAACAAAAGCTGCATGCCGTTTTGTGGAGTTGGCAATGAAGGTGTAAAGTTTTTCCACTACTGTAAAAAAACTGACAAAGTGAATGCTTGACTTTGCACTCTCCACTAATACAAGATTCAAACAATGAGCATGGCAATGAACATATAATGCCTTTTCATTTTGCTTTTGTATTCTGGACTGTAGTCCTTTGTAAGGCCCACTCATGTTGGCTGCTCCATCATAACCCTGACCATGGATGTCCTCAACTTTCAGCTGGTTCTCCTTCAGCAAGTTCATTACTAGGTTTTCAAGCTGTTCTCCTGTTGTTGACTGAACATCACAGAGCTGAATGAAGCGCTCCTTTATGGTCATGTCATGTACATAACGCACCACAAAGCACACCTGTTCGATGTGTGATTCATCAGTAGTCTCATCAAGTAAAATTGAAAATATTGACGCTTCCCTTACTTCCTTCAGTATTTCCCGTTTCACATAAATAGCCATTGCTCTAATTAGGTCATTTTGTATTCGGTTTGAGAGGAGAGACACCTGAGGTTTTTGACATGATGCTTGTTTTTCTTTGATGTTGTCAAGATGAAGCTTAAGGACACTGTCATATTGGCCAACCAACTCTACAAGCTCCAAGAAATTTCCTTTGTTTGAACTTGAGAGGCTTTCATTGTCACCTCTGAATGCCATGCCTTGTTTCGCTAAGTACAATATAATATCAATCAGCCTGTAGATAATCTCCCTGTTTTTTTGCTTTTCTCTTTCTTTGGCTGCTTGCATCTCAAAGTCGCCCTTTTCCAATGCTGTATCCAATGCTTTTTTTTAAAGGCATTCCACCGAATCATGCCTAACATGTGTGACTCTGTCCTGCTATGCTCCTTCATTTTTCCTTTAGCTTGCTTCCACAGACTTAACCCCACTGACTTCCAACCTGTCCTGCTCTTATACTTTTCATCATTCATGAAAAGCCTGCAGCTAAAACAGTACATTGCATCATTCTCAGGAGAATACTCTAACCAGGGGTGTTCTTCATACCACTGTCCCTGAAACGAACGTCCTTGTTCATTTTTTGGGAACGGCAAAATTGGACAACAGGGTCCTACTGAATTTGAAAATTTTGTGAAGGCCACATTGTATGTTAAATTGAATTTCTTCACATGAGCAGGATCTGATGGATTTTGTAACTGAAGCAAGAACTCAAAGTCTTCAGGCTTTTTCTCCCTTGTGTACATGGCTGTGGCTGCCTCACTCTCCATTTCTTCCTGTTCTGCGTCTGTCTCTTCCCTCTCTGTGTCATTGTGTCGCCTTTCTTTCTCATTCTGAACTTTTTCTGTCTCTGGCTCAGTTCCTAGACCTTCACTTTTACTCTGTTGAGTTGATTCTGAGGCAGTTTCATCTTAATATATAGAATGAATAACAAACCTGTTACAATCATATTTTAAATACAATTGTTAGGCTTAAGTGCTAATTCAATTTATGTTCTTGTAATATATTTACTCTTCAAATAATTTAATGTTTATCTTTCTTTGTATCAAATTCCAGCATATTCAGAATCCTTTACTGTCAGTCAGTTTAACAACACTTACCTGTAAGTGTCTGATTTGGCTGATGCTCAATGGGCTCTCCCTCACTCTCTAAGCCTGCCTCTTCCTCATCTTTAATGGAGTAATAAGTAATAGACATTTAATTTCATATTAGCATACAGCATAAATCTATATACTATGCTAATATACAACTCACTTAGAGCCTAAGCCTACGATGTGTTAGTCTCAACTAAGATAAGTGATTATAATGGGAAATATACTTACAAGAATTAAAAAGACAAACTATCTGCTAACTGTTCTATATATTGATTTACCTGCTGGCTTGCTGGAGCTTTGAATCCATGTTTGCAGAGTTGAACTGCCTTTAGCAGCCTCCCTTCGCTCTTTCTCTCTCTGTCTCAGTCTTCTTTTTTGTGAAGGCATTGTCTTGTTTTGTGTGTGTTTTTGTCTACAAAGTGTGCCAACAACAGAAAATTTAGTTATTTGTATTAGATCTGATCGAGAGTACAATAATTTGATTAGACAAGCAGCTAACGTTAATTCTAAGAACGTGGATTTGTTGTACAAGTTGTTAGCACTAATAGAAGACCAAGAGCAAAACATTTCCGACATCAATAAAAACAAAACAAAAAAAACAAGTGACTAATTTCGCAGATTCAACCACTGTCTTCTCACATACACAGCCTACCTGTTAATGCGACAGCTTTCGTGAACTGTCGTGTTCACTCATAGTTTCAAAAGAGCGCCGCAGAGACACATACAGTGAGTGATGCTGCAGAGTGCGGAGCGAGCGGGAAAACCTGGAGCGGATTAGCGGAATCAGTGGAATGCTTTGAGCGGAGCGGTGGGGGTGGGGAAGAGGGGCAGTGGCTCTGGCCACCGGGCCACCCCCCTGTGCACGGCCCTGGGTGGCGGTAATGCACCGTTTGTTGTTTGCCAGCCGCCAATAAAATTCAGAAGAAGCAGGAATATTGTCAAAATAATACAGAAGAAAGAAGACAACTGAGTTATAACTTGGGAAGAAACAAGATGAAGGTTGACATAAAAGATCTTTTGCAAAGGAATTCGGGATGTAGAAGTATTTTTGCCTTATTTAAGTTTCTAAAAAGAGCTCATCTGTATGATAGGATATAAGGTTTTTATTTTTATTTGATTGAGTGCTATTCCAGTCCACACTCTAAGCCAGTTGGTGGCGGTAATGCACCAAATCGTTGTTTGCCAACCTCCAAAAAAAACATACAAAGAAGACGAAGAAGAGGAAGCAGAAGAGTGATCTGGGAGACAAGACGGTTGGACCCGATCAGAACCTTTTAAACAGAAAGCAGAGCCGAACATCGAGCCAGAACCGGACTTTGGACCGTAAATCTCGATGCATGAAGCCGAACTGCTGAAGCTGAGCTCGGCTCCTTTTTCCCTCCCAGAGACGGAGCCAGCAGCGTTCAGGAGCCGCTGAGGACACAGAGACAGAGGGACAGACAGGGATCCCGCTCGGTGAGTAACTCTGCTGCACACACGGTCCCTCAGCGGCATCATGGCCGCTAACTGCGCTCAGATGAACCGACTCTAACAACTTCCTTTGTATTCATTGAAGCAGCTGATTCTGATGTGGCGGATTCTGAGCCCTGATCAGAGCACAATAACTAGCAGGGACCTCCTGCTGCTACGGAGGATTTATTGGAGACGTAGAAACACATTTCCCTGCAGCAGACTAGTAGGAAAGCGGAGTGAAACGACGCATGCGCTGTACGAAGCGTCCTAGGCCACACGGGGCTGGATTGTTGTTCCTGGAAAAGGCGGAAGAGAAGCGAATAAATGCAGGAAATGGGGGCAGCATTCTTCACTGGCTGCTAGAATGTATCTGCGGCTCTATAAGGAGTACTACGGTATGAGGTCGGTAGAGGAGCAGGAAGATCTCAGCCCTGCTGATGGTCCATGTTGGAGATGTTCTGTTCCAGCCTGGAGACCAGCTGCCCTGCAGGGGTTCTGTCTCTTTAAGGATTTATTTCTATCTGGATCTCCAAAGGAGAACAGAGCTGCTCATTCTGTTTCCTCCATGTTGGTACTTTGGTAGTTTAGCTCGTTTCATAGCCATCTTGTTCAGGTATGAAATGGAGCCGTCTGCTGCGGGACGTTTCATCCTCACTTTGTGCTTTTATATCTCCAATAAATATCTCCCAGCAGGAGGTCACTCAGTTACTTTAACATTTTCTAGAGCAGGTGAATATATAAACTGCAGAGCTCTTGAAATTGTTAGAAATGATTGTTTCTAGTTAGTTGATCTTTAAACTAGTTTTATTACTAGGGGTGTGCCATCGTAAGGCTACTTTCTACTTTTAAATTCATTCCTTTTCCTTTTAATTGAAAAAAAAACCCTTTATCTTCCGTCTTCATGGGAAACCACAAACACAACCAACACATGTCCAAAGTATTTTTTATAATCATAATAAGGGCACATTTCTTTCATGTAAAAATCCAGTAAATGTGTGGCAATAGAAGCATAATACACAACAGCAATGAGGCTCCTTAAACAACTAAAGCGCAAAATATTTATTTTATTAAACTAGAAAATGAAAAATATTAAAACGGAGCTCGTAAGGGTGCTTGAAATCCTTGAAAATGCTTGAATTGTAGCAAGGGTTCTACAAGGTTTTGAAAGTGCTTGGTTTTTGTATAACTTCCTTGGAAATCTTGGTTTTTCTATCTGCACCGTTTTACTATAAAGACCACCTTGGCTAAAAACCTAAATTTGATATTTCTATGTTTAAAAACAAGAAAAGCCTCGTTTCTGCTCAGTGGGGTTTGTTTCTTTTCGTGAAGCCAGCATGTGAGCAGCAGACCAGGAAAGACCAGCCACCGGACCGGCGGCATGTCTACGAAGCGCGCCTACGTTGAGCAGGCGCTAGTGGCGCACGTCTCCGGTGAGCCGGTCAAAACAACATGCCAGACGGTCGTCGTTTCAACGACCGCTGGCTTTAAGATGAGGAGAAAAAATGAGGAGAAAATCCTCAAATAGCTTCCTGCAAGGTATGCAAGAAGAACCTGCAGATCTTTACGATGGGGGAGTCGACGCACCGAGCCAGGCGTAAGGTAAGGGGAAATGTTTACCCTCAATCACTGCGCATTTAGGACCCCTTACTGCCTATATCAAACCATCTATAAGAAACTTAGAGGTTTATTGGAACAGCATGTAAAAAATATCGTTCTTTCACCTGCAAAGTTTTGTGAAGCTTAAATCGATTTCATCTAGGTCCGAAATGGAAATGATTATCCATGCTTTTATTTAATCTAGGATCGACTAGTGTAACTCTGTTTTTACTTGTCTTCATTAGGGGTTCAGTGGAACGATTACAGCTGGTGCAGAATGCTGCTGCCAAACTCCTTTACTCTGTCTTCTAAGTTTCCACATGTTACCCTAATTCTCATCTCCCTGCACTGGCTTCCCGTGAAGTACAGGATCCAGTAGAAAGTAGTTGTCTGGACGTACACGGCTTTACATGGTACAGCACCAACACACATCACAGACATCGTTATCACACATCGAGATCTCTGCGATCTTCTGATCAACGACTGTTACCGGTTCCTAAATGCGATTTGAAGACCAAAGGAGAGAGAGCATTCGCCATTGTGGCAGCTACCCTTCGGAACACCTTTACACGCCATTACGGTTACGTTTTTCGGTCTCTGAAGAGCTTTTCAGAATAACAACTTAAGACTCAGTCGTTTAAACTGGCTATTTTATCTATAACCTTGTTCTGTTTTTTTGTGTGTTTTATCATGTTTTATTTTTGTACAGCACTTTATGATATATATCTATAGAATAGTGCTATATAAATAAGTGTTGTTTTTTTGTACAGTATTATAAGCAGTGGTGGTGAGGAGTTAAGCTAGTTTACAACTTTGCATCTAAAATGCTAATTTATTGTTTGAAAGATGGATCAAGCTGGGGTTTTATGTCTTCTACAGCACTTTAAAATATGCAGCAACAAAACATGTTTATGAAAAATGCTAGTTAAGGTGGTGAGTGGATTAAAAAGTATATTTTAAATAAAACGTCCGAACTGTACATTCTTTTGTGCCTGCACTGGGGGATTTTTTTCAGCAGACAATCAGTGAACCAAGAATTAAAGCCATCTTCACATCAGCTACTAAATGTGGTCAGAACCAGTGCAGCAGAAGCATTTTGTTAAATGACTCTTTGTGTCGGACCAGTCAGATCTATAGGGTGTTTGAGAAAGACATTTCAAAACCTAAAACGTGTTATATTGTACTTTACTTTGTCCCTGTTATGTAAAATGCTGCCACAAGACAGAGTTAATAACAGTAATAGGGCGGCCAAAAACAATTATTTGGATCATCGATGAATCAGATGGGGTTTCAACTTTTTTTTCTCTCCTTTCACTTTATTTAACAACAGAACATAATTAGAAAACAGTTCAATAACACGTAAAACAACACGCTATCGCATCAAATGTCTTAAAGCTGTTCAAATAGTAAATGAAAATAAAAAAATAGTTTTAAATGGCTTTGCTTCTTCAAAGTGCTGTAAGGACAAATGTACCATAATACCAACGTGAAAAGAGGTATATTTGTTGCTTAATCTCGTAAACCGCAGGGTCTCTCCAGGGTCTCTCCAGGGTCTCTCCAAGCTCCTAGCTCGAATAGGACATGCCCAACATTAATTTAGTTTTTCTCTGCAAAAACAAACTCTGTGTAAACAATCTTGGGATCAGAAGGAAGCCAGTGCTTGTGAGATTTAAACAGAGGTGTTTAATTAACGCATATGTCACTGTGCCAGAGTAATTGTAGCTGGAACACAGACAAATGAAAAGATTCTTTATTCACAGCAAATTTGTTTTCTCATCTTACAGTATATAATACTATTAAAAATATGGTCCAGTAGAATATAAACTGCAGATAATCATAAACCAACATGTGTAGATTACCTGTACCAAGATTCGTGTTGATGAAGTGAAGTAGAGCAAAGTTACAGAGGTTTTAGTGAAAAAATGGCTAGTTTTTTTTTTTTTTTGCAGTCTTGCACAGTTCGGCACAATTTGGCACAAACAGTGAAAGTTTCAATTTCTCAACGCCTGATCTACTGATTGTATTCAAGGTGTATTATATGCCTAAAAACAAACTGTTTTTTAAATATTTTTTGTTAAAATATCCAACATATTTATCACCCTATTTAAATAACACTATAAAACAGAGTTAGGCTTGACTCAAATTCCAAATACAACAAAACTGTGAAATATTTATATAAAATGGACAACAAAACTATTCACAACCCCCTCCTCTTATTAATGCAAATGTTCTCATATATATATATATATATATATATATATATATATATATATATATATATATATATATATATATATATATATATATATATATATATATATATATATATATATATATATATATAATTGTGTGTATATATACACAGACGTACACAATTAGAAAAAAACATCTATATAACAATTAGCACTAGCTAGTTGGGACATACCTCTTCCTCTGGTAAACTCCCAGAAAGCCTCAGATCAGCTGAAACACTCAGTTTATTTAAATCCAGGTTAAAGACCCACCTGTTCTCAGCTGCTTTTGATTAGGATTTTGTTCTAAGTTTTAAATCTGCAAGGCTTCTTTTAAGATATTTTTTTTCTTTTCTCATTTTAAATCATGATTTTTATTCCTGTACTCTTGCTTTTTTTGCATCCTGCTGTAATGCTTTTGATGTTTTATGTAAAGCACTTTGAATTGTCTTGTAACATGAATTGTGCTTTACAAATAAACTTGCCTTGCCTAAAATCAGGTTTTCCTCTTCTGATGACGAGTCCTCAACACAAACCTCAGATGAACTATCATTCCAAATAATCACCAGGGCTTCGTCAGTGATGATTCTCTTCTCTTGAAGCGGCATTTTCCGAATGCAAACAAAACAATCGAAGCTGAATCGTCACCTGCTCATCTGACCACCTGCGCGTAACTGCGTCACAGCGCTCGCCCCCGAGGTAAACAACATATCAGTTTTTAGAATTACGCAGACCTGTAATTCCCGTTTCTATTGGCCGATTTGGATGATTGACATATGGTTAGAATCATAAGATCCTACAGAATCACGCTGACATCAGAACTTTGAAGCAGATTGGACAAAGCAAATGTTTACGTGGGGAAAGTTCACAGTGCGCATGTCAGACAAGGTTGAGCTTCCGCGAATCAAATGTAAAAAATAATGGCAAAGGATTACGTTTTTTTTACTTTTTCTTTTCTAAATACACACTGGGTATTTTAGTTATTCTGGAAATACAGTCAAATCACGGTGGATTATTCTTTTCAGCAAGGAAAAATCAAAGTTTAGAAAGAATTTATGCTCTTGTTTTTTAAATGCTGTACGTATTTTTGGGCTATTTTGCTGCTCATTTGCTGAAATTTGCACGTAGCGTGATGAAACGTGCAGCTTTAGAATCTGTGACATTCTGGCTTTCAGGGAAGGCAAAGTTTGCTCGGTTCTGACTGGTTCAATTGAATGTGTTCATGTAAAAATCGCAAAATAGCACAACTCTTTTAATTGCTTGTTATTTTTTCTGGGTTTGGAGGTCAGAGAAAAGATTTATGAGTCTTTAGCTGAGATTCTGAGGTTTATAATGATAGGACATGTTTAGCAATCAGTGACCACAGGTCAGCTAAATTCGGACATTCTCTCCGCCCTTCCCCCACAGTGACCCGGCGCCGGGGGCTGTGGGGTGGAACAGGTTAAACTTAAAAAAGTCATTCTGTGCAGTTTCAACAAATCAACATTTAATCTAACCAATTTAGCCTAGAGGAAACAGATCCTGAGAGGTCCGTCAGTGTTTCCCCTCTGATTAACAGCGGCCACAGTTCCCTTTAAGCGAGTTCGGATGGAGCCGAAACAGCTCTGGATGGGGGAATCATATCGACGTAACACCAGCGCACTGGTGTTGTCTGTCTTATCTTATTTTTTCCCCATTTTCATACTACATCGGGAAGCCGAACTGTTCCCAAACAGGAGACTTTGATGAAAAATGTACATCGTTTTTCACAACGTAGCCGGACATCGATTCGTTGTTGCAGCCCTAAACAGTAATATATAATTGTGTGTGCTATCCTTTGTTGTTATCTTGCAGCTGCCGTTTCGATTAACGATGTTAGCTTGCTCGTTGGCAAAGGTTTTAGTGATCGCTGCAGATCGCTATATTTTTAATCTGCTCATTCCAGTTGCTTTTATCAGATCGCTTGTAACCAAAACCTTTTTCATTTCTCTTGAAAGAAGTTGATTGAATAGAACTTGTACTTTATGTTGTTTTTTTATCAAAGCGATTTGTCCAATCGACAGCATAAAACATAACCATGTCTCTATGGTCCACGAAGAGACGTTCCCATGGACCCGAAGAGGCAGTTTGGGTCGGCTGTGCTGTGTACGTGATGAGCAAGGACTGGAAAACGGCACCGGTTGAATTTTGGGATAACCAGGGCGAGTCATCCTGTGCATGTGTTATTTGCTTTAAACCCAATTACTCGCCCTAATCCTCCAAGTCAATCAACCTGCGTCATCGCATTGTTATTGACGGCCTTAATGTAGGGTTCTTATGGGCGCTTAAAATCGTTGAAAATGCTTGAGGCGGCGGCTCGACTTCCGGTTATTTCGCCGAATCGGTCTATAAAGAGGATCTCGTCTCCGTCTGCTGTTTAGCACCACTTCCGGGTTGCTTCTCTCAGCCTACCTGGTTTGCTGATCATGTCTGCCTGGCCGGTTTTCCTGTTGTCACATCTGATTAAAAGCGTGTGGTAGTCCCCGCCTCAAGTGACATTTACAAGGATGCTTGGTAAGCATTTAATGAGCTGACGTGATTCCTTCTCTGCTGGTTCTGACGTGCTTCTCTTTTAGGATGACTGCATCAAGCCTCGTGGGATACGCTGCTGCTTTCTCTCTCTTATTTAGACTTTTTGTTGTTACCCTCATGTATTGCGGGGCTCAACCCGTGGGGCGTGCGTGTCCGGAGAAGGACGTCCGTGGGGTCCTGCTGGACTCTGATTCTAAGGACGGTCACGCCAGTGTGTGTGTGCCCGCAGCTGGACGAGGTATGGCGGATCTGCCCCCATTTTAAAAACACATTGGGCCGGGGTTTCTTGTCTATTTTTCATAATTGGGTTTTGTTTGTTTTTCAGGCTGAACGGCAAGTGGTGAAGGGTCCTCCTGTGCGGCTCCTTTTTCCTGGTGCTGCTGGGTTTCCTTTCACATTGGAGTGTATGTCCACGCATGTGTCAGTGATATTATTTTTTTGTTGTTGTCTTGCAGTGTTTTGTCTCGTGAGCCATTTCCTGCTACAGCCTTTAAATTATTTATCTACAAGATTAGTTTCTTTGACTAAAGTTTTGGTTAAGTTAGTTTTCTTTCCTTGTGTTAGTCATTTTGACAACCTCCTCTTTTTAGGACTTTGGATTTTTAAACTGAAACTTAATAAACTGTTTTTTATTTATTATTGCGAACTACGTCTCTGCCTCATTAGTACTACTTACTTCTGTGCCTGGTGCTCAAAATGAATTCCTTGGGCCGACCCGTCCAAGGTGGCGTTTTTCTTTTTAGGTAATGATACTAAATTCTGGTACATATGGTTATTTAGTTTATTCTTGTGTTCCAATTTCTGAATATTTGAATTACATTTGTATGTTTCAGGATCTACTATTTTATTTCAGTTCAGGTCTTGCCATATTCTAGTCCCTGTATTATTGCTCAGAAGGTCTTGCCATATAGGTTAATTTCCTTTTATAGCTGTTTCTTAGCTTGTTGATGGCTTCTTCTCCTTGTGTCTTTCTAATTTATGTTAAATTGGTTTACCTTTCCCTAGGTCATAAAGTCTGTTTTATTTCCTTCTCTTGTTAGTCCTACTCCAGTGTTCTGTGTAGTGACCTTTAATCTCTAGTTATGATTTTCACTTATGCTGCCAAATCATACCCACGTGTTCTGTGTCCTACAAAGTTAATTGTTTTTTTTTTTTGTTTTTTTTATCACTAAAGTAGTTATTTTCTCCTTAAAGAATTGCTTTTATTCCTCTATGCCTTCAAATGCTATTTTTAATGTTGTCTGTGTACAATAAAGTTTATTCGTTAAATTGAAGGCCATATATTATTTTTCATTCTACATTTGTTTTCAGACATGTTTCTTCTCTCATTTGAAGTTCCTCCATTTTGCTTAGCTTGTTTTAGCCTATCCTTTTATAATTATCTTCGATACCTTGCTTCTCTTTTTCTTGGGCCGGCTTATTTCCAAACAAGCTTCATGGAATTACCTTTATTTTTCCTTGAAAACCCACTCAGGTCTTGTTCAGTTGATTCAAACATTACGTTGACACATCAAATTATCACATTATTCATTCATTATCTCAGTGCCCCTGTGGAAACAAATTTAAATGCTCGATTATACTTATATATTCAACATAAATCATTACTCACAAACATTTAAACTGGGAGATATCACATAAGACAAGACAAACACCACACACAGAGGTCAGTCAGTCTCCCCAATCCCTCATCATTTTATTCACAATTTTCAAATTAACCAATTTTTCTGAAGCTTTAGAGATTTGTGAGGTTTTGGAATCCACAGAATTAAAGTTATTTTCTGTCTGTTGGTGCTGCCTCAGGAATTTAGGTTAGGTCTCCCAAAAGTTTCCCAAAACATTCTCAAATGATTGCCAGCTGCAGGCTTTATCAAACCCAAACAACTTTTTCCTTTCTCTCTCTGCCTCAGCACTAAATGCATTCAAAGTCCATTCACATCTCTGGATGTTATGTTTGAAATGACGGAAAAGTTAACCCTTTCAGCGAATTTCTCCATGGCTGGGTTTCCCACTGCTTGAGCAAGTAGGAAGAGAAAAGAAAAAGAGACAGCATTTCTGTAAATTTCAGTTTCCAGTTATCCTTATCTGCATCAGCCGTTCAGAAAAAAATTGTTTATCAAAATCTCTCTGTTTCTCCCAAGTGTGTATGTATGTTCCTGTGAGCAAAATTCTAAGAATGCATCAGTATAGCAAGCATTACTTCATTGTGTGAGCATGCGTGACTGGTCTGTTAATGTCTCCTATAGTTAACCTCCCCAAAACTCTGCTGTGCATGATAGCTGATTCTTAACCATGCTGTAATTTCCTGTTTTTTATCAAAGTCTATGCTTGACCAGACCACCTGACCCTGCAATTATAGAATCATCTTCATGTCCCTACTTTCTTTCCCTGTCTGCTTCTGTAAAATGATTTATGATGTACCTAAAGTTACCTAAAGTTACCTAAATTTGCCTCCCTGGCGAGGTGTTCCAGGCACATCCCACCGGGAGGGGACCCAGAGGAAGACCCAGGACACGCTGGAGGGACTATGTTTCTCGGCTGGCCTGGGAGCGCCTTGGGATTCCTCCCGAGGAGCTGGAACAAGTGGCTGGAGAGAGGGAAGTCTGGGTCTCTCCCCGCGACCTGACCCCAGATAAGCAGTAGAAAATGGATGGATGGATGGATGGATGAATGATTTAGTTTATGTTCCAATGGGTGGTGTGAGTCAAAAAGTAGGTATTGGTCTGTATGTGTGAGTTTCCTAAAGACTTCTGTGGTAAGGCTGCCATCTCCTTCAATGTGTACCAGGCAGTCCAGAAAGGGTAGCTTGTCTGCTTTAGCGTCTTAAGTAAACTTGATGTTGTGATCTACCAAGTTGATACGTTGAGTAAATGCTTCCACTTTTTTGTCTTGGATTTAGACCCAGGTGTCATCCACATACCTAAACCAATGACTGCGTGGCGATCCCTTATGTGTTCAATGCTCTTCTTTCCACTTTTTCCATGTAGAGATTAGCCACAATCGGAGAAACTGGGGATCCCATAGCACATCCAGGTTTTTGCCTGTACAGGTCCTTCTCAAAAAATTAGCATATTGTGATGAAGTTCATTATTTTCCATAATGTAATGATAAAAATTAAACTTTCATATATTTTAGATTCATTGCACACCAACTGAAATATTTCAGGTCTTTTATTGTTTTAAAACTGATGATTTTGGCATACAGCTCATGAAAACCCAAAATTCCTATCTCAAAAAATTTGCATATCATGAAAAGGTTCTCTAAACGAGCTATTAACCTAATCATCTGAATCAACTAATTAACTCTAAACACCTACAAAAGGTTCCTGAGGCTTTTAAAAACTCCCAGCCTGGTTCATTGAATCCCTCAAGCAAGAGGGTAAGACACAGAAAGACATTTCTGAACGAATAGGCTGTTCCCAGAGTGCTGTATCAAGGCACCTCAGTGGGAAGTCTGTGGGAAGGAAAAAGTGTGGCAGAAAACGCTGCACAACGAGAAGAGGTGACCGGACCCTGAGGAAGATTGTGGAGAAGGACCGATTCCAGACCTTGGGGGACCTGCGGAAGCAGTGGACTGAGTCTGGAGTAGAAACATCCAGAGCCACCGTGCACAGGCGTGTGCAGGAAATGGGCTACAGGTGCCGCATTCCCCAGGTCAAGCCACTTATGAACCAGAAACAGCGGCAGAAGCGCCTGACCTGGGCTACAGAGAAGCAGCACTGGACTGTTGCTCAGTGGTCCAAAGTACTTTTTTCGGATGAAAGCAAATTTTGCATGTCTTTCGGAAATCAAGGTGCCAGAGTCTGGAGGAAGACTGGGGAGAAGGAAATGCCAAAATGTCTGAAGTCCAGTGTCAAGTACCCACAGTCAGTGATGGTCTGGGGTGCCATGTCAGCTGCTGGTGTTGGTCCACTGTGTTTTATCAAGGGCAGGGTCAATGCAGCTAGCTATCAGGAGATTTTGGAGCACTTCATGCTTCCATCTGCTGAAAAGCTTTATGGAGATGAAGATTTCATTTTTCAGCACGACCTGGCACCTGCTCACAGTGCCAAAACCACTGGTAAATGGTTTACTGACCATGGTATTACTGTGCTCAATTGGCCTGCCAACTCTCCTGACCTGAACCCCATAGAGAATCTGTGGGATATTGTGAAGAGGACGTTGCGAGATGCAAGACCCAACACTCTGGATGAGCTTCAGGCCGCTATCGAAGCATCCTGGGCCTCCATAACACCTCAGCAGTGCCACAGGCTGATTGCCTCCATGCCACGCCGCATTGAAGCAGTCATTTCTGCAAAAGGATTCCCCACCAAGTATTGAGTGCATAACTGAACATAATTATTTGAAGGTTGACTTTTTTTTGTATTAAAAACACTTTTCTTTTATTGGTCGGATGAAATATGCTAATTTTTTGAGATAGGAATTTGGGGTTTTCATGAGCTTTATGCCAAAATCATCAGTTTTAAAACAATAAAAGACCTGAAATATTTCAGTTGGCGTACAATGAATCTAAAATATATGAAAGTTAACATTTTATCGTTACATTATGGAAAATAATGAACTTTATCACAATATGCTAATTTTTTGAGAAGGACCTGTAGAAGTTGTACTTAGAATATGTGGTGGAAAGGCAGAGATCTAGGACCAAACACAAGCTCAGCGGCGTGGTATATCCAGTCCAGTCCAGTCCAGTGAGGAATGTTCAGAGCTGTGTGTTGGAGAAACGAAACAGCAACTACACAAAAGGATGGCTCAACACAGAAGAGCAAACTCATCAGGCCAAGACTCTGCAGTCCATCTACATCTAAAGGACAAAGGACACTCTTTTGAAGACAATAATGTACACATTTTAGATAGAGAAGACAGATGGTTTGAGAGGAGTGAAAGAAGCCATCTATGTAAAACATATTAAACCACCCTTGAACAGAGAAGGTGGTTTGAGATTCCCCCTTTCAAACGCATACAAAGCAGCCTTATGATGCCTACTCAAGAAGTTTCACCAAAACTCACACATTGAGGCATGTGACCAAAACAGGGCATAGTTACATAACCGGGGTCGTTTTACCGTCAACTACACTTACATCACCAAGATTGCTTAGTGCTTAGAAGCTTACGCAACTCTGACAGCCTCGTTAGGAATAACGCAGCTGATAACCCTGGTGTTATTGTTGCAAACGTTTTCAGTGCCATTTGTTGTGCCCTCATGAATCATTAGTCTCTTTGGTAGAATATTTCTTTGCTTCTTGTGACTAAATTCCCTCTGCCGACCTTCACTAATGCTGGGGGCTGTGTCCTCCTTCAGAGATACAGATAGTGGACCGAGGGCTGAAAATCTGTTTTTGAGCTGGATTCCAGTACTGTTAAAATTCCCAGACATGGTGCTTTTGTTTTCTTTTGTTTTTTCTTCTTCGGAGCTGGGGTTGAAGCATTGTTGTGCTGGATTGCGGGCAATTCTTCATTCAGGTGCAGTTTTTTTCCACTTAACTACCTTGTTTGGGCTGAGGAAAAAGTGTTGTCCTGCGGCTGTTCTCCGAGACCATTGTCCCGAAGGTTGATTGCCGCAGTGCTGCCAGGTTGTTTCTCACTTTATCGCGCACTCTGTGTGACAATAAAGGATTGTTCTATTCTACTCTATCCTCTGTAAAGTTGTTTCCCTATCCAGTGTTTACTTCCACATTCGAGACGATAAATCTTCATCTCAATAGCATCCATTCTCTAGAGCAGTTTGTCAATCAATTCCAACTTTATTTATAAAGTGCTTTTCATACAACAATTGCAACTCAAAGTGCTTGTTGTGGAATTCTGGGATGAGACAATGTTGATTAAAATCATGTAGAGAAAGGATCGATCCTTTGTCTTGTATTTATTCGAAGGCAAACAGCGTTCGAAGACTCTGTCACTGACAAGTCAGAGAGCAGAGCCCCGAGTCCAAGTATACATGAGTATTTATACACTTTAACACACCTTAAGTTTCGCAAACATGATCATCTTCTCTGGTAAACAGGTCAAACATCCCACTCATGTCCTTTTGTCTAGACACTTAAGCTTCTACATTTGGTTGTTTTTCTCTCCTTCTTAGACAGCGTTGGCTGGGGGCACATCCTCTTTTTCGCTCAAGTCGTTGTGAGCAATGATCCAAAAGTCACGCAGTCCACTTTCTGTTTGACAGTTCATCACCTTTAGACATCAAGTTCACTTCTGCTTTCATAGTCCATGACCTTAGATTCTTAGACATGAGCAATATTAAAATTTTCCATCACTTGCTATAAAGAATTAAAATGACCCCAAAAAGACCACCCTCCCCCACATCCTTAAAAGCATAATGACAATTACAATGGGGATCGAAAGTTTGGGCACCCCAGGTAAACATTTGTATTAATGTGCATAAAGAAGCCAAGAATAGATGGAAACGTCTCCAAAAGGCATTAAATTACAGATGAGACATTCTTATAATGTGTCAAAAAAGTTTGATTTTATTTTCATCATTTACACTTTCAAAATAACTGAAACAAAATAATGGCGTCTGCAAAAGTTTGGGCACCCCGCAGAGTAATGCCTTGTATATGTGTGTGTATATATGTATATGTGTGTGTGTATATATGTATATGTGTGTGTGTATATATGTATATGTGTGTGTATATGTGCTAGAAAGTTTTGAATGGATGAAAAAAGAGGTTGTAAGATCACAACCCTTAAGAGGCCTGAGTGTTTACTCAGGCCTCTTTTGTGGTAGAAACACCAATATTCGCATAACATTTTATTTTAGAATTCCACTGAAGATCTAGTGAACAGTCAGAATAATTAACCTTTAACTGTTACTGCTACTGTTCATACAGACAACAAGGAAGGGTCAGATCAGTTTCTTGTTACATGCAATTAAATATGTGGCAGCTTATAGTGGGCTTTTAGCTGATCAAACAGGAGATCAACAAATATGCCGGCGTTTCCATCAAATCAGATATGTGGAGTTATATTTTTCTAGTCAGAAATAAAGTTTGTGATTTCAGTAGGAGATGGGTTTTGTATCAGTGGTGTCCTTAATGCTGTATTCACCTTGACACTAAAGAGTGTGTGGAAACTTTGGCCTCCCTTAATGTTTGTATAAAAAAGTTTACAGTTGAACAGTGACAACCAGCCCTGGTTTGTATCTTTAAAATGTTGATGTCCTTCAACTGTGAGGTGACTGGTCCAGTAACTGGTCAATGGAGGTTGAACAGAGAACCTATTGTGGATATTAAGGTAAAATTTTAATATTACAATTTTTTGTTTTTTTTCCAGATTTGCCACAACATTATGTCTATTCTTGAGCAAGATGTTCCTGCTCATCATGTTATCCTCGACAAACAAGAGATCTCTATTCTGGACCTGAGAGAAACAGAATGTCTAAAACCCAAATGGATAACAGAAGAATCAAAACTTACACAAGTAAAAGAAGAAGAGAATGAATCAGAACCTCTGCAGTTTGTTAAGAAAGAAGACCGCATTGTGGTAAAGGAAGAGCAAGATACCTTAATGGCAACAGATTCTAGATCTGGTGAAATCAAAGAAGAGCCAGAGGAACTAGAACTGCAACTAACAAAATGTGATTGTCAATCAGAACCTCAGCTGATGACAAAGATTGAGGTTGAAGATCTCAGTCAGGATCATAACCAGTTTGTATTCAAGCAGAAAACTGATACCGTTTTGGTAACCATTTCTGGATCTCTTGTAATCAAAGGAGAACCAGTAGAACTAGACTCTAAACAAGCGAAGGAAGAGGAGCTTGGATCAGGACCTCTGCTGATGGCAAAATCTGAGAATGAATGCATCAGTGAAAAAGAAAACCAGTTTGTACTGAAGCAACAGACTGATGCCATAATCTTAAGGGATTATGATGAAGAAACAGACCACCAACAACCTGAACCAAATGGAAACCAAACCCTCTTTCAGAACATTCCTAAAGCAAAACATCACCAAATAAAGACTTTTGAAGCATCAGGAGCCAGTGGAGATAAACGGCAACAGCAAGGAGGTCAGAAAACCAGAGGTCAAAGCGACAATGTACAGAAAGGGATGAAGGGCAAGAAAATTGACAATGTTAAAAAGTGTAAACGTTGTAAAGTCTGTAGTAAAAGTTTTAAATGCATTTGGGGTTTAATAGTTCACATGAGGACCCACACAGGGGAGAGGCCTTTCTCCTGCGTTACCTGTGGCAAGAGTTTCATTCAGACAAGCCATTTGAGTAAGCACGTGAGAATTCATACAGGAGGACCTTTCTCATGTCCAAGCTGTGGAAAAGGTTTCAAAGAAAAAAGTAGTTTAAAAAGACACATGATGAGTCATAAAGAGAAGCTTCACTCATGTAAAATGTGTGGAAAATGTTTCAATCAAAAAGGTAATTTAACTAAACATCTGAAAATTCATACTGGAGAGAAACCTTTTTTATGTAAAACCTGTGGAAAGGGTTTCAATCAAAAAATAAATTTGGATAAACATGTTAGAAGTCATACAGGAGAGAAGCCTTACTCATGTACAACTTGTGGAAAAGGTTTGAAAGACAAAAGCAGTTTGGAGTGCCACGTGAGAAATCATTCAGGACTGAAGCCTTTCTCATGTGATACCTGTGGAAAATGTTTCAGTAAAAAAAATACTTTGGATAGCCACATGAGAATTCATACAGGGGAGAAACCTTTCTCATGTATAAGTTGTGGAAAAAGTTACAAAGACAAAACCAGTTTGAAAAGTCACATGATGAGTCATTCAGAAGAAAAGCTTCACTCATGTAAAATGTGTGGAAAATGTTTCAGTCAAATAAAATATTTAAATCAACATGTGAAAATCCATAGTGGAGAGAAGCCTTTCTCATGTAAAACATGTGGGAAAGGTTTTGTCACAAAATATAATGTGGATAACCATATGAAAACTCATACAGGAGAGAAGCCTTTTTCATGTAAAATTTGTGGAAAAAGTTTGAAAGTAAAAAGTAATTTGGAATGCCACATGAGAACTCATACAGGAGAGAAGCCTTTCACATGTCGTACCTGTGGAAGGTGTTTTAATCAAAAAAATAGTTTGAAGAGGCACATGGGAACTCATACAGGAGAGAGGTCTTTCTTGTGTACAAGCTGTGGAAAATATTTCAAAGAAAGAAACAGTTTGACTAGCCACATGAGAACTCATACAGGAGAGAAGCTTCATTCATGTAAAGCCTGTGGAAAAGGTTTCAGTAAAAAAGGTAATTTAAATAGGCATGTGAAAACCCATGGAATGTAGAAAACCGTTCCCATGGCATGCTTGTGGTCAAGGAGTCTGCCGTTTTCATTTACTATATGTGACTTGTCGCAAAAGTTTGATTCGAGGAAGCAGTTTAACACAGCCCATTAGTACCTCACACAAATGAGAGGTTTTCACTGTTGTCTCTATGAATTTATCGACATTGTTTTTCTTAAAGCTGCAGTAGGTAACTTGAATAAAATTAACTTTTTGTGATATTTCCTTAAACTGTCCATATGTCCTGAAAGTAGGAAATTAGATTTGTAATCTGTTTTTAAAAAAAGCATCTCAATTGGTCACGCCTACAGCCCCTACTGCGATTTGCAAGAATCCACCGCGCCCGGTAGAAAACAGCCAATCAGAGCCAGAGCAGCGTCTGAAAGGAGTGACATCACACACACCGCGACCCGCCCCTCACTACGCTACGCAACAGCCACTTAAAGAGAAACTGCCTGTACCGCCGCTGCCAGCAAAAAAGAAGATGAGCGAGGAGGACAAAAAAGCTAAGAAGAAAGAAGTTGACCGAGCCCGAGATAAAACGAGGGTAAATATTGGCGTAGCCTTTGAGAGGTGGAGGGAGCTACGGGACCTGAAAGAGTTTGATTCCGAGTTGGCAATGTTTCTGCTTGACAGGTAATTACCCTCGCTTGATTAATATTTGTTTGGTTTTTTGGTGGTGGTATTACAGTAAACCTCCGCAGCGCGTGCGATCATCCGCACACTCACAGCTAATGTTGTCATTTGTGGTTCACTGTTTGGAAATATTCACCAAAGTTTGTTCTCTAAGTCGCGTCAGCTGATTATCTTTGGCAGTTGTTACGCCAGTAGCGCAGCCGAAGGAGGGAGGAGGGCGTTGGAGGCGGGACTTGAGTGCATCGGAGAGGGAGGGGGAGTGATGTGAAGCTTGTTTGGGTTTAAATTTTCAAAGTCTGCTCTCCTCTTAGAGTTACCTACTGCAGCTTTAATGATGTTAGAGGTCTTTACTTTGGGTAAACTTTGGTGTAAGAAAGCAAAATGCTTTAATAATTGCATTTTCTTTTGCAGATGTGCGTGTTAACTTTTAAATCTGTGCCCTCATTGTCAGGCTGGCATTTACATGTCCTGGCCGATTTAGTGAGCTTTTAGCATGACGCACCTTGCATAGATGTGAGGTAATAGCTATGCATGATAATCATCCATTGACTTATCAATATGGACTTGGTCAAGTGAGACAGAGTTGATCTGTTGACGGTCAATGGAAACCTAATAATTGACATTTGGAAAACACAATAAAGGTCAATTTTATTGGATGGCATCCTTTGTACTATAATTCAAAGTTCCTTACTGGAAATCAAACAAATGGATCAAAATGTTTAAAACAGAACATACACGTTAAAACATATTAGATAAGGAAACTTCAAAATCCCAATTTTGGGATGAAACGATGAAAGGAATACTCAGTGATTGATCATTCTGAGAATTCTGCAACAAAACCCTAACTGTTGATGTAGTGGTTTAATAGAGCAAGCCTTTTCTGTAACCATTTAACCTGCTAGATGTGAAAGCATTCAGTGGGGGGGGGGGTATTTGACAGCCACCAATTGTCCCACCTTAAAAGATGAGGTCCGTAATTGTCATCATTGGTAAACTTCAACTGTGAGAGACTTAACAAAATCCATGAAATCATGCATGACTAAAAAAAAGAATTTATTTGTATAATGGTCCTGAAAATATGTATTTGGTCAAGAACAAAAGTTAACCTGAATTCTTTGTAATGTAACCTTGGTTAGCAATGACAGAGGTCAAAGGTTTCCTGTAGGTCTTCACCAGGTTTGCACACACTATAGCTTGTATTTTAAGCCATCCCTTCATGTAGACCTTAAAATTGCTTCTTCTTAAAGATGAAACTGTCATTTAGGCATATTAGTATTATAACATATTCAAATTCAATTCAAATTCAAAATTACTTTATTAATCCCAAAGGGAAATTAAATGTTGTTGTAACTTATTATGCAAGTTCCTTCAAAGATTTGTTGTAGGTGCTGATGGCTGTGGGTAGGGATGATCTCCTGTAGCAGTCTGTAGATCTGAAGAAGCCTCTGACTGAAGACGCTCTGTAGTTGTATGACAGTCTGATGTAGAGGATGCTCTGGATCTATGGCGTCTTCTTTTCAACTCATCAGGGTTTTGTGGCTGTAGTTGAGGTATTATTTGAGCTTTTGTGATGTTAATCAGCTGCTGCCAGTTGTAAACCACCTTGTTGCCATGGTTATGCATCATAACAAATGTCCAAAAATAAAAAGTATCAGCAAAAATCCTTCCAGCTGCACAGCATTCAAAACCAGAGAGAATTCGGTCATGGAGGGACAGAGTGGACCAAATGAACTGTTTTATTCGTATGTATGCATGCATACATACATACACACACACATGTCCATATACATGTTGGCGTTATTGTTAGCTGCTCAGTAGGTGGAGGAAAATAAACTATTACTTACAATAATTTGCTCCGATTCTAGTGCATCTTTTGTAAGCTTAGATAATAGTAATTCAGAAGGTAGATATATTTATTTTAAAGATAGTTAGTAAAATCTCAACTAAAATGATTGGATTAATGTGGACCCCAGGAAGAATAGTGTTCATTATGGTGAAGACTAATGGGGATCCTTAAATAAACAAACAAATAGTTAATTCTGTTCGGGTACCAGCACATTATGATGTTACTGACAATGAGGATGGTGATAAAATGGCAAAAGAGGCTGCAAAAAGAGATCAAGTAGATTTAAATATCAACATCAGCGCTGAAATGAAACGAAAAGCATGATAAAACAAAATGAAGTGAAGATGTCAAAAGTGGTGGGAGGAGGAAAGGACAGGGAGATGGTTTTATTCTATTCAAAGGAAAACAGAAGACGTGAAGGACAGAGAGGACTAGGAGAGAGGAGAAAATAATATCTCCACTTAGATTTTGACACACTGGGTTAAATAGTACTTTATTCATTATAGGAAAACATCAAACAGGGAAATATAATCGTTGTGGAGCAGGGGCATGGCTATGGGTGGCCCACCCACTTTGGAGGAGGGCCCACCCAAATGCCAAATGGCTTTCTTAAAAGCAATTAAAACAAATTATGTATATAATTATTAAACATTTTATGTTTAAGAACGTCACATAAAGTCATCATAAAACAAAACAAAAAACATTTTGATTAACAAGATGTATGCATGGTGGTGATTGGAGATGACATCAAAACTTGCTCTCATTGGCTGTTTTGAATAACATGACATGATGCAACATGACAAAGCTAGGGCTAGCTGTGAGACTGTTTTGCTCATTTTAATGTGTCACAAAATGCAAGTGACATATTTAGAAATGCTAAAACAAATGTATATTTCAAAGTTTTTAAAAACAGAGTGGAGGACCTGGTCACCGATCCCATCACAAACATAACCGGAGAGGGAGGCATCGAATCTGGCACCATCAGACACTCCCCCTAACGACTGACATCATCATCGACTGACAGCGGGACCTGCACAGGACCATTACCTGAAGGATGTTACCCTGCCGAAATCTCCAGAACGCAACCACCAGATTTATCAGAGACTCAGCCAAAACTGAAACGCTTTCCTGGAACTTTGATATCAGGAAAATTACGCAGCTTTTCTTCAAGTTGGTATAGCGACTTTAAGTGGCTTGAATATAGTGTAATAAAGGATGCAATTTTTTTGCAAATGCTGCAGACATTTTCCTGGGGTTTGTCAGGGGCGTCACTTAAACTAAAGCTTGGTTTATACTTCTGCGTCGCGTAGGGCTGAAAGCGTCATGTTGCTGTTTCATTTCCAGACCTGCAGGTGGCAGTAGGCTGGTATCGGTCGGCAAACTCCACAGGGCGGAGTTATTCTGATGTTTGCTCATGTTTGCTTCAGTTCCGGCAAGTGTTTCCTGTTTTAGAACAACGATGGTTGCCGACTTGGTGCAGTGTCTCAACGAGATTGTGGAAGCAGACAAACAAATTATCCTTCTTTTGAACACTTTGCAACGCAAAAATGGCAGCTTCCGCATACATTCAGCAACAAAACCCAAACATCTGGAAATATGTAATCTCACTGACCAATCACAAGGGAGTACTTCTGCATCGCGTCGCCGGTCTCCACGTCGGGTCCGAGGAGGTGCGCGTCAAGGCGTACCCTACCCGAGGGACACGACGCAGAAGTATAAACCGGCCTTAAGACTGTACTGGGGCACAAATAATTCATGAGAGTCCGCAAGGTGTGCAAGACAAAAAACATTCAGCACTTATTTATCATAAAAAAAACAAATGGTTCTTTAAACTATTCAATCATATCAGACTATGTTGTCTAGATATTTGATTAACCACCTGAAATGTACTACGATAATGCATTTGGTCTACTTGTGCACTTTACTCTAGACTTCTAAACCATTACTGATGAAAGCAAAAAGGAGGAGCAATAAATCTTTTTTAAATGTCCATCTCTGAATAGTTCATCAGAAGGCTATGTTTAGTTTTACAGTAGGACAGCGTCACAAACAGTATAGGCTACTTTTAGAGGGCTCTCTCCACAGTATACGTATAAATCATTATTAATCGTCCGCATGTGTGCATGCAGCCTACGCATGGTGTGTGTGTGAGGGAGAGAGCACAAGCTGGTAAACTGTTGCTAAATTTAGGCTACAATGACTCTAAGCATTGAAAAACAGATGCTAATTATGTGGGCAACATTTTCTAACAGTGATCAACTTGTCATTTTTTCTGTCAAACAAGTTGTGAATTTGTTGTAACATTAAAACAGAGGAAGATTTACTCTGTGCTCAAAGTGACGAGCTCCAGCGGTTTCCACTGTGTCTGTGTGTACAACGAAACGCTCAGAACAATCATGTGAACGATTCTCATTGGTTGTTGCGTTCAATCTTACCCAGCAACCGAGGTGCTATTTTCTCTATTTGCTCTCAGTCAACTGGCGTCATACAGAGAAACTCATGCGCATAATAACAGCCATGGAACTGTGGTAAACCGAATGCACGGAGATGCGGGAAACATCCCATTTATTGAGAGAAGCCCTCACCATGTGAAGGTGGTATTAGATATAGTCATGATGTGTGCCAAACAGGACATTCCTCTTAGGCAAGGCAATTTTATTTATGTAGCACACTTTCAACAACGGTAATTTAAGGTGCTTTACATGATTTGGTTATTGAAAAGGAAATAAAAACATAGAATATAACATTGGAAATTTTGAGTAGAAAATTAGCATGAAACACACATAACACATGATACACAATAAAGCAAGAGAGCATGAACAAATTTTATACATATGACATCATTTACTCGAAGGCAATTTTAAACAGATGAGTTTTTAGTCTCGATGTAAAGTTTCAGCAGCTCTGCACTTGTCTACAGGGAGCCAGTGTAAGGACTTTAGAACTGGGGTGATGTGCTCTACTTTCCTGGTTCTAGTGAGGAACACGAGCAGCAGCGTTCTGGATCAGCTGCAGTTGTCTGATTGACTTTTTAGGCAGGAAACACACTTTTAAGGTGCACAATCTTTACCTCCAACATTGACCTGGTGGCTTTGACCTTTTTCTGTCCATCTCTGAGTTTATTTGGCACTTGACAAGCGATAAAGCTAGATTTCCCATGATTCCCCAAAACTGTGGTCACGCACAACCAGAAACGGTACAAAAAAAAAACATTCTCAGCCATTTCACACCATTCAGAAAAACGTGCAGGAATTTATTAGTATTATGAACGAGATTAGAGTATTTGATAGAAAGTCGAGTTTGCCCTGCTCCTTGCATTTGGGCAAGGGCGTCGGTTTGTTTTTAAAATTGCTTGGGACAATAATCATAAACATGAGTGTGGTTTGAAGATTGCTGTGGACAATATATTTATTGTGTATAACTATTCATATATAGGTGTTCACTGCGGTGTAATAACAGGTGTTAAAAGTTCAAAGCCTGTTGTCTTTTATCTTGTTTTTAAAAACGGTTCTGAAAACCATCATTCGACTGTTGTCTGGGAAGGACCATTGTCGTTGTAGCACAGTGTAAAACAGTGTTTGCTACATTAATAATATATTTGCCCCAGAAGAAGAATGAGCAACAAACAAAACAAACCTTGCATTTCCCGTGCAACCCTTTATTTCTTCTTTTTTTTTTTTACATTGACAGAAAAATGCATGCAAGTGCGTCCATCATTTTGACAGTTTACACTTCACATCCCCGAAAACTTGGTGCGGACGTGCAGATATCTTCCACTTTACGCACAGAGTTCGGGTAGCTGAATCAATCAAAAAAAACAGATTCCTATGAGAGCATCATCTCAGACCTGGACACTGTACTCAAAGAATCGCTATCTGAGAGCTTAGCTGACAGCACCATGGAGAGTTAAGGAGGCATTGGCGCACGTAGCTGCAGGGACACACCCATGATTTAAATGAATGGCTGGGTTGGATCGGGTTTGATCTGGAGATAACTGCGGGTTGGTAAATTGGACCAGTGCAGAACCCTGCAGCAATAAACCTTATACTTTTATTGCAATTACAATAGTTTTTTTATTTAAAACATACCTGAGAGAAATTAGATATGCAAGGAGAAATTCGTGGGGAAACAATATTTTTATGCAGTTTTGAAGAAGAACCGATCGCAAAAATTGTTGCATGACTGGAAAACTGGGCTAAAATATGGCATAATTCACACAGTGTGTGCCCACCTTGCCCCCTGGGGGAAGCCCGCACAGACCTGCGCCTTCTGTGCATAAATGCATGGCGCAGGTAACGCTGCATAATTAGAACACCTTGTATTTAAGAGATACGAGTTAATCAGTTACCTGGTAATGCTGTACCTGCTTTTGAATGCGAGTCTTTATTGAAGAATACATCAACCTCTGCAAAGAAAGCTGCAGCATCTGCACAGAATGAAACATGGCTGTATTTTCTACAGCCATGTTTCTTTCTGGATTGGAATATCACTCAGTTTGGATACTGATTGCACAGAAATTGTGCTGGGAGAACAAGTGGATGTTAGATCAGCGCTGGTAAGAAATTCCACATCAGGTTTATAAAAGTTTTCAGGACAAAACTGCCAATCATAAACATTGCCGGGTGTCCCCGGCTAGAATGATGCTTATGCATTTGGGAGACCCAGTAGAACTGTCCTCTCCCGCCCCTCCGTCTTCTCACACCATGTGTTCCATGGTCTGTGCAATGGAAAGCGGATGTGATCATACAACGCCGTTTATTTAATCTGTGGCGCACCGCCACAGATTAAACTCAGACCGCCACAGATTTGTCTGTGTGGGAAACACTGGTATAAAACAGCTGAAGGACATTATTGCGGAAATATAGGCTACTTACTTGTAAAGGGATATTTTCTGGTTCACGGAGAGTTGGTATTGATCCTGGTAAAAGTTTAAGACGATCTGCGAATCCACTGCTGTGTTGTCCCAAGTTAATAAAACATCCGTCAGATAAATGTTTGCCACAAACGTCCACGCGCTTCGGGAGTCGGTCGGGTTCATTCCCTGCATAAATAAAGTCCATCCAGAAGCTTTTCAGTGGGGAGGAAGAGGGGAGGACAGTGTCGATGCGGTCTGGACTCCATGTTGTCGGTTTGTTGTTTGCCTTTTACCGTAGCTCTCGTTGTTTTGGTTGTAATACGCACCGCGGGGGGAGGGACTTGGAGAGTGTAGTTCAGAGAAGGGGGTAATTGGCTGGAACTCAGTGACGACATATGCCGAAACGTGATGTCATATGCCGAACTGCAAAATAGCCCGTTTCTGAGTGCTAATTTCACTATGTAGGCAGACATACCTGGGGACAAAGGAAACACTAATCAGTTGTTTTAACCCCTTAGGGGACATAGGCAGGCTGGGGAAACGAACAAATATGACCAAAAAACTCAAAAAAATGCATATTTCATGCCAGGGGCACTTTAAATGTATCCAACATCCCTGTAATTAATATTGCATTATCCGACCATTTCTGTATTTTCTTTGAAAGTACCATCTCTGCTAAATTATCCAGCCACAGTAAGACCACTATAAAAAAGATATTTCTCGGGGACAGTTCAGTAGAAACCTTTAAACGTATTTACCCTTCCACCGCATCCCCCTCATCTCCCAACTCAAACTCAGTAAACAAACTGGTAGATAATTTCCTTGTGAAACTCTCAGACATCACTGACTCCATTGCTCCAACTAAAGTGAAAGTAGTCTCAGGTAGAAAGAAGTCTCCGTGGGCAAGTAATCCACTGGTACATAGTGAAAAAAGAGAGTGTCGACGAGCCGAGAGAAAATGGCGGAAAACTCAACTCCAGGTTCACTGTGAGATCTACAAAGAGAGACTGAATAGATATCAGCTAACTTTAAAAGATGCTAGGGAATCGTTCTTTTCTGAAATCATCAACAGAAACATTAATAATGCACAGACTCTATTTGCAACAGTGGGAAAGACTAACTAATCCTTTAGCGACAGTAGCCCCTGAACTAAACTCTACCAGGGCCTGCAATGAATTTGCAGCTTTTTTTTGATCCAGAACGCTGCTGCTCGTGTTCCTCACTAGAACCAGGAAAGTAGAGCACATCACCCCGGTTCTAAAGTCCTTACACTGGCTCCCTGTAGCTCAGAGAATAGACTTCTAAATACTTTTACTAGTTTATAAATCATTACATGGCTTAGCACCAAATTATGTTGAAGACCTGTTGTCACGGTACCAACCACCAAGACCACTCAGGTCCTCCAACTCTAGCCTACTAAACATCCCTAGACTCAGAACCAAACATGGAGAAGCAGCTTTCAGCTTCTATGCTCCCCTTATCTGGAACAAACTTCCTGACGAGTGTAGAGCTGCTGAAACTCTGAACTGCTTTAAATCGAGACTAAAAACTCATCTGTTTAGAATTGCCTTCGAGTAAATGATTGATGTCATATTTATGAAATGTGTTCATGCTCTCTTGCTTTATTGTGTATCATGTGTAATGTGTGTTTCATGCTAATTTGCTACTTTTACTTTTAAATTTACAATGTTATAGCACCTTGAATTACCCTGTTGTTGAAAGTGTGCTATACAAATAAAATTGCCTTGCTTTGCATATGAATAATAAAATAAAATAACTTTCATTTAAAATTTTACATCAAATGTATCCTGTTAAAGATACGCTAAGAAGATTTAAAATAAACATGGAAGAGTCTTGTGTCTTTTGCCAATCAAGTAGGGAGACCATTTTTCATTTATTTTATCATTGTATGTACACAAAAAGAATTTTGGTCTGATTTGGAAGAATTTATGATCACAAAATTGAATGTAAATATCAGAATTCATATTTTTGATTTCATGCTATTCCCACTTCTGTCTCCAAAAGTCAGGTGAAGAGGCAGCTGGAAAAACTGAACAGGAACAAGGCTGCAGGTCCACATGGTGTCAGCCCCAGAGTCCTGAAGGCTGTGCAGAGCAGCTCTGTGGGATTCTGCAGCACCTCTTCAACCTTAGCCTAACTCAGAAGAAGGTTCCAGTGTTGTGGAAGACATCCTGCCTTGTTCCAGTACCAAAAAGAACTCACCCATCAGTCATCAATGACTATAGACCTGTTGCCCTGACATCCCACATCATGAAGGTCCTGGAGAGACTCCTGTTGGCACCCCTGAGTAAGCAAACAAGAACGTATCAGGACCCACTGCAGTTTGCTTATCGCTGTGGAGTTGGAGTTGAAGATGCCATCTTCCACCTGCTTCAACCAACCCACTGTCATCTGGACAAAGCAGGCAGCACTGTGAGGATGAAGTTCTTTGATTTCTCCAGTGCATTTAACACAATTCAGCCTAATTTGCTTTGTCGGAAACTCCTGAAGACAAAGGTGGAGACCCTCAACAATCGCCTGGATCAATGACTACCTGACCAACAGACCACAATTTGTGAGACTGAAGAATTGTGTGTCAAACCAGGTGGTCAGCAGCACAGGAGCACCACAGGGGACCGTACTCTCACCATTCCTTTTCACTCTGTACACCTCAGACTTCTAGTACAAATCAGAGACCTGTCATCTGCAGAAATACTCAGATGTATCAGAGATGGACAAGAAGCTGAATACAGAGAGCTGGTGGACCGCTTTGTGACATGGTGTGGAAACAATCGTCTCACCTTGAATGTGAACAAAACAAAGGAGATGATTGTAGATTTCAGAAGAAACAGGGATAAGTCAAACACTGTTTCCATCATGGGAGAAGAAGTGGAGGTGGTTGAGGAGTATAAATACCTCGGAGTTCACCTTGACAACAGACTGGACTGGAGACTGAACAGTGAAGCCATCTACAAGAAGGGACAGAGCAGACTGGACTTCTTGAGGAAGCTTAGGTCCTTCAAGGTTTGCAGCAAGATGCTGCAGATCTTCTACAAGTCTGTTGTGGAGAGTGTAATCTCTTCAGCCGTCATCTGTTGGGGTAGCACCATCAGAGCCAGGGATTTAAATAGGCTAAACAACCCGATAAAGAAGGCTGGTTCTGTTCTTGGGACAACTGTGGAACATCTGGAGATGATGATGCAAAGAAGGATTCTTCATAAAATGAAAAAGAATTATGGACAACCCTGAGCATCCTCTTCATGAGACTGTCATACAACAACAGAGCGTCTTCAGTCGGAGGCTTCTTCAGTTTCGCTGCAACACAGACCGCTACAGGAAATCCTTCCTGCCCACAGCCATCATCATCTACAACAACTCCTTAAAGAATTAATTATATGAGCTACAACAAAACATAATTTCCCTCTGGAATCAATAAAGTATTTTTGAATTTGAATATTTTGAATTACATGGTCTGTCCAAAAATGTAATTTTTGTTATTCAACTGTTTATCATGTTCGGAAAATTCCACATTCATTTCATCTGGACTTTAAATCATATTACAAAACAATAGAACACATGACAAATATGAAGGCTACAAGAACATTTCATCTGTTGAAGGAACTGCATTTTTTATTTTCTGCGTTTCAATATTCAGTATGTTATAACCCTCTGGTCTGTAGGCTACATGGCAATTTTTTGATGTGCAGGTTGCACAGTATTTGTAGTGTTCTCTGTACCTATTGTGTTGTTCATAAAGTTTGAAGAAGAAAAAAAGTCGAAAAGGAGGCAAAACTTCGGGGAGTCGCAATGTTGGCGAAGAGAGGAAGTTACGTAAGATTTGCACATGCGTGGTACCGATCGGGTAGCGACAATAACCTTTTAGCAGAAAGCAGAGCGGAACATCGAGCCAGAACCGGACTTTGGACCGTAAATCTCGATGCATGAAGCCGAACTGCTGAAGCTGAGCTCGGCTCCTTTTTCCCTCCCAGAGACGGAGCCAGCAGCGTTCAGGAGCCGCTGAGGACACAGAGACAGAGGGACAGACAGGGATCCCGCTCGGTGAGTAACTCTGCTGCACACACGGTCCCTCAGCGGCATCATGGCCGCTAACTGCGCTCAGATGAACCGACTCTAACAACTTCCTTTGTATTCATTGAAGCAGCTGATTCTGATGTGGCGGATTCTGAGCCCTGATCAGAGCACAATAACTAGCAGGGACCTCCTGCTGCTACGGAGGATTTATTGGAGACGTAGAAACACATTTCCCTGCAGCAGACTCGTAGGAAAGTAGAGTGAAACGACGCATGCGCTGTACGAAGCGTCCAAGGCCACACGGGGCTGCGTTGTTGTTCCTCAGAAGTTCTCAGCCCTGCTGATGGTCCATGTTGGAGATGTTCTGTTCCAGCCTGGAGACCAGCTGCCCTGCAGGGGTTCTGTCTCTTTAAGGATTTATTTCTATCTGGATCTCCAAAGGAGAACAGAGCTGCTCATTCTGTTTCCTCCATGTTGGTACTGAAAGAATCTAGGCAGGTCTCCGTCTCTCCCCCTCCTTATTTAACTGTTTCTACCAGATTCTTTTATCCGCTCTGGTGGAAATACTCAAAAACTAGAGAAGCAAATACTACTTTGCATTTAATAAACGATCAAGCCATTATACAAAAAGTCCAAAGTCAAGCAAGAGGTATGAAACAGGCCCCTGGCGTTCTTCTTCTCCTCTGGATGAGCAGCCAGCAAAAAAACAGGGTTGCCAACTGTTTCCAACAGAAAGTACCTGAATTTCACCAGATGATGTAACACGCTAATTTGCATGTTAATGATATCACACATGTGCCGGTCTTCATTTTCTCCTCCAACATCCAATGAGATTAAAACCAACTTGCAATAAAAAAACCAGTGTGCTCAGACACGTCAAAGTTAAAGCAGCCACAAAACAGAAAAGGTTTAGAAAAACAATGGGAAGAAAGAAAGAACAGGTAGGTGGCTTAATAACATTCAAAGGAAAGTTGGTATAATGAGGAAAACCAAACAGAAAGGAGGAAATAATTATATGTAGATTTGGTCATATAGGGTTAGACAATAAAGGATTTAAACAGGGAAATGTGACTTTTGTCTTCAAGAAGAGACTGTGGAACATGTTCTATTATTTTGCCTGAAGTTGAGAGAAGGGAACTGGTACAAAATGGTACAAGATATTGAATGCAACTTGACATCCAGCATTTGTACTTCTGAAAAAAAAACTGCTGAGATATCTCAAGAAGACGAAATTAAACGAGATAATATAGTTTGTGTTTTATGTCTTGTAGTACTTTGTAAAAATAAGAAGGGCATGTTTAGTACACATCGAACGCTGCTTGCCAACCGCCATTAAACATATTTTATGGCTTATGGTATTGTTTTCAGTGTTATTTGTTACAAGTTTTATATATTTTAGTTTGAACTCACCTTATATTTTGAACGTTCCTTAAATGCACCACAGGGGTGCGATTCAGGGTAGTACAGATTAGCTTCTACCTTCTTTTTTCCCCTTGAAAGGAGAGGTTTGAAAGATGAAGGCGAGGAACAATGTTTGTGTGTGGCTTATAAAAGAAAGGTCTTTCTTATAATCCATGCAGATTTCTATTTTACTCTTGATTTAATTAGAACATAAAACAACTTTGTTTGTGAGTGGGTGAAATTAACCCAGAAAGGTTTATGATTGGTCAGTCGATGTAGTGTAGATCATGCTGCATGTGCAGATCATTCCCATTCTGAGCAATCTGGAAGGACAGTCTGGATGCAGAACAGGCCGGCTCTCTAATCTACAAGGAATATAGGTGACAATGTTTCACAGAAAATAGCTATGGGTGGTTTCCCCCATAGGTCGAGGCAGATGGCCGCTGGTACTGAATCTGGTTTGGGTTCTGCCGGAGGTTTCTTCCTGTTAAAGGGGAGTTTTTCCTCTCCGCTGTCGCTACATGCTTGCTCAGTATGAGGGATTGCTGTGGTTGGAGGCTGCATCAATGGGACACAACCTCAAGGCAATGACTCGATGCAATCTGCTGAGATTCCTTAAATAGAAAACTAGCTAATACTTTAAACAGTTTGAAATGTATTTAGGCACGTGTGGGGAAAAATGATGTAAACAAAGAATGCTTTCACAAATAGAAGTGTTCATCTTTAATTTCCAGCCCTCAACAAAATGCAGTGAATGAACAAAAGAGAAATCTAATTAAAATCAATATTTGGTGCGACCACTCTTTGCCTTCAAAACAGCATCAATTCCTCTAGCTACACTTGCACACAGTTTTTGAAGGAACTCGGCTGGTAGGTTGTTCCAAACATCTTGGAGAACTAAGCACAGATCTTCTGTAGATGTAGGCTTCTTCACATCCTTCTGTCTCTTCATGTAATCCCAGACACACTCGATGTTGAGATCGGGGCTCTGTGGGGGTCACACCATCACTTCCTGGACTTCTTGTTCTTCTTTACGTTGAAGATAGTTCGTAATGATTGGAAAATGGGGGAAAAAAGTAAAATGTCCTCGGAACGTTTGAGTTGTCCTGGAAAATAATTTCCCTCCTCGTGGGGGAATTCAGCTATATCTACACACAGAGAGCAGACCCCCAACTTTTCATGCTGGTTTTACCTAGATACACAGACCTTAGCGAAGAGGCAGTGAGAACTGAAGACTTGCATGTTCATTTCAACAAAGTTTCTAACGTACATAAATTGAATTCAACAGGGCTAAGTTAATAAATAGAATTATTTTCAGTGGTAACCATTAGGGATGGGCATAATTAATCGACGATCGATTAATTGATCATTAAGAATTTCAATTAAACACTTTACCACACGAGGGCGATGACTAAATATAAAACCTACAGGTCGACTCAGTTCTTGCGAGTTTCTGTGTATTTCAAAAGTAGCATTTTCATGAAGAGGTCGCTGCAAAGTGTGGCGTGGGACCACTTTGACTAAAAAAACAAACAAAAAAAAGTCTCGGTTCACTGCCAACACTGCGAAGCTGTGTATAACTACTTGAACGCACTTCCAACCCTGGTTAGAAGCGGAGCATCCTGCTCTTGGTCTCAACCTGGCATCAAAGTCGGTGTTAGCACGGAGGAGCCCTGATGCACAACGAGCAGAGAAACTTACCCACCGATTACTTTCTGAGGGTCGCTCCGCCACCCCTGGATTGCACCCCTACAGACTGGTGGAAAATGAATTAAACACGATTCCAGAGGCTTGCCAAGTTAGCATGGAGGTATGTGTATCACAGCGACGTCTGTCCCATCACAGCAGGTGATCTCGGCGCTGCAGGTCAGACGCCACAGCAGCCTGGTGATCGTCAGTCTGGTCACCAGGCTGCTTTCGTTACTGACCCCAGCGCATGTTAACATGCTCATCTTTCTCAACAAAAATCTGTAGACTCATGCTAAAGTTATGTATAAGTTGCGGTTTCTTTTTGTGTGTCTTTTTTACTCTGTTAATGAGCCTAATTAATTGTTACACTGATCTCTCTCATCCTCTTTCTCGACTCTTTTTGCCAAATGTAACAGAAAACGATCAGACCTATAAGTATTATATTTTTTTATGAAGTTATTGTTTAACATGACTGTTTTTTTTACTTTTTTGGAGAATAAAAAAAATATGAGCATCACTTGTGTTAATGAGTGCCGTCTTTTAGCTGTCGGCTCCGCTGCTTATAGCGCATATTTTCTTTGTGCAACTACTGTGAATTAATTCCGTTTAACATTCAAAAGAGGTGTCCCACTTGTAATGAAGATCTCAATGAGGAAACGCGCTATTTTTCTATTCTCACTGCATTTTAATATAGCCTATGTACACAGAATTTTAATATAAAAATATCAATTATTAATCGAAAATCGATCGTTAATTCCCCCGATGATTGATGAAGACAGTTTAGTCGAATTCCCATCCCTAGTAACCATACATTCATCATAGCAATGCTACATAAAAGCCAGACTAAAAAGGTAGCTAGTAAACAATAAGTACTACTTATCTGAGAGTTAGAAAACAATATTTTTCAGGTTCAATATGATTGTGGTGCTAGTGAGATTTATTAGCCTAGTCTAACTGTGAAAAAACCAGTAAAGTGTGATGTGGTGTGTACAAATCAAGTAAAGCACCTCGAATTACCCTGCTGTTGAAAGTGTGCTATACAAATAAAATTGCCTTGCCTTACAGTAAGTAAGATTTATTTTAGAAGAGCGTTTTAATTGAAATTACATTGCTTTGTTTTATATTGACCTTTTTGCACTGCAGGATAGGATTTGAATTTGATATTTATGTTTTTGATTTATTTTTGCAGTGATTTTCATTTTTACTTCAAGAATGCAGGTGTCAGATGTACTAAGTCAACTGTAAGTAAACAGATAAACTAAAAGAAATTGTTTTGTGATAGATTGAACATAAAATATTTTGTGGAAAAAGTACGAGGGGGAGATGAACGTTTTAAGCAATCTGGTCAAATGTTCAAAATATAAGGTACAATTGTAGAAAATGACACTTCTCCGAAGCTTGGGATATACGATAAATATACCGGTATTTTACCTTTGTCAGAATATTTTACTTCAGATCCATTTTATACATCAGTTGGCCAGGTGGATTTAGCATTTAATCACTTTTAGCTTTACAAAAGGTATATCCATTTCAGCAATATAATTGACAAAAAACAGTTACAAAGATTTGACCAATAAAAATAATGTAGAGTCAAAAACGCATAACTCATCCATTTATGCCATTATGTGTACCAGCTGCATAATGTGCTTTGGTGCGAGCAGATGCAATTAATTTAAAAGTCCGATAATAGTTAATATTTTCTAACGTTAGTTACTGATTGTGAATACAGCTTGACTGTGAGAGTTTCGCCTTTTAAAGTGGTATCAGCACGCAAAATAGCAGTGTATGAACTAAATTAGAGAATAACTTCTGGTTTAGTTGTGTTGTATTGCAAGTAGAGGAAAGCAGGTGGCATTGTGAAAGGCAACAGTCTTTGCACAGCCCTAGTTGTGATAACTTGATTTGTGCTGTAGCAGCTGAAAAATCATTTCAAGAAAAGAGAGGGAACCCTGCAGCAGTCTAAATCCAACGCTGTTTAGATAATGTTTTCTCTGCAGAGATGTTTTGCACCACAGAAGATCTTAAAGTTAAAAAAAAAATGTATTGGGCTGTCCATCTTAATGCTATTTTTTTCCACTGTCGTTGCAGGCTCGGTTGAGGTTTCTTGTTGGAGTCCTGTTGCCTCCTTGTTTTGTGCCATCCTCCACTGCTTCAGTAGTTACATCTTGCTTGCTTCAGCTCTCTGGTAAGAAGATAACTGGTGTGAAACATGATCATTTATAAAGTGGCCATGATTTTGAGATTGTATAAGTTTTAGACACCAGAAAGGAGATTTGCTAGTAATCTTTTTTTTATTCTATGAAAGAGTTTCTTTCTGAGGATATTTCACAAAACTACTTATCTATGTGAAGTTTTTTTTATATTCACCTTTTCTTGTCCAATGATTTGCTTCTCCCTTCAATTCACTGCTCACTCTAAGGCGCAAACAGTATTCCAAAGAAAGTCATCATTTACAGCATACACAGTTTATACAATGGATGACGTGACTCGAAATTACAATTAGTTATAAAGAGGTGGGGGCAATCTATGATTTAGATCCCCCTTTGGTGGATAATAAAACACCCTTTGTCTTATTGTCTCTGCCTTATGTTAAAGGGGCTATATGCAATTTTCTGAAATTTAAACTCGCGACTGACCCCATGTGGCCAAAAACGGAACTGCTCTTTTTTTCTGCTCGCTCTCGCAGCGCGCGCTCGTACGTAGGTCGCTCTCAATCTTCGATCTTTTTCGGGCACTTGTCAGGGGTTTAACTTTTTTTGTCTTATGTGGAGTTACTGTTTGTGTCAAAGTTGTCCTTGGTCTCTTCTGTGTATTTGCTCAATCCATTGAACTGCTTGCGAGTGCTGACTAGCGGTGGTGGCAGAGTGATCTCAAACATTTAACATGAACGCGCTTGACGTCACATCCGCAGACAGCGCGGGAAAATCCGACCCGACAGAAAATAGAAAAAATTGGATACAGGCTTATAGGTGCACCCACTGTGAACTGACAAGGTGTCAGTATACTCATCAGGAGATGTTTGAGTCATCAATGGTCAAATAAAAAAACCATTGTTACGTTTATTTTGGCGAAAAAGTTGCATATAGCCTCCTTAACCTTTATCCTTTTCCTTCTTTGTAATTCCTGTCTGGTGCTCTGTAATTTTCTCTTATCCCCTCCCTTATCTGGCCAGTCACAACATGTTTAGCTTCACATTGTCATTCAACCAGTGGTTGTCCAGACTGCGAAATGAAAGCATTTTGGGGGAAACCTGGTCTGATCCAGAGAGATGGTAAGGTAAATCTGGCTAAATTTAATAATTTACCAAAATGTTGAAAATTCAGTTCAGGGAAGCGGCGTCCTAGTTTAACACACCTTGCTATAGCTTTTGTACTGTTACCCATCAATTACCCATTGTGACAGTGGCTTTCCCCCAGCCATAATAAAATAAATTAAAAAACATATCTCGGCAAAGTAAATCATGAAAAATTCACAAAAATAAACATGACTTTGACCAAAACAAAGCAAATAAATATGGTGTATTGAACATAAGATCTGCCTTCTTTTAATTGGTTAGTTCTTGATTTCATTTTTGCTAATCAGACTGATTTAATTGGTCTCACAGAAACCTGGCTGCAGCAAGAGTATAATGTTAGTATAAATGAGTAAACTGAAGATAAATGGCAACCATACTTCAGTCGATTTTATTAATTAATCCCAGAGTAAATAATAGCTGTGGTTCTTTGGAATATTTGACCCTTAGTTTTTCTCATTCAATTTTCAAATCCCTAAAGCCACTTTTAAACTACACTTTTTTTTATCGTCTCCCACACACTTACTTTTAAGCCCCTTTCAAACAGGCCATGAAAAACTGTGTTTTTCCGGAGTTCGTCCGTCTGAAAGTCTGAAAGCAATCTTCCGGACTTTGTCCAGATACCCTTTACCGGTAATTTTATGGATGAAGACCTAGTAACAAGAGTGGACATTTTGCGGTTTGGTGTTTGCATTCAGATTTTCTCAAGAAATGTTCTGGAAAAGCTGGAGGGGTGTTGGGCGGTGGGGAAAAGGGGAGAGGGGCAGGGAACACTGTGAGCGCAACACATTGATGACGTATAAATGTCACGTGAACGGCAGTGCATAAGAACACGGCTTCTTCAGCTTCTTCATCTTAAGCGTTTCCATGTGTGCAAAATTGCACACATCAAAAAGACGAGCACTGTGAGTAGATCTGCTGTTTCGTCGGCCATCTTTGCAATAAACCCTTTGTTTGGGGAAATGACATGTATGCCGGCGGCACTAAGTTTAAGTCATATCTACACACAACCCCCCACTCCCCCGCACCCCCCAGACATTCATCAGGATCCTGTGGTACATTTTTGCTGTGTGAAAGCAGCCCAAAGGTAATGTTCTGGAAAAAAGTGCTGTATTTGAAAACACAACTCCGGTTAAAGACCGGATGGAGTTGTCCGCAAATATTCCAGAACTTCTGTCTGAAACGGCTTTAATCTTTTAGAGGAGATGGTGGATTTCTTATCTGCTTTAGGGTTAAATACTGATTATTTGATTATTTTAGTATTTAACGGACTAAACAATATTGTAAGGTTGTGCATCAAACTCATTAGGATAGGTTTGGCAGAGCTCCCCCAGCTACACAGATTAAGGGTCACGAAGAAGGCTAAAGCCAAACAACCCTATTCACAATCATTACAGGTTGCTGCCCGCAGATATATTAAATGCAATACAAAAAGGTACTAACATTTGTCTCTGTTAAGTGTCAATAATAAGCAAACGAGTAAAAGGTCTCGCCCCATCCAGTTGTTCTAACGGTGCGTTCACACTAAAGCGTCAAAAACGCGTTGCATGCCAAAGTTGGACGCTTGAACATTCGCACCTCAACACGCATCCAAAGCGAATTGGACGCCCGTCAAAATGGTATATTTTGACGCGTCGAGCTGCGTCAAGCCAGAAATACGCACCTTGTGGGAGGAGCTAGTGCCAGACGGTCTCCTCACTTATATTCCTCCAAGCGAGCTCCTTTTTATTCCTGTCTCTGTAGAGAAAGCAGCTGGTGTCGTATAGCTCGGGGTGATTAGCCGCCATTATTAGTATTTCCTCCATGTTGAATGAATGAATTTAACTGGACCTCACACCGTGAACTTGGTCATAGCATCACGTGACAACACGTCACCAGGCTCCTGATTGGTTGAAGCGCCGCGAACTGAGGCCGAAATGCGTTTTTGTGACGCAAATCTGCTTCTGACGCGACGTGGAAATCCTGACGCACGTCACCACGCTTCTACATTGACTTGATGTGTAAACCTGACGCCCATGGCGCTTCAAACGCATTCGGTGTGAATGCACCGTAAGACTGGGGGGATGACAACATCATCAACACCTCTACCTGCCTAGTAGTAGAGACACACAAATTGTAAGCTGAAATTATAATGTGTATTTTGTTTTCTCCTTCCTCAGATTTGCCAAAGCATTATGTCTATTATTAAACAAGATGTTCTTGTTCAACACTTCATCCTCAACCAACAAGAGATTTCTGTTTTGGACCTGGGGGAAACAGATTCTCTAAAAACTGAAGAGAGAGCAGAGGACCTAGAACTAACAACACAAGTAAAAGAAGAAGCAAATGGATCAGAACTTCTGCAGATTGTAAAGGTAGAAGACCACAGCGTACTCAAGCTAGAGATGGATACCTTAGTTGGATCAGATTCTGAATCTCTTGAAATCAAAGAAGAACCTGTAGAACTAGAATTGCAACAAATAAATGACGATATTGTTCAGTCGGGATCTCACCAAATGTTAAAGGTTGAGGCTGAAGACACCAGTCAGGATGACAAACAGGATGTCCTGAAGCAGGAGACTGATAACACAATGGAAACTGTTTCTGCAACTGTTGGAATGAAAGAGGAACCAGGAGAACAAGATGCTCAACAAGTGAAGGAAGAAGAGTATGGATCAGAACCTCAGCAGATGGTAAAGAAAGAGGCTGACAACATTATCCAGGATGTGAAGCAGGAGACTGATAACACAATGGAAACCGTTTCTGGAACTCTTGAAATCAAAGGGGAACCAGGAGAACACGATGCTCAACAAGTGAAGGAAAAGGAGCCTGGATCAGAACCTCAGCAAATGGTAAAGAAAGAGCCTGATGACATCATCCAGGATGTACTGAAGCAGGAGACTGATGCCTTAATCCCAACAGCTTCTGCTAAAAAAAACGTCCAGCTAAAACCTGTACTGGATAGAAACCAAATCAACTTCCATGAAGCAGAGCATCTTCACGAAATAAATTCTCTCAAAGTCTCAGGATCCAACAGAGATGAACAACAACAGAAAAGAGCTCAGAAAACCAGAGGTGATGATGTAGAGAAAAGGATAAAGGGCAAGAAAATGCCCAAAGATAAAAAATGTAAGCAGTGTAAAGTGTGTAGTAAAACTTTCAAACGCAGTGAGCATTTAAAAGCTCACATGAAAAGTCACACAGGAGAAAAGCCGTTGTCATGTAGAACTTTTGGGATCAGTTTCAGTTCCAAAGGTAATTTGAATTGCCATAAAAAATCTCACACAGGTGAAAGATCTTACACATGTCAAACCTGTGGAAAAGTTTACTGTCTAAAAAGTAGTTTGAATAGGCACATGAAAACCCATACTATTTCTCAAAGAAAACAAATGAATAGCCACATGAGAAGTCACACAGGTGAGAATCCTCTCTCGTGTATAACCTGTGGAAAATCTTTCTCACTGAAGCAAAATTTAAATAGGCACATAAGAAGTCACTCAGGTGAGAAGCCTTTCAAATGTATAAAGTGTGGAAAAGAGTTCACTCAAAAAAATTGTCTACTTTTTCACATGAGAAGTCACACAGGTGAGAAGCCTTTCTCATGTGTAACCTGTGGAAAAGCTTTCAGTAGAAAAAGTACTTTGAAAAGGCACATTATAAGTCACACAGGTGAAAGGCTTTTCTCATGTATAACCTGTGGAAAAGGTTTTTATCTAAAAGATGCTTTGAATAAGCACATGAGAACTCACAGAGTTAAGCCTTTCTCATGTATAACATGCGGAAAAATTTACATTAAGAAAGGTAGTTTTACTAAGCACATGAGAAGTCACACAGAGGAAAAGCCTTTCAAATGTATTACTTGTGGAAAATCTTTTACACTGAAACAAAGTTTGGATAGGCACATGATTAGCCACACAGATGAAAAACCTTTCAAATGTATAACCTGTGGAAAAGGTTTTGCTCAAAAAACTAGTTTGCATTTCCACATGAGAAGTCACACAGGTGAGAAACCTTTCTCATGTATAACCTGTGGAAAAGCTTTCAGCAGGAAAGGTAGTTTAAATAGGCACATGAGAAGTCACACAGGTGAAAAGCCTTTCCCATGTATAACCTGTGGAAAAGGTTTTTATCTTAAAAGTGTTTTGAATAGGCACATGACAAGTCACACAGTTAAGATTCCTTTCTCATGTATAACCTGTGGAAAAGCTTTCAAATGGAAAACTAATTTGTATGTACACATGAGCACTCACACAGGTGGGACTCCTTTCTCATGTAAAACCTGTGGAAAAGCTTTCTGTCTAAAAAAGAATTTGGCCAGGCACATGAAAACGCATACAGACGAAAAGCCTTAAAGCATTTCCTTGGAAACAGTTCAGTTGAAACATTTAAATGAATTTGCTCTCCCACACCCCCCTTCATCCCTTAACTCCAAAGCAGTAAAAAAAAAAGCTGGTAGATAACTTCTTTTAAAATTTCAGACATGGATTCATGGTGGGTTTACGCACAGTTACTTCCTGGTTACAATAAGCCAGCCCCATCACTTCCAGCTCATAACTGTCCCAACACAGTCTGAACAAAATGGCATTTTATACCCGCTGTGTTCAAGACCAGCCGCACATCACCGTAGAAGATCTCCACCAGATATTTCAAAAACGTCTGCGAGCAAGCGGGTGAAGGGCTTTAAGCTGTATATAACCAACTTAATTCACGACTATGAAGGTACGTGTTTAGCTAACAGTGGTAGCTCGGAGGTACCATCATGAAAAGACAGTGAGACATGTTAATATGTTAGTCTGATCAGGACATTAACAAGGACAGCTTAACATTCAATTATGAATATTAAGCCCACATTAAGCACAGGAATGTACTTGTATTGTTCTTTGTGATAAACGTATTGCTACTTGTGTTTTCTTAGGTTAGTACTAGCTGTATTTGCAAAAAAGCCACAACTGCTTCTCTTTCTAACTCTTTCCAACAAGAGTAAGACAGGAGAAGTGACTATGAGGGCAAGCTGCTTCAGATCCATGAAGAAGAGCGAGACGCCACATACTTACACCGAGAGAATAGTTGTTCCAATAAAATAAAACTGGAAAGGCGCCGGGCTTTAGCCTCCTCCTTCCTCACTCGACTCTTTAACTTCCTGTACTGCATAAGTTTAGAGAGATGAAGTCTTCCCCTCCAATTTTCACAATCCATCTTTTTCGTAGTTCTTCGTCCGATGGAAATGTATACAAGCTGACCGCTGAAATATATTTAGCTGAAGAGGTGCACAAAGGAACACAGCTGTGTTCAGCTGTCAACCCTTCACGCCGCTGAAGCTTGTAAGGCTTTGTCTCATACTGCTATATTATACTAGTATATTGTTATACTATACTGAGCTTATCTTTTGTCGCAATTATAAGCAATATCTCATTCCTCTATTTACCTCAGTGCTGCACTTTACCCCCACGACGCTTCCCACAGACATAGCTGGAAACACTTTTACTGGCTTATTGAAAACTGGAAGTTCTAAACTCACTTTGCTTAAAGCCCATTGCTCCAACTAAAGTGAAAGTAGTCTCTAGTAGAAAGAACTCTCCCTGCACTAGAGATCCACTAGTACAAAAAAAGCTAGTGTCAACGAGCCAAGAGAAAATGTCGGAAAATGGTAGATTCCCCGGATTTACTGTGAGATCTGTAAAGACGGACTCAACAGATGTCACTTAACTTTGAAAGATGCAAGGGAATCATCTCATCTCTAATCTTCCATTCAACAGTGAGAATACTGAAAAAGCTGTTTGAACAGTTAAATACCTTCCTAACAATGACTAACTGTTTTGATGTTTTTCAGTCTGGAGCACTGAGACTGCCCTTGCCAAAGTTTTCAATGTGTTGAAACTACTTTTGATTACTAGGCCTGTGCCGCTTACAAATCATGTCACGGAGTTTTCGCACCACTTTGCTATGCTGAGCCCGCCCATGTCCTCCCCCACTGCAGCATTCCTGAGACAGTAATGGAAACACAACCAGGCTGTTCTGGGCCGGGCTAACCCAACACGGTTTCAGACCAACCGACCCCGGTGGAAAAGGGGCTATAAAGAACATTAAAACGTACTACAGTTATGACAATCCAGCTAAACTCAGCAAAAAAGAAATGTCCCTTTTTCAGGACTGTGTATTTCAACAATAATGTTGTAAAAATCCAAATAACTTTACAGATCTTCATTGTAAAGTGTTTAAACAATGTTTTCCATGCATGTTCAATTAACCATAATCAATTAATTAACATGCACCTGTGGAATGGTCGTTAAGACCTTAACAGCTTACAGAAAGTAGGCATTTAAGGTCACAGTCCTAAAAACGCAGGACACTAAAGATACTTGTCTTCCGACTGTGAAAAACACCCAAAGAAAGATGCCCAGGGTCCCTGCTTATCTGCGTGAATGTGCATTAGGCATGCTGCAGGGAGGCATGAGGACTTCTGATGTGGCTAGGGCAATAAATTGCGATGTCCGCACTGTGAGACGCCTAAGACAGCGCTACAGGGAGACAGGAAGGACAGCTGATCATCCTCACGGTGGAAGACCACGTGTAACACCTGCACAGGATCAGTACATCCGAATCTCACACCTGTGTGACAGGTACAGGATGGCCACAACAACTGCCCGAGTCACACCAGGAACACACAATCCCTCCATCAGTGCTCAGACTGTCCGCAATAGGCTGAGAGAGGCTGGACTGGGGGCTTGTATGCCTGTTGTAAGGCAGGTCCTTACCAGACATCACCAGCAACAACGCCGCCTATGGGCACAAACCCACCTTCACTGGACCAGACAGGAGTGGCAAAAAGTGCTCTTCAATGATGAGTCATGGTTTTGTCTCACCAGGGGTGATGGACCGATTCGTGTTTATCGTCGAAGGAATGAGCGTTTCACCGAGGCCTGTATCCTGGAGCGGGATCGATTTGGAGGTGGGGGGTCCGTCATGGTCTGGGGCGGTATATCAGATCACCATCGGACTGAGCTTGTTGTCATGGCAGGCAATCTCAATGCCTTGTGGTACAGGGAAGACATCCTCCTCCCTCATGTGGTACCCTTCATGCATGCTCATCCAGACATGATCCTCCAGCAGGACAATGCCACCAGCCATGCTGCTCGTTCTGTGTGTGTTTCTGCATGACAGCAATGTCAGTGTTCTGCCATTGCCAGCGAAGAGCCCGGATCTCAATCCCATTGAGCACGTCTGGGACCTGTTGGATCGCAGGGTGAGGGCTAGGGCCATTCCCCCCAGAAATGTCCAGGAACTTGCAAGTGCCTTGGAAGAGTGGGGTAACATCTCACAGCAAGAACTGACAAATCTGGTCCAGTCCATGAGGAGGAGATGCACTGCAGTACTTCAAGCAGCTGGTGGCCACACCAGATACTGAGTGGTACTTTTGATTTTGAGCCTCCCTTCATTCAAGGAAATATTATTCTATTTCTGTTAGTCACATGTCTGTGAAACATTTTTAGTTTATGTATTATGGTGTTGACTCTTTGTGTCCATACAAATATTTGCACACATTAAGTTTACTGAAAGTAAAAACAGTTGAAAGTCAGAGGACGTTTCTTTTTTTGCTGAGTTTATTAATTAATCAAAAGGAACTCTGAATAGATGGATTCTTAGCCTTGATTTAAAGGAACTGTGTTTCAGTAGCTTTGCAGTGGTGTGGAGGTTTGTTCCAGGTAAGAGAAGCATAGAAACTGAAAGTTGCTTCCTCATGTTTGGTTTTGATTTTAGGGATGATGAGTAAACTGGAATTAGAGGACCTGAGTGGTCTGAGGAGTTGGTATGACAACAGATCTTCAACTTTGGTCCTAAACCATTCAGTGATTTATAAACTAGTAAAAGTATTTTGAACTTATGATTTTATTTCTGTTTATTTCTATTCTCTGATTCTGAGTCTATTCTCTCTTTTACTGTTGTCCTGGGGTTGATTTGCACATTTCGCTAGTGCTGTGTCCTTTGTGTCGAGGCTTCCAAGCCTGTGTCAAGTAATTTTGGAGGATTTCTGTGAAGCATGCTTCGAGGCTTGTGTTGCTACATATACAGTGACAATCAAGGCCTCACTAGCCGACTGTACCACGTGAGTGATTCGTGAACCAGGTTGCCGGTTTGCTTGTGAATTAAAACATAAGAAGCAGCAAAGATGTTGCTGTTTCTCCGTCACATTTTGTTGCCTTAGAATTGTATCGCTTGTGTGTTTGGAATCTAGTTGAGCATCATTTTGATAAGCGTGACAATAAGATAAGATTTTCTCAAAGTAATACAGTACAGACCAAAAGTTTGGACACACTTTCTCATTCAATTGAATGAGAAAGTGTGTCCAAACTTTTGGTCTGTGCTGTGCATAATCAGAAACAAAACAGTCAAAAAACAACACACTAGATCTTCTGTTCTTTTTTCTAATCTCTGGTGTTTTGAAGTGTGTGTTGTGTTAAAATTGACTTTGAGCTAACAAAAAGACCTCATGTATGCTGACCGTCATAGAGCCCAGTATGAAAACAAAAAGACTAACCCAGGTGGACCAAGCTTGAGTGACTCATTTTAGGATGCAAACATTCACCCATGGTAACACTGGAAGACTGCAGAATCCCCTGGTGTGTATGACAGAAATTATTAGCCCAACTTTCATTAACTTGCTGATGCTTACCGCCCCCAATCACTTCAAAACAGAGGAACTGCCTAAAGCCAGGCACAGCGGAAAAGTTTTTATTTTTAAGTACAAATAAATACATTTAGTCCCTCGTGACATAAGCACAATTTCCCAATAACACAAGCTCATTGACAAAAAAAAACTCTTGTTAGTTTCCACTTTTTCTTTTGTACCAGACATTGTATCATAATGACAGATTAAAGGTCCTATATCATGCAAAATCAACATTTTGGAGCTTTTAACCATGTTGTAATGCAATTTTCTTATAAATAAAAAAAACGCCAGAGTGGTTTTTGGCTTAATTCACGCATTTCTCAGTAATCCTCCCAAGTCCAGCACTCTGAGCAGCTGCACTGCCCTCTCCTGAAAAACGACTGACTCATGACATAGTGGCGTGTTTTACGTAACTGTGTCAAACCAGGAAGTGCTCGATGTGTCTGTGCCACCCCTGCAGATTAAACACACACGCCCCCTTTTTCACAGGTGCGAGCTGCAAGAGTCCGAAGAAAGACAATGAGAGCCACCTTTTTTATAGTACTGTACTTTCTAAACTGGCTCGGCGAAACTGCGCATTTGGCTGCAAGAATTACAGGACTTTATTCAATATTCCAAAAGAACAGCCCAATCGCCAGGAATGGCTGGAATTTCTTTCTGGAATTCCGCATCTAACCAGCTACAACATGTTTGTATGTGACCGCCATTTCACTGATGTCTGCTTTCCGAACCTTGGCCAGTACCAAACCGGACTGTCGGAGAGATTAACTCTTGCAGCCGGATCAATTCCAACAATACAGACGCCTGATGGAGTGGCCAGAGCAGTAAGTAAACGCTAGCCACATGCTAGTACTAATGTGTGTTAGCCATTTATGAAGCTGCATATGTGAATTTATAGCTCAGTTGTGAGGTTACTTTGTTGATGTGTTGCATCTCAGAATTATTCTTAATTTTGAAGAAAAAGGAGTTAGGTTGTGTGAATAAATTATCACAGAAGTGCTACTTGTCACCTCCACATTGGCTTTCTAATTTTCTGCCCAACTGTTATGCTAATTATGTGCACTGTTAACTCAAAACCAGTTCAGTGAACTATGAATTTAAATTGAACCGATCTTCGACGCACACAAAAACTCAAAGTAACATTAAAGAAAAAATACAGGAAATACTACAGTCAGCAAAGTTGCTGTTTCTGCTGTTACGTTCTTGCATTCGGGTACAACACACCCGGGCCGTGCTGCAAATAACACCCGTGGCTTATCCACCCTGTTCTGAACCTCATTTTCAGAAGTGAGAACGTTTTAAAAATACAAACGTGGCTAGAAAGATCTGCTAGCTTCAGCACTCAGTCACTGGGCTTGGCTTTTTACTTTAATAAATGTATGTAGGCTTTGGCTTGCCTCAGATCTCCACCATTTCGAAGACTTCTGAGTACGTAGCTGTGGTCACATTCATGGCCTTGCATCATGATTTGATCCCGTCTCTTTACTCATAACCTGTGATACGAAGATGTAATTTACTCATCTTTAATTCCAAAAAACCATTTAACTACTGTAAAAGTTGAATCAGTTTGTTTTTTTGCAGGATTGACTTTGTTGCTACTTTTGATTACATTGACTATACATTTTTTTTGTTCATTATACTTTTTGGGTTTTCAGTGTGTAAGTGAGAGGGGGTACTTGCTGTGACAGAAAAACGTGGTGTACGTCTTAAATAGCGGTTCTTAGCCATAATTCTTCCCAGAAAATTATGTAGAAAGTTACACATCTGTCTTCTCACTGTTTTCAAGGGCACATCCCAAGAACCACCCAGCCACAGAGGGCACACTGGATGTCATGCTGCACCATTGAGCACTCCTTCTGTAAGGTCTATAGGTGTACAAACTACTGCCATGACTTCTGTGTTCACCAGAACTGTTTCTACACAGTTATCTCTAGGCACCCTGAAGCTACACCACGTAAGAAGTAAAGGTATGTTAATATTAAAAACAGAAGACTATACCATATTCAACAACAAGAAATACAGTACATTACATTGTTTAAAATAATAGTAAAGTAGCTTGATAGACTTTTTTTGTAAAAGTCATCTTCAACATCTCTGAGATGAGTCACATTTATGAATGGACGACGATGAGAAAAAGAAATGTGAAAAAACAAATGTTAAAAAAATATTTTTTTTTCACATGATGTTGAATTGACTTCATGTGAGTTATTAGAGGATGATGTAATGAAAAGGATGTGGGCTTTTTTTTTCTTTAACGCACAGCTTCTCTGTATGAGCATATGATTTTAAATTTTTTTTTCTCACAGGTGCACAGGCTGTAACCACTACTATCGAAAAAAGTACAGAGACACAACAACACTGGCTCAATATGTCATCAACCACAATTAAAACCTCAACTTCTGGATTAGGTCACAGACCTTCAAAGAGACCAAGACTGGAGGAGGAAGAAGAGCAGGAGGATGATGTGGAAGACATGGACATTGCAGATATACTCCCACATGACTCAACATATGAGCCAGGAGCCTCTGCAAAAGCCACCTCTACGACAGCTGCCTCAATTATAGAGGTGTCTGAAGGGATGTATGTATTTCTGTAACTTTTATACTTTTTATTTATGCAAATTAAGTGTAAATTCTAATTTTTGGTTTCCATTTTACATAGTGACAAAGAGCCAACAGCCGTGAAAGATGCCAAATATATTGTATTTGAGAGTAGCCTGAGGGAGATTTTTGATACCTGTCCAGTCTGTAAGTGCCCCTGCAAAGTCGACAAAAGAAAATGTGGGACTTTTGTTTCATTCACACAGAAGTGTCCACATTGCCAGTATAGCCGGAATTGGCAGAGCGGTCCTATAATTGGAAGCACTCCAGTTGGCAACCTCCAACTTTCTGCCGCTGTGTATTTTTCCGGGGGATTCAGTTCAGGAACTAGCTCAGCATCCCCCTCTCCTGTTCCCAGCCAAACAGACATCCCACTCTCCTCTGATCAACAGCTTTCCTGTTACATCTCGGATGTTTTATCCTTGACCTCAGCCATGGACCCTTCTGATTTCACAAGTTTACCTTCAACCAAGTCAGGAAATGCTGCTACCCCCTTTGCCTGTCTCCAAAAGTCAGGTGAAGAGGCAGCTGGAGAAACTGAACCGGAACAAGGCTGCAGGTCCAGATGGTGTCAGCCCCAGAGTCCTGAAGACCTGTGCTGAGCAGCTCTGTGGGGTTCTGCAGCACCTCTTCAACCTTAGCCTAACTCGGGAGAATGTTCCAGAGAGCTGGTGGACCGCTTTGTGACATGGTGTGGAAACAATCGTCTTACCTTGAATGTGAACAAAACAAAGATGATTGTAGATTTCAGAAGAAACAGGGATAAGTCAAACACTGATTCTATCATGGGAGAAGAAGTGGAGGTGGTTGAGGAGTATAAATACCTCAGAGTTCACCTTGACAACAGACTGGACTGGAGGCGCAACAGTGAAACCGTCTACAAGAAGGGACAGAGCAGACTGTACTTCTTGAGGAAGCTTAGGTCCTTCAAGGTTTGCAGCAAAATGCTGCAGATCTTCTACTAGTCTGTTGTGGAGAGTGTAATCTCTTCAGCCATCATCTGTTGGGGTAGCAGCATCAGAGCCAGGGATTTAAAAAGGCTAAACAACCTGATAAAGAAGGCTGGTTCTGTTCTGGGGACGACTGTGGAACATCTGGAGATGATGATGCAAAGAAGGATTCCTCATAAAATCAAAAAGAAATTATGGACAACCCTCAGCATCCTCTTCATGAGACTGTCATACAACAACAGAGCGTCTTCAGTCGGAGGCTTCTCCAGTTTCGCTGCAATACAGACCGCTACAGGAAATCCTTCCTGCCCACAGCCATCATCATCTACAACAACTACTTAAAGAATTAATTATATGAGCTATACCAACACTTAATTTCACTCTGGAATTAATAAAGTATTTTTGAATTGAATTGAATTGAAACGGAAACGCCTGCAAATGAGGACAGACGTGTGTTCTTATACCATGTAGACGTAGCAGTCGTTTATAATATTGTACATTATTCAAATTTATATCTTAGAATGTGTAACAAAAAAAAGTATTTCAACTGTCTGTTTTTGTACTTTTATTCTATTCTTTTACAAACTGGCCCATAGTCAGCTCGATAAATATTGTTCATAATTTGCAGGGGGTGTAAATTTAAGCAGTTGACCTCAAAACCAGGATGGACTGTAATGCATGAAGGTGGATCAAGGAGTTGATTGATAACCTAAAAAAAGAATAGAGAGACTGTAGTAATTGTAATAAGCTCCACATTCCATTTACTACAAATTAATGGGCAAACTGATTTATAAGATCAGTGTCACAATATTATCAGCCATTAAAAGTGTATTTCTTCAGGGTACAATTTGCACTGTAAAGCTGCTTCATTTTCTGAGCAATGCTATCTAGTTCCATAAAGAGGCTATGCAGGTTCTTTTTAAACACAAGTTGGAAGGTCAAATTGAGATACATCAAATAATGATTCTAGAGAAAGCCACTCAAATTTCTTTTTTTATGTAACACATATAAGTTCTATAGCACAAGTATTCACTATAAAACAAAGTGTATGATATTTATGTACTGGCCAAAGGGTTTGAATTGTTTAATTTGTGCAAGAGTTAAATTTATCAGTGGACATGACAATTAAACATACACGAGTTTTCTTTATATGTGCAAATACTTTTTATTTAGTAGTTCAGTTTTTGCTATATGGTAAATGCACAAGACCTTAGCCTGACTTGCCAGCCAATGCTCCTCTGTTTATTCTAAACTCGAGAATACCTTCTTTCAAATATAAAAAGTGTGTATGGCTGACCAGTCTAACTAAAGTTACCTTTGGAATTTCCTGGCAACATATATTCTCCTCCTCAATGGGCATCGTTCGGCAGTTTCCACAAGTGCACCCACAAATGTAAGCAACAGAAATACCTGGCTTTTATTAAAAGTATCAAGACAAAACACAGGCAATTTGTTTTTTATTTACCAATTAGTGACGTCCTGCAAAAGTCTTCAGGGTCTTTGTGGTACTTTGTGCACTTCAACTTCACTGTCGAACTACGGGTTGAGATGGTAAGGCTCCACAATATGCTCCCCCTTATTGTTTACAAAGTTTTGGTGGCGTGCCTGTTGCCCATGCTGCTTCGCTGCAGCCAGGCCGGGGCTCAAGGCTATATCATGAAATGGGCAGCACTCACAGGGGGGGAAGCGGGATTTTTGTGAAACAGAGTGTGTTACTTCCGGGTTAAGGAATAACTCCAGCATAGAAGTTATATTTCAGGAAAAATTAATACTATATAATGCCTACGGTAACATTTTATCATATATATGCCTATCCCAGATAGTGAAATCTGTAAAAGAGCATGATATAGGACCTTTAAGACAATATTCAGATCATTTTCAGAATTTATATCTCACCATCACAAACATTTATTAAATTTAAAGGTTAAAGTCAGACATTTAATCACTGTGCCCGTTATACTGTACCTGTATTGTCCGCTTAATGACGCAGCAGAGCAAATGTAGCACCATAAAGCGTTGGCTCATAAGTCGACCCATTGAATGGAAAGCTTCATTGCATCATGAGGCTTCATCTTGCTACCACTACATTTTACAACAAAAACGTTCCTCTCTAGGACTTGGAATCCTTCCCTAGCGGTATGATGGTTGTACATTGACATGTTTTTTATTGTTGCATATTGTCAGAACGGATGAACGTGGGACCTTCAGGCATCTGGAAATTGCCACACCTTTGGAGGTCCACAATTCCTGATGTTTGTTGATTTGTCTTGATTTTCCCATTATGTTAAAGAAAAAGGATCCAATGTTCTGACGATCTATGCTACCTTGTCAGATTTTCCTCAATGTTGTCCGCAGCCAGGTACAAGTGCTGTCCAGTGCAAACAATGCTGTCTAAGGGGGATGAGGCGCAGAATCATTTAACAGACGGGGGAAGGCAGCAGAAATGTTGAAAAAGATAACTTTTTAAATAGGGGACAGGTAAGCTAAGTTGTCATGACCTGGCTCAAATCATGACCAAAAAGAAGGGTGAGACGTCATACTTAAACAAGTAAAATTGATTTATTTAACTAATAAAAGCAAAGAAAGAAACCTAAACCAAAAGTGGAGAGCCAAGAGAAAACAAAAGCCTGTGAGGAAGAGAAACTCTTCCCCTGAACTGGAGGGAGAGAGCAGCTTTTATTGACACCGGGCCCAGGTGTCACCAATCAAGGGGATGGTCTGCTCATCATGCTGCAGCTCAACCTAGAAATATACAAAGGTTAGTGAGCAGGCCATCACACCTCCCCCCACAAAAATCAGGTTCCCATAAGGAATCATGATTTAAACAGAAACAAAAGAAAACAACAAAAAAATGTTTTATTTAAAACAAAACAAATATGCCACAGAGAAAGCTCTGAACCCAGACCTGCTGCTTCTGCTAAAAGTAAACAAAAGAGGTTTCAGCCAGAAACAAGAGATATTTCTCCACCTGGAATCCTGCTGAAAAACAGATTCGCAGCCTTGAGTTCCCCGAAAGATGACGCAGCCCCCGGGACCAGTCAAAGCCACCAGGAGAAACTCACCCGCATCAAACGGACACATAACAAAGCAAGAGCCCCCCCAGCAAAGATTGTTATCATACAAGACGGATCAATTAATGGAATTGAGGCTTTTTGTAGCAAGAACACCAGAGTTTATAGCTGCTACAAAAATACAATGAGAGAAATTTCAGGAAAAAATACAGAATATCTTGGACCAACATCCTGGTTTGGAAAAGCTCTTCATTCACGCTGGATCAGCAGATATCGCGATGAGACAATCAGAGATTCTGAAGACAGACTTTTCTGATCTCCTACAGAGACTTGATGGACTTAACGTAAACATCCTCATCAGCAGACCAGTCCCTGAAGGGAATGATGAAAGATTTAGCAGACTCTGCATGCTCCATAAATGGTTGAAGAAACAATCAGCTGAGAAGTCTTTCACATTTATTAATAATTTCAAAGTATTTGGAAGTGCTAATCATCTGTTCAAAGCAGGCCAACGTTATCTTAACAGGGTCGGAGTAAGGCTGTTGGCAGCAAACATTTTCTCATATGAAAATCAGAAAGCAAAACACTTGCTCCCAAAAGCTGACCTTGAGGCGCCCATGGATATCAGAGAACAAAATCAGCAAGTCATGATGACACCACAGGACAGAGCAGATAAACAACCATCAGAGATTAAGTCTTCATCTTCCTGTGACTCAGCCACATCAAATGAGTCTCCATTTAGAAACTTTACAGACAGACTGAACGAGCAAATCAAATTTGGGACACAATTAACACCTAAACTTAGACTACACCAAACGCCTGGGACTAGTGTCAATAAGCCTGGGAGCTTCCCCCCACTGATTTTTACAGATTTTTGATATTTGAGGGAACCGGGCAGTAAATCTACCCCTACCGTCTCCCAGAACTTGCCCAGCACCCCTGAGTCTAAGATTTCAGTGATTATCAGCAGCAGGAAACATAAACCGTTTACCACACGCTCTCATATTAAACAAAATCTCAAATTGATAACCTGTCAGAAGGTTCACCTGCCCATCATCACAATACTTAAGTTAGCTTTATTAAACATTAGATCTCTATCCGGGAAGTCTTTGCTTATCAATGACTTCATCACTGAGTATAATTTACACGCCCTTTTTTTATCAGAAACTTGGCTGGATGAAAATAACGAAACAACTGCATTGATAGAATCTACTCCTCCAAATTACAATTTCTTAAGCGAGAGCAGAAAACACAGACGAGGTGGAGGTGTAGCCACCATTTTTCACAACTCAAAGAACTTTAAAAAAGTAACCCTGGGGACATTTGATTCTTTTGAATACCTAGCCACCCAGATAAACGAGCCTAATAAAGCTTTTTTAAGTTTATTTAAACCACCAAAACTTAACTCTAACTTCTTTAATGATTTCAATGACCTTCTTTCTGTAATATGTATCGACTATGACCAACTAATCATTGTGGGGGATTTTAACATCCATACCGACAACCCCCAAGATAGACAAGCAAAAACATTAGATGATACTCTCCACAACTTCGGCCTGATCCAGCATGTCAAGCAACCAACACACAATAAAGGACACACTCTGGACTTAATTATCAGCAAAGGTTTAAATATTTCCAACATCTCTGTAATTAATATTCCGTTATCTGACCATTTCCGTATTTTCTTTGAAAGTACCATCTCTGCTAAATTATCAAGCCACAGTAAGACCACTATAAAAAAGCGTTTTCTAGGGGACAGTTCAGTAGAAACCTTTAAACGTACTTACCCTTCCACCACATCCCCCTCATCTCCCAACTCAAACTCAGTAAATAAGTAGATGGTAGATAATTTCCTTGCAAAAATCTCAGACATCATGGATTCCATTGCTCCAACTAAAGTAAAAGTAGTCTCAGCTAGAAAGAAGTCTCCGTGGGCAAGTAATCAACTGGTACGTAGGGAAGAGTGTCTACGAGGCGAGAGAAAATGGCGGAAAACTCGACTCCAGGTTCACTGTGAGATCTGCAAAGAGAGACTGAATAGATATCAGCTAACTATAAAAGATGCTAGGGAATCGTTCTTTTCTGAAATCATCAACAGAAACATTCATAATGCACGGACTCTATTTGCAACAGTGCAAAGACTAACTAATCCTTTAGCGACAGTAGCCCCAGAACTAAACTACCAGGGCCTGCAATGAATTTGGCAGCTTTTTCACTGAAAGGATTCTAACAATTAGACGGTCAATCTGTACCTCAATATCAACCCACAACCAGTGCCATCCCCAATCAACAACAATGTAGAGAAAATGTATGAATTCAACGAATTAAACCAGAACAGCCTTGAAAAAAATCATTATCCAATTAAGCTCCTCCTCCTGCTGTCTTGATATCCTACCCACAGCTTTTCTAAAGAAAGTTCTTCCTGGTATTGTGTCTGATCTTGTTCAAATAGTGAACTCATCCCTCCTGTCAGGTGTCTTACCCCAGGCTTTAAAAACAGCAGTTATTAAACCACTACTAAAGAAGAATCTGGACAACACGTTAATGCAGAACTAAAGGCCGATCTCTAATCTTCCATTCATCAGCAAGATTATTTAAAAAGCGGTGTTTCAGCAGTTAAATCGCTTCATAACAATGACAAACCATTTTGATGTTTTGTCAGTCTGGTTCCGTGCTCACCACTGCACAGAGAGTGCCCTAGTCAAAGTCATCATTGAGATCCGCATAAATACAGACTGTGGTAGAACGACAGTGCTGGTTCTACTGGACCTCAGTGCAGCATTTGACACTGTTGATCATGATATATTATTGGAACGACTGGGGAGCTGGGTCGGACTTTCTGGTACAGTACTTGGCTGGTTTGAGTCTTACCTAAAGAACAGGGACTTCTATGTTTCAATAGGAAACTTTTCATCAGAACGAACAGAAATCACATGTGGGGTGCCCCAGGGCTCAATCCTGGGGCCCCTCTTATTTAATATCTACATGCTCCCACTAGGCAAGATTATAGCAACCAATAACATTAACTACCATAACTACGCGGATGACACTCAGCTTTACATTACAATGTAACCAGGTGACTCTGAACCCATTCAAACCCTAAATCAATTAATTGACCAAATAAATGGTTGGATGTGCTTTCTCCAGCTGAATAGAAACAAAACTGAAGTAATTATTTTTGGACCCAAAGAGGAACGATCAAGAGTCAGCACACAGCTTCAGTTAATACAGCTAGAAACTACTGATCAGGCACGAAACCTAGGTGTAGTAATGGACTCAGACCTGAACCTCCAGGGTCACATAAAGGCAATAACAAGGTCAGCGTTCTATCACCTGAAGAACATTTCTAGAATTAAAGGACTGATGTTGCAACAGGACCTTGAAAATCTCATCAATGCGTTTATCTTTAGTCAGATTTATTACTGCAACAGCATCTTCACAGGTCTGCCTAAAAAGTCAATCAGACAGCTGCAGCTGATCCAGAACGCTCCTGCTTGCGTCTTCACTAGAACCAGGAAAGTAGAGCACATCACCCCAGTTCTAAATTCCTTACACTGGCTCCCTGTAGCTCAGATAATAGACTTCAAAATACTCCTTCTGGTTTATAAATCATTACATGGCTTAGCAACAAAATATGTTGAAGACCTGTTGTCACGGTACCAACCACGAAGACCACTAAGGTCCTCCAACTCTAGCCTACTAAACATCCCTAGACTCAGAACTAAACATGGAGAAGCAGCTTTCAGTTTCTATGCCCCCCTTATCTGGAACAGACTTCCTTACGAGTGTAGAGCTGCTGAAACTCTGAACTGCTTTAAATCGAGACTAAAACCCTATTTGTTTAGAATTGCCTTCGATTAAATGATTGATGTCATATGTATGAAATGTGTTCATGCTCTCTTACTTTATTGTGTATCATGTGTAATGTGTTTCTTTTACTTTTAATTTCCATAGTTTTTTTGTTTTTTAAATCACCAAATCATGTAAAGCATCTTGAATTACCCTGCTGTTGAAAGTGTGCAATACAAATAAAATTACCTTGCCTTGCCTAATGACTTAGCCAGATCAAACGCTTCCTGATATTTTAAAGTCCAATGGAATTTGGCATTTCCTTTCAATAGGTCAGTCAGCGGTGCCACCACAGTAGAAAAGTTGCGATAAAAACTGTGGTAATATCCCACGAGGCCAAGGAAACGCATCAGCTCTTTCTTCGTTGTTGGTATTGAACTGATCTAGTGCCTCCACCTTGGCTTCCACAGGACGCACCTCACCCTGGCCCATCACACGGTCCAGATAGGTCACAGTTGCCTGTGCAAAATCACATTTTTCCAGGTTTATTGTGAGATGTGCCTCTGATAAACGGGTAAAAAGCTCCCTGATCCGACATAGATGAGTGTCCCATGTGTCAGAAAACACCTCCACATCATTTAAATAAACGGCGCAACCCTGCATATCACCAGTAACCCTGTTCATCAGACGTTGAAACGCTGCTGGTGCATTGCGAAGACCAAAAGGCATGACCGTATAGGTATACAACCCAGAGGGAGTCACAAAGGCAGCAATCTCACGAGCTCGCTCAGTGAGCAGCACCTGCCAATAACCCTTCAAAAGATCACATTTGCTAACAAAGGCTGATCCCACCTTATCCACATAGTCCTCCATCTTAGGAAGAGGAAATGAGTCGGGTTTAGTCACAGAATTAACTTTCTGAAAGTCAGAACAGAACCAAAATGTATTATCTGACTTTGGAACGAGCAAGCATGGAGATGCCCAACTAGATGCAGTAGGCTGGGCAATACCATGTTCCAGCATGTACCTGATCTCTGCTTTCAACACCCTCTGTTTTTCTGCATTAACACGATAAAACCTTTGATGTATGGGTTTCGTTTGACCTACATCAATATCGTGCTCAATAAGATGAGTGCGACTGGGAACGTCACCAAACAAGCCAGGAAAAGCTAAAATCAATTCCTTTAATTGTGAGTGGCGCTCCTCAGAAAGATGCAATAACAATTCAACTAAACAACGCAGAGAGTCAGAGTTTTTCAGCCGGCCATGCAAGAGTGAATCTGACAAATCCAAAGGTTCCCCATCAGACTCCTCATCTGATGCAGGAGCTACCACACAGACGGCAGTTCCAGCTGTAGCTGAGGGAACACGCTCAAAAAATGGCTTTAACAAGTTTACATGACAAAGCTGAGTTTTTTTCTTGCGATCAGGTGTTGAAATTATGTAGTTTACATCAGATACTTTTTTCCATCACAGTGTGAGGTCCTGAAAACTTTGCTTTAAAAGGAGAGTTTACGATTGGAAGCAAAGCTAAGACCAGGGGCCTGTACCATGAAGGTAGCTGAACAAACTCGGGGTTACAGGATTGGTTTTGAGTCGACAAAACCAAACCGATGCAATCAGGCTTTATTGGTACCATGACGCAGCTTATCAACTTTCTCTGTCAACTCAGGCTTTGATCCTTAAGCTATGATTAATCCACACGCGCGTGCACATAAAAGAGTGACGACGACACTGAACAACCAATCGCGTTCGACATGGATAGAGCGAGAGCTATATACTTTTCAACGGAGGAGCAAGAGATTATTCTCCAGAAATATGAAGAATTTCAAAGTATTTTTCAAGCACGCAGTAAAACTGTATGTGCTGCCAAAGCAAGAGAACAATCGTGGAGGAAGATTGCTGATTGCGTTAATGCGTGGGTTAAACAATTAATGTACATTTATGTAGGCTAAGCATATTAAAAATGTATTAAATGCTAAAATGAAAATGTATTCGTGTTGATATATATATATATATATATATATATATATATATATCAAATGTGTGTAGATGTATGTAAAATGTGAATGTATAGGCTATTACATCCTAAGAAAGATTGATATTCATTGATTTTTAGATGCAACCCCAACTCCAAACGTTCTTGGCAGCAGATCAAGAAAAAATATAAAAATATAATTCAAAGTGGTGAGTATTTACCATATCTTTTATTATTTTCTTAGAACATTTAATCACAAACACTTGTTTGCAGCAAACAGAAAAAAATTTGAAATAAGGAAAACTGGGGGAGGGCCACCTCCTCAAGATTACACTGTGGCAGAGGAGTTGGCTCTGAGCAACAACAAGGGGCGGCCGATTATGGATGGGATTGCATGTGCTGTACAGTCAGGGCATGGCTTCGACCAGTCACATTTTTTATGTGCGGCTCAAGAAGCTCACAGAGATAAGACATTCCTTCTGCGGAAAATCTGTATCTTTCATACAAGTACGCATCAGGAAAGTCAAATGGATTTTGTCTGTCCCTAAAAACTCGTTCTCTACGAAGTGCTCGTCTAACAATTTGCGCGGAGATGTCCACAGGGTTTGGGAGAAAAGGTGAAGCCATTGCAACAGAGAACAGACGCTGGGAATTAGTTACGTCACATATATGTTTCTTTGCTCACTGCTGATTAGTCAAACTTCAGTCTGAGATCTCGAATCCAGAACATAACCTGCCCCGGAGCAGGTTAGCCGTGCAGTGTAAGATACCATGGCAATGAACACCAATCAAAGCCGAGCTACTTTCATAGTACCTAAAACCCAGGGTTGGCGGAAACTAAGCTGAAACATAGCTGGCTAGCCACCTAATCCGGCTTCATGGTACAGGCCCCGGATCACCTGGATGAAAAACACGGTGTTCTGCATGTCGATCAAAGCAAGACTTCATTTTTCTCTGGGCCAATGTCAAGTTTTCTTTAGCCATTTCCCCGGCTGCATACAACCTCTGCCTAAAACCATTCACAAAATCAGAAATATTAATCGGAGGATCTTTGTTTTTCCACTCAGCAGACAAAGCAGCTAAAGGACCACGAACTTTGTGTGCAAATACCAGTTCATTTGGACTGAAACCAGTACTTTCCTGTGTAACCTCCCTAGCAGCCAGCATTAACCAAGGCAACCCTTCCTCCCAGTCCTTATCCATCTGTGTGCAAAACGCACACAGAAGCTATTTCAAAGTTTGATGAAAGCGCTCTAACGCACCTTGACTCTGAGCATGGTAAGCCGAGGACATGTAATGCTTAATGCGGAGCTGCTTCACCACCTCAGAAAATAATTTCGAGGAGAAGTTTGTACCCTGATACGACTGAATACCCTTTGGAATGCCAAACACAGGAAAAAACGGTGTTAAAGCACGAATCATAGACTTGGCCGTGATACTGCGGAGAGGATAAACAGCAGGATATCGGGTATTCAAACACATCACTGTTAGTAAATAACAGGCACCAGATTTTGATTTCGGTAACGGACCCACACAGTCTATGATCAGATGTTCAAATGGTTGATCAACAACCAGAATAGGATTTAGTGGCACAGGTTTTAAAGTCTGGTTTGGCTTGTCAGTTAGCTGACAAGTAGGACAGCACTTAATATAACCAGAAATGCTCTTCTTCATCTTTGGCAAAAAAAAAAAAGCCTGAGTAATCTATCATAGGTTTTCTTTACACCTGAATGACCAGACTCGTCATGCGCCACTTTTAGCACCAAATCTTACTATTTAGATGGTAGCACATTCTGAACAACAGGCCCGCCTACAATGTCCTCTCCATGTTGAGACCATTTTCTCACCAACAGAGAATTGAGTATGAAGTAGCCTGAACTACTATCCTCAAACTCCTCCACAGGTTGAACCTGTTCAAAACAAGTTTTCAAAGAACAGTCTAGCTTTTGTTGCTCAATCAACTCATTGCATGTTTACATGTTTACAACTGTTCTACAGTCGTTTTCTTAGGTCGTTCTGCACCACCACGTTCTGTCTGTGCCATGGCACGAGTCACCACACAGGAGGTGAAGACTTCTGGAAAACTCTGTTCACACACATCCGGTACCTGATTAAACACCAGCTCTGGAGCAATCATCAATGGAGGTGGCCCACAGGTTAGTGGCACACTAGCCCACACACATGCCCCAGCCAGGCTGTTGCCCAGAATGATGGATACCCCTTTAATAGGTAATTCAGGGCGCACAGCTAGAGTAGTTTCACCCTGAAACAGAGGACATGAGAGGAAAACTTTATGGAGAGGTACAAAGAAAACTTTTAGGCCAAGTCCCCTAACAGGAATAGAGCAGCCAGTGTCGGAACGCTGAGACCATGGCAACACTCCTGCCTGAATAAAGGAATCAAATGTGCCTGTGTCGCGCAAAATTTTCACTGGCACTTTGTCCTCACCATCGATCAGAGAGACATAACCTGACATGATGAATGGCTGATAAGACTGCAAATCGGTAGAGCTAGAATCAGTTTGACAACAATCACTCACATTGATCATGCAAAGAGATGCAGCTAAACCAGCACCCTTCACCGAAGTCGCAAGAACAGGTTTAGATTTTGACTTCAACAAACGACAGTCAGCTTTCCAATGTCCGTAATGATGGCAATAATTACAAACTTTATCAGCATCTCGCATAGGTCGAGACCTGGACGCCAGCTGCACATCAGATTTAACGATTGCAGGTTTCAGCGCAAACGTTTTCTTATGCGTCAAAACGTAATCATCAGCAAGAGTGGCAGCCTCCGCCACCGTTGTCACTTTCTGTTCACTGATGTACGTAGCCACATCCTCAGAAACTGAGTTTTTAAATTGTTCCAGAACCATTCAATTGCACAAGGCAGCAAAAACCTCCACACCAGCTGCAGAATACCACTGTGAAAAATGTGATGTTAAATCATGAGCAAACTCTAGATGACTCTGATTTACACCTCTGTTCCAAGTCCTAAATCATTGCCGATAAGATTCTGGAACCAACTCATATGCCTTAAGTACCGTAGATTTCACAAAAGCATAATCACGGCTGTCTAAGTCACTTAAAGCGGAGTATGCTTCCTGCGCTCTGCCTGTGAGTGCGCATTGAAGCATTAAAGTGCGCACGGACTCTGGCCACTGGCGCGCATCTGCAACACACTCGAATAGCAAAAAGAAACTCTCAGGATCTCGTTCAGAAAATTTAGGTAACAACTTTAGATTACCTAAAACACCAAAGGATAGAGCAGGGTCTGAATCTACTTCAGCAACTTTAGAAACCTCCGCAACAGCTGACAACTTCCCCTTCTTAATCAATTGTAAGTGGGTTTTCTCCATTTCGATTCTGGCATGTTCCACCTCTTGCTTCATTTTCTCAACCACCAGTTCCCTCTCCAATTTAAGTTTGTCATGTTCAACTTGCAATACCAATAACTCTTTTTGTTGTTCAAAAGTCAAAAAAATTGGAGAAGTCTCAGGTGAAACTGACGGACGCTCACTCGAAACTTTCATCTCCAGCAAATTTGCTTTCAAAATAGCTTTTACATTCTCTTTTAAACGTTTAGCACTAACTTCAATCCTATAATGCTCGGCAATTTTTACCAATTGCTCCCTCGAGCATTTTTCCAATGCCTCCTCTGAAGGAGAAGCCAAAAAGTGTTCTACACTAGTCATTTTTACCGTGTGTAAAAATCACCAGACTGTAAAACAAGTGGTAGAACAAATCTACTGTAAAACCCCACTAGCTGACTCACAAAGATCTAACTAGCTACCTCAACCCTAGTCTTCATGCAGAAACCTTTGGTGGGAGTTTTAAGAAGCAAAGCCCGCTGGACGGACAAGCAACCAGAAACTGGCGACTTATCCGGATCCACAGAGCTGCTCCCGAGACAAGTTGCTCTAACCAAGGTTCCGCAGCACTACAAAACCAAAATGACGAAACCCAAAGGGGAGACGCCATTAAATCTAACAGGGGATGATAGCAGATTTTCCACCCACAATCAAAATTTCAGTCAGGTTTTATCTAAAAAAAAAAAGCACATTAACAATCAAGACAGAAATTCTTCTCCCCAACAAACTACAAATAGAGCACGTCTCACCAAAACTAACTTCAGCGTCCAGAACAAAGAACACATCAGCACAATGCACTTGCACAGCTGATTGCTCCACAATTACCTGGTGGAAACACCCAGGAATCCCAATGACACAACAAACGTGATACGTCAATCACCACGCAATTAAGTGACACGTGTCAAACAAAGTGGAATTTCAATAATTAATTTAAAATTATCAATATCCAAAGAAATCAGCCAAGATTAGCATTTGGAAAACCCCCAAACACCCAACAAATTAAACAAGGAACAAACACACACACAAAAAATTTACTTTGTTATGGAAAAGCAGAAAACTAACAAGCTCCCAACTTTTCAACTTGTCAAGAGGGAAGCAAGCAGACAAATTTCCACTATATCAAGAGGAAACTCAAGTGAACAACAGAGCCTCCCATTTTGTCATGGGAAAAGACAAGCAATCAAGCTCCTATTTTGTCAGTGAGAGAGGAAAGAAGCAAGCCCCCACTTTGTCAGAGGGAATGCAAAAAACTGACAACCCTTTGTCAGGGGAGGGAGACAAGACGGACGAGCCCCCACTTTGTCATGACTTGGCTCAAATCATGACAAAAAAGAAGGGTGAGACGTCATGGTAGCAGTGGTGGGATCTGAACCCACGCCTCCATAGAGACTGATAAAAATTTCCCTTTTTATCAAATTGATAAGAAGGGAAATTACTGCAGGGTCAATCAGTTATCAAGCAGTCGACTTTTGGGAGGATTAACATGTGGATTATAACTAACTCGAACATACAGGATGTTAAGTTAATATTTTACTCTATGAGGAGCAGGCTAAGAAGTCAGGCTTTCAAGTTTCAACGTGAAAGCAGACTCCCTGAATCACATTGGAGCGCAGGGCTAGCTTCTCTGCCCCGCTGCTAAAGACCATCAAAAGCAGCCTTTATCTCACCTGTTAGTGGAGGTCAGAGGCATTGCTGCCAGCAGATGACTGTTTTATTTGTCATTTTGCCCAGGTTGATATCTATGGTGGGCGGCCCACCATCAGCAAGTGCTTGTGTGGCGTGGAGAGGGAGTAGGAGGCCATGTCTTGAGTTGCAGGGTGTGGGACACCAGTTCACGAGAGGGAGTCAAGTGTTGTGCCACAGATAGGTAGGTTTTGGCTATGAATAATTATAAATATTTGTTTAGGGCAATTATTAATCAGAATAATAATTGTATGTAAAAATTACCAAGTTCAGGGGCACCACCTGGATTCCAGGAATATCAATTGCCAAATTGTTCAGTCTCAGTTTGTGTTTATGATTACCTGCCTGATAAGGCTGAGGTAATTAAACAATATATGAAGGAATAAGTTCTTGGCGTTCCTAAACAGCAAGTTACTACACATGTAAGTGAAATAACAACAACAGTTTTCTAAAATACAAGGGTTTATTACAAAAAGAATTCACCTTCAGTTAACATATTTTAATCAACAAACTCACCAAACTAGTAACATACAACTAAACTACTAAGAAAATAATAACGATAATAAAACTCACACTCAGAAGTAAAACAGTAAAAGTGATAAAAATGCACAGAAATAGAAACAACAATAAATTGATAATGATGTCACAGTTCAGAATGAATATGTTTGCTCAAAAACAAAGGCTTGTATTGAACAGTGTTGGGAATAAGGCTAAGTTAGTTTTAAACTAACTGCGATTAGTTTAAGACTAATCAGCACATTCTGTTTTGTTTTCAAACCACCAATTCACAATGCAAAACAGAAGTGAAGAAAAACATTGTTTGGAAGAAGCAATGTTTCATTAAACTATTTGCTGAATTAGAAATCAACAACCTTTAGATAATTGCTTCTATTTAATAGATCGGTCACCACAGTGATTTATCTAATTTAATATTTAGACTTTATGTTGATGTTAACAGCAGTACCAATTATGTCGATCTAATTTAGTATTTTGACTTACCAAGAAGGCGTCTCAAAAATGACTTAAAAGATTAGTTTTAGTGTTTAAACTATCCGTTTTAAAGTCGATCTCTATTTTGAATAGCATTAATGGCAGTCTATTGTTCATGAATAAAATGCCGTCAATGGCGGGCCCACGTGGTTCGCTATAGGATGTAGCTTACAGCTAACTCACGTGGTGCTGCTTAAAGTAGCTCTGGATCATTTATTAAACATCAAACAAAGAAAAACTGTCGGACTGAGTAACTCAGGTTGCAGGATATAAAACGACTTTCCATCGGAAACCTCGACAATCACAGTTTAAACCTCCAGGCCAACCGGCTTGTGTGTACCTGAACAATAAATTAAATCTTACACAAAGTAACAAATCACAGTGAGACAAACATCCCTTAAATCTTGTTTAAACTAACCTAATTTCGCCTCTGCCCAGACAGACCTTATTGAACGGTTAAAGTTCTCCAAGTCACTCCGTGGATGATGGGCGAAGCTAACACAATGTTAGCCGGCAGGCTAGCAATAGCTGCGGTCGGTTAGCAGCGGTAGGCCGTATGGCTGATGTAGCGTAGCAGCCATGGAGCTGGAACGTCATTGTCCTCTCCCGCTTGCTTAAACAGCGATTAGCTCTACCCTCTTTCACTGAAAGTACCTTAGTCCGCAGCTTCCAGCACAGTGTTCATCTTACATAAGCTCCGTCGGCAGTGGATGTAACGCCTGTAGTCTGGACTCTGCGGCAACAGTAGCTGGTTAGCAGTTCGCTTCTTCACGGTAGCATCTGAAATTCAGAGAGTTTCTGGAGGGCTCAGGGCAGAACAGTGGGGTTTGTCTCAAGACACTGGGTTTGCGATTCACCTGATTGATCAAGAGTCTTGTTGTCCTTGAAGTGAGTTCCTCCCAGAGGTCACGTCTTTTCCCTCGCCAGCGAAGGAAACATGGATCTCTCCTGGCGCTGTTTGGCTGAACGCCAGAACTGGAGAGGGCGTGAAAATCTGTGGGGGTCTGAAGAGTGCGGTGTGATCCACAGTCTTTCAGAGCAACAACTGGTCCATACAGCCATGTCCTGAAATCAAAGTCACTGGATCCTGTGGGCAGGAGTAGAGTTCAAAGTTCAACTTCGTTCAAAGGTTCTGTCTGGACAGGCAAAACAGGTCTGGGCAGGGCAGTAAGCTAGGTAGAATACATTTATTTACATTTAACCAAAAAACTTAACACCATCATAATGCTGCTTTAAACTTTTATAATCTTAAATATTCAACTGTGAGAAATAAAAGGATAAACAGAATAGTCAAAACCTTTATCAATTCAATTCAGTTTATTTATATAGCCCCAATTCACAACAGATGTCATTTAAAGGCACTTAACAAGAAATCATTTCAATACATTTATACAAACATTCCAATAAGTTAAAAAGTGTCCTATTTAAGGAATCCCAGCAGATTGCGTCAGTCATTGGCGTGAGGTTGGGCCCCGTTGATGCAGGCAATAAATTGATAATGATGTCACAGTTTGCTCAAAAACCAAGGCTTGTATTGAACAGTGTTGGGAATGAGGCTAAGTTAGTTTTAAACTAATTGCGATTAGTTTAAGACTAATCAGCACATTCTGGTTTGTTTTCAAACCACCAATTCACAATGCAAAGCAGAAGTGAAGAAAAACATTGTTTGAAAGAAGCAATGTTTCTTTAAACCATTTGCTGAATTAGAAATCAACAACCTTTAGATAATTGATTCTATTTAATGGATCGGTCACCGCAGTGATTGATCTAATTTAATATTTAGACTTTATGTTGACGTTAACGGCATCACGTCAATTATGTTGATCTAATTTAGTATTTTGACTTACCAAGAAGGCGGTCTCAAAAATGACTTAAAAGATTAGTTTTAGTGTTTAAACTATCCGTTTTAAAGTCGATCTCTAATTTGAATAGCATTAACGGCAGTCTTTATTGTTCATGAATAAAATGCCGTCAATAAACACCTTATATAACCTCTGGTCCTCTTCTTCTCCTGTCGGAGCTAGAATGTGGGTTAGCGCCACCCAATGGCTGTGTCTCCGCAACACAAGGCAATTTTATTTGTATAGCACACTTTCGACAACAGGGTACTTCAAGGTGCTTTACATGATTTGGTGATTTAAAAACAAAACAAACAAACATGGAATATAACATTGGAAATTAAAAGTAAAAGTAGCAAATTAGCATGAAACACACATTACACATGATACACAATAACACATGATACACAATAAAGCAAGAGAAAGATGAATATAGCAAGAGAGCATGAACATATTTCATACATATGACATCAATCATTTACTCAAAGGCAATTCTAAACAGATGGCTTTTTAGTCTTGATCTAAAGCAGTTCAGAGTTTCAGCAGCTCTGCACTCGTCAGGAAGTCTGTTCCAGATAAAGGGGGCATAGAAACTGAAAGCTGCTTCTCCATGTTTAGTTCTGAGTCTAGGGATGTTTAGTAGGCTAGAGTTGGAGGACCTTACTGGTCTTGGTGGTTGGTACCGTGACAACAGGTCTTCAACATATTTTGGTGCTAAGTCATGTAATGATTTATAAACCAGTCGGAGTATTTTAAAGTCTATTCTCTAAACTACAGGCAGCCAGTATAATGACTTTAGAACTAGGGTGATGTGCTCTAATTTCCTGGTTCTAGTGAGGACACAAGCAGCAGCATTCTGGATCAGCTGGAGCTGTCTGATTTACTTTTTAGGCAGACCCGTGAGGACGCTTTTGCAGTAATCAATCCGACTAAATATAAATGCATGGATGAGTTTTTCCAGGTCCTGTTGCAGCATTAGTCTTTTAATCCTAGAAATGTTCTTCAGGTGATAGAAGGCTGACCTTGTTATTGCCTTTATGTGACCCTGGAGGTTCAGGTCTGAGTCCATAACTACACCTAGGTTTCGAGCCTGATCAGTAGTTTCTAGTTGTATTAACTGAAGCTGTGTGCTGCCTCTTGATCGTTCATCTTTGGGTCCAAAAATAATTACTTCAGTTTTGTTTTTATTCAGCTGGAGAAAGTTATGGCACATCCATCCATTTATTTGGTCGATGCATTGATTTAGGGTTTGAATGGATTCAGAGTCACCTAGTGACATTGTAATGTAAAGCTGAGTGTCATTTGCGTAGTTATGGTAGCTAATCTTATTGGTTGCTATAATCTTGCCTAGCGGGAGCATGTAGATATTAAATAGAAGGGGCCCTAAGATGGAGCCCTGGGGTACATGTGATTTCTGTTCGTTCTGATGAAAAGTTTCTTATTGAAACAAAGAAGTCCCTGTTCTTTAGGTAAGACTCAAACCAGCCAAGTACTGTACCAGAGAGTCCGACCCAGCTCCATTCCAATAATATATCACGATCAACGGTGTCAAATGCTGCACTAAGGTCCAACAGAACCAGCACTGTGGTTCTACTACAGTCTGTATTTATGCAGATGTCATTGAAGACTTTGACGAGGGCAGTCTCGGTGCTGTGGTGAACACGGAAACTAGACTGAAAAACATTAAAACGGTTTGTCATTGTTAGGAAGCTATTTAATTGGTGAAACACAGCTTTTTCAATAATCTTGCTGATGAATGGAAGATTAGAGATTGGCCTGTAGTTCTGCATTAATGTGTTGTCCAGATTCTTCTTCTTTAGCAGTGATTTAATAACTGCTGTTTTTAAAGCCTGGGGGAAGACACCTGATAGCAGGGATGAGTTCACTATTTGAACAAGATCAGACGCAATGACAGGAAGAATTTTCTTTAGAAAATCTGTGGATGCGAAATCAAGAGAGCAGGAAGAGGAGCTTAATTGGATGATGATTATTTCAAGGGTTTTTTGGTTTAAATCGTGGAATTCAGACATTTTCTCCACATTGTTGTTGATTGGGGATGGCACTGGTTGTGGGTTCGGTATTGAGGTACAGATTGACCGTCTAATTGTTATAATCTTTTCAGTGAAAAAGCTGGCAAATTCATTGGAGAGGTGCAAGAAAATGACTGCAGCAGTTCACCTCTGTGGAGAGAGGAAGAAGAGTCAGGAAATTTCCCAGCCAGCCTGAGATACAGAGTTAACCATTCAACACCAAACGTGTTGTCGGTGACACATTTTTGCTTACGCACTTTGCATTACCGTAACCCTGCAATGGTTTGTGCTATCGGAATAATTTAAACAGATTTAGAAAGAAAACAATTTGCGCTTTCAAGTCTGCATAGTGTTACTATGGTAATTTGCCTCCCACGGTTGCAGGAAGCCCACAAATCTGCATCTTTGTCCCCCCCCCCCCTCTCGCAGACACAGACAGAGAGTTAGGAGAAGAAAAAGGGGCAACAGACAGGAGAAACAGATCGAAGTGCAGGAGATTATGTCTCAAAAACAACCTTCCCGAAATATAAAACCACCACAAAGGTACCTGGATGGTTTTGAGTTTGAAGGAGAAGCTGAAACAGCAATTTCTTGTGAAAAAAGGTAACAGTTGTTGTGATTGCATTTCTCACAAGATGAACTGAACAGACTGTTGGAAGACCACATTTCCCAGCAATCCTAGCAGTGACCCCCAACACACTCTTATTGATCCGTGACCACCCATGGTGACATCGGCGATGACATCACGGCAAAAGGGGCTATAAGAGTAGTCGCGCCCATTTTCAAACTGTTCTCAAGCCAAAGGTTTCAGAGAGAAACTAAGGCTCAACAGAGGACATCTCACCGGTGAAGATTCTCTTTTGATCTGACACGCTGGACCGGGGAAGAACTCATTTCAAAGCTTTGATGTGCTCACCCCATTTGCGTAACCAGGGGGCGCGATATAAGAACTGTTCCAAGACAGTTCGTTAGACGTCAACCTGCAGGCCCAGCCTGCATTTGGGCCACACGGTCCTTAAATCCTGTACAGTTTTTTTTATAACTCTTTCTTTTCTTGCTCAACCATGGACACAATTTGTTCTCCTCCTAGTGGACTGGACCTCCTTCAAGGCAAAGTAGGACTGGACTGGTTCATTTATACTAATATTATGTCTGGGCGGAGATAAGCAATTATCCATATTTATTTATAGCCAAATCCTACCTATCTGCGGCACAACATCATTGGTGCCCTTGAGTGGACATAATTGTTCTGCATACATATAAGTAACGCAGATTGTGACATTTTTAGAGTTATTATTCCAAACCTTGAAGCGGACAGGTGTTGGTAACTCTTAGAAATTTCCTCTCTTGTGCTGAATGAGATGCTGCTGCTGAGATCTCGCGAGAGCTGTGCGTAAGTAATATGGCGGTAAACTGGTAAAACAAACAAACTCGGGTAAAAACAAACCATAACATTTGAGCCAAATATAGCAAACGTTTAATAATAATAACCATTATTTTGTATTTCTCCATAAACAAACTGGACGAGGAAACCTTGCACAGCCTGGAAAGCTACTTGGACGAGTGCTTTGACAACATTGCTATGGGCAAGCCACAGAAATCCACCTCTACTGTGCCGACAAGCACACCATCACAAAAACGTACTCGTTCTGAGGCCAGCACCTCCACCATCTCTCCAGAGAAAAGCTACAGCGATGTCCTGGACTCAATAGACAAGAAGCTAACCAGCCTAGACGCCCGTCTGGGCCTGGTTGAGGTTCTCCATAAAGAATTTCAAGCTCTAAGGGAATCCCTGGAGTTCAGCCAACAACAGGTAGCATCGCTCGCTGCAGAAAACCAAACCCTTAGGGAGAGTGTAAAGAAACTCACCGAGGGGATGACGCAGCTGTCCGGAGAAAGGAAGAGGATGAAAGAAACTATCTTGGATATACAGGCCAGGGGAATGCGGGACAATCTTGTTTTTTCCGGGATCCCAGAACAGGCTGAGGACGACGCTGAATCCACCGTCCGAGATTTCCTCCAACATCAGTTAAAGCTCCCAAGCGACACGGTAAAAAACATCACTTTTCACCGCGTCCACCGGCTCGGAGGTAAGAAGCCCAACAACAGCCGGCCGCGACCTATTGTTGCTAAATTTGAGCATTACAAGCAAAAAGAGCAGGTCAGAGGCCAGGGCAGAGAGCTGCGGGGAACGAATTATAGCGTTAACGATCAATATCCGAAGGAGATCCTGGATAGAAGGCGCGTTTTGTTTCCAATCAGAAAGAAATATATCAGTGAAGGCACCAGAGCTACAGTAGCGGTAGATAAACTGTATGTTAACGGGCAGCTGTTCAGGGACCCCCAGCTTACTCCTTGGCTTTATTTGTCATGTAACACTGGTCAGATAAGAGTTGTTTTACCAGTCAACTATAATCTAATGTTAGCACAGCTCTGTAAAGTTGTTTACATTACTCAATGTGGGCGGGGCCAGGTCTAAGCACTGGGATACTGGCTCTTTTTTCTTTTCTCATCTTCACATGTCTATCATCAAATGTCTTTGTCACTCATTTTTCCTTCTTTTATCACTCACACACACACACAGAATTTTTTCATAACATAACTATTTCTTTCTCTCTCTCTCTCTCACCCTCACCCTTCACACCTTCACAACTTTCTTCTATTTTTCTCTTTCTTATATCTCGGCTTTTGGATTTTCAATCAGGCAACTCCAGGCACAAACTAATAATACACCTGTGTTTATCAGTTTCTATGGTGATATGGACTTTACAACTTTTATCTCAAAACTATGACTACTCTAAGGTTTGTCACGTGGAATATTCATGGAGCTGGCACCAGAGAGAAAAGAGTTAAGATTCTTAACCAGCTTAAAAGATTGAAGGCAGATGTCGTCTTATTACAAGAAACCCATAAATCTACCTCAGCTGCAGATGATCTTAAATCCCCTGAGTTTCCTAATGTGTTTTCTGCATGCTATAACTCCAGACAAAGGGGAGTAGCAATATTAATAAATAAAAATGTAAATTTTACAGTAATAGATACAGTTACAGATCCAGAGGGTAGATTTATTATAGTAAAACTATCTATACATAACCAAAAGTTATGTATTGTCAGTATATATGGTCCAAATGTTGATGACCCCTCATTCTTTCATTCCTTCTTCTCTGTGCTCCTTGAACACATGGATTGCTCACTTCTTCTTGGGGGCGACCTCAACTTTGGTTTAAATGAAGAAATAGACAGGCTCAGCACAGCAGGGACTCAGCGCAGCTGGAAATCTATAGACATAGTCAAACAGTACATGAGCGATTATGGACTTTGTGATGCATGGCGATCACTTCACCCCAATGACAAAAAATATACTTTCTTCTCAAATGTCCACCATTCATATTCTCGACTGGATTATTTGTTAGTCAGCAGCTCACTGTTGACTGACATTTCAGACACTGAGATACACCCTATAGCTGTTAGCGATCATGCTCCTGTTTCTCTAACTTTAGTAAATAAAACAGAAACACCTCAAAGCATAAATTGGAGATTTAATATATCCTTACTTAAGGATAAAGAATTTATAAAATATTTTGAAAAAGAGTGGGCTTCTTATTTAGAATATAATGACCTCCCTGGTACGTCGCCATCCATTCTTTGGGAGGCAGGAAAAGCTGTGATTAGAGGTAAAATAATCTCATTCTCATCAAATAAAAAGAAAATGGAAAATAAACGTATTCAGGAATTAGAAGAAACTATTAATTCATTAGAAGCTTCTCTAGATGAGGGGAGACTAGGCAAAATCCGTAAAGCAAAGCTAGAATTAAATTAAATTATTAATAAACAGACCCAGTTCTTAATTCAAAGACTTAGGATAGAAAACTTTGAACAAGGTAATAAATCAGGTAGATTTCTGGCTAACCAGCTAAAAATTAATAAAGAAAAAACAACTATATCTGCTATTAAAGATCAGACCGGGAATACAGTATATGATCCTGGAAGAATAAACAACACATTTAAAGAATTTTAAAAGGCTTTATACTCACCAGAGATAAATCCATCGGATCATGAAATTGAACAATTTTTTGATAACATAACACTACCTAAATTATCTGAAAGTCAAGCGATGGCCCTGGATTCACCACTGACAGCGGCTGAACTCCAGGAGGCCCTCCAAGGCATGCCCAATAACAAGGCTCCAGGCCCAGATGGATTTCCAGCAGAGTTCTATAAAGAATTCTGGAATATTCTGGCACCAACATTCCACAGAATGCTGCAGGAAACCAAGGAAAATGGCCGACTCCCACCAAATATGAATTCTGCCTACATTAGTCTTCTACTAAAATCAGGTAAAGACCCTCTGTTTCCTACCAGCTATCGTCCCATATCCCTCATTAATGTTGATCTTAAAATAATCTGCAAAGCCCTCTCAAAAAGGATAGAGAAAGTAACCCCTCTTATAATACATCCTGATCAAACTGGTTTTATTAAAGGGAGACATTCATCCACAAATTCACGTAGATTAATAGATTTAATAGATTTTTCTAACTGTAAAAACATTAAAACTAATATATTATCTTTAGATGCAGAAAAAGCATTCGATAGAGTTAACTGGAAATTCTTATTTGTAACCTTACATAAATTTGGCTTTGGAAATTCTTTTATAAACTGGTTGAAAATATTATACAGTTCACCAACAGCGTGTATCAGAACAAATAACCAAACATCATCTAGGTTTTATCTTCAGAGAGGTACCAGGCAGGGATGTCCTCTCTCTCCCTCCCTGTTCGCTATTTTTGTTGAACCACTAGCTGCAGCGATCAGGCAAACTCACAATATTAAAGGCATAAAATGCAATAACCTAGAACATAAAATCAGTCTTCATCTAGATGATGTATTACTTTTTCTCCAGCATTCACAAACCTCCTTCTCTCAGGTAATCAGGTTGATAAACTCTTACTCAAATGTTTCAGATTATTCTATAAATTGGTTAAAATCTACAGTTCTTCCAATCAATTGTTCTGTCCAGAATCCAACTAATACACAACTGCAGTCAGGGAATATTACCTATTTAGGTATCAATGTCTCACCAAGACTGGCAGATTTAATAACGTTAAACTACATCCCACTTTTAAAAAAAGTGGAAGATGATCTTGCCAGATGGAAATCTCTACCCATATCACTTATGGGAAGGGTTGCTTCAATAAAAATGATGGTTTTGCCCAGAATCAACTACTTATTCTCAATGATCCCAAGTAAACCATCACTAGACTGGTTTAGATCTCTGGACTCCTCTATCTCTAAATTTCTTTGAAAAGATAAACCCCCACGGATCAGCTTAAAAACACTACAGAAGACCAAAGAAAAAGGAGGTCTAGATCTACCAAACTTCCATCATTATTTCTTAGCCAACAGGCTCCAATACATATCAAGATGGTTAAAACATAGCTACCTAGACGAGTCCTGGATAGACGTAGAACAGACACTATGTAATAAGATAAAACTTTCAGACTTACCATTTATTAGCTCAAATATAAAACAATATGAATGCTTTAAAAGCATAAATATCAGCTCCTCTCTGACAGCATGGTGGGAGTTTCTAAAAATGACAGAGTCCACAATAATCCCATGCAGACGTACACCCATCTGGAATAACCCCGACATCTTGCAAAAAAAATGTATGATAAGTTTCCCAGTCTGGAGGTGCAATGGAATTGAATACCTGGAACATATATTTGAAGGAACAGACTTTATCCCATTTAATACATTAATTACACAATATGGAATTGATAAAAACAAATTCTTAGAATATCAACAACTTAAATCTATTATTAAAGGTAAATTTAGGCTCAATACAGCTGAATTACAAATTCCAGCAAGAGTTTTAGATTTTCTTAATCTCAACCCCCCCAAATTGCTGTCTAAAATATACAAAACTTTATCTACATTAGATGAATCAATAGCCATCCCTATTTCAAAATGGGAGGTGGATTTATCAGCCAGCTTTGACCAAAACGTCTGGTCTCAGATATGTTTAAGAACCTTTAAAATAACAAAAAATCCTAATTTGCAATTAATACAATACAAAATCCTTCATAGAGTACACTATACAGGTCAACGAATGTTTAGGATGGGTTTTACATTGTCTTATACCTGCTTACAATGCACAAGCAATATACCAGATACTTATGTTCATGCGCTTTGGTTCTGTCCACCTGTTAAGAAATTTTGGTGCCAGATATCTGAGGACTTATCAAAGTGTCTGAAATGTAACATCCCACCATCTCCCTCAATTTGCCTGTTAGGAAATTTAAATGATGTCACCATGGACACAAAGTCAGTTCTAATGGTTCACATTGCCTTATGCATCGCTAAGAAAACTATCCTCCTGAACTGGAAAAATAAAAAAGCTCTTAATATTAATCAGTATAGAAATCTCTTGTTGGACCATATTGGTCTTGAGACGGCCTCTGGCTCCATATCTGATCAATCTCTCTGGGCTCCTTTGATCGGCTCCATCACCTAGTGGGGGTGGGGGGCACTTGGTTTTGTCGTTTGGGACACTGTTGCTGATGTGGGGGTTTTGGGGTTGGAGGCGTCTGGGGGGGACCCCGGGGGGTGGGATCACTGGGCGGATGGGGCGCTGGACATCGTGGCCGGCCTGGGGTTGGGCTTTGGGTGGTGACTCCTGATGGCTGCATGCGGTGCCTTGGGGGGGTTGCACTGACGGACATGGGTTACTGGCCTGGTGGCCGTGCTGCGCCTGGGTAGGGTCTGGGGTGGGCCTGGGGATTCGGGGCTCGGGGGCGCCGCGCCCCCTAGCTGTGGTCCTGGCTGGGGGTCGGCCGGCGTGGGGTCTCTGTTGGCTGTGGGGGTCGTGGCCGGCCGGTGGCCGGCATGTGCAGCCGCCTCTCTTTTTTTCTCTGGGCCGATTGTCATCGCCAGTCCCTGTATGGCGTCTCGCCTTGTTTGCTGGTTGGGGTGCCTGGCTGCTGGTCGCGGCGGCTGGGTGGCGTTTCTGGGCCGGATCAGTCCTTTTTTGCACTGGACTTGGGTCTTGGTCTTTGTGTGGGGCGCTGGGGTCGGGCATTTGGCCGGGATCGGTCGGACTTGCGGGTGGACTGGCCGGGTGGTGGGCGTGCAGGGCAGGTGGGTGGGGCGCTGGGTTTGGTCTCCTGCCGGGCCATTGAGCAACAGTGGTCGCTCCACAAAGATTGAGGCTGGTGGATGTCGGCCTGGTGGGTCGGCCGCCCGGCTCATCGGTTTGCTCCTGGTCTGGGCAGGTCCGTCGATGTGGTTAGGGCTACGGGGGCCTCCGGTGTGCGTGTGGCGCTGGGGGCCTCCTTTACTGGCGGGGAGGCTGGTGCTATGTGGCAACAGGTGCTCTCCCCCTACGAGGGCACTTGGACGGGGGGGAGGGGTGTGCGGGAGGGGGGGGGGGGGGTCGAACTCAACCTGGGTGTCTAGTGTCTTTTGTGTTTTGAGAGTAGAGCGAATGTCAGGGTGGGTTTAGTTCCCCTTCTGGGATAGGGCTGGGGGGACTGCCTTGGGGTCCGTGGGGCTTTGTGATGCTGTGGCCGTGGGCCCCGGGTCGGACGTGCCATGGCCTCCCTCCCCTGGTGGATCCCGGTGAACAGCGGTGCCTATTGGGGTCAGTGGGGGAGCTGGCTCCCTGGGAAGACATTTTGTCTCCCAGTCCTTCCCTCCCCATCCCTGGACACCTCTGTCCACCCGCTCCATCACTTTACCACTCATATAGGGTCTTGGGGCATGGGCACATCACTGGGGTGCGAGGAGGGGCTTCCCTCCTCGCTGTCCCGTGGTGTCCTGGGTCCCAATTTTAATATACAACTTAGACACTCCCACTTATAACATTTTCACACGACACATATGTAGGGACTTTGGGGTGGGCACACTTTTCGGCATCCAGAGGGGGAGCGGTACAATCAGCTTCACCTCTGGTGCCGGTGCCCACTGTTAAACCACATAAAGACACTGAGGGCTCGGGGTGGGGGTTGGGGGATGTGTGGCTGCCTCCCCCACATCCCACCCCTCTGTTTTAAATGCACATTATAACAACACGCATCAACACCACACTCGAGCGGGAGGATAGAGGCTAGGGGTCTTTTCCCACCCCTGTTCGCTACGGGCCATCAGGGGTTGGGGTCCGGAGGGGGACAGGCGGTCTGGTTGGGGTCCTGGGCTGTCGGGCTGCTTTGCCACTCTGGGGCCCTTGGCGGTCTGCTTGTCTCCATCCTAGAAGGTAGGGGGTCCACCTCCCGGGTCCGGGGGCTGGTGGCTCTACTGGGACGTCAGTACCTGGACCTGGGAGCATAAAGTGTGCATGGGGTGTGTGAGTGAGGGTACAGCGTCATTTTTTTTGGGTGTCTTGGTGAGTAAGTGAGAATGTATGTATTTAAGAGGGAGGGAACGTATGACTGTGTCTGTATGTCTTTGTCTACCTGTCAGGTTGGATCTTGGTCTGCCCCCTCGCCTGGCGCACCTCAGGCCTTACACTTAATGGGGGGCCTATTTCCCCTCCGTCACTCCCCGCCGGTGACGGGGGCCCCTGCCTGCCGGTGCGCTGGGTGGTCAATCCGGTTCGGACCTGGTGCGTGCCTGGCTGGGCCTGGGGGGGCCGGTGTGTCGGTCGGCCGATGCGCTGGGCCGATATCTTCCTTTGGTTGGTTGGGGCACCTCTTTTAGAGGTGCCAGGTTTGGGATTGTTGGGTGCTGCCTGCTCGGTGCCTCGGCGGGATGCGGATCTGGCGTCTCTGCTCGTTTGATCACCTGTTCTGTGCGCACCGTGCGTGGCCGGTTCATTGGCGGGTTGGACCGGCCCTGGCCCTCGTTTGATGCCTGGTCTCGGCGCCCGGCGTTGCGTGGGATCAGGACCCGGGAGCTGGCACAACTTGGCGTCCAGATGCTGACTGAGCCCGGCCTGGGGATCCTGTCTGTCCCCTGCGGCTATTGGTGGGGCGCTGGGATGTTGGCGGTGGGGATTGGCCTAGGGTGGAGGCGACGCGTGGCGGCCGGCGGCCGGCCGCGGTCCCTGCAGTGCCGGGGGCCCCCCGTCGGCCGGTCCCTTGTCGGGTCCCTGCTGGGGGGTGGGGTGCCCCTGGGCCCCGGCTCCCCTGGTCCGTTGACCGTCCCGCCCTGGCGCGGCCGGTTGCCGGCGGAGCCCGTGGGCTCGTCACTGCTGCCCCCCCGGGCCCCTGCATAGTGGCCGCTGGATGTTCCCCTGGGGTTCTCCTTTTCTCCTCTCTTGGGGGATGCGGTCGGCCCCGCCCGGGTCCGCCTGGGGCTCTGGCGGTCCTTTGGACGTCTTTGCTCCGATCTCCTTCATGTCTGCATCGATTCCTGGGGGACGGATTGATGTCTTCTCACACCAACTATCGAACACTCTTATGGAGAAACCTTATATGCACCAGCATGCTAACACACACACATAGATGTGGGGTCTCTGGTGTTTAAGGATATATTCTTGGGCTGAGGTTATCATTACTAGAGCTTGATTAATCGGTACCATGAGTTTTTCTGTGACATTGTTGTTGTATTTTTATATCTATTTTTGTGTGATGTGGTTGGGTAATTCTTAGTTCACAATGTTTGGTTGGTTTTGTCGATGTTCCTTTTTCGTGTTTTGTTTTTCCCCCTCTCTCTGCCGTCCTGTGGGTATGGAGGCAGATTTCAATGTTTTCATGTGTTTTCTTTGTTCCCCTTCCTCTTTTGTATATTCAACTCACCCTCTCTCATGACATTTTGTTTCCTACCTCTCTTCTTCATCTTCCTTCTTTCTTCTCCTTAATTTTCCGTCTCCGTGTCCATAACATCAGGAAATAAAAACCCCAACAATTCATAATAAAGATTTTTCACACATAAATCAAGTGGAGTACTATAGAAAAGCTGTACTGCTCCGCTTGTGAAAGTAAATCTGTTGGGCTTCTACTTGGTACTCAGACACCAATTCTGAGCTCCACACTGCCAAACAGGACACGTTAAAAAAAAAAAAAAAAAAAAAAAAAATTCCTCTCTTGCTTTTGAAGCTCAAATAAGCTACATAGATCATTTTCAGGTGATTTTGCTGCTGCATTGTGTGGTTTTGGATGTTTAATTCAGCTTAAACAGTGGACTTTAAACAAAGTTTTCTGCATGCTGATGCTCAGAAGCTGCAACTTATCTCAGTGTGCTTTGTGCAAAACACAGGAGCCTGAGCTAACCTGCAGTTAATTTCATTACTACATTTTAAACCCATTATTCAAATTGTATTTAATTGTACTATCCAAGATTTGCCAGAACCTGAAATTCTAAATTTAAACCTTTATTGTTCTTGTGTAAACACAGCACTCTATTCTAACTAGCAGTTAACTTCATGGTAACTTGCATTTATTTAAATTGCATTTAAATGAATTACTCACATTTTTTTAATGCCTGTGCTCATACAATTAAACTGATTTCAGTGTGCTCTGTGTTAACTGCAGATCACAGCCTAGGTTATCTTGCAGCTAATCCCATATGCTGCTAACACAATGACCTACCCTGCAGTTAATTCACCATTTCTCTTGACATTTCTTGGAGAGATTTTGCAAATATATGGTGTTTGTCTTCCCTTGTGTATAACCTCTTAAGCATGTATGTTGCCTAAGTTAACTTCCAGAGTTAATTTGATCCTGGCGAATTTACTGCTAATCTCACTAGAGAGAGTGATTTTTCCTAACTGCATTGCTGAGATTTCCTTAAAGAGTAGTAAAAGCCATTTTAACACTTAAAGTGGGTGATAAGTCATAGACTGATCTGCCAGCCTATGCAGCAGTTCGACACAAATAGCAATTTTAACTCTGATCAGTGTTGGATAAGTCACAGCTTGATTTAATCGCTTGTGCACCTATTTAACCGCACATGACCACACCCATATATGTATAGGAGAGAGTGCATATTTATAAGAGGTGTTTTGAAGTGTCCGTTGACGTGCGTGTTGTTGCTATTCAGCAACTCTTTTGACAGCTAAGGCTTGGTTGCTTTGCTGTTTGTTGTTGCTTTTCAGCAACTCTTTTGACAGCTAATGCTTGGTTGCTTTGCTGTTTGTTGTTGCTTTTCAGCAACTCTTGAAAGCTAAGGCTTGTTTGTTTTGTTGTTTGTCTTTGTGGCTGTTGCTATTTAGCAACTCTTTTGACAGCTAAAGCTTGGCTGCTTGGCTGCTTTGCTGTTTGTTTTTGTGTTGTTATTTGCCTTCCCATAGCTTTAACAGATATGGAGAAATCAGGTCCCCAGGTATCTGCAGCTGTGACTCCCCAGGAGTTCACAGACTTAAAGGTGCAACAGATCATTGGTAAGGTCATCAGCTTGTCTTCAGAGGAACATGTTTGCTTAGACAGTTATGACATTGTTGAATGTGAAGAAAGAATACAGGCGTTGGCGGAATTCATGAAAAAGCCAGATAAGAAGGTTCCGATTTCAGATGTGTTTGGACAACTTGCCCTGCTCTACCAACGAAGAATGAAATTAGAGGCTGAACGATGTGCCAGAACGTGAACGTGATGAAGCCCTGGATAGGGAGCAAGCAACAAGAATAGAGCTCTCCAAACCAGAAGCAAAGGTTGAACTGGCAGAGAATAGACTGAAGGAGCTGGTTGACACTGAGAACACAGAAGAAGAGGTGGAAGAGCAGACAGAGGAACCACCTGACGTGGATCAGATAGAGCTGCATGCTTGTCCAAGGTTTTCACCCCACATTAAAGCCTCACCTGTCATCTCCACAGAACCAAAGTGGAGGAGCAGCATGCAGCCCCAAATCCTACCTATCTGCGGCACAACACAGTTGACTTATTGAATAATGTGTTTAGATCTGAATTTCTGGATGAATGAAGCTTGCTAGTATGTAGAAAATATGTGGTTTTTTTCACTTTGTACACACAAATGGATGCCTTGATACTCATTATGTGTTGATTTTATTCTTTTAGAATAGTGTACCAAGTTTGTAAGTTTGTGCAATGTACATACATTTGTACTTTTTATGCATAAATGTGAGCTTTTGCACACTATACAGATGTCACTTTTAGTACAGATCACCACACTGCATGTATGTCTGCATAGCTCACCATTCCTTTTCTGTATAATATAGTGTGGGTTTGAGACCATCTGAATTAATTAATTTATTAATTTATTAATTTATTTTTTGCACTACTTTTAGAGTCTTTTGTGATGAGGAGCAGCTGGTCTCCTGTGGAAGAACTAGGAGAGGAAGAGGAGGATCTTTGGTGCCTACTGGAAGAGGCTGTAGGGATGCTGGGGGTTCTGATAATGCTGTGAGGGACTGAAGCCATTCACCACATCATCCCAGGTGGAAGACTGAGGCAGAGCCTGATCACGGAGTACTTCAACCACTAAGGTTCTTCCCAAAAAGGAGCCCTGGTGTCCAACCCCCTCTCAATATTGCAAATCCGCTGCCAGGGGAAATCTTTGGCTACTTTTTTTATGCTGAAGTTCTCCAATTACTGTGTGACAACACAAACAAGGGTGCATCCAAGAACCTGGGAAAAGGAAGTAGGTTCTCCTTGACTGAAATAACTCCAAGAGAAATTAAGAAGTTCATCGGTTCACTGCTGTACATGTTGATCAACCGCCTGCCAAAGATCAGCGACTTTTGGCGTACTGGAACAATTTGGGGTACTGCCACCATCATGCCCCAAGAGCGGTTCATGGCCATTCTGACCAACATTCGGATGAGTGACCCGGAGAAAGATCAAGAACATGAGGAAAAAAAGGGCACAGAAAATTATGACCACCTCCACCAGGTCAGACCTCTGATGGAAATGATTGGCACAAGGTGCAGGGTCTTCTACCACCCAAGACAGCACCTTGCAGTGGATGAACGAATGGTGGCAACCAAGGCCAGGCTGGGTATCAAACAGTACATGAAAGCCAAACCAACAAAGTGGGGGCTGAAGTTTCTTGTGCTCCCTGATATAAATGGCTACACCATCGATTTTCAGCTGTACACTGGCAGGGCCAAGATGGCACCAGGGAAGCGGCTGTCTTTCGATGTTAACACGTTGGTCAACAAAGATTATCTGGGGTCTGGGTATATTGTCTACACAAACAACTTTTATACAAGTCCCCTCCTCTTCCGACACCTGAGATAGCAGGGTTTGGAGCTTGTGGGACAGGCAGGGAATAGTTGGTGTTCCCTCAACCCAGGAAAATCCCATCACCAAAAGATCCCCACAAGGTAGTATCCGGTGGATCAGGAAAGTGGATCTTCTGTTTGTAAAATGGATGGACACCAGAGAAGTCTCAATGTGCTCCAGGGTGGTGACAGAGTACAGCAAGTAGATGGGAGGGGTGGACAAATCAGACCAAATGACTGCAACAAATTCAGTCCACTGGAAAACCAGGAGGTGGTCCACCACTGTGTTCCAACATTTGGTTGACATTGCTGTAACAAATGCTTTTGTCATCCACAAGGATCAGTGTGCCACCATACAGGAAAAGCAGAAGACCCGTCAACGTTTCCAGAAGGAGCTTGCAGCACACCTCCTTGGAGTTCCTCTGCAAACTGAGCCCCAGAAGAAAGCCGGTGATAAACACCTACCTGTCCCCAGCAGAACTGGACAGAATAAGTCCCAGAGAGCCAGCATGGGGAGACAGCGCTGGAAAGTTTGCCAAAGGAGCACGGCCTGGAAGTGTGAGAGCTGTAATTTGTGCCTGTGCTTGCAGTTAGACAGGAATTGTCACTGGCTGTACCATCAGGACTTAGAAGTATAAGGACATATGCAGGGAGGGGAAAAACATCTGTACATAGTTTTAATTATTGGCCTGTTTTTTTGTTTGCACAAGTGAGAAAGAAAGAAAAAATATTTTTAAATATGTTATTATCATATATATATATATATATATATATATAAAATGTTGAAATTAATTTATGATGAAAAATCTGTACTTCATGTTCATCTGCAGTGTTTTCTTATCACTAAAGCTCTCAAATGTAATTTCGATTTTGTGTTTTTCTTTATTTCAAGCTGTTTTTGCACTCGTCTAGTACACAGGGTGTTGAAAAATAATTCCATATATTGAAATTTCCAAGTGTTATGGAAAAATGAGTCAAACCATTTCCTCATGTGACATGTTCTGCCCATTTTATAGTTAAAAAAGAAAAAGATCCCAGGAGGACATTTTGAGGCTTAGGTGTTAAAGGGTTCAAGCTTAGCTAAAATAAACATTACATGCTAATGTTGCAATGAGGAATTACTTGCTATACTGGTATACACTACTCACAATAAGTTAGGGATATTGTCATTTACATGAGTGCTATTCCTATTTGGTCTGAAATTTAATGAAATAATTAAAAGTATCCTTTGATATTACTAATAATGAATGAGAAGAAACACCATTATTATTAGTGTAATATTTATTACCCCAAAAATGTAGACAATAACAAGGGTAGCCCCAATAACACAAAGTGACAATGTCAGTAGCGGGTGCTTCCACCATTTGCCGCAATGACAGCTTGACAGCGACCTCTCATGCTCCTCACTAGCCTCATGATGTTGTCCTGAGGCAATGCGTTCCACTCTTCCACAAGTGCTACATGCAGTTCTGCCAGGTCACGTGGGGGTGGGGTACAATCATCCAGTGTTAGGTAAATATTACCCTAGAGCATAGAGAACAGAATGAGGAAAGACACAACTTCTGTGTTTTACTTGTGAAAAGACTTCACAAGGGGGATGAAAGGCATCGAGAATGCTCAGTGTCTTCTCCCACGCAATGCTCAGTGCCTTGTCCCACTGAGCTCACTCTCCCTAAAGCTTTTATTACAAAACAGGGGTTTACAACTGATCATAAACCACACCCACATGAGGCCTGTGGGTGTTGAAATGGAATAACAAATTACATGAAAATTAGGCCTTCCAGACAACCCTCTCAAGCAACTCTTAGAGGATTTATCACCCATATTTCAATTCAATTCAATTTCAATTCAGTTTATTTATATAGCGCCAATTCACAACAGATGTCATCTCAAGGCACTTAACAAGAAGTCATTTCAATACAATTATACAAACATTCCAATCAGTTAAAAAGTTTCCTATTTAAGGAATCCCAGCAGATTGCGTCAGTCATTGGCGTGAGGTTGGGCAGATTTCCAACCACAGCAATCCTTCAGCAATCCCTCATACTGAGCAAGCATGTAGCGACAGTGGAGAGGAAAAACTCCCCTTTAACAGGAAGAAACCTCCAACAGAACCAGGCTCAGTAGGAGCGGCCATCTGCCACGACCGTCTGGGGGTTTGAGAAGACAGAGCAGAACACAGAAGGAACAGAAGATCCGATATAAGAGAACTTTCTATGTTACAGAAAGGAAAAAGTTGATAACAGGACACAGTGGATCTTCAGTTACTGAGAGGATCATTCCAGTCGATGACCCCCGTCCAACAGGGCATTGCAGCCAAGCAGGATACCAGACCAGGTGTATCTTCGATGGGGAGAAAAACACTGAGAGAAAACAAAGTTAACAGTCGAAATAACAGAATGTATTGTAATACAACTGGAGAGTCGTAGGAGAAAAGGAAGTAGCAGAGTGAAGAAAATTGGTAAGTCTGTCCTCCAGCAGTCTAAGCCTATAGCAGCATAACTACAGAGATAGCTCAGAATGACCTAAGCCACTCTAACTATAAGCTTTATCAAAAAGGAAAGTTTTAAGCCTGGCCTTAAAAGTAAACAGAGTGTCTGCCTCACGGACTAAAGCTGGGAGCTGGTTCCACAGGAGAGGAGCCTGAAAACTAAAAGATCTGCCTCCCATTCTACTTTTAGAGATCCTAGGAACTACAAGTAAACCTGCAGTCTGAGAGCGAAGTGCTCTTTTAGGAACATATGGAACAATTAGATCTCTGATGTATGATGGAGCTTGATTATTAAGGGCTTTGTATGTAAGAAGAAGGATCTTAAATTCTATTCTGGATTTAACAGGGAGCCAATGAAGGGAAGCTAAAACAGGAGAAATGTGATCTCTCTTTTTAATATTCATCAGAACTCTTGCTGCCGCATTTTGGATCAACTGAAGGCTTTTAATGGCATTTTGTGGACTTCCTGATAGTAAAGAATTACAGTAGTCCAGCCTTGAGGTAACAAATGCATGGACTAGTTTCTCAGCATCACTCCTGGACAGGATGTTTCTAATTTTAGCAATATTCCTGAGGTGAAAGAAGGAAATCCTAGAAACCTGTTTAATATGGGATTTAAATGTCAAGTCTTGGTCAAAAATAACGCCGAGGTTCTTTACGTTATTACTGGGGGCCAATTTAATGCCATCCAGATGAAGTGATTGACTAATCAGTTTCTGTTTAAGAACTTCTGGTCCAAAGACAGCAACTTCTGTCTTGTCAGAATTTAAAAGCAAAAAGTTTAGGGTCATCCATGCTTTTATGTCTTCCAGACATGCCTGTAATCTACCTAACTGACTGGGTTCATCAGGATTTATGGATAAATATAGTTGTGTATCATCGGCATAGCTGTGGAAATTTATCCCATGCTGTCTAATGATTCTACCAATTGGAAGCATATATATGGTGAAAAGAATTGGTCCAAGGACAGAACCCTGTGGAACTCCACAAGTAACCCTTGAGAGTGAAGATGATTTATCATTTAGATGAACAAACTGGAATCTATCAGACAAATATGATTTAAACCAGCCTAGTGCTGTTCCTTTGATCCCTGCAACATGTTCAAGCCTTTCTAAGAGAATATTATGATCGACTGTGTCAAAAGCAGCACTGAGATCTAACAAAACCAGAACAGACACCAGTCCATTATCTGAGGCCATGAGAATATCATTAGTAACCTTCACCAGTGCTGTTTCAGTGCTATGATGAGCTCTAAAACCTGACTGAAACTCTTCAAACAGCTCGTTACTGTTTAGATGTTCACAGACTTGATTAGCAACTATTTTCTCAAGGACTTTGGATAAGAAAGGAAGGTTAGATATAGGTCTGTAATTCACTAAGTCATCTTGATCAAGGGAAGGTTTCTTGAGTAAAGGTTTAATTACAGCTATTTTAAATTCCTGTGGTACGTATCCGTTTACTAAGGATAGATTCATCATATCCAAAATGGGGCCAGGAACCAAATGGAACACTTCTTTAAATAATTTGGTTGAGATTGGGTCCAAAATACAAGTTGAAGATTTAGATGAGGCTAATATTTTTGATAATTCTGAAAGCTCGACTGAATCAAAACAGCCTAAGCAATACTGAGGTTCTACAGTTCTTTCCGATACTGACTCATTTACTGAGGAAGAAGTAATCATGTTTGGGAGGGTGCCAATGATTTTATTTTTAATAAAATTTATTTTATTTATGAAGAATCTCATAAAATCATCACTGCTAAGAGCCGGGGGAATAGTTTGCTCAACAGAGCTATGACTCTGTGTAAGTTTGGCAACTGTACTAAAAAGAAACCTAGGATTGTTTTTATTCGCCTCTATTAATGATGAAAAATATGCTGTTCTAGCTTGTCGAAGGGTCTTTTTATACAGCAGTAGACTGTTATTCCAGGTTAAATAGGAATCCTCTAGATGTGTAAAGCGCCATTTTCTCTCCAACTTCCTAGTATTCTGCTTTAAAGTACGCAACTCTGCGTTAAACCAAGGAGTCAGCCTCCTATGGCTAGCCACTTTCTTTTTTAATGGGGCTACACTATCTAATGCCAAACGCAAGGATGACGTAACGCTGTGAACCAGACCATCAATTTCTGAAGGGTTAGAGATAGAATTGCTGCCATCCACTGTGTTACTCTGAGACACTGAGGAAAGTAAGAATGGTACAGATTCTTTAAAAATTGTTACAGCATTGTCTGATAAAGTTCTACTATAATGAAATTTTCTTTCAGATTTAAGATGGTCAGTTAAAGTAAATTCAAAAGTTATCAAGAAGTGGTCAGACAGGACCGGGTTATGTGGGTGGACTGTTATTTCCTCACACTCAATACCGTATGTCAGTACAAGGTCCAAAGTGTGTTTACCTGAGTGGGTCGATCCCTGTACTTTTTGAGTAAAGCCAATTGAGTCTAAAATAGCATTAAAGGCTGCATTTAGGCTATCACTTTCAGTATCCACATGAATATTGAAGTCCCCCACTATAATAACCCTATCAGTATTTAATACTATATCAGATAAAAAATGTGAGATCTGATCCAAGAATTGAGAGTAAGGGCCTGGTGGACGATACAAAACCACAAACAAAAATGGTCTTAATGTTTTGCAACTTGGATGAGGAAAATTAAGGGTTAGATGCTCAAAAGAACTGTAGCTATCAATTGGTCTGGGACTAATTAGTAAATCAGAACGGAAAATGGCTGCAACTCCTCCTCCTCGCCCAGTATTTCTAGGAATGTGAAAATTTAAATGACTGGAAGGAGTTGACTCATTTATACTGACATAATCCTCCTGCTGCAACCAGGTTTCTGTGAGACAAAGGAAATCAATGTGATTATCACAAATCAAGTCATTTACTAACAAAGTCTTTGAGGAGAGAGATCTTATGTTTAATAAACCACATTTAATAGATTTATTTTCAGTCAAAGTTGTATTTATTTTTATGAGATTTCCATAATTTGCTTTTGTTGGCTTAACTTTTAATCCATTTAATTTTGGCCGTGGGCAAGACACTGTTTCTATAGGGTAATGGGTGGGTAACAGTACAGAAGCAGCAGAGAGGTGGGTTAAACTACGACTCTGCTTCCTGGTCTGGACCCTGGGTTGTCAGTGTTTTGGAGGATTAATAAATTCGGCCATATTCCTAGAAAGAAGAGCTGCTCCATCCAAAGTGGGATGGATGCCGTCTCTCCGGATCAGACCAGGTTTTCCCCAAAAAGTTCTCCAGTTATCAATGTAGCCCACATCGTTTGCAGGACACCACCCAGACAACCATTGATGGAATGACAGCATGCGGCTAAACATGTCGTCACTGGTCCGATCAGGCAGGGGACCAGAAAAGATTACCGAGTCTGACATTGTTTTGGCAAACTTACACACCGAAGCAACACTAATTTTAGTGACCTCCGATTGGCGTAACCGGGTGTCATTACCGCCAGCGTGAATAACAATCTTACTGTATTTACACTTATCTTTAGCCAGCAGTTTCAGGTAGGATTTGATGTCGCCCGTTCTGGCCCCTGGCAAACATTTGACTATGGTCAATGGTGTCTCTAATGCCACGTTTCTGACTATGGAGCTGCCAATTACCAGGGCCGGCTTCTCAGCGGGTGTGTCGCTGAGCGGGGAAAATCTGTTAGAAACGCGGACCGGTTGGTGGTGGCCCGGGGGCTGGGTCCTAGAACTATGCTTCCTACGTACAGTCACCCAGCCGCCTAGAGGTCCCGGCTGCGCGGGCTCTACCGGAGGACAGCTAGGGGGTTCTATCCTTGTTGGCTCCGCGCTGGCTAATGGGCTTCGGCTATCTGCTGGATTTTCAACAGCGCGGAGCCGTGCTTCTAATTCTGATACCCTCGCCTCCAAAGCTACAAAAATATTACATTTATTACAGTTACCATTATCACTAAAGGAGGCAGGGAAGTAACTAAACATCTGACAGAGAGAGCAAGAGAGAAGAGAAGAGTTAGAGACAGGAGAAAGAAGAGTAGCCATAGCCGCAATGAAGCTAAGCTAACTGAGCTAGCGAGACCTTCCACCCAAAGAAAAACTGTGTGAAACACGAGGAGTTCCCAAAACGTAAAGTACACCACCACAAAATGTGTGTTTTAGTGTGATTGTGTGTTAAAATAACTTAGAAAAGCCTCAGCACAGAGAAAATAAGATCAATTCAAGAGCGTTTGAACACCAAAAAGCAGCGGCTTCTTATCTGAATGTCCCTGCGTGTCCAGGGTCAGTCCTGCTGCGACACAGTCAGCTTGACTCTTGACTGATAATCACGTTTTCTCTCATATGAGGAATTTGCACAAACCTTTCCGTTCCCTAAGCTCTGTGATGTCAGTAAAGCATACTAATTGTCTTATTTAAACTTTACACAGCCAAAATACTGTAATGGCAAAAAATAGTATCTCAGGGTTTCCATAATAAAGAAGACTTGAGTCCAAGAAGGCGTTTAAGTATTTAATTCAAACATGTCTGGCCAGAACACGGAGGGGACAGAGTTACTCGTGCATCACCCTAACCAACATTTCTAACTAACCGCTTAAATAGTATTCAGCAATCATTGTTTATCTCTGTAGATGCCTTCTCCATCCTTCACGCCCCGCCTCCAGAGTAACCGCTTCACGCGAGTCATAGCAATGCATAAAGCAGCTCATCCGAAGGCCAGACTGTTATCTTACTGCCCCGGCGTCTGTCTCTCTGGTGACCTGACACATATATCTTTCTCATAACATTAAGTTGGAGCAATAGCCTTGTCATTTTACCCTAGATGCATTCACTAAACAGAGAATATACACTTAATTCCTAATTGCATAACAATTTTCCACCACAATACAGTGACATACACAGTATTACACTTATCAATGATAATAACATTTTTCTAACATCCAGTCTTTGCTTCAGCTGGTCCCAAACGTGCTCTCCTCATATAAGGCACTCCAACTTCCTACAGTCGAGCTGTGACAACTCTGGCATGACATGGTGGAGCATTATCATCCATGAACAGAAAGCTGGGGGTGTACAGGCGGAATTGGGTGATGAGGATGGGTTATATGATATCTCTGAGGTAAGCACGTACAGTGACTGAGCCATCTACAATAACCAAATAAGTTTTGCTCTGATTGGTAATGCCTGCCCAGACTGTTTCACCTCCTCCACCAAAGCTAACCCTGGGGACCATGTTGACCTCTGCATATCGCTCACCCTAGTACCCCTCACATCTCGTAAATGAGCCTGCAGCTGTGTGGCAGTTCCATGACGATGTCTGAGTGCATAGGTGCTTAGGTACTGGTCATCGTTGCGGTCTGTCACTCATGGGGCTCCACTCCTGGGTCTGTCATGAACTCTGTCAGTAGTTCTGTGTCTTGATGCAACTCTGCTGATGACACTTTGAGACACACTAGGTTCATGTGCAACATCTGACTGCCAGCCACCGACCTGAAGGCGGGCTATGGTCAGGTGGCGCTGCTCGTCCTAAAGTGACGTTGTGTGTTCATGGTTGTTTGAAAGATGAAGTTCGAATGACTCACTGAGAATACCAGCTTTTTAAACCCACAGAATGTTGAAATTGAAGTCACATTAAAAAAGGTTATCTTTAGTATTTTTTGGTGTTGGCCCCAATATGTAAGGCACACTGTACACATGAGACCATTACATAGAAAACACAAAATGAGGTGCGTCTATCACCCCAATACAATTGCCTCCCTATCCCAAAAATCTCTGAAGTGAAACAAACACCATATGTATGACATCCACTGAGTCTCTCACGGTATCCTTAGCATATTGTGAGTAGTGTATATTCTATTTTATATGTGCTTTTAAAAAATTTGGTTTTTTAACCAATACAATGCACACATATAATCTTTTGTATGCTGCTGTCCTCTGCATGTTTTGCAAATTATTATGGTGGGCCGCCATGACTAAAAATGCCAGGGCCACTTTTTGGTCCCAGTCCAACCCTGCTGGGGTGACTTCACAAAATAAAAGCTCTAAACATTCTAAATTAATTGCCAGATCAGAGGCCTTGAGGGCTCTGTGTTCCTGAGATGAGAGCTGTCTAAAGACTGTCTTCAAGGATCATAGTTTAAATATGGATTTGATTTCCTTTTGATTGATTTTGTCTTGGCTAAATCCATAATTTCCAGTCTAGGCCCATTTAATGAAGCTCGGCTCATTAACCTAAGTTTGTGGAATTCGTTTAGGATTGCTTGATACAGCAGCTGTATCAAGGTAATCTGAACTAAACTCCCACATCTGCAAATTCTATTTTACCTAATCACTTACAGTGGGGTAAAAATTTTTTACTATAAACGATTAGTCAGCCACCAATTGTGCAAGTTCTCCCACTTAATGATGAGAGAGGCCTGTAATTTTCATCATAGGTATACCTCAACTATGAGAGACAAAAAGATTTTTAAAAATCCAGAAACTCAAATGGTCTGATTTTGAAAGAATGTATTTGCAAATTATGGTGGAAAATAAGTATTTGGTCAATAACAAAAGTTCATCTCAATACTTTGTTATATACCCTTTGTTGGCAATGACAGGGGTCAAACATTTTCTGTAAGTCTTCAGAAGGTTTATACACTGTTGCTGGTATTTTGGGCCATTCCTCCATGTAGATGTCTTCTACAGCATTGATGTTTTGGGGCTGTTGCTGGTATTTTGGCCCATTCCTCCATGCAGATCTCCTCTAAAGCAGCAATGTTTTCAATTCAATTCAGTTTATTTATATAGCGCCAATTCACAACAGATGTCATCTCAAGGCACTTAACAAGAAGTCATTTCAATACATTTTTTCAAACATTCCAATCAGTTAAAAAGTTTCCTATTTAAGGAATCCCAGTAGATTGCGTCAGTCATTGGCGTGAGGTTGGGCCCCGCTGTCATTGGAGAACACGGACTTTCAACTCCCTCCAAAGATTTTCTATGTGGTTGAGATCTGGAGACTGACTAGGCCACTCCAGGACCTTGAAATTATTCTTACAAAGCCACTCCTTCTGTACCCGGATGATGTGTTTGGGATCATTGTAATGCTGAAAGACCCAGCCATGTTTCATCTTCAATGTCCTTACTGATGGATGGAGGTTTTCACTCAAAATCTCACGATACATGGCCCCATTCATTCTTTCCTTTACACGTATCAGTCATCCTGGTTCCTTTGCAGAAAAACAGGCCCAAAGCTTGATGTTTCCACCCCAATGCTTCACAGTAGTTATGGCATTCTTTCTCTTCCAAACACAACAAGTAGAGTTTTTACCAAAAAGTTCTATTTTGGTTTCATCTGACCATATGACATTTTCCCAATCTTCTTCAGGATCATCATGCTCTCTAGCAAACTTCAGCCGGGCCTGGAGATGTACTGGCTTAAGCAAGGGGACATGTCTGGCACTGCAGGATTTAAATCCCTGGTGGTGTAGTGTGTTACTGATGGTAGCCTTTGTTCCTTTGTTCCTTTTAAATCTTAGTTTATGTGTAACCTTGTATCCACAAACAGCCATAGACCCAGGTTCTTTTTAAAGTTTTTAATCGTATTGTTTACCCAAGCAATGACGGTGGTGTTATGCCTTCACAGAATTTATGTGACAAATTCCAGGCTTTTTTCTCGGATAAAGTCCTGAAGATTAGGTCTTCTATTTTATCTCTTTCTGTTTCGGATCCTAGTTCTTATCCTCCATGCTCTACATCCTGGTGCCAATTTCAACTTGTCTCTTTGGAGGAACTATCAGAAATTGTGCACCACATAAAATCTTCTTACTACCCCCAGGACTGCCTTCCATCTTTTATGCTAAAAAAGCATTTGACAGCAACGGCTCCTTCATTCTGAAGTTAATCAATACTTCTCTTTTCTCAGGCTGTGTTCCCAAGTGTTTTAAACTGGACATTGTGCATCCACTATTAAAAAGCAAAATCTTGATCAGACCTCTCTTTCAAATTTTAGGCCAATCTCAGAACTCACTTTTCTTGCTAAGGTTCCTGAAAAGTTGTTTATTCTCAGCTCCAGGATTACTTGCCCCTTAACAGTATTTCAGAAAAATTCCAATCTGGTTTTAAACCCCACACTGAAAGTACTCTTTTACGTGTTTTCAATGACCTTCTTTTAATTGCTGATTCTGGCAGTTCAGCTGCTTTGGTGTTATTTGATCTGTCGGCTGCCTTTGATACTGTCGACCACGACATTTTGTTGTCCCGCCTGGAGTTGTGTGTTGGTCTCCGAGGAAACGTCCTCCAGTGGTTTAAATCCTACCTACATAAAAGGTTGTTTTCTGTTAATTTGGGCCCTTCCACCTCCAAAACAGTACCTATGACCTGTGGTGTGCCTCAGGACTCTATTCTGGGCCCAGCACTTTCTTCTTTGTATATGCTCCCATAAGCTTCCATCTTTAAGAAGCATACTATCATTTTCCACTGTTTTGCTGATGACCTTCAGGTCTATTTGCCACTCAGAGATGCAGAGTCCATTGGTTCATTACTGGATTGCTAAAAGGACATTAAACAATGGATGTATATCAACTTCCTTAAAGTAATTGACTTAAAAACCGATATTTAACTTTTTGGCAATTCTGATCTTTTAAATGGTGTTGTTACTCCTCTTGGCCCTTGTTTTTTTTTTTTAAAACCATGTGTAAAAAATCTTGGAATGTTTTTAGATGGTTCTTTTAAACTTCTCAGACAGGTGAGTGCAGTGGTCCAATCAGGGTTTTTTCACACAGGCCACCACGATCAAGAACATAATCGTGACAGTGCGTGATTTGGCGCTGGAGATGGTGGAGACGCTGCTCACGGAGCTCCTGCCCAGGATCCCAGTCTTGGTAGCCTCCACCACCGCGTCCGCGCTCTTCTTTCGGGTCTTGCACTTCAAGTTCCTCCAGATCGTCCAGCAGATGAACCCATAGCAGAACACGAGCACAGTCATGGGTTCGAGGAATCCTGGCTGTTTATATTTAATATATTTAAAATATTTATTCTATTTTACTTGTACATTATTCTGAATAATTTTTATTTTTATGTTTATTTTTATATATCTGTATATATTTTTGCCACATTTATGTATATAGTCTATATTCTTTTAAGTTCTTATAACTTATACTGTGCTGTGGAGAATTGTGTTAATTGCCTTTTGTATCCAGATGTAATTGCAATAGTGGAATAATAGGACTCTCTTAATTGTGATTTTCAAATGTCCTATATTTAAGAATAGAATAGAATAGAATAATCCTTTATTGACCCACAAAGAGGAAATTCAGCTGTAACCGCAGCAAAGTGACAGGGTTATATAAGTATTTAGATTCACACAAGAAAAGTATAAAAACAAAATTAAGAATAATATATGTAGATATGAATAATATACTATATAATATGTGAATATATTATTACATGTGTACATGTAATATCTACATTAAGGACAAAATTACAAAACCACATTTTTATACTTAATGTACATATATGTGTGCTATTGAGAAGATATATATTCAATATTTGTTATGATAAAACTGCTGCTTGTAAAAGGTTTCAATTGTGTTTGTGCTTGAAGGGAGGTGGGGGGGGTGGAGCTCGGATGGGGTCGCGCCCGGGAAGTAATTCAATGTAGAACCAGTGTTGGGGTAGTTACTCAAAAAAAGTAATCCATTACATATTACTCATTACTTCTCAAAAAAGTTATCCCTTACATTACTTAGTTACTTTTTTTGGAAAGTAACTTAGTTACATTGCTAGTTACACTACTCTTGCATCATTCTAAAACATCATACCTGAAATGAATGCCGAGGTGACTAAAAGAATTCTATGACAGAAAAAGAGTTAGATTATATATATATATATATATATATATATATATATATATATATATATATATATATATACGCACAAAAAGATGTGAACAAAAAAGTTATCCATCCATCCATTTTCTTCCGCTTATCCAGGGTCGGGTCGCGGGGGCAGCAGCCTAAGCAAAGAGACCCAGACTTCCCTCTCCCCAGCCACTTGTTCCAGCTCCTCGGGAGGAACCCCAAGGCGCTCCCAGGCCAGCCGAGAAACATAGTCCCTCCAGCGTGTCCTGGGCCTTCCCCTGGGCCTCCTCCCGGTGAGACGTGCCTGAAACACCTCACCAGGGAGGCGTCCAGGAGGCATCCTGACCAGATGCCCGAGCCACCTCAACTGACTCCTCTCGATGTGGAGAAGCAGCAGCTCTACTCTGAGCCCCCTCCGGATGACTGAGCTTCTCACCCTATCTCTAAGGGAGAGCCCAGACACTCTGCGGAGGAAACTCATTTCAGCCGCTTGTATCCGTGATCTCGTTCTTTCAGTCACCACCCAGAGTTCGTGACCATAGATGAGGGTAGGAACGTTGATCGACTGGTAAATCGAGAGCTTCGCCTTTTGGCTCAGCTCTCTCTTCACCACGACAGACCGGTAGAGCGCCCGCATAACTGCAGATGCCCCACCAATCCGTCTATCAATCTCCCGCTCCATTTTTCCCTCACTCGTGAACAAGACCCCCAGATACTTAAACTCCTCCACTTGGGGAAGGACCCCATCCCCGACCCGGAGGAGGCACCCCACCCTTTTCCGGCTCAAGACCATGGCCTCGGATTTGGAGGTGCTGATTCTCATCCCAGCCGCTTCACACTCGGCTGCGAACAGCTCCAGCGAAAGCTGTAGATCACGCTCCGATGAAGCCAACAGGACCACATCATCTGCAAAAAGCAGAGACCCGATCCTGAGGCCACCAAAACGGATCCCCTCAACGCCTTGGGTGCGCCTAGAGATCCTGTCCATAAAAGTTAGGAACAGGATCGGTGACAAAGGGCAACCTTGGCGGAGTCCAACTCTCACTGGAAACAAGCCCGACTTACTGCCGGCAATGCGAACCAAACTCTGGCACCGGTCGTACAGGGACCTAACAGCCCGTATCAAGGGGCCCGGTACCCCATACTCCCGGAGCACCCCCCACAGGGCCCCCCGAGGGACACGGTCAAACGCCTTCTCCAAGTCCACAAAACACATGTAGACCGGTTGGGCGAACTCCCACGCACCCTCCAGGACCCTGCTGAGGGTGTAGAGCTGGTCCAGTGTTCCACGGCCAGGATGAAAACCGCATTGTTCCTCCTGGATCCGAGGTTCGACTATCCGTCGGACCCTCCTCTCCAGAACCCCTGAATAGACCTTACCAGGGAGGCTCAGAAGTGTGATCCCCCTGTAGTTGGAACACACCCTGTGGTCCCCCTTTTTAAACAGGGGGACCACCACCCCGGTCTGCCAATCCAAGGGAACTGCCCCCGATGTCCACGCAATATTGCAGAGCCGCGTTAACCAACACAGCCCCACAACATCCAGAGCCTTGAGGAACTCCGGTCGAATCTCATCCACCCCCGGAGCCTTGCCACCGAGGAGCTTTTTAACGACCTCGGTGACCTCAACACCAGAGATTGGAGAGCCCGACCCCAAGTCCCCAAACCCTGCTTCCAGATTGGAAGGCGTGCTGGTGGGATTGAGGAGGTCTTCGAAGTATTCCATCCACCGACCCAAAACGTCCCGCGTCGAGGTCAGCAGCACACCATCCCCACTGTAAACAGTGTTGGTGGCAGACCGCTTCCCCCCCTGAGACGCCGGATGGTGGACCAGAATCGCTTCGAAGCCGTACGGAAGTCGTTTTCCATGGTCTCTCCAAACTCCTCCCACGCCAGAGTTTTTGCCTCAGCAACCATCCGAGCCGCATCCCACTTGGCCAAGCGGGATGCAAAAAAGTTATACACAAATAAGAAAGAAACTATCTATATAAAATGGCTGCCAGAGCCATTAGCATTAGCTAGTTGGGACATAGCCTACCTTTCTTCCTCCGGTAAAATCAGGTTTTCCTCTTCTGATGACGAGTCCTCAACACAAACCTCAGATGAACTATCATTCCAAATAATCGCCAGGGGTTCGTCAGTGAGGATTCTCTTCTCTTGAAGCGCCATTTTTCGAACGCAAACAAAACAATCGAAGCTGAATCGTCACCTGCTCATCTGACCACCTGCGCGTAACTGCGTCACAGCGCTCGCCCCCGAGGTAAACAATATATCTGTTTTTAAAATCAAGCAGACCTGTAATTCCCGTTTCTATTGGCCGATTTAGATGATTTAGATATGGTTAGAATCATAAGATCCTACAGAATCACGCTGACATCAGAACTTTGAAGCAGATTGAACAAAGCAAATGTTTACATGGGGAAAGTTCACAGTGCGCATGTCAGACAAGGTTGAGCTTCCGCGAATCAAATTTAAAAAAATAATGGCAAAGGATTACGTTTTTTTTACTTTTTCTTTTCTAAATGCACACTGGATATTTCAGTTATTCTGGAAATACAGTCATATCACGGTGGATTATTCTTTTCAGCACGGAAAAAAGTAAGTTAAGAAGGAATTTATGCTCTTGTTTTTTAAATGCTGTACGTATTTTTGGGCTTATTTTGCTGCTCATTTGCTGAAATTTGCATGTAGCGTGATGAGACTTGCAGCTTTAGAATCTGTGACATGCTGGCTTTCAGGGAAGGCAAAGTTTGCTCGGTTCTGTTTGGCAGAGTGACCGACAGGTTCGGTTTAATGTGTTCATGTAAAAATCGCAAAATAGCACAACTGTTCCTTTAATTGCTTGTTATTTCTTCTGGGTTTGGAGGTCACAGAAAAGATTTGTGAGTCTTTAGCTGAGATTCTGAGGTTTATAATGATAGGACATGCTTAGCAATCAGTGACCACAGGTCAGCTAAATTCGGACATTTCCCCGCCCTTCCCCCACAGTGACCCGGCGCCGGAGCTGTGGGGTGGAACAGGTTATGTAACGAGTAACGACATCATATTTTCGAAAGTAATTGTGATGTCATTACAGTGTTTGCCGCAGTAACGAGTTACACTACTACGTTACAAAAATAGTAATGTCATTACAGTGACTAGTTACTTTGTAACGCGTTACACCCAACACTGTGTAGAACATAGTATTTATATTTCATATAATTATAGTTACTTAATATAGTATCATGAAGAGTCTTACAATCTCAGCACAGACAAAATTGTGCGGATCCCCTGTGATCTCTAGTGGCTCTCAGACCTCAGGTTGGGAAACACGGTTCTAGAGGCTGAATCCGCACTCTGATGTGAAAAGTTTCTATACATTTGTGAAAGTTTTGGAAAAACAAAGGACTTAAAGCTTTCTGATTTCTTGACACTATATCCAGTGATCCTCTGGGGAATGTATGCTAAAGTAATTTATTTTTGGAGTACCCTTTATTTTCCTTGATTTGTAGTGGGGTTATTTTGTGTTGCATTTGTGGATGTGCTTGGAATATCTAATTGTTTTCCTCTTCATCTAACTATGTCAAATGGTTTGCTTGGAATTTGTTAAAAGTTACAACAACAAAAAAGGTCGTCACAACTTGATGTCTAAGTACCAGTCCGGCCCAGAAGGTGGCAGTAAAGTGTTATCAGGGTGGGAAGTAAGCGAGGAAGCAGGAAGCAGGAGATCTGGGAGACAAGACAGTCAAAATCTCACAGAAAGCGGAGCGGAACATCGAGCCAGAACCGGACTTTGGACCGTAAATCTCGATGCATGAAGCCGAACTGCTGAAGCTGAGCTCGGCTCCTTTTTCCCTCCCAGAGACGGAGCCAGCAGCGTTCAGGAGCCGCTGAGGACACAGAGACAGAGGGACAGACAGGGATCCCGCTCGGTGAGTAACTCTGCTGCACACACGGTCCCTCAGCGGCATCATGGCCGCTAACTGCGCTCAGATGAACCGACTCTAACAACTTCCTTTGTATTCATTGAAGCAGCTGATTCTGATGTGGCGGATTCTGAGCCCTGATCAGAGCACAATAACTAGCAGGGACCTCCTGCTGCTACGGAGGATTTATTGGAGACGTAGAAACACATTTCCCTGCAGCAGACTCGTAGGAAAGTAGAGTGAAACGCTTTATACAGGTGCTGGTCATAAAACTAGAATATCATAAAAAAGTTGATTTATTTCTGTAATAGCCTTCAATAAGTGAACTTGTATATTAGATTCATTCATTACACACAGACTGATATATTTCAAATGTTTATTTCCTTTAATGTTGATTATTATAACTGACAGCTAAAAGTCCCAAATTCAGTATCTCAGAAAACTAGAATATCAATTAAGAACAATGCAAAAAAAAAGAAGATTTCTAGAAATGTCGGCCAACTGAAACGTGTGAACATGTACAGCACTCAGTATTTAGTCTGGGCTCCTTTGGCCTGGATTACTGCAGCAATGCGGCGTGGCATGGAGTCAGTCTGTGGCACTGCTCAGGTGTTATGAGAGCCCATGTTGCTGTGATTGTGGCCTTCAGCTCTTCTGAATTGTTGGGTCTGGCGTCTTGCATCTTCATTTTCACAATACCCCATAGATGTTCTGTGGGGTTAAGGTCAGGCGAGTTTGCTGGCCAATCAAGAACAGGGATACCATGGTCCTTAAAGGAAACCCCGAGTGAAATAATCCATATGATTTATTTTGCTGTCAGTAACATATTTATAAGATAAGAATTCCCAAAATATTTCCTGGTTTTATATATGTCAGAGAAACAATTTTATGCGTATGTCGCCATTGTTGTTTTGGTTGCAATGCACTCTGGGTAGTGACGTCAAATGGCTGCGCCGGTGTTATTAGCCGTAGCAGCCACCAGGTTAGCAGCGCATGCACACACACACACACACACACACATATATATATATATATATATATATATATATATATATATATGCAATAACAAGGTCAGCCTTCTATCACCTGAAAAACATTTCTAGGATTAAAGGACTGATGTCGCAACCGGATCTCGAAAAATTCATCCATGCGTTTATCTTTAGTCGGATTGATTACTGCAAAAGCGTCCTCACAGGTCTGCCTAAAAAGTCAATCAGACAGAAGCAGCTGATCCAGAACGCTGCTGCTCGTGTTCCTCCCTAGAACCAGGAAAGTAGAGCACATCACCCCAGTTCTAAAGTCCTTACACTGGCTCCCTGTAGCTCAGAGAATAGACTTCTAAATACTTTGACTAGTTTATAAATCATTGAATGGCTTAGCACCAAAGTATGCTGACTATCTACTGTTACTATAGCAACCCCCCCCCAGACTAATCAGGTCCTCTAATTCCAGTCGACTCAACATCCCTAGAATCAGAACCAAACATGGAGAAGCAGCTTTCAGTTTCTAAGCTCCTCTAATCTAGAACAGACTTCCAGACATCTGCAAAGCTGCTGAAACACTGAGTTATTTTGAATCACAACTTAAACGTATCTGTTTAGAGCTGCCTTTGAGTAATGCTTTGATGTATCATATGTTTTGTGTATTATTCTTGTTTTACTGCTGTTTTTACGTTATGTGCTTTGTCTGTGTTTTAATGCTTTTTTTTAATTTTACCCCTTAATCATGTAAAGCACCATGAATTACCTTGTTGTTGAAAGTGTGCTATACAGATAAAATTCCCTTGCCTATGATAAGATTAAGTAGTAAAACACTGATAAAGTTTAATCAAGTAAAACATACAAAGCAATTTAACAGACTATAATTAATAATCATCAGTTTAAAGCAAGGCTAGGAGCCAAGTCCTGAGCCTGCTCTTAAAAATATGAACGTTCTCTGCGGCCCTGAGGTCCTCTTGCCATAATACTGGAAAGTGTCCTAACTTTTGGGATGACAAGGAGACGGCTGCCAGAGGGGCGCAGAGAAGGCGAAGGTGCATATAGTAATTTTAAGACCGGTGTAATGTGCTCCCGCCTCCTGGTCTTCGTCAGGACACGTGCTGCTGAATTTTGTAGGAGTTGTAAACTGGATGTTCTTTTTTTGGGGGGGGGGGGGAGACCAGAAAGCAGGGCATTACAGTAATCAATTCTACTGGTAATAAAAGCATACATCAGTGACTATGTTTACATGCAGCCAATATTTGGGTTACGGTCACTATTCAGGTTTCTGAAACATTTGGAATAACCCGTTTACATGCGTGAGTAGAGTTACTCCTGTATACATGGAATTTGTTATCAACTGGCATATCCCAATGTAAACGATACCTCGGTACTTTCTGCCATCAACAAAAGACATGATATTCATGGTTTTCACTACACTAAGAAAGAAATTGGGTTTTTTCCTCGCTCCAAAAGTATGGTGCTGTGCTGTGTCTCGCCATGTTAAAGGAGTCATAACCTAGTATTATCTTGGATACCCACGCTCTATTATAGTCTTTCAGGCCCTTCTAAAAAAGAAAAGTTGAAAAAAAGTTTAAAAAAATAAACACAGAGCTCCTCTGACCCTTATTTCTGAAGGCATTATTGTCTCGCGAGATCTGATGCGATACTTTGGCTGTCGTGGACGAGCATTGTAATAATGCAAATGAGGGATGCTTTGATTGGCAGGAAGGAGGGGGGGTTGACACCGCAGGTAATGCTTCAGCATATCTAACCCATATCTACTCCTGCTACCATACAATAGCCACATTAGCAGTTAGCTGCTGTTTGTTAAACACAGCAGAGCAATAAAAACACAGCCTTACCGTTTCAATTGCAGGCAAGCCTCTGATTGTTGGAATGACCCCTTTTTCCAAACGGAGCTTCGATGCCATAATCGCCTGATATTGTCCCAAATTCGTAAAGGATTCTGGCGTAAAAAAAATAGAATTTTTTTTTTCCATGTTTATTCTGGCAGTCAACAACAGAGCAACTCGCGTGTGCACTACGTTTCTGGCAGAAATGGTTTTAGCTGATTAAAATAAAAGGCTGACACGAGTATGTCGTCTTCATGCATCATTGCGTGAAGAAACTTTCTGCATCTTTCACGGTGGAGTTCGTACTTCGAATCGGTGATGTGTCGGTCGTGAACGAACCGGCTCTACGAGCTAACTCTTTGAAGTGAACGATGGGAGCCGGCTCGTCATTGGGAAATGTTTTTTTTATTCCCCCCCCCTTGTTTTGGTACATTTGGTACACATCGTTTTGCATTAATTTTGGTAATAAATACACTTTAAGCAACAGAAAATCTGAGGAGCATAAAGAGCCGGCTCTTTATGGTGAGCGAAGCCAAAAGAACTGGCTCTCCAAAAAGAGCTGGAATTCCCATCACTAGAATTCAGTAATGGCGGCGCTCGACTGAATATGAGGGGGAGAGGAGCAGGGCGGGCTTCCTGCAACATAGGTAGGTCTGTGATGTCTATATATGGCATATCCTGCGCCGACTTGACGTCAAGTCTGCCAGAAATTAAAACAACGTATTTGAGTGCGCGTGGGCTGGTTGACGAACCCAGGGGTAAACAAACGCTTCACTTTTAAATATCGGCTTCCCGGGCAGTGTATAATCGTTAGGCAATCATAACATACATTTTTTCTCATGGAAAAGTAAAAATTACAGGTCATGACTCCTTTAACCTCCACTTCTTGTTTAGTTCCGTATACTGCACACAGGTTTTTCTAGGGCTGGGTATTGTTAGGAATTTAACAGTTCGATTCGATTTCGATTCTTGAGGCTTCGATTTGATTCAATTTCGATTCCATACAATATTGATTTATTAGCTTCAATGTCAATTCAATAATAAGTAAATACACAAGTAATTAAGTACCTTAGTATATTTTTTTATAAATGAGCCAAACGTCAGCTTTTAACCTTGCTGGTACAGGCTTGAACGGTGTTATATCTTTCAGATATTGTTATACATATTGCTACATAATTATGGTTCTGTTGGATAATAGATTTATCAATAAGAAAATGAGAATACTTTATTAATTTGTCTAGTTTGAATTCGGTTATTTTTATTTCCTTTTGGCCACCAGATGGCAGCAGTGGGTTAACCTAAGTAGTAATATACCTGGTTTTCTTGTCTGAGTAGACAGAAGTAGTTATATGTAAAAGAAAAATGTGCTGTTATTGAGGAGGAATGTAAAATAAAGGCAGAGAAAAGGAAAGAATTCAGACTCTGTCATCTCTGAAAAGACATTGGTGCAGCTGCTGTCCGCCATCTTGCTGTTTTGGTAATGTGTGTCTTGTACAACGCTGAACGCTCTCACTAGAGTGTTGCCCACAGCGCTGCCACTGGCCGGTGGGCTGAATTGATTCATAGGATTTGATGAATCGATATGGAATTGAGAAACAAATAATTGCAATGCATTGCTGAATTAATATATTTTACCCTGCCCTAGGTTTTTCTATGCGCATACAAGAAGTTTCTCTACTCAAAAGACCAAGATTCCTTGTAAATAGAACATGCGCAGAACACAAATCAATGTTACTTTTGATGGGGATATGCCGATACGCGTTTACATGACCAAATATTCGGGTTAGAAGAGGGGTATCCCAGGGGTAATATTCGTGTTTACATGGCCCTGCGTAACCGGGTTATTGCTAATATTCCGGTTTTGAACAGGTTATTTGCTGCATGTCAACTTAGCCAGTGTCTCTGTGTTGACCAGAGAGAGAGAATGGGGCGGACTCTGGCAATGTACTTTAGATGATAAAAACCTATTTAAGTAATGTTTTTAATGTGAGGGATAAAAGTATTCTCAGAATCAAAAATCACGCCCAGGTTCTCCACTTGTAAGGAAGAATTAAAAGACAGTGATTGTAGTTTTGGTAAAAGTTTCTCTCTCTGAGCCTCAGGACCGATGACTAAAACTTCAGTTTTGTCCTGGTTGAGCTGGAGAAAGTTCTCTGTCATCCAGGATTTTATGTCTAAAATGATAGACTTATGTATTTATACACATATATACATTTAAATCTATTTTCAAACAAAATATTTTTGAACAGTTTAACTAGGATTTACTAAACAAAAATTTTCAGGAAAAAAATATTATTCCTTCACAATCTAGATTTTTTTTCCCCGACCACTACTGTTTATAAGGTGTTCGGGGTCTAATGTCTAATGCATTCTGAGAGTAGTCCGAGCCATGCTGGGCCGGTGCAGTGGTTGGGTGCCTGTCTGCTTATGGTCGGCGTTGGGTTCTGTCTAGAGCTGTCACCCGCTAGTTCGCTTGGCGTGCTGCCTACTGGTCTTTTTATTGTGTTGCGTGGGTTGGGTTGTTCATCCTGCGTGGGATTGTTTTTTTGTTGTTCTGCTGCTGAGGTCCGGGGGAATTGGTGGAACCGCTGTGGCATTGCACGTTGTCCTGCCCTACTCGTGGGCCCTGTTGTGCTTAGGGCTTTCGTTGTGTTGTCTGCGGGGGTGTTTGTTTGGGTGATCTGCGTTTGTGTGATGCGGTGGGAGGGGAGGGGATGGATGATGGTGGTCTCTTTATGGATGCGGCGCGGTGTCAGTGTTCTTCTGGCCACTGTGCGGGTGGGGGAATTGCCTGGTCTGGTGACTTGCTCTGGTGAGGGACTGCTTCGCATTGTGCAGTTAGTTACTGGGTTGGATTGGTCGGGTGCTGGTGGTCGGAAGTATTGTGGATCGCTGGAGATGTGGAGCTGTCCTTGCGTGCGCAGGATGGATGTTTTTTTTTTTTGTTTTTTTTTTTCATGGGTTGTTTTGTTTTAGTTCTGTGTTCTGATCATACTGTGTATGTGGTGTGGTGGTTCAGGTGTGTTTGGAGTGTTCATTGTGCTTATCATGGGCTGGGGTGGGGATGGATGTGCTACAGGGATACTGGGGGTTTAATGTTTGGTGGTAGCTGTCCGGGGTTTCGACGGGGGTTTGGTCCAGCGTCTCAAATTTGATCGCCTGTTCTGTGTATTTTGTGCTTTGTCGGTTTTTTGGTGGGTTTGTTTGGCTTTGGTTGGATGCTTGGTATGGTGTCCGGGATTGTGATTCAGGAACTAACAGGGTTCGGTGTTTGGATGGTAGTTGGGCTTGGCCTGGGAATATTGTCCGTTCGCTGTAGCTATTGGTGTGGCGCTTTGACTTGGGGCAGAGGGACATTGGGATGTCTGCTCTGGGGACTGACACGGGGTGGTGGCGGCACATGTTGGCCATCGGCTCTGCAGCTTGGTGGGGTTGGGGCTAGGGCTGGGCGATATAGAAAAAGAGCATATCGATAAAGAGAATAGTCATATTGATCAATATCGATAAATATCACAAAACGTAAAAAATATGTTTTAAGTGCCTCCCCGGTCATTTTGTTATTCTTCAATGAACTAATTTTAACTAAGAATTTAATTAATTAATTTTTCAAACACCTCTTCATATCATGGATACGTTTTTAAGACATAGAAACAAATCAAGAGACCTGAGTAACATCAGTAAATACAAAGAAAAGTCATATTATTAACCATTATATTATATATTTTTTAATTGTTAGTAATTAAAATTAAAGGCTTATCTTGATGCATTTTAATCTTTTAAACATTTTATGACACGTTATAATATTAATGGCTGAAACCTTTCGTTTAGTTTGTCTATAAAGCTTAGGCTATGTGCACACGTAGCAGGGTTTTTTTTAAAAACGAATATTTTCACCACCTCGTTTAAAAAAAAATCTCCATCCACCACTAACCGCATAAGTGTGTTAAGCACATTCATAGACCTGCCAAACCTGTAGGGGGCAGTAGTTCCCCCCAAATCCTATCCACTCAGAGTAACCCTATACAGTCAATGATTCTAACCTTTAACTTCTACATGAGCTTGTAAAAAGCTAACAAGCAAAAAGCGCTTGGACAATCGATGGTGCCACGTCTCTGAGGGCATAAATGCTGTTTCTGAGTGTAAACAAGTGATGTCGGAGCATTTTTGTCCCGGAAAGTGATGTTGCGGAGCTGAAAACTCCGGTTATTTCTGTCCCCACGCAAACACTTAAAACAAAGAAAACGCAAATCTCCGCTTTGGCCGGAGTTTTTAGAAATAATCGTTTTCTGTGATAAAAACAGGGTTTTCGTGTAAGTGAGAGGCTAAACCGCAGGGAAATATCTGTGGTCTTTCCTTCGTTTAAACGGGGCCTTATTCTAATACATTTCACCCAGCTAGCCTATCAAACCCTGTTGTGTGTGGGGTTTTTTTAAAGCGTTTTTTGCTTCTGAGGACCGGGGGCGGAACCGAGGGGGACGTTTTAAAAGCCACAGGTGTTGTTTGCAGCGCGACCTGGGGAAGTTTCCTGTCTCTCTGTAATGGCGAGCTGGGAGTCCTGCTTAAGACAACTGATCATAGTATTTTATTTGGTTTATTATTGCTACGTTTAGCATTTAAGTGCTTCGAGGATCGGTTCAAAACGGGACGCAACCTTTACCTGAGTCACTAAAACATTTATCCTGAACAACTTCCTCCGCTGCTCCCTTGCTGTGACATCTGACCGACGTTAAGTTACGGCGATAGTTCGCTTAGGGACTATCAAAAAATTCTGTTTCAGCTCAAATCATTTCATCCTTTTGTGGTTTGAAAGGAGAGAGGGGTGGCTGACGGAGCTGCCTATCAGTGGTAATGATTTCTTTGGAGTAAGTAATAATTGTTGTATTAGGCTACCTGATAGGCTATAATGAAAAATGAGGGAAAACTTTTTTTTTTTCTATCGAACTTTTTTATCGACCCTTTTTTTTTTTTTATCGCACCACACGTCTATAGATCGATATATATATTGCTATCGAATTATTGCCCAGCCCTTGTCAGTTGCTCTCTGGTCTAGTCTGGGTCCATGACTAGATCTGCCCTGGCGTAGCTGGCTACCAGCGGAGCCCATGGGTTCGTCAATCCGGCCCCCTAGGGCTTCTGCATTGTACCTGCTGGATGTTCCCCAGGAGCTCTCCTCTGCTTCTCTCTGGGGTGGGGTCAGCCCTGCATTGAATGGGGCTGCTGTGTCTGGGGTTTCCAGCTGGGTTAACTGAAGCTGTTTGCTAACTCTTAATCGTTCCTGTTGAGGTTCAAGAATAATTATTTCAGTTTTGTTTCTATTCAGCGAGACAAAAGAATGGCACATCCGTGCATTGATTTGCTCAAACCATTTGCCTAGCATTTGGATGGGTTCAAAGTTGTTGTTTTTTAAACCATTCCTTTGTTTGAGTCAACCAATGCTTTTTCTTCTTTTTTGCTTTGTTACTTTTTCAGCATGAATACCGAAATTCATGAATTCATCCAAATCACACGTTGGCAGATTAACACAATGTTTTTTGATCCAGTCACGTATGGATGGGGTGAATCCTTCCAGAAGAACATTTTTCAGATGCTGCTGGAAGGCTCCTCCTGCTTGACCATCATCAGTTATTCCACTATTATCCTGGAACACTTGTTGAAATTTTCCACTAAACTTAATCAGTTTCCCTATCTTTCTGTTTAGTTTGGGAAATGGTAGCATAATTTGCACGTTTTTTGTACTGTTGTTTAATTCTGCCACAAACTGCATTCAGTCGCGTTCTCAAATCCTCCCCATCATGAGTTAATGCCCCACCTGTGCTTAGATTCCAATCCCCTCTCACTCTGAACCACTCAGTTCCCATTACTGTGGTTAAAACCTGTTGGAACTCTAATCTGTTTAAGTGAAAAGATTTCTGTAAATTCATGAGATAATCACAGCACTGTTCTGGATTCTTTTTAGGAGAAGTTATTTCTTCTGCTGCTTTTTTGACATCATCTACTGTCCATGTTCTGTAAACTAACATGATTCTATGTGTGTCCCCATTCTGAGCAGTAGGGTTATATGCAGGGTTGACTACTTATATCATTGGAAATGTATCAGAATATTCTTTCCCAATTTCTTTTTTTTATTCTCAAGTATTTCAGCAGACAATTAATTTAACAGAGGATTTTCAAAAAGAAGTACGTTTACAAAATGTATTGAAATTTAAGAATTAGAGAATTTGCCCGCCACCCCACATATCAACAGGAAGGGTATACTTAATGCAACAAGCATCTGAATAAATATGCATTTACACAACCGCTGCATGCACATACATACACACATACCGCACACATATATATATACACACATATATATACACATACATATACACATGCACATGTACACATACATGCATATACACACACCCATCTGTACAGATCAAAATATACATATACATTTAGAAAAACAAAAATTAATTAATTACATTGAAAAAATATATATAAGCATAAGAGAAAAAAAATGAAAATAGCAAAAAGAAAAAATATTAGTAAAATCAGTTTAGCTGTCAGAGTAACTCATTAAAAAAATTAATTTTCCCCATATCTCGTCAAAAGCCATCGAGTACCTCTTAAAATTATACATTTTTCTTTCCGGTGGAATATGACAAGAGTTGATTCAACCATATATTGAAGCCTGGGGGTGTGACACTTTTCCATTTCAATGCGATACACTTATTGGCAGCCATCAAAGCCATTTTAACAAATCTAATATTGTAATGAGAATATAGAGGTAACGTAGATTCATCTCCATGTAGGACAAGTCTTGGGTTTTAAGCCAAGTCAGAACCAATAACTTTTTCAATAGTATCTTTAACAGTTTTCCAGAGGTCATCCAAATGGGAGCATGACCAAAACATATCGTTGAGAGACCCAGTCTGCGTTTTCCATCAGGGACATAATGCTGAAAGGTCAGGGTTCATTTTATTTAGACGCTGCGGTGTATAGTACACTCGATGAATCAAAATGAATTGCTGCAGTCTATTACGGCTGTTAAATGAGAATGTCTGACTCTTTTGACAGATTGCTTCCCACTGTTTATCTTTAAAATCAATTCCGTCTCTCCGGATCAGACCAGGTTTTCCCCAAAAAGTTTGCCAGTTATCGATGTAGCCCACATCGTTTGCAGGACACCACCTAGACAACCATTGGTGGAATGACGGCATGCGGCTAAACATGTTGTCACTGGTACAATCGGGCAGGGGACCAGAAAAGATTACAGGGTCCAACATTGTTTTGGCAAACTTACACACCAAAGCAACACTCATTTTTGTGACCTCAGATTGGCATAACCGGGTGTCATTACCGCCAGCTTGAAAAACAATCTTACTGTATTTACGCTTATCCTTAACCAGCAGTTTCAGGTAGGACTTGATGTCGCCCGTTCTGGCCCCTGGCAAGCATTTGACTATGGTCGATGGTGTCTCTAATGCCACGTTTCTGACTATGGAGCTGCCAATTACCAGGGTCGGCTTCTCAGCGGGTGTGTCGCTGAGCGGGGAAAATCTGTTAGAAACGCGGACCGGTTGGTGGTGGCCCGTGGGCTGGGTCCTACATCTATGCTTCCTACGTACCGTCACCCAGCCGGCCTGAGGTCCCGGCTGCGCGGGCTCTACCGGAGGACGGCTACGTGGTTCTGTCCTTGTTGGCTCCGCGCTGGCTAATGTGCCTCGGCTATCTGCTGGTTTTTCAACAGCCTTCATTGTTACTTTGTAATCCCCCCTGGTGCTCTGTAATTTTCTCTTTTCTCCTCACTTATCTGACCAGTGACATTTTTAGCTTCATGTTGTGATTCAAGCGTTTGCTGTCTAGGTGGTGAAATGAAAGCTTTTTTGGGAAACCTTGTCTGATCCGGAGAGATGGTATCCATCCCACTGTAGACGCAGCAGCTCTTCTTTCTAGGAATCGGGCCAGACGTATTAGTTATCCAAAATGTTGAAAACCCAAGGTCCAGTTCAGGAAGCAGAGTCATAGTTTAACACATCTGGCTATTGCTTCTGTACTGTTACCCATCAATTACCCTATTGCAACAGTGGCTTTCCTCCAGCCATTATCAAATAGATTTTGAAAAGTCTAAACAGATTAAATCATGAAAATTTCATAAAAATAAAAATGACTTTAACCAAACCATTTAAATGTTTGTATTGAACATAAGATCTATCCTTTATTAATTGATTAGTTTTTGATTTGATTTTTGATAATCAGACTGATTTAACTTGTCTCACAGAAACCTGGCTGGACCAAGTTTGTATAAATGAGTAAACTGAAGAAAAGCAACCATACTTCAGTCAGATTTATTTATTAACCCCAGGCTAAATATTAACTCTAGTTCTTTGGAATATTTGTCCCTTCAGTGTTCTCAATGAAATTGCAAATATCTAAAACCACATGCTGACACTCAAAGTGAATGTAGCCTTTAATGCTATCCTAGATGCTATGCAATTTGTTTTACTCAAAACCGTCCTAGACCTACCCAGCTTTGTGTTCATACTCTTGACATTGTGCATACATATGGCAGTGAGAGCGAACAAATGACAGTACTACTCTATAACCTTATCCTTTCTGCCCTTTTTTAATAACTTTTGAGTTTTATTTTAATAGACTTTGCCCCTGAAAGAAAATTAAAAAAATAAAATAAAATAAAAACAATTAAAGAAACAGTTAAAAGCCAATGATATGACCATTTGTAGACCTGAATTTGATCAAAATTTCAGGGATGGCTGTAAATAGTGTATATGTTCTATGTCCGTGTCTGTATTTATTATTGTTGTCTTAAATGTATAGGACTACTGATGGAAAGTACCCTATGGCTAAATCTGACGCATTTACACAAAGGAACTGTACTGAGTATTCATTAATGTGCACTGTCCTCTCTGCATAAACTAACATGACAGTATGAAAGGAAAACACAGCAGAAGCCAGTGATTTTGATTCTATTCCCTTTCCTCATTTTGACGGATAATGTAGCCTCCTTGAAACAGAAAGTAATTATTAATAGGAGCTTGCTCCCTGGTTTCATTTAGAGCTGTGCAACACCAGGAAAGAGGAGGGAAAATGGTGCTCTATACTTCTAGAGTGAAATCTGGAAAATCTATTTTAATCTGAAAAACTGATCCACTGTTGTATAAGATAACTCATCATTAAAGGTCTTTCACTGATTTTTTCAGTAAATTTGCTCTGGTCTCCAGTATGAACGTATGCCTTGTGAGCCATTTTACATGGAATAAATGACCTCTTGCTCCTTTTTCAGGCGGTTGCAGTTCGTCGGAGGAGTGTGCTGGGGGAAACGTCAGAATCATGAGTCTAACTCATTATTCACAATATGCAAACGTCTCACCTCCGATTGGATAACAGCAATGCGACTCTTATGCTGCCTTTAAACAAGTAATTGACTTACTTTGCAGGCGGTGTTCCGAGACAAATTCTAACAGTTTGTTCCTCAGCTCTTCTTTCTTTGATTAAAAAATGCGGTGATGTGCTATGTACACAAATAAACCAAGCCCAACCCTGTTATGCCATGCTGTGAAGTTGCTAACAGTTAGTTTTGGCTTCTAGCTTCTACTAGCAGAGACATGCTCTGCTCTCTCCAGGCTAAAAAATCAGTCTTTCCGTGGGCAGTCGCAAGCCAAGGTAGGCAAATTTTACCTGTGATGTAGAAGGGACTGTCTTTTTGTAACTGGCTCGTTTTGCCGTCGATATTCTTTGTCTGGCTAATTCAGGCAATGGGGGTTGGAGAAAATGTTCACGTGCAGCATGCATGTGCAGCTCAGAGTGACTGATAGTATTTCACAAAGAAAAAGTATTAGACAATTTCTCAGTGAATGAGACCTTTATTTGTAGAATAAGAATAATTCTAAATTTCTTTTAGGTAGAGACACACACACGCACACGCACAAAATGTAAGATGAAATTGTGATGTATTTCGTTTTGTTTTCTCCTTTCAGATTTACCAAAGCATTATGTCTATTATTAAGCAAGATGTTCTTCCTCAACATTTTATCCTCAACCAACAAGAGATTTCTGTTTTGGACCTGAGGGAAACAGAATCTCTAAAAACTGAAGAGAGAGCAGAGAACCTAGAACTAACAACACAAGTAGAAGAAGAAGCAAATGGATCAGACTTTCTGCAGATTGTAAAGGTAGAAGACCACATCGTACTAAAGCTAGAGACGGATACCTTAAATGCAACAGATTCTGGATCTTTTGAAACAAAAACACCCATAGAACGAGAATTGCAACGAATGAATGAAGATAATTGTCAATCAGGTTCTCAGCAAATAGTAAAGACTGAAGCTGAAGGCATCAGTCAGGATGACAACCAGGATTTACCAAAGCAAGAGACTGATATCATATTGGCAACTGTTTCTGGAACTATTGAAATCAAAGAAGAACCAGTAGAACTAGAATTTCAACAAATGAACCAAGATAGTTGTCAACCAGGATCTCAGCAAATGTTCAATATCGAGGCCAAAGGCACCAGTCAGGATGACAAACAGGATGTACTGAAGCAGGAGACGGATATCACAATAATACCCGTTTCTCAAACTGTTGAAATCAAAGGGGAACCAGGAGAACAAGATGCTCAACAAGTGAAGGAAGAGGAGCCTGGATCAGAACCTCAACAGATGGTAAAGAAAGAGGCTGATGACATCATCCAGGATGTACTGAAGCAGGAGACTGATGCCTTAATCCCAACAGCTTCTGCTGATGAAACAGATGACCAAAAACCTGAACTCGATGGAAACCAAATCATCTTTCAGAACTTCCATGAAGCAGAGCATCATCAGGAAATAAAGGATCTCGAAGCCTCAGGATCCAACAGAGATGAACAACAAGAAAGAGCTCAGAAAACCAGATGTCAAAGTGACAATGTAGAAAAAAGGGTGAAAGGCAAGAAAATTCACAAAGATAAAAAATGTAAGCAGTGTAAAGTGTGTAGTAAAAGTTTCAAACTCAGTGAGCATTTAAAAACTCACATGCAAAGTCACACAGGAGAGAAGCCTTTCACATGTGTAACCTGTGGAAAAGCTTTCAGTAGGAAAAATAGTTTGCAAAGGCACATTATAAGTCACACAGGTGAAAAGCCATTCTCATGTATAACTTGTGGAAAAGGTTTTTATCTAAAAGGTCCTTTGAATAGGCACATGAGAACTCACACAGTTGAGCAGTCTTTCTCATGTATAACCTGTGGAAAAAGTTTTAAATGGAAAAGTAATTTGTATGTCCACATGAGAAGTCACACAGGTGAGAATCCTTTCTCATGTATAACTTGTGGAAAATCTTTCAGTTTAAAAAGTCATTTGATTTGCCACATGAGAATTCACACAGGTGAGAAGCCTTACTCATGTATAACCTGTGGAAAGACTTTCTCACAGAAACATAATTTGAAGAGGCACATGAGAAGTCACACAGATGAGAAGCCTTTCTCGTGTGCAACCTGTGGAAGAAATTTCAGTTTAAAAAGTCATTTGAATTGCCACATGAAAATTCACACAGGTGAGAAGCCTTACTCATGTATAACCTGTGGAAAAGCTTTCTGTCTAAAAAGTAGTTTAAATAGCCATATGAGAATTCACACAGCGGAGATGCTTTTCTCATGTACAACCTGTGGAAAAGGTTTCAAATGGGAAAATAGTTTGTATACCCACGAAAGAACTCACACCGGTGAGAATCCTTTCTCATGTTCAACCTGTGGAAAATGTTTCACTCGAAAACATAGTTTGAATATCCACATTAGAAGTCACACAGGTGAGAAGCGTTTCTCATGTAAAACCTGTGGAAAAGTCTTCTGTTTAAAAAATAGTTTAAACAGACACATGAAAACGCATACAGATGAAACGCCTTAAGTATAACTTGAGGCAAAACTTTCAAACAAATCGCGTGCGGTACCACATGAGAACTCAATGTGGTTTTTGACCATTGTAGACAAATTTTTTTTTGTAAATAGTCATGATGAAAAATGATGCTCGTGAGTTTGGGTCACAGGTCTGTGCCCGTCCAGCGTGAAGGGCCCTCTTATTGCGTTTTTTTAACACTTGTGCAGCCAAATTCAGCCTCTGACAGTCTTCGAGTAGTGTAGAAAATCTACAATTTCCATCTGCAGTCGAAGAATGAAAATACAAATAGTGAGGTGGAAAAAAGGACAATGCGACAGAAGCAATATCAACATTAGCATCAATGGAGGCTAGACGCAAGAACATGTTGTGCAACAAAGAAGCCGAATTTATTGAACTTTGACAACAAAGCTGGTGTATATGCCATTTTGTGTATGCTTTTCAGCATTGTATGCTCATGTCCTGCTAGAACGAGACGTCGTGCAGTTCGACTCACTGAAATCTTGGGCCGTACAGTGTGCCACCTCTCTAGAGCTCCCACTGTGTGACATGAAACAATTTGCGACGGCCAAAAAAACCCAAAAGTTGAACTGGAATTTTCTGTGGATAGTGACACTCTCACCAGTTTTAGCCAGCATCTTCACAATGTCTTTATTAGGTGTTTATTAACACATTTCGCACCAAAAATGCATTCCTCTTTGGGACTCCGAATCCGCTTCCTTCCAGCGTGGTATGATGGTTGGACATTACCATGTTTTTATACTTGCATACTATTGTTTGAACAGATGAACGTGGGACCTTCAGGCATCTGGAAATTGACTGATGTCTTGGTTGATTTCTCTTGATTTTCCCATTATGTTAAAGAATGAGGCTCTATTTTTGGGGTGTGCCTCTATGCATGCACAGGTGTGCCCCTAATTAACTCAGATGGACTCAGTTAACCTATCAGAACCTTATGAAGCTCACAATGGAATCATCTGGAGTTTTCTTTCCGTACACAATCTTGGTATATGTATACTTCTGATTTTGATGAAAGTAATAAAAATATTTATAACAAATCGCTGTTTATTCTGATATTTCACAAATACAAAAAAATTTGTAAAGAAACATTAAAAGACCGTGATTGTAATTTTGGTAAAAGTTTCTCTCTCTGAGCCTCAGGACCGATGACTAAAACTTCAGTTTTGTCCTGGTTGAGCTGGAGAAAGTTTTCTGCCATCCAGGATTTGATGTCTAAAATGCAGTTAAAAATTGCATCCATTGACCATGTGTCATCGGGAGACACAGGGATGTATAAGTGTGTATCGTCAGCATAACTGAAGGTTAACTTCATGTCTTCTGATGACACTGCCAAGAGGGAGCATATAAAGGTTAAAAAGCACTGGACCTAAAATTAAACCCTGGGGCACACCACATGTAATCTTGTGCATCTTAAAGGAGCAGTGTGATACTCTTCATAACTTTGGCCTGACCTAGCTTATCAAACAACCAACACACAATTGAGGACATACTCTGGACTTAATTATGAGCAAAGGTTTCAATATCTAAGATCCCATTAATTGATATTGCGTTATCTGACCACTTCTGTTTTCTTTGAAGGCACCATCTCCATTAAACTAACTACACTGAGACCACTATTAAAAAGCATTTTCACTGGGATAGTTCAGTTGAAACCTTTAAACATATTTACTCTCCCACCTCACCACCGTCCCAAATCAATGGATGAATGTGCCATAACTTTCTCCAGCTGAACAGAAGCAAAACCAAAGTAATTATTTTTTTGACCTACAGAGGAACAATCTAGAGTCAGCACACAGCTTCCGTTAATACAGCTAGAAACTACTGATCAGGCCTGTTATGTAGGTGTAGTAATGGGCTCAGACTTGAACCTCCAGGGTCACATAAACGCAATAACAAGGTCAGCCTTCAAATTTGGGAAAAATGACTGTGTGTCAGTCTATTGACAATAGTCATTAGAAACCTAATAAATGAAGTAGAGCTAATAACATTTAAAAAATGAATCGAGTTATTTTCATTTGTCATTTACTTACATTTGGATAACATGATAAAGGTCGATTTCATTGTGTTGCATCCTTTGTACTGAAATTTAAAGCTCTTTAATGGAAATCAAAGAAAGATCAAAACCTTTAAAACGGAACACAAAAAACAGATATTAGATGAGGAAACTTTTAAAATAATAATTTAAGCAAATAAAAGGCTTAACTATGAAAGAAAAAGGGATGTTTGGTATTTCTGAGAAAACTGCAAGGAACCCAACTGTTGATGTCCTGATTTAATTGAGCAAGCCTTTTCTGGTCTAACATGCTAGATATAAAAGCACAATTTTATTTTTCTAAGTCATTTTCGAACTGAATTCTTTTCATTCTGTCCATGTTTTTAGGGTGGTTGTAGGTTAATTTATTGATGGAATTGTGTTATTGTAATTAGGATCATCAAGTTTAGTTGTGCTGATGCTCCACTTTATTTATTGGGGCACGGAACAATGGATCTGATGACATTTTCAGGAAATGTGCGCAGTGGGACCAGGAACAAGTGATTAGATTTTGTGCTTTTGTACTTCACTGAAGGATATCTCAAACGCACGGATTAAGTAACTAGTGAACTAAGGTCAGGTGGGAGACAAAGAAATATTTACTTGTATATCTTTAGCATACATGTTGTAAACAATCTTGTTAGTACTCAATAAACTTGAGCTAGTGGGATAATGTAGATTTTGAATAAAAGTTGCCCAAAAGTGAAGCTTTGAGGATCCCCATATGTAATTTTGCTTGGACTTGTGACCAAATGACACCACGTAGTCCCACTTTTAAGTATAATGATCTAGATCAGTTTAGCACAGTAACGGTTTTATCCAACATGCTATGATCAGCTCAGTACTGAGATCCATAGGAACCAAGAAGAAGGTATTTGATAAATGGCTATTAACCATTTTCCATTGTAGTCTTATTGATATGGTATGGTTGATAGTTTGACTGAAAATAAATTGTAAGTTTGTTGTTTTTTATCAAAAAGAAGTAAATATGTAGATAAATTGTATTCTATTCCCAGAGTGGGACATATACACATAGCATTGGAAGTCAATGTATAAATGTTGAACAAATGTTTATAGTCGTACCAAAATGCCAGGTCTGAACAGGACCTTTGTCTCTTTAGGAGACGTCTGAGAAAAGACAAATTTTAATGGTGAACCTGAATGATAATGCTGGTCTGAATACAACAGTGAGATATTTGTCTAGAAGGCAAAGCAAAGTTCAAACTGTTGTTAAATAATTTTCCCCTTGGACGACACATGGCGCCGCCACCCCAGGACAGCCGCCGCCACCACCACCACGGCCGATCAGTGCGGAGCTACTTAGAACTATGGGGTGTAGCCATGTGCCGGTATGAGATTCTGACGGTATGATAACCGTAGGCAAAAATATCACGGTTTCACAGTATTATGATTACAGCTCTAAATTGTGTATTTTGAATGTCTGTTCTTTTTATTTTTTAAAGGAAAAAACACTTTTTAGTGAGGCAGATATGGTAACTAACTAGCATGCTAAGATAAATCGTCATTAGCATTCTATTTACCATATCTGCCTCAGTTTAAAAAAAGGAGTTACTAAGGATAGAGATGAAGAAAAGATAAGATATGGTCGTTACCATATCTGCCAAGGTAAAAAGCTCATTTCACTAATGTCAGACACTAATATGCTCGTTCATTTCAAGACAGCATTATCTTTACCTTGAATTTAGCATACAACGATGGGTGGTGCTCCCGAACATGCGCAATAATATTCGATGTATTGTCTCTTCGTGCTGCCACTGTTCTCAAGCACGTTTTGCACGTCGGGCGACCTTCTGCCAAGCCCTGAACGTCTGGCTTTTTACGGTAGCCGAAGTATTCCCAAACATCCGCTTAGAGACGGTAGAAAAAGTTCAGAAATCACACAGCCTGCAGCGCTGGCCGCTTGTCACTCACAACAAACGCAGGTGTGCGGGGGGAGGGAGGGGGAGTTGCGCTTTATGCTGCAGCTTCATGAGGGATCTTTACTTTCTCCTCCTTCTTCTTTTTTTTTTAAATGGCGAGTGGCTACCCACTTTTGTGCATTTCCGCCACTTACTTTGCTTTTACTTTCCCCCTGATGTGACGTCACATTAAAAAAACAAAAACGCCTATACCGCAGGGACTGTATGAGGGAAAATATTCGTGGTTTTGAAACCTTGACTTTTTCATACCGCGGTATACCTTGAAACTGGTAACCGGCCCATGCCTAATGGGGTGAGTGAGGGATAAAAAAAAAAAAGGACAAATGCATAAGAAATTAATCTCAAATTAGATACAATTATGGATAAAGCAAACAGAAAAGGCAAATTAGTTGCGAGCTGTTCTTTTAGGCTTTGTTGACCAGGTGAGAGACCAGCAGCCAACCAGACCAGGATCTCTCAGGTCGTCAGACTAAAGAAAAATGGGCTGGAGCCAATGAACTCCCACTGAGGAGCCAGGACGCACCTGAGATGACATCCAGGAGTGGCAAGCCAGAGCGGGTACAGAACAGCTACGAGGAGACCACACAACCTACTTGAACCCTCTGCTGAGAGGTTTCCAACTTCAGCACACCTGCACCATCAGGTGGCAGGGCAGCTTGAAGCGTAGAGCTGCCCAGCTGGGGCAGCAGGGTTTGAAGGAAAAGAAGCTGAGACCCCTGCCAAAAGAGGCAGAATAATCCTCTGGTCTGCGTGCAGAGTCCTGAGAGTTGTCAAACTCAAGGCTACTGAAGACATACACTGTTAGCTACATATGGGTGATGTGCTAGTAACCTCTCACCTTAGGTCCTAGAAGAGCGAGCTGGACGAGCACAATTCCCAGCCAGAACAAGATGACTTGACTGCTGATCCGAAAAAGTTCCAGAGAACTATAGATTGATATGATTCTATAAGTGTGATGCCTGACGTTTTTCTTTATATATGATGGACTCTTATTATTATAAGAGGTCAAAAGAGGTAGATGAAGAGATAAAAATTCTGTAAATGTTGTATGGGGGTTTAATTCTGTAGTGCATGTGGAAACACTTAGCAACAGTGAACATTTAAGAAGAATGTAGTACATCATGTGTTGCCTTATGTGAAGAAGCTTTGATCATTATTCTGTGAACAAAGATCGATGTGGGAGGAGTTTCATGCCGTGGTACAATAAAAACTCTGCTGACGTAGAACGGCGCTCAGTTAGGAAGAACTGAGCCCTGCGAACGACGTCTCGCTGTTAAAATCTGTAACTGTTGTTGTTTATTATTGCTCCTTTTTACAGAAATGAACAAGCACGCTGGAAGGTGAAACAAGAGCCCGAGAGAGCCTAGGGGTCATAAAATTAAATGGGTGTTTGTTCCTTTAAGAGAGGCTTTAAATTAGAGTGAAAATAATACCTTCCAACAGCTGCCATGACTAAAAATGCCAGGGCCACTTCTTGGTCCCAGTCCAGCCCTGCTGGGGTGACTTCACAAAATAAAAGCTCTAAACTTTCCAAATGAATTGCCAGATCAGAGGCCTTGGGGACTCCTGAGATCCTGAGATGAGAGCTTTCCGTTTCTTGCTTGGGTAACTGTTGAAGCATCAAACTGGCTGAACGTTTGGGTTTGGGAAATAATTATGCTGACGAATAAAATACACCCTACAGATATCTACAAGGATTGATCTGAACTAATTTAGAAGTAATTGGATTAAATAAGGATAAGTCTTCAGGATTGTCTCGTCAACTAAAAGCAGGTTCTGAAAATCAAGTTTAAAAAGCAGATTCTAAATAAACTGGGGTTTTCAATAAACATGGTCTAATAAAGCAAATTCTAAAAATAGCTTCTGGAAGAGTTAAACTATTGGAATGATGTTTTAAGCGTTTCAGGTTGTGTTCATAACCTTTGACTTTGGTAATTTTTTTTCACCAGGTACAGGAGAAGCAGATGAAGCAAATTTAACGATTGTAATTTCCTTTATAACTTGTGTATTCACTTTTATCTCCACAGCTCTCCTCACACAGTGATCTCTTGGGGAAAAATTTCACATGGGGTCATAGCAATCTTGAGTCAGGGGATCGGGGTTCACGTGATGCATTCAAATTCAATTCAAAAATACTTTATTGATCCCAGAGGGAAATTAAGTGTTGGTATAGCTGATATAATTAATTCTTTAAGGAGTTGTTGTAGATGATGATGGCTGTGGGCAGGAAGGATTTCCTGTAGCGGTCTGTATTGCAGCGAAACTGAAGAAGCCTCCGACTGAAGACACTCTGTTGTATGACAGTCTCATGAAGAGGATGCTCAGGGTTGTCCATAATTTTTTTGATTTTATGAAGAATACTTCTTTGCATCATCATCTCCAAATGTTCCACAGTCGTCCCAAGAACAGAACCAGCCTTCTTTATCAGGTTGTTTAGCCTATTTAAGTCCCTGGCTCTGATGCTGCTACCCCAACAGATGACGGCTGAAGAGATTACACTCTCCACAACAGACTTGTAGAAGATCTGCAGCATCTTGCTGCAAACCTTGAAGGACCTAAGCTTCCTCAAGAAGTACAGCCTGCTCTGTCCCTTCTTGTTAACGGTTTCACTGTTGCGCCTCCAGTCCAGTCTGTTGTCAAGGTGAACTCCGAGGTATTTATATTCCTCAACCACCTCCACTTCTTCTCCCATGATAGAAACAGTGTTTGACTTATCCCTGTTTCTTCTGAAATCTACAATCATCTCCTTGTTTTGCTCACATTCAAGGTGAGACGATTGTTTCCACACCATGTCACAAAGCGGTCCATCAGCTCTCTGTATTCAGCTTCTTGTCCATCTCTGATACACCCAACAATTGCAGAGTCATCTGAGTATTTCTGCAGATGACAGGTCTCTGATTTGTACTGGAAGTCTGAGGTGTACAGAGTGAAAAGGAATGGTGAGAGTACAGTCCCCTGTGGTGCTTCTGTGCTGCTGACCACCTGGTTTGACACACAATTCTTCAGTCTCACAACTTGTGGTCTGTCAGGTAGTCATTGATCCAGGCGATTGTTGAGGGCTCCACCTGTGTCTTCAGGAGTTTCTGACAAAACAAATCAGGCTGAATTGTGTTAAATGCACTGGAGAAATCAAAGAACATGATCCTCACAGTGCTGCTTGCTTTGTCCAGATGACAGTGGGTTGGTTGAAGCAGGTGGATGATGGCATCTTCAACTCCAACTCAGCAGCGATAAGCAAACTGCAGTGGGTCCTGATACGTTCTTGTTTGCTTACTGAGGGGTGCCAACAAGAGTCTCTCCAGGACCTTCATGATCTGGGATGTCAGGGGCAACAGGTCTATAGTCATTGATGACTGATGGGTGAGTTCTCTTTGGGTACTGGAACAAGGCAGGATGTCTTCCAAGCCATACACTCACTTAAGGGAGGTAAGGCTCCAGTGCCGGATGATTTTGGCCCTGAATTCTACAAAACCTTCAGTCAGGAACTAGTCGGCCCTCTTACAGATATGTATTTGGACTCCTTTAATATTGGTTTTCTCCCCCCTACTCTAAGCACTGCTAATATATCGGTTATTCTAAAGAAGAATAAAGCCCCTGATATGTGTGGTTCTTACAGACCGATCAGTCTAATTTCTGTGGACAGCAAACTGCTATCAAAACTCTTTGCCAGGCAGCTGGAGAAATTACTCCCCACAGTTATAAATTCTAATCAGACTGGCTTTGTTTATGGTCGCTATTCATCCAGTAATGTGAGAAGACTCTTGAATATTATACAATTTACCTCACAGTACAAACAGAAGGCACTGGCCGTCTCTTTAGACGCTAAAAAGCCTTCAACAGGGTTGAGTGGGGCTATTTATTTTATGTTCTGGGGAGATTTGGCTTAGGGGGTGACTTTCTTAAATGGATCAAAACCATATATCATTCACCTATAGCTGTTGTCATAACTAATGGGCGACGTTCCGAACCCTTCCCAATAGCAAGGGGTGTCCGTCAGGGGTGCCCTCTCAGTCCACTCCTCTTTGCCTTAGCATTGGAACCATTAGCTGAAACCATCCGACTTCACACTGATGTAAAGGGAATAACAATAGGAAGTAAAGAACCCAAAATTGCCTTATACGCAGATGATATCCTTATGTTTCTGTCTTCCCCTCAGCCTTCAATTTATTCAATTATGGATATTCTCAATGAGTTCAGTACTATATCAGGCTATTAAATAAATGTTACTAAATCTGAAGCTATGCCACTTGGAGCCCTAAATACTGTGGATGTTCAGGAGAGTTTTCCTTTTATATGGTCGAGATCGGGCTTTACTTATTTGGGAATTAAAGTATCCTCAGACTTGAAGGATCTCCGAAAATGTTATTTTGCCCCAGTCTGCACTTCAGTCAAAAGAGACCTGGAGCGATGGCAGAACTTACCTCTTTCACTGTTTGGTTGAATCAATTTAATTAAGATCAATGTGCTCCCTCGACTTTTATGCCCTTTGCAAAGGCTCCCTTTATACCCAACATAGAAAATAAACCTAGATTTAGAAAAGACACTCTCCAAATTTATTTGGCTAAGCACAAAACCAAGGCAGAAGCTTAAGATATTACAATTACCTACAGACATGGGTGGTCTCTCTATGCCTAATATTCTGTTTTACAATTGGGCCTGTCATGCATGTCACTTTTGGCTCTGGTTACATTCATATATAAGCAGAGAGACCTGTATTGACGACTGGTCCTCTAACCCACATTACCCATGGAGCTTAATCACATGTGAGGCAAAGAAGATAAATTCAGAAGTAAAACGCAATCCTATTATTTACAACAGTATCAGGATATGGCATGATATATCTAAATACCTAGGAAGAAGAAATGTAAAATTATGTATTGAAATGACTTCTTGTTAAGTGCCTTGAGATGACATCTGTTGTGAATTGGCGCTATATAAATAAACTGAATTGAATTGAATTGAATTAAAATCTTTACTGTCTCCCATAACTCAAAACCCCGACTTTCCCGCTGGCGTCAGTTCACCCATGTTCCTCTTTTGGAGGGATATGGGGATTCATATATTTGGCGATTTATTTAGAGATAACACCCTACTGTCCTTCCAACAGTTACAGGAGACATTCAATGTTCCCAAGCACCATTTTTTGGGGTATTTACAGATTAGTCATTTTGTGTCATCACAATCATCCTTTTCCCTTGCTAACATTTATTTCAGTGAGGTGGAGAGTTTTCTTTTAAAGTGCAAAAACAGGAAACATCTTGTAGCTAAATTTTACTCACTCCTTGGTTCTTCCATCATGTATCACTTACCAGATATATCTCATAAATGGGGAAAAGACCTGAATAATGAATATATTGAGGATGACTGGCTGGCGATTATACGCCTGATCAGGTCTACATTTACCTGTAACAGGCTGAGAGAAACTCAGTGCAAAATACTTCATAGACTGCATATTACTCCCGTTATTTTAAACAAAATTGATGTTTCCATTTCCTCTTTATGTACAAAGTGCAACTTAGAAAGAGGGACATATTATCACTTTTTTTTTAAATGTAAATTTATCTCCAGATTCTGGACACTTATTTCAAGGGTGGTCAGTGGGATATTTAAAATGAAAATTAACAAAGACCCTGGGGTTTTTCTCCTAGGCCTTCCCTCTAGAGACTTGCATCTCAATGCACTACATCATAAACTCCTTGATAAACTCCTTTTAATTGCTCGAAAGTGCACACTTCAAAACTAGATCAAAACCTTCCCGCCTAGTTTCGCCCTTTGGTACAGGGAGATCTTTAATATCCTCCCTCATGAAAGATTACATGCAGTCGTAAAGGGTAAAGACGAATAATTTTTAGAGGTTTGGTCTCCGTTCTTAGATTATGTACCTGCAGATCTGAAAAATCTACTACTGATGGGCAGATAGTTTTCTGAATGGAAGAAGGCATCTTCCTTGAAACCTTCAAATTATGAAACGTAGAAAACTATAGAATGCTGATGACTGGTGTATGTGTGTTTAAAAAAATTTTTTTTTTCTTTTCTCTATTTGTATTAGTTTGTAACTCTGCCATGTGCTGTCTGATGTGGTGGGGGGTCTTATTTCTGTATTCTGTATATCTAAAAACAATAAAGTGTGTTTAAAATGAGTCAGGGGATCAATATTTTGAAGGAAAAGGGGGGTTTGGATTACCAATAAGGAGTAATTGGGTTCTCTAATTGAATCTTTGGTTTTTGGGGGGGTTTTGGTCAAACTTGAATATAGATTAAATAAATCGGATGAGGTTATGTTATAATGGCTTTATACTAGAAGGGGAGGAGAACATTGGTGTCAATGTAATTCAATTTGATTCGAGTAAGGGTTAAAAAATTCAACTCAACACAGGCCAATAATTAAAGGGTTGGAGATTCCTGATATTTGGGTTTTTGTGCATAAAAACTAAAGACTTTCTTCAGGGATCATTGTTTAAACATGGATTTGATATCCTTTTGATTGATTTTGTCTTGGCTAAATCCATAATTTCCAGTCTAGGCCCATTTAATGAAGCTCGGCTCATTAACCTAAGTTTGTGGAATTCGTTTAGGATTGCTTGATGCAGCAGCTGTATCAAGGTAATCTGAACTAAACTCCCACGTCTGCTAATTCTATTTGACCTAATCACTTACAGTGGGGTAAAAAAGTTTTACTATAAACGTTTATTCAGCCACCAATTGTGCAAGTTCTCCCTCTTAATGATGAGAGAGGCCTGTAATTTTCATCATAGGTATACCTCAACTATGAGAGACAAAAAGATTAATAAAGTCCAGAAATTCATATGGTCTCATTTTGAAAGAATGTATTTGCAAATTATGGTGGAAAATAAGTATTTGGATAATAACAAAAGTTAATCTCAATACTTTGTTATATACCCTTTGTTGGCAATGACAGGGGTCAAACGTTTTCTGTAAGTCTTCAGGTTTTTACATTGTTGCTGGTATTTTGGGTCATTCCTCCATGTAGATGTCTTCTACAGCATTGATGTTTTGGGGCTGTTGCTGGAAAACACGGACTTTCGACTCCCTCCAAAGATTTTCTATGTGGTTGAGATCTGGAGACTGGCTAGGCCACTCCAGGACCTAGAAATGCTTCTTACGAAGCCACTCCTTCTGTACCCGGATGATGTGTTTGGGATCATCGTCAGGCTGAAAGACCCAGCCATGTTTCATCTTCAATGTCCTTATTGATGGAAGGAGGTTTTCACTCAAAATCTCACGATACATGGCCCCATTCATTCTTTCCTTTACACGTATCAGTCGTCCTGGTTCCTTTGCAGAAAAACAGGCCCAAAGCTTGATGTTTCCACCCCAATGCTTCACAGTAGGTATGGCATTCTTTCTCTTCCAAACACAACAAGTAGAGTTTTTACCAAAAAGTTCTATTTTGGTTTCATCTGACCATATGACATTTTCCCAATCTTCTTCAGGATCATCATGCTCTCTAGCAAACTTCAGCCGGGCCTGGAGATGTACTGGCTTAAGCAAGGGGACATGTCTGGCACTGCAGGATTTAAATCCCTGGTGGTGTAGTGTGTTACTGATGGTAGCCTTTGTTACTTTGTTCCTTTTAAATCTCAGTTTATGTGTAACTTTGAATCCACAAACAGCCACAGACCCCATGTTCTTTTTTAAGTTTTTAATCGTATTGTTTACAAAATGATGATTTGGGTGTTATGCCAAGGGGTGTCAAATCATCGCGTTAATTGCGATCAATTAATTACAGCCATATTTAGCACGCTATGTTTTTTAATTGCGTTAATCTAATTTTTAATCTTTAATGTTACAGTTTCTGCATGCAAGTTCCCTTTAAATAAAGCCCGTTTTATCCACTGGGCTTCTTGTGCTTGAGTTGTTCGGGGTTAACCAAACCCTAAAGTGGACATCGGTTGGCTGTAAACTCATCAAAAGATGACTGGCTTCCATCATGGTGGGGAGGGCGAGGTGAGGAGAAACATTGAGTTGCCACCAGTGTTGCCAACTTTGCTATATTTGGTGAGTTTTTAGACCACTCTAGCGATTCTTTCTAAAAAAAAAACTAAAAAAACAAAACAACTAGCGGCAAATCTAGCAACTTTTTATGGGATTATTGGAAACTTTTGGGTGAACAATGTAACGTTGTTACTCTTCTCACCGAGCAGCGGGGCGCTCTCCCGTCTCAGAGCTCAAAGCAGGCAACCAGTCTGCACCGCACACGGCAGCTCCACCCGGCCGCCCAGGTCCACCAGTATGGCTAGCCATCGGTATCAAAAATAATGCGCATATTACTTGTTTTAACCCGTAACACAGTTGGACTCAGAGAAGATATTTACCCCACTGCGTCCAGAACGCTAATGAATCGCGCATGCTCGAAGCAGAAGGTTGCAGACGCCACTTGGGACTAGTCACAAAAGCAGCAGAATGTAAATTGCTGGGACTGCATCTGTTTAAGTCTGTTAAATACAATAAATGACTTCATTAAACCAGTTTTTTTTTATTACATGTATCAAACTTTTGTTCTACCGCAATAATGTAATTAATTTAAAAGAAAATACCTCAGGGTGAAGGCTTTTCTCAGCAGTTATTAGATGAGATAAAAAAAGAGATTAATTAGATTAATTAATTACAGATCATAATGAATTAATCTCAAAGTTTTTATATGAGGTTCCAAATGTGCCAAAAATGTTTGTCTATGTTCATACGAACACTGCATGTGTCAACTCAACAAGTAAGTTAGCATTTGGGTGCGTCTATGTAACCGCCAGCAGTACTTATGCAGATAAAAACTTTTAATTGATTACTACATTGCCCATGTAAATGACTAACCTGACCAAACATTTAGCCTATTTAGGTTTATTTAATTCTGTAATTGCTGTAGTCTTATGTTACTCTGCCGTTGCAGCCTGTCGTCTCCCCTGTCGTTACAACCTGTCGTTTCCCCCGTTCATTGTTGCCAACTCTCTTAGACAGAAAGTAGCTGAAGTTACCCCAGAAAGTCGCTAGATGTCGCCAGATGACGTCATACCCTAATTTGCATAATTATGATGTCATCACGTGATGACGAATGAAACAGAAAGGAGGAAATAATGATATTTAGATTAGGATTACAGGGGTTAAACAATACATTTTTTAAACAAGGGAAACATGCTGCAGGTAAATGTGACTTCTGTCTTCAAGAAGAGACTGTGGAACATGTTCTATTACTTTGCCTGAAGTATATTGTTGAGAAAACTGACAAATAATTTACAAGATATCAAATTGCAACTGGACATCAAAGACCTTTTAAACAAAATTTAAAGTTCTGTGGAATTTTTTTTTGCTGAGATATATCAAGAAGACGAAATTAATACAGAGAATATAGATGTTTGTTTTTTAGTACTTTGTAAAAATAAGTGGGGCATATTTAGCATGCATCAAATGTTTCTTGCCAACTGCCATTAAACAGAAGTTTATTGCTTATGGTATTATTTTCAGTGGGGTTTTTTAGTCCTTGCTTTTTGAACTCACCATACATTTCGAACGTTCCTTGAATGCACCACAGGTGTGCGATGGAGCGTAGTACAGACAAGGTTCTGCCTTAATTCCCGTTAAAAGATCGGTTTTATATACATGCAGATTTATCTTTTTGCAAAAGAAAGTCGTTAAGGAGGTCTAAAAAGTCGTTAGAAATACAGACAAAGTCGCTAAGTTGGCAACACTGACCCCGTTGTCACAGACAACCTCCATAGCCTCGCCGTGTTATTCATCCACATTTGCCAGTGTCATTTCTTTGTGTGCTTATGTAGAGTTGTCGGTTTTATCTTTATTTTGTGTTTGATGTTACAGCAGAAATTAATCATCTTTACATATGTTACAACCTATTTGCTCAGTGGGAGGCCTTGCCTCACGGATTACCGGTCATCATTACTACTATCAAGAAAAGATGTAACCCGGTAATTCCAGTTTGAGAGAACTGGTATTTAAAATTAAGAGTCTTCGACATAGCCATTTTTGCCAAGGTTTAGCCTCGTTTTTACTGTCACTATGAGCTCCATTGCCATTAAAATGTCAAGTAAATGAGTGCAACATCTGAATTTCTCACGTTTTGATATTCACAATCATAAACATGATGATGCTGAGTTCTGCAGTGGAAAAAAGGTAAATGTTGAAATCATAGGTTTATCTAGTTATTTTTTTTTTATGTATTAATTTATGTATTTGTTTTGGTACCAAAAACTACATGATAATACATTTGTATACATACACATATGCATACACAATTACAAAAACTATAATCATTGTTATTTTTCATATATGTTCAAAACAAATCATATGAAAAATGCACGGCGAGGCAACGGAGGAAGACGACCGTCTATGTCTTCTGCCTTGCCTAATTGGCTTTGTTCCATGGCGCTGGAGGCAGGTCTGGGCTACAAGCCTCTGGAAGGAGAGGAGATCCATCTCCCCGCTTTTCCAGGGCCTAAATCAATGACAGAACAAGCATGATAGATGCATGAATGTGCCATATTTTTGTTTGCATATGATGCTATTGATGAATCATCAATATAATCTAAACTAAAGACTAGATTAGACTAGACTAAAATCAGCCATTGTACATCATTCTACAATTTTAAATTAGTAAATTAGGAGCAATCCTGCAGACAGTGTTTTCCTTTAGGTAGCGACACGCTTTGTGCCCACTGGCAACTTTTGTTGCCACTAACAGAAATAAGCCCAAGAAGAAAAAAATATTTATCCGAGGTACAATTTTTTGGAGGAGGGTTACTCTAGAGACTTGAATGATTAAATTATTATAAATATGTTTAGGGGAAAAATCATAAGAAATTAATGAAAATTACCCCTTTTCAGGAAGATTTGCATCCGCCATGTCTTCAGCCGGAAGGAGCAGGTGTTGTGGTAAATGATGAATGCCCAAAATGTTCTTATCAAAAATGCTACATGAAGGAATTTGTGTGTTGATTCAGAGAAGGAAGGCTTGGGTCAGTCTGACACGATAAATTATAAACGGCTAGCAGAACATGTTCTCTCAGAGAGTGTTGATAAGCTGAAAGGAAACATCTGCATCAATAAGACACACGAGCTAGGTATAAAAATGTGTGTGTTAATAATAGAGTTAGAGTTTGTCGGGGGCTGGCTGGAGAGTCTTGCTGGGGTAGTGGAAGACGACAGAACTGTATGTCATCTATGCTCTGTCCTGCTCAGAGAAGGTATGTAAACGAATAAACTGGCAGAGGCTGTGTTCCAGAACTGAAGTTGTGTTGGCTTTGTTTGTTTGTTTAACTGGACTCAATATCTTTGCATGTCAACCTGGTCCAACATTCAAAATAACCAACACAGGAAGCAGATGATGTCATGCGATAGGAAGCGCTTGGAAACAATTTTTTTCTAAACAAAACCTTTGTCTAAGTTGTCTACTAGCATATAAGTGGAAAAAGTTGCATTAGTACAGTTGAGATTTTTTATTGTGAGTCGAAAATGACAGTGATACACTTTGGCAAAAAATTGTTGCCAGTGGGGCCAAACGGGTTAATCCCCATTCCAGTGTTTCCTCTGTGGGAGCCCTCTGCCTGGGGAGCGGTGGTCGGCTGTGGCTGCCTGGGTGCTCTCCAGGTGGAGCTTGGGTGGAGGTGGGGGTCTTGGCCTTGCCTCAACTGGGCGCCCTGTGTCTGTGCCTTGGCTGCTGCTGTTGATCTACCGCTGCCGGTGCAGATGGCTCCTCTGAGTGTGTTTCCTTGCATGGTTCATCTGCACTCGGCCCAATGTCCTTTTTTACTGTTGCTTTTAACTGTGTGTGTGCATGGGAGTTGGTTTGGAGGAAGGGGGGTATAACTGGGACCATGCTTTTAAATCTGTGGGGGAGGGAAGGGAATGTAGTTTTATGTGGGGTCATTATAATCTGTAAAGAATTTGTGATGCAATTCTTGTATGAAAAGCAGTTTGTAAATAAAGTTTGAATTGATTTGATAACGAGTTCAAACAGGCGCCTTTAATACAGGTAATGATTGGAGGACAGAGGAGCCTCTTACAAGAAGTTACAGGTCTGTGAGAGGCAGAAATCTTGTTTGTAGGTGACCAAATACTTTCTCATCTCGTCTCTCATAGTTGAGGTATACCTATAAAGAAAATTACAGGCCTGTCTCAACTTTTTAAGTGGGAGAACTTTTACAATTGGTGGCTAACTAAATACTTTTTTACCCCACTGTAGCTGTTGAACATGCCATGAAAAATACTGTCTGTGCGTTAAACTATTTTTCATACATGACACTGGTGCGACAGGTTTGCAAGCAGGCACTAAGAAATGCCATTAAGGACTAAAGCTTAAGCTGCACCACAACACTACCACACCTCCCCATTTTTATTTGGTTTACCTTATTCCAACAGAAAGACAATGAGTCAAGATAGATCAGCATCTATGCAGTTTTTTTCCTTCTGTGTCACCAGATGTATAAACAGCAGCAGTAGTGTCCATTTTTTTTCATGACACAAAGGGGGCGCACAAGCGCTTGGAAAACGAATTTTAAAAATCTGCGCCACTACATGGTTTTCTGTTATCTGTCATATCACTGTCTGGAATCAGCAAATCGGCCCCCCCTGCAGCTGCAGGCGCTCCTGCTGACTGAGAAGGTGCCGGTGGGCTGAAGGTATGTGAGGAAGAGAAAGGGGAGGGGTGCGGGCGACAGCTGACTTCTGGGTCTTTCCCAAATTAAACTGGGTGGAATCCAGTGCGAAAAATGGCTAAAGTCAGTCACACCTTGACATACTTCCATTTAACGCACAGATCTGCATATTTAAGTCGCCATGTGCCGCATAAAGCAGAACAGGAGACCTACCGTGCCAGGAGAAGGTCCTGTCCCACACGGACCACTTCTGCACGGTGAAGAACAGAGCCCAGCACACCACGCAGGCCACCACGATCACAAACGTCATCTTGACAGTCCGTGATTTGGGGCGGGAGATGGTAGAGACGGAGCTCCTGCCCAGGATCCTGGTCTTGGTGGCCTCCACCAAGTCTTGCACTTCAGGTTGGTCCAGATTGTCCTGCAGATGAACCCGCAGCAGAACACGAGCACGGCCATAGGTTCAAGGAGGCCGTTTATATTTAATATATTTAAAATATTTATTCTATTTTTCTGAATTTTTTTTTGTTTTGTTTATTTTTATATATCTGTATATATTTTTGCCACATTTATGTATATAGTCTGTATTCTTTTAAGTTCTTGTAACTTATACTGTGCTGTGCAGAATTGTGTTAATGGCCTTTTGTATCCAGATGTAATTGCAATAGTGGAATAATAGGACTCTCTTAATTGTGATTTTCAAATGTCCTATATTTAAGAATAGAATAGAATAGAATAATCCTTTATTGTCCCACAAAGAGGAAATTCAGCTGTAACCGCAGCAAAGTGACAGGGTTATATAAGTATTTAGATTCACACAAGAAAAGTATAAAAACAAAATTAAGAATAATATATGTAGATATGAATAATATACTATATAATATGTGTATATATTATTACATGTATACATGTAATATCTACATTAAGGACAAAATTACAAAACCACATTTTTATACTTAATGTACATATATGTGTGCTATTGAGAAGATATATATTCAATATGTGTTATGATAAAACTGCTGCTTGTAAAAGGTTTGTGCTTGAGGGGGGGGGGGGGTTGGAGCTTGGAGGCGGTCGCGCCCGGGAAGTAATTCAATGTTGAACCCCCCCGTATATAAAACATAGTATTTATATTTCATATAATTATAGTTACTTAATATAGTATCATGAAGAGTCTTACAATCTCAGCACAGACAAAATTGTGCGGATCCCCTGTGATCTCTAGTGGCTCTCAGACCTCAGGTTGGGAAACACGGTTCTAGAGGCTGAATCCGCACTCTGATGTGAAAAGTTTCTATACATTTGTGAAAGTTTTGGAAAAACAAAGGACTTAAAGCTTTCTGATTTCTTGACACTATATGCAGTGATCCTCTGGGGAATGTATGCTAAAGTAATTTATTTTTGGAGTACCCCTAACCCTTTGCTTGGAATTTGTTAAAAGTTACAACAACAAAAAAGGTCGTCACAACTTGATGTCTAAGTACCAGTCCGGCCCAGAAGGTGGCAGTAAAGTGTTATCAGGGTGGGAAGTAAGCGAGGAAGCAGGAAGCAGGAAGAGTGAACTGGGAGACAAGACTGTTGGACCCGATCAGAACCTTTTAAACAGAAAGCAGAGCCGAACATCGAGCTAGAACCGGACTTTGGACCGTAAATCTCGATGCATGAAGCCGAACTGCTGAAGCTGAGCTCGGCTCCTTTTTCCCTCCCAGAGACGGAGCCAGCAGCGTTCAGGAGCCGCTGAGGACACAGAGACAGAGGGACAGACAGGGATCCCGCTCGGTGAGTAACTCTGCTGCACACACGGTCCCTCAGCGGCATCATGGCCGCTAACTGCGCTCAGATGAACCGACTCTAACAACTTCCTTTGTATTCATTGAAGCAGCTGATTCTGATGTGGCGGATTCTGAGCCCTGATCAGAGCACAATAACTAGCAGGGACCTCCTGCTGCTACGGAGGATTTATTGGAGACGTAGAAACACATTTCCCTGCAGCAGACTCGTAGGAAAGTAGAGTGAAACGCTTTATACAGTAAAACCTGTTCATTATGTTAGCAGTGTTCAAGCATTTATTTTATCCATCTGTACTGCGCCCCCCACTTTGGGAACCACTGCAGCAACCAATGAGTTCCTCCCTTAGTATGAAATTTACCCAGTCGTAGATTAGTACAAGAAATGAGTTGGCAACATAAAAAAATGGTTTGTTTTTAGCCCAGCAGTTTTAATAGTGTATTGTGTCTCTTTTTATGCTTCTTCAAGTACTTTCATCTTCCTGCAGTGAATTAAAAGAAGAAATTTGACACCGATCATAAATTATGAATATTATTGGACCTGTTAGTTACAACATGACAGACTACTTCTGTCATACTGCTTCAAAAGACCTTGAATATTGTGGCTCAGAGTAAATTTTAAATTATGTGTGTTGCTATATGGCGCTTTGTTCTCTCACAACACACAACCGGACTTGCAGATCAGCAGAAACCTTCTTAACACTCACAGCCACAATCCGTTTAGGTACATAAAAAAGTTGATTTATTTCTGTAATAGCCTTCAATAAGTGAACTTGTATATTAGATTCATTCATTACACACAGACTGATATATTTCAAATGCTTATTTCCTTTAATGTTGATTATTATAACTGACAGCCAAAAGTCCCAAATTCAGTATCTCAGAAAATTAGAATATCAATTAAGACCAATGCTAAAAAAAAAATTTTAATTTCTAGAAATGTCGGCCAACTGAAACGTGTGAACATGTACAGCACTCAGTATTTAGTCTGGGCTCCTTTGGCCTGGATTACTGCAGCAATGCGGCGTGGCATGGAGTCAGTCTGTGGCACTGCTCAGGTGTTATGAGAGCCCATGTTGCTGTGATTGTGGCCTTCAGCTCTTCTGAATTGTGGGTCTGGCGTCTTGCATCTTCATTTTCACAATACCCCATAGATGTTCTGTGGGGTTAAGGTCAGGCGAGTTTGCTGGCCAATCAAGAACAGGGATACCATGGTCCTTAAAGCTTTGGCAGTGTGTGCAGGAGCCAAGTCCCGTTGGAAAATGAAATCTGCATCTCCATAAAGTTGGTCAGCAGCAGGAAGCATGAAAGGCTCTAAAACTTCCTGGTAGACGGCTGCGTTGACCTTGGACCTCAGAAAACACAATGGACCAACACCAGCAGATGACATGGCACCCCAAACCATCAATGACTGTGGAAATCTTACACTGGACCTCAAGCAACGTGGATGATGTGCCTCTCCTCTCTTCCTCCAGACTGTGGGACCTTGATTTCCGCAGCAGTCCAGTCCTTTTTGTCTTTAGCCCAGGCAAGACGCTTCTGACGCGGTCTCTTGTTCAAGAGGGGCCTGACACAAAGAATGTGACAGCTGAAACCCATGTCTTGCATACGTCTGTGTGTGGTGGTTCTTGAAGCTCTGACTCCAGCTGCGGTCCACTCTTTGTGAATCTCCCCCACATTTCTGAATTGGTTTTGTTTATACAATTCTCATCCAGGGTGCAGTTATCCCTATTGCTTGTACACTTTTTTCCTACCACATCATGTCCTTCCCTTCGCCTCTCTATTAATGTGCTTAGACACAGAGCTCTGTGAACAGCCAGCCTCTTTAGCAATGACCTTTTTTGTCTTGCCCTTCTTGTGCAAGGTGTCAATGGTCGTCTTTTGGACAACTGTCAAGTCAGCAATCTTCCCCATGACAGTGTAACCTACAGAACTAGACTGAGAGACCATTTAAAGGCTTTAACAGGTGTTTTGAGTTAATTAGCTGATTAGAGTGTGGCACTGGGTGTCTACAATATTGAACATTTTCACAATATTCTAATTTGCTGGAATACTGAATTTGGGACTTTAATTAGTCGTCAACTATAATCATCAAAATTAAATTAAATAAACATTTGAAATATATCAGTGTGTGTGTAATGAGTGAATAATATACAAGTTTCACTTTTTGAATAGTATTACTGAAATAAATTAACTTTTTTATATTCTATTTTTGACAGCACCCGTATGCTCTGTACGAAGCGTCTAAGGCCACATGGGGTTGCATTGTTGTTTCTGAAAACAAGCGAGTAAAAGCAGGAAATGGTGGTGGGGGGAAATGAGCAGCATCCTTCACTGGCTGCTAGAATTTAGCTGTGGCTCTATAAGGTTTACTACGGTATTAGGTCTGTAGAGGAGCAGGACGATGTCAGCCCAGCTGATGGATTGACGGACGGGTGCTGCCTGGGGGTGCTGTGTTTGTAGTCTGCTAGTCACGGTGTGGAGGACATCGCAGGCTGCAGCAGCGTTAGCAGAGGGGGGTATGCACTGCTATCACGATAATGTGTGTAAACTCCCGCAGTAGATAGAACAGCCTCATGCTGACAGCTAACAGCAATGCCTTGAAAATTGAAATAAAAAACATAATTGTCCACAAAATGGTCAGTTCCATTTAGCAAACAAGCAGTCAACAATAAAAACTAACATAAACACACAAGAGGTTGAAGGACAGATATTTAAAGAGAAAAAATCTCGAGCTGGAGCATCTAAAAAACGGGTAGCCTGCTTGAGCTGTGCCAGAAGTACTCGAGTACTTCTCGTACTCTAGTACTTCTCGTACTCGAGTACTTCTCGTACTCTAGTACTTCTCGTACTCTAGTACTTCTCGTACTCTAGTACTTCTCGTACTCTAGTACTTCACGTACTCTAGTACTTCACGTACTCTGGTCCATGGGTTGGAGATGTTCTCTTCCAGCCTCACATGCCGCTTCCAGGCTGGAACCCAGCTGCCCTGCAGGGGTTCTGTCTCTTCAAGGTTTTATTCCTATCTGGGTCCCCAATGGAGAGCAGAGCTGGGGTCTCATTTATAAAGCCTGCTTACACAAAAAACGGGGTCTGAAAATTACATAACTCACATCTGCACAGTTTGTGATTTAGGCTATAGAAGAAAAAAACGTGCCTCATTTATCAAACTTTGCAAAGAATCTTTTCTGAAATCGTACTTGAGCTCAGCAAAAAAAAATTACTAAGGCAAATATTTTATGGTTTTACGCTGTTCGCTCTGCGGTGATAGCTTATGGTTTGAGTTAAGTTCTCTTCATTTGACCCCCCCTTTTAAGGACCATGTGTTAAGTTTTTAAATAGTAAATAAAACCAATTACTTCACGTAACACAGTGGTTAAGGCCCCATGTTCAGAGGCCTCAGTCCTCAATGCAGTTGTCCGGGGGTAAACTTCCACCCCGCGGACATTTGCCGATGTTGCTTCCCCACTTCTCGCCCCCTTTCGTACTGTCCACTTTACAATAAAGGCCAATGGCCACAAAAAGCTGAAAAATAAAAAATAAGGAAAGTTTATAAAGCGCTTTTCATACAAACATTGCAGCTGAAAGTGCTTCACAGATTAAAGTAACCCCACATTCCCATCCTTCCCACACAGATTTAAAACCCCTCCCCCCAACCGTACTCCCATGCACGTGCACACACTAAAGAGTAACAATAAAAAGGACATTGGGCTGAGTACAGATGAGCCAGGTAAGGAAACTCCATCAAAGGAGCCATCTGGACCTGCAGCAGCACATCAACTGCAGCAGCCATGGCACTGACACAGGACGCGCAGAGGAGGCAAGGCCGAGACTTCCAGCCAAGTGGTACTTGGAGAGCACCCAGGCAGCAATACCCGACCACCGTTCCCATATAGAAAACACTGGAAGGTAGATTAAAATAACATGTTAAAATATAAAAATAAAAAGTATATTACTATAATCTACTCCAATCGTCTTCCAGAAGTTGTCCGGTCACCCCGAAAAAATCATTAGTCATTACAAGCAAGAGAAAACAAAAAACTGAAGCCAAACAAACACTCTTATAATAAAACAAATCTCAAATTGAACACCTGTCAGAAGGTTCAGCTACCGATTATCAAACCACCTAAGTTATATTTATTAAATATTGGGTCTTTATCAGGAAAGTCACTTCTAATCAATGAATTCATCACTGAACATAAAATACATGTCCTTTTTTTTATCAGAAACCTGACGTAAATAAGGAAACATCTGTATTGATAGAATCTACTCCAAACTATAATTTCTTAAGCGAGAGCAGGAAACACAGACAAGGTGCAGGCGTAGCCACAATTTTTCATAACTCAATGAACTTTAAAAAGGTATCCCTGGGCATATTTGACTCTTTTGAATATCTACCCACCCAGATAAATGAGCCTAAAAAAGCTCTATTTCTAAGTTTATATAAATCCCCAAAACTTAACTCTAGTAACAGACAATAGATGACACAGTCTGGACTTAATTATCTGCAAGGGTTTAAATATATCTAACATCTTGGTAATTGATACTACGCTATCTGACCATTTCTGTGTTTTCTTTGAAATTACCATCTCAGTAAACAAGCAGGTAGATAATTTCCTCGTAAAATTTCAGACATCATGGATTCTATTGGTCTGACTAAAGTGAAAGTAGTCTCAGGTAGAAAGAAGTCTCAGTGGACAAGCGATCCACTGGTACTAAGTGAAAAAATAGTGTCGACGAGCCGAGAGAAAATGGCGGAAAACTTGACTCCAGGTTCACTGTGAGATCTACAAAGAGAGACTGAACAGATATCAGTTAACTTTAAAATATGCTAGGGAAACTTTCTTCTCTGAAATCATTAACAGAAACATTAATAATGCACGGACTCTGTTTGGAACAGTGGAAAGACTAACTAATCCTCCAGTGACCGTAGCCCCTGAACTAAATTCGACCCGGGCCTGCAATGAATTTGTCACCTTTTTCACTGTAAAGATTCTAACAGTGCGTTCACACCGAACGCGTTTCAAGTGTCATGGGCGTCAGGTTTACATGTAAAGTCAATGCAGAAGTGCGTCAGGGTTTCTGCGTTGCGTCGGAAGCAGATTTGCAGCGCGAAAACTCATTTCTGCCTCATTCTCACGAACGTTTAACTTGAACAGTAGTGCAACATCTAAGAACAAAAAGTGCACACTAAAGAATCCAAACAAAAAATAAATTGACAATAAAACTTTGTGTGCAAAATGATAAACTGTAAAATGGGATTCACATAAATACACTATATACACAAAATATAATATCCAAAATAAACAAATGATAAAAGAATAAGAATAATATATTCTACTACACATTAATATCACACTTCATTCACAGTGCAATCCTTCTGGCCTTCCTTGCTGTAAAGTCATCAATAACGTTAAGTATCGTTATAGATAGAGGGATGGCAAAAACTGCTGAAAAAAATAGACATCTTTTTTTTTTATCACCACATATTTGGCGCCCCTCACTAAATGGCCCCCTAGGCAAGCGCCTATGTCGCCTGTAGGAAGGACCGCCACTGCAACGTGGTAAGTTCATTTCACTTTTAAAAGTTTTCATGTTACTGAACCTGCGCAGGATACTCTCCACAGTAACTAGAGAATGGAGACTCTCTCTTCCAACGCTAGATCGACAGCTGCCATCTCGCAAAAACATCGTCTGGCACTAGCTCCTCCCACAATTTGCATATTTCTGGCTCGACGCGTGTCCAAAGCGAATTGGACGCTTTGGACGCGCGTCGAGTTGCGAATGTTGAAGCGTCCAACTTTGGCGTTCGGCGCGTTTTTGACACTTTGGTGTGAACGCGCCGTAACAATTAGACGGTCTTTCTGTACCGCAGCACCGAACCCACTGCCAATGTTATGTCCCAACTAACACCAATGTAGAAAAAATGTCAGAATTCAATTAATTAAACCAAAAAACATAGAAAAAATCATTAACCAATTAAGCTCCTCTTGCTGTCTTGATATCCTACCCACAGTTTTCCTTAAGAAAGTTTTCCCTCTCATTGGGTCTGATCTGATTAAAACAGTGAACTCATCTCTCCTGTCAGGTATCTTCCCCCAGACTTTAAAAACAGTTATTAAACCACTGCTAAAAAAAGAATAATCTGGACAACACGTTAAGCCAATTTCTAATCTTCCATTCATCAGTAAAGTTATTGAAAAAGCTGTTTCAGCAGTTAAATAGCTTCATAACAATGACCAACCACTTTGATGTTTTTCAGTGTGGTTTCTGTGCTCACCACAGCACTAAGACTGCCCTCGTCAAAGTTTTCAATGACATTCGCATAAATACAGGCTGTGGTTGATCCACAGTGCTGGTTCTGTTGGACATCGGTGCAGCATTTGACACTGTTGATTATGATATACTATTGGAACGACTGGAGAGCTGGGTCCGACTCTCTGGTACAGTACTTGGGTGGTTCGAGTCTTACCTAAAGAACAGGCACTTCTTTGTTTCAATGGAAAACTTTTCATCAGAACGAACAGAAATCACATGTGGGGTGCCCCAGGGCTCCATCCTAGGGCCCCTCTTATTTAATATCTAAATGCTCCCACTAGCCCAGATTACAACAACCAAAAAGATTAGCTACTATAACTATGCAGATGATACTCAGCTCTACATTACGATGTCACCAGGTGACTTTGAACCCATCCAAAGCCCAAGTAAATGTATCGATCAAATGAATGGATGGATGTCCCATAACTTTCTCCAGCTGAACAGAAACAAAACAGAAGTAATTATTATTTGACCTAAAGAGGAATGATCAACAGTCATCACACAGCTTCAGTTAAAACAGCTAGAAACTACTGATCAGGCCTGAAATCTAGGTGTAGTAATGGACTCAGACCTGAACCTCCAGGGTCACATAACTTAACAAGGTAAGCCTTCTATCACCTAAAGAAAATTTCTAGGATTGAACAACTGATGTCGCAACAGGACCTCGAAAAACTCATCCATGCGTTTATCTTTAGTCGGATTGATTACTGCAACAGCGTCTTCACAGGTCTGCCTAAAAAGTCAATCAGACAGCTGCAGCTGATCCAGAACGCTGCTGCTCGTGTTCCTCACTAGAACCAGGAAAGTAGAGCACATCACCCCAAGTCCTTACACTGGCTCCCTGTAGCTCAGAGAATAGACTTCTAAATACTTTTACTAGTTTATAAATCATTGAATGGCTTAGCACCAAAGTATGTTGAAGATCTACTGTTACTATAGCAACCCCCCCCCCCCCCAGACCACTCAGGTCCTCTAATTCCAGTCTACTCAACATCCCTAGAATCAGAACCAAACATGGAGAAGCAGCTTTCAGTTTCTAAGCTCCTCTAATCTAGAACAGACTTCCAGACATCTGCAAAGCTGCTGAAACAATGAGTTATTTTGAATCACAACTTAAACGTATCTGTTTAGAGCTGCCTTTGAGTAATGCTTTGATGTATCATATGTTTTGTGTATTATTCTTGTTTTACTGCTGTTTTTACTTTATATGCTTTGTCTGTGTTTTACTGCAAAGCTGCTGATACACTGAGTTCTTTTAAATCACAACAAAAACATAAAAAGCAATTTAACAGACTACAATAAATAATAATCAGTTTAAAGCAAAGCTAGGAGCCCAGTCTTGAGCCTGCTCTTAAAAACATGAACGTTCTCTGCGGCCCTGAGGTCCTCTTGCAGCCTGTTCCAGAGGTGAGGGCCATAAAACTGGAAAGACGCCTTGCCGTGAGCGTGTGTGTCTTGACTTTTGGGATGAAAAGGAGACGGCTGCCAGAGGAGCGCAGAGAAGGCGAAGGTGCATATAGTAAAAACAGGTCTGAAAGATAGGAAGGCCCAAGACCATTAAGACACTTAAAAACCATTAAAAAAAACCTTAAAATCAATCTTAAAACATACGGGGAGCCAATGCAGTGAGTTTAAGACCGGTGTAATGTGCTCCCGCCTCCTGGTCTTCGTCAGGACACGTGCTGCTGAATTTTGTAGGAGTTGTAAACTGGATGTACTCCCTTTTTTTTTTTTTTTTTTTTTTTTTTTTTTTTTTTAAAGCAAAGCAGGGCATTGCAGTAATCAATACTACTGGTAAAAAAAGCATACATCAGTGACTATGTTTACATGCAGCCAATATTTGGGTTATGGTCGGGTTAAGGTCACTATTCGGGTTTCTGAAACATTCGGAATAACCTGTTTACATGCGTGAGCAGTGTTACTCCTGTATACATGGAATTTGTAATCAATTGGCATAACCCGATGTAAACGATACCTCGGTACTTTCTGCCATCAACAAAAGACAGGATATTCATGGTTTTCACTACACTAAGAAAGAAATTGGTTTCCTCCTCGCTCCAAAAGTATGGTGCTGTGCTGTGTCTCGTCATTTTAACCTCCACTTCATGTTTAGTTCCGTATACGGCACACTGGTTTTTCTATGCGCATACAAGAAGTTTCTCAACTCAAAAGACCAAGATTCCTTGTAAATAGAACAGGCGCAGAACACAAATCAAAGTTCCTTTTGATGGGGATATGCCGATACACATTTACTTGACCAAATATTGGGGTTAGAAAAAGGGTACCCCAGGGGTAATATTCTGTGTTTACATGGCCGTGTATAACCAGGTTATTGCTAATATTTCGGTTTTGAACAGGTTATTGGCTGCATGTAAATGCAGCCAGTGTCTCTGTGTTGACCAAAGAGAGAATGGGGCGGACTCTGGCAATGTTCTTTAGATGATCAAAACCTATTTTAGTAATGTTTTTATTGTGAGCGATAAAAATCAGCTCAGAATCAAAAATGACGCCCAGGTTCTTCACTTGTAAGGAAGAATTAAAAGACAATGGTTGTAGTTTTGGTAAAAGTTTCTCTCTCTGAGCCTCAGGACCGATGACTAAAACTTCAGTTTTGTCCTGGTTGAGCTGGAGAAAGTTTTCTGCCATCCAGGATTTGATGTCTAAAATGATACACTGGTCTGGTGACTTGCTCTGGTGACGGACTGTGCTTCGCATTGTGCAGTTAGTTACTGGGTTGGATTGGTCGGGTGCTGGCGGTCGGAAGTATTGGGGGTCGCTGGAGATGTGGAGCTGTCCTTGCGTGTGCAGAATGGGTGGGTTGTTTTGTTTTTGTTCTGTGTTCTGATCATAGCGGTTTAGTTTGTGATTTGTGGGCAGATTGTTGATGGGGAGGCCCCAGAGAGAATGCACTGGTGGGAGGTTTTGGTGTGCTGCTGTACTGTGTATGTGGTGTGGTGGTTCAGGTGTGTTTGGAGTGTTCATTGTGCTTATCATGGGCTGGGGTGGGGATGGATGTGTGCAGGGATACTGGGGGTTTAATGTTTGGTGGTACCTGTCCGGGGTTTTGACTGGGGTTTGGTCAGGCGTCTCAAATTTGATTCCCTTTGCTGTGTATTTTGTGTTCAGTCGGTTTTTTGGAGGGTTTGATTGGCTTTGCTTGGATGCTTGGTATGGTGCTCTGCGGTGTGCGGGGTTGTGATTCGGGAACTAATAGAGTTCGGTGTTTGGGTGCTGGTTGGGCTTGGCCTGGGAAGATTGTCCGTCCGCTGTAGCTATTGGTGTGGTGCATTGACGTGGGGCAGAGGGGCATTGGGATGTCTGTTCTGGGGATTGGCACGGGGTGGTGGCGGCACATGTTGGCCATCAGCTGGCCATGGTCTCTGCAGCTTGGTGGGGTTGGGGCCCTTGTCGGTTGCTCTCTGGTCGGGTCTGGGTCCATGGCTGGATCTGTCCTGGCGTGGCTGGCTACCGGCGGAGCCCATGGGTTCGTCAATGCGGCCTCCTAGGGCTTCTGCATTCTACCTGCTGGATGTTCCCCAGGGGCTCTCCTCTGCTTCTCTCTAGGGTGGGGTCAGCCCTGCATTGAATGGGGCTGCTGTGTCTGGGGTTTCCAGTTGGGTTAACTGAAGCTGTTTGCTAACTCTTAATCGTTCCTGTTAAGGTTCAAGAATAATTCTTTCAGTTTTGTTTCTATTCAGCTAGAGAAAAGTATGGCACATCCATGCATTGATTTGCTCAACGCATTTCCCTAGCATTTGGATGGGTTCAAAGTTTGCTGCAGACGTAATGAAGTTTGTCAAAGTCCTCAGCTGAGCAAAATGGCATCCAGTTATCCCACAGACCTGAGCAGTGGTTTTGGTCTTTGGAGCTCCCTCCTGGAGATTGAGGTCAGTTTGGACATTTTCTCTTAGTGAAGGGAGTAAAGAAACTATCCAAAAAACTGTTTTGATGTGGACATATGACATGTCATGTTTTTATTTTAGTAAGTTGAACATTTGTGTTTTTCTACCTTTCTGTGATTTATTTTCTTAACTTGCATGAATCAATTGAGCTTCTAGATCCAGTTTTTTTTCCTGGAGTTGGAATTAAAAACTTCCTCTGTTCTTAACCCTGTCGAATGTACCCGTGGTCCACATATTTAATTTTTAATAACTGCACAGTATTTTAGTTGTGTAATTTTATCCTAACTGTGAAGTATATTATTTATAATTTGTTTCTTTACATTTTTATGCCTTAATCTGCATGCTTCGATTGCCTGCTACTGTTGCACCTGAATTTACCCTCTCTGGGTTAATAAAGGATCTTACTGTTCTGTTCTATTCTATTCTATCCTCTGATATGTCTATCTCAATGCCTTTTTTCCACTAATGTTGCAGGCTCATTTGAGGTGTCTCGTAGGAGTCCTGTGACCTCATGGCTTTGTGCCATGCTCCACTACTTCAGTAGTTACATCCTGCTGGCCTCAGCTGTCTGGTAAGAAGATAGCTGGTGTGAAACATGATTATTTATACAGTGGGCATGATTCTGGGATAATGAGGTTTAGACACCAGAAAGAAGATCAATTGGAAAGCTTCTCTATCCTACGAAAGATTATCTTTCTGAGGATTGATCACAAACCCACTCTCCATGTAGTTTTTTTTATATATTTAACTTTGCTTCTCTGAGGACTTCCTTCTCCATTTAATTCACTGGTCACCCTAAGGCACAAACAATATTTAAAAGAAAGTCAATCATTTAGTTTATGCCATGGATGGAGAGACTTAAAATTACAATGAGTGGTTATAAAAAGGTGGGGGCAATCTATAATTTAGATCCCCCTTTGGTGGATATTAAACCACCCTTTGTCTTGTTGTCTCTGCCTTATGTTAATCTTGATTTTTCTGTTACTTTGTAATCCCCCCTGGTGCTCTGTAATTTTCTCTTATCTCCTCCCTTATCTGATCAGTGAGGACATGTTTAGTTTCATGTTGTGATTCAAGCGTTGGTTGTCTAGGTAGCGAAATGAAAGCATTTTGGGGAAACCTTGTCTGATCCAGAGAGATGGTATCCATCCCACTGTAGACGCAGCAGCTCTTCTTTCTAGGAATCGGGCCAAACGTATTAGTTGTCCAAAATGTAAAAAACCCAAGGTCCAGTTCAGGAAGGAGTCATAGTTTAACACATCTTGCTATAGCTTCTGTACTGTTGCCCATCAATTACCCTATTGCGATAGTTGCTTTCCCACAGCCATTATCAAATAGATTTTAAAAAGTCTAAAGATCATGAAAATTTCATTAAAATAAAAATGACTTTAACCAAAAAAAGGAATTAAATGTTTCTATTGAACATAAGATCTACCTTTTATAAATTGATTAGTTTTTGATTTGATTTTTGATAATCAGACTGATTTAATTTGTCACACAGAAACCTGACTGCAGCAAGTTTGTATAAATGTGTAAACTGAAGAGAAGCAACCATACTTCAGTTTTTTAGACAGATAGTATTTCACAAAGAACAAGTATTACACGGTTTCTCAGTGAATGAGACCTTTATTAGTAGAATAAGAATAATCTTAGATTTCTTTTAGGTAGAGACACACACACACGCGTAAAATGTAAGATGAAATTGTGATGTGTTTTGTTTTCTCCTTTCAGATTTACCAAAACATTATGTCTATTATTAAGCAAGATCTTCTTGCTCGACATTTTATCCTCAACCAACAAGAGATTTCTGTTTTGGACCTGAGGGAAACAGAATCTATAAAAACTGAAGGGAGAGCAGAGAACCTAGAACTAACACAAGTAGAAGAAGAAGCAAATGGATCAGACTTTCTGCAGATTGTAAAGGTAGAAGACCACATCGTACTAAAGCTAGAGGCGGATACCTTAAATGCAACAGATTCTGGATCTTTTGAAACAAAAAACTCCATAGAACTAGAAATGCAACAAATGAATGAAGATGATTGTCAATCAGGTTCTCAGCAAATAGTAAAGATTGAAGCTGAAGGCATCAGTCAGGATGACAACCAGGATTTACCGAAGCAAGAGACTGATATCATATTGGCAACTGTTTCTGGAACTATTGAATTCAAAGAAGAACCAGTAGAACTAGAATTTCAACAAATGAACCAAGATAGTTGTCAACCAGGATCTCAGCAAATGTTCAACATCGAGGCCAAAGGCACCAGTCAGGATGACAAACACGATGTACTGAAGCAGGAGATTGATATCACAATAGTACCCGTTTCTCAAACTGTTGAAATCAAAGAGGAACCAGGAGAACACAATGCTCAACAAGTGAAGGAAGAGGAGCCTGGATCAGAACCTCAACAGATGGTAAAGAAAGAGGCTCATGACATCATCCAGGATGTACTGAAGCAGGAGACTTGTGCCTTAATCCCAACAGGTTCTGCTTATGAAACAGATGACCAAAAACCTGAACTTGATGGAAACCAAATCATCTTTCAGAACTTCCATGAAGCAGAGCATCATCAGGAAATAAAGGATCTCGAAGCCTCAGGATCCAACAGAGATGAACAACAGAAAAGAGCTCAGAAAACCAGATGTCAAAGTGACAATGTAGAAAAAAGGACGAAGGGCAAGAAAATTCACAAAGATAAAAAATGTAAGCAGTGTAAAGTGTGTAGTAAAAGTTTCAAACTCAGTGAGCATTTAAAAACTCGCATGCAAAGTCACACAGGAGAGAAGCCTTTCACATGTGTAACCTGTGGGATCAGTTTCAGTTCCAAAAGTAATTTGAATTGCCATAAAAAATCTCACACAGGTGAGAAATCTTACTCATGTGAAACCTGTGAAAAAGTTTACTGTCTAAAAAGTAGTTTGAATAGACACATGAAAACCCATACAGTTGCTAAAGTCTTTTCTTGTGAGGAACAAAAGCATATTTCAAAAGACCAAAGTCTAACCCAAATGGCGTTCGGCTGTGTGAGCTGTGGAAAAGTCTTCGATCGTAAAAATACATTGAATCGCCACATGAGAATTCATACAGGAGAAAAACCATTCCCCTGTCTTACCTGTGGAAAATCCTTTCGGCAGAGCTGCCATTTGACATATCACATGAGGATGCATCCAGGGGAAAAACCGTTCTGTTGCATTACATGTGGAAAATCTTTCACTCGAAGAACTCAAATTAATATCCACATGAGCACTCACAAAGTTAAGATGCGTTTCTCATGTATAACCTGTGGAAAAGGTTTCAAATGGAAAAGTAATTTGCATATCCACATGAGAAGTCACACAGGTGAGAATCCTTTCTCGTGTATAACCTGTGGAAAATCTTTTTCACAGAAACATAATTTGAAGAGGCACATGAGAAGTCACACAGGCGAGAAGCCTTTCAAATGTATAACCTGTGGAAAAGGTTTCACTCAAAAAAATTGTCTACTTTTTCACATTAGAAGTCACACGGGTGAAAAGCCTTTTTTATGTATAACCTGTGGAAAATCTTTCAGTAGGAAAAACACTTTGAAAAGGCACATTATAAGTCACACAGGTGAAAAGCCTTTCTCATGTATAACTTGTGGAAAAGGTTTTTATCTAAAAGGTTCTTTGAATAGACACATGAGAACTCACACAGTTGAGCAGTCTTTCTCATGTATAACCTGTGGAAAAAGTTTCAAACGGAAAAGTAATTTGTATGTCCACATGAGAAGTCACACAGGTGAGAATCTTTTCTCATGCATAACCTGTGGAAAATCTTTCACACTGAAACAAAGTTTGGATAGACACATGAGAAGTCATACAGGTGAGAATCTTTTCTCATGTATAACCTGTGGAAAATCTTTCACAGTGAAACAAAGTTTGCATTTCCACATGAGAAGTCACACGGGTGAGAAGCCTTTCTCATGTATAACCTGTGGAAAATCTTTCAGTAGGAAATGTAGTTTAAATAGACATATGAGATGTCACACAGGAGAGAAGCCTTTCTCATGTACCACCTGTGGAAAAAGTTTTCATCAAAAAAGTCATTTGGTTAGGCACATGAGAACTCACACAGTTAAAATGCCTTTCTCATGTTTAACCTGTGGAAAAGCTTTCAAATGGAAAAGTAATTTGTATGTACACATGGGAACTCACACAGGTGGGAATCCTTTATCATGTATAACCTGTGGAAAATCTTTCACACTGAAACAAAGTTTGCATTTCCACATGAGAAGTCACACAGGTGAGAAGCCTTTCTCATGTATAACCTGTGGAAAAGCTTTCAGTAGGAAAGGTAGTTTAAATAGACATATGAGATGTCACACAGGTGAGAAGCCTTACTCATGTACCACCTGTGGAAAAGGTTTTCATCAAAAAAGTCATTTGGTTAGGCACATGAGAACTCACACAGTTAAGATGCCTTTCTCATGTTTAACCTGTGGAAAAGCTTTCAAATGGAAAAGTAATTTATATGTACACATGGGAACTCACGCAGGTGGGAATCCTTTATCATGTATAACATGTGGAAAGGTTTTCACACACAAACAGTGCGTGAAAATCCACATGAGAAGTCACACAGGTGAGAAGCCTTTCTCATGTGCAACTTGTGGAAAATCTTTCAGTTTAAAAAGTCATTTGAATTGCCACATGAGAATTCACACAGGTGAGAAGCCTTACTCATGTATAACCTGTGGAAAAGCTTTCTGTCTAAAAAGTAGTTTGAAAAGCCATATGAGAATTCACACAGCGGAGATTCTTTTCTCATGTACAACATGTGGAAAAGGTTTCAAATGGGAAAATAGTTTGTATACCCACGAAAGAACTCATACAGGTGAGAATCCATTCTCATGTTCAACCTGTGGAAAATGTTTCACTCGAAAACATAGTTTGAATATCCACATTAGAAGTCACACAGGTGAGAAGCGTTTCTCATGTAAAACCTGTGGAAAAGTCTTCTGTGTAAAAAATAGTTTAAACAGACACATGAAAACACATACAGATGAAATGCCTTAAGTATAACTTGAGGCAAAACTTTCAAACAAATTGTGTGAGGTACCACATGAGAACTCAATGTGGTTTTTGACCATTGTAAACAAATTGTTTGTTGTAAATTGTCATGATGAAAAACGATGCTCGTGAGTTGGGTCACAGGTCTGTGGTCTTACAGCGTGACTGACTCTCCGATAGCATTTTCAAATGGGGCCAAATTCAGCCTCTGACAGTCTTCGAGTAGTGTAGAAAATCTACAATTTCCATCTGCAGTCGAGGAATGAAAATACACCCATGGAGTAAGGCTGCAAAAAGGACAATGGGGACAGTAGCAGTATCAACATTAGCAACAATGGAGGCTACCCGCAAGAACATGTTGTGCAACAAAGAAGCCAAATTTATTGAACTTTGACAACAAAGCTGGTGTATATGCCATTTTATGTATGCTTTTCAGCATTATATGCTCATGTCCTGCTAGAACGAGACGTCGTGCAGTTCGACTCACTGAAATCTTGGGCCGTACAGTGTGCCACCTCTCTAGAGCTCCCACTGTGTGACATGAAACAATTCTTTGCGACGGCCAAAAAAAACGCAAAAGTTAAACTGGGATTTTCTGTGGATAGTGACACACTCACCAGTTTTAGCCAGCATCTTCACAAGGTCTTTTGCCGCTGTCCCTCTTTGGGACTCCGAATCCGCTTCCTTCCAGCCTGGTATGATGGTTGGACATTTCCATGTTTTCATACTTGCATACTATTGTTTGAACGGATGAACGTGGGACCTTCAGGCATCTGAAAATTGTCACATTTGTGGGGATCCACCGTTCTTTTCTTGATGTCTTGGTTGATTTCTCTTGATTTCAAATGTTATGTCATTATGTTAAAGAATGAGGCTCTATTTTTGGGGTGTGCCTCTGTATGCATGCACAGGTGTGCCCCTAATTAACTCAGATGGACTCAGTTAACCTTACCTATCAGAACCTTATGAAGCTCAAAATGGAATCATCTGGAGTTTTCTTTTCGTGTGCACAATCTTGTATGTATACTTCTGATTTTGATGAAAGTAATAAAAATATTTATAATAAATCGCTGTTTATTCTGATAATTCACAAATACAAAAAAATTTTTGTAAAGAAAGATTAAAAGACAGTGATTGTAATTTTGGTCAAATTTTTCTCTCTGAGCCTCAGGACTGATGACTAAAACTTCAGTGTTGTCCTGGTTGAGCTCGAGAAAGTTTTTTGCCATCCAGGATTTAATGTCTAAAATGCAGTTAAAAATTGCATCCATTGGCCGTGTGTCATCGGGAGACAAAGGGATGTATAAGTGTGTATCGTCAGCATAACTGAAGGTTAACTTCATGTCTTCTGATGACACTGCCAAGAGGGAGCATATAAAGGTTAAAAAGCACTGGACCTAAAATTGAACCCTGGGGCACACCACAAGTAATCTTTTGCATCTTAGAGGAGCAGTGTGATACTCTTCATAACTTTGGCCTGACCTAGCTTATCAAACAACCAACACACAATTTAGGACACACTCTGGACTTGATTATCAGCAAAGGTTTCAATATCTCTAACATCCCATTAATTGATATTGCGTTATCTGATTATTTCTGTTTTCTTTGAAGGCACCATCTCCACTCAACTATCTAACCACACTGAGACCACTATAAAAAAGCATGTTCTCTCGGACAGTTCAGTTGAAACCTTTAAACATATTTACTCTCCCACCTCACCACCATCCCAAATAAATAGATGGATGTGCCATAACTTTCTCCAGCTGAACAGAAGCAAAACCGAAGTAATTATCTTTGGACCTACAAAGGACCAATCTAGAGTCAGCACACAGCTTCAGTTAATACAGCTAGAAACTACTGATCAGGCCCGTTATCTAGGTGTAGTAATGGATTCAGACCTGAACCTCCAGGGTCACATAAAGGCAATAACAAGGTCAGCCTTCAAATTTGGGAAAAATGAGTGTGTGTGTCAGTCTATTGACAATAGTCAATAGAAACCTAATAAATGAAGTAGAGCTAATAACATTAAAACATGAATCACTTTATTTTCATTTATTGTCATTTACTTACATTTGGATAACATGATAAAGGTCGATTTCATTGTGTTGCATCCTTTGTACTGAAATTTAAAGCTCTTTAATGGAAATCAAAGAAAGATCAAAACATTTAAAATGGAACACAAAGCTGATATTAGATGAGGAAACTTTAAAATTATAATTTAAGCAAATGAACGGCTTAACTATGAAAGAAAAAGGGATGTTTGGTATTTCTGAGAAAACTGCAATGATCCCTAACTGTTGGTGTCCTGGTTTAATTGAGCAAGCCTTTTCTGGTCTAACATGCTAGATATAAAAGCATAATTTTTTTTTCTCAGTCATGTTTGAACTGAATTCTTTTCATTCTGTCCATGTTTTTAAGGTGGTTGTAGGCTCATTTATTGATAGAATTGTGTTATTGTAATTAGGATAATCAAGTTTAGTTGTGCTGATTATCCACTTTATTTATTTGGACCAAGAACAATGGATTTGATTACGTTTTCAGGTAATGTCCGCAGTGGGACCAGGAACAAGTGATTAGATTTTGTGCTTTTGTACTTCACTGAAGGATATCTCAAACACAGGGATTAAGTAACTAGTGAACTAAGGTCAGGTGGGAGACAAAGAAATATAAACTTGTATATCTTTAGCATACATGTTGTAAACAATCTTGTTAGTACTCAATAAACTTGAGCTAGTGGGATAATAACTCCTGAAGACACAGGTGGTGCCCTCAACAATCGCCTGGATCAATGACTACCTGACCAACAGACCACAATTTGTGAGACTGAAGAATTGTGTGTCAAACCAGGTAATCAACAGCACAGGAGCACCACATGGGACCGTACTCTCACCATTCCTTGTCACTCTGTACACATCAGACTTCCAGTACAAATCAGAGACCTGTCATCTGCAGAAATACTCAGATGACTCTGCAATTGTCGGGTGTATCAGAGATGGACAAGAAGCTGAATACAGAGAGCTGGTGGACCGCTTTGTGGCATGGTGTGGAAATTATCGTCTCACCTTGAATGTGAACAAAACAAAGGAGATGATTGTAGATTTCAGAAGAAACAGGGATAAGTCAAACACTGTTTCTATCATGGGAGAAGAAGTGGAGGGGGTTGAGGAATATAAATACCTCGGTGTTCACCTTGACAACAGACTGGACTGGAGGCGCAACAGTGAAGCCGTCTACAAGAAGGGACAGAGCAGACTGTACTTCTTGAGGAAGCTTAGGTCCTTCAAGGTTTGCAGCAAGATGCTGGAGATCTTCTACAAGTCTGTTGTGGAGAGTGTAATCTCTTCAGCCATCATCTGTTGGGGCAGCAGCATCAGAGCCAGGGATTTAAATAGGCTAAACAACCCGATAAAGAAGGCTGGTTCTGTTCTTGGGACAACTGTGGAAAATCTGGAGATGATAATGCAAAGAAGGATTCTTCATAAAATCAAAAAAACTATGGACAACCCTGAGCATCCTCTTCATGAGACAGTCATACAACAACAGAGCGTCTTCAGTCGGAGGCTTCTTCAGTTTCGCTGCAATACAGACCGCTACAGGAAATCCTTCCTGCCCACAGCCATCATCATCTACAACAACTCCTTAAAGAATTAATTATATGAGCTATACCAACACTTAATTTCCCTCTGGGATTAATAAAGTATTTTTGAATTTTTAATTGAATTGAATTGAATAATGTAGATTTTGAATAAAAGTTGCCCAAAGGTGAAGCTTTGAGGATCCCCATATGTAATTTTGCTTGGACCTGTGACCAAATGACACCACGTAGTCCCACTTTTAAGTATAATGATCTAGATCAGTTTAGCACAGTAACGGTTTCATCCAACATGTTATGATCAGCTCAGTACTGAGACCCATAGGAACCAAGAAAGAGGTTTTTGATCAATGGCTATTAAAACATTTTCCATTGTAGTCTGATTGATCTGGTATGGTTGATAGTTTGACTGAAAATAAATTGTAAGTTTGTTGTTTTTTATCAAAAAGAAGTAAATATGTAGATAAATTGTATTCTATGCCCAGAGTTGGACATATACACATAGCATTGGAAGTCAATTTATAAATTTTGAACAAATGTTTATAGTCGTACCAAAATGCCAGGTCTGAACAGCACTTTATTTTCTTTTCTGTTTTCTTTTCTTGTTTTCTTTCTTAACCTTTTTTAGTTACTTTATCTACCCAGCCCCTGGAGTTACTGTATTGGACCGGATCTCTTGTAGGATTACTTTTTTATGGACTTATCAACATGGCTTTTTGCTCAGCTGAGGATTTTGAAAAATTGATCCACAGAATGATGAACAAGACAGATGGACTCGGTGTTCCCTCGCCAGGACGCGGGTCACCGGGGCCCCCCTCTGGAGCCAGGCCTGGAGGTGGGGCACGTTGGCGAGCGCCTGGTGGCCGGGCCTTTACCCATGGGGCCCGGTCGGGCTTAGCCTGAAGAGGTAACCTGGGCCCCCCTTCCCATGAGCTCACCACCTGTGGGAGGGGCCATAGGGGTCGGGTGCTGTGCAGGATGGGCGGCGGCCAAAGGCGGGGACCTTGGCGGTCCGATCCTCGGCTGAAGAAGCTGGCTCTCGGGACCTGGAACGTCACCTCTCTGGTGGGGAAGGAGGCGGAGCTGGTGTGCGAGGTTGAGAGGTTCCGACTGGACATCGTCGGACTCACCTCGGCGCACGGCTCTGGCTCTGGAACCCGTCTCCTCGAGAGGGGTTGGACTCTCTTCCACTCTGGAGTTGCCCCTGCTGAGAGGCGCCGAGCTGGGGTGGGCATACTTGTCGCACCCCATCTCGGCGCCTGTACGTTGGGGTTTACCCCGGTGAACGAGAGGGTAGCCTCCCTCCGCCTTCGGGTGGGGGGACGGGTCCTGACTGTTGTTTGTGCTTACGCGCCAAACAGCAGATTAGATTACCCACCCTTCTTGGAGTCTTTGGAGGGGGTGCTGGAGAGTGCTCCTCCTGGGGACTCCCTTGTTCTGCTGGGGGACTTCAACGCTCACGTGGGCAATGACGGTGAGACCTGGAGGGGTGTGGTTGGGCGGAATGGCCCCCCCGATCTGAACCCGAGTGGTGTCTTGTTATTGGACTTCTGTGCTCGTCATGGATTGTCCATAACAAACACCATGTTCAAGCATAAAGTTGTCCATATGTGCACTTGGCACCAGGACACCTTAGGCCGCAGCTCAATGATCGACTTGGTTGTCGTCTCATCTGATCTGCGGCCGCATGTTTTGGACACTCGGGTGAAGAGAGGGGCTGAGCTGTCCACTGACCACTACCTGGTGGTGAGTCGGCTCCAATGGTGGGGGAGGACGCCGGACAGACCTGGAAGGCCCAAACGTGTTGTGAGGGTCTGCTGGGAACGTCTGGCAGAGTCTCCTGGCAGAAGGAGGTTTAACTCACACCTCCGGCAGAACTTTGAACACGTCCCGGGGGAGGTGGGGGACATTGAGTCCGAGTGGACCATGTTCCGCGCCTCCATTGCCGAGGCGGCTGACCGAAGCTGTGGCAGCAAGGTAGTCGCTGCCTGTCGCGGCGGCAGCCCCCGAAACTGCTGGTGGACACCGGCGGTAAGGGATGCTGTCAGGCTGAAGAAGGAGTCCTACCGGGTCTTTTTGGCTTGTGGGACCCCTGAAGCAGCTGATAGGTACCGACAGGCCAAGCGGGATGCGGCTCAGATGGTTGCTGAGGCAAAAACTCGGGCGTGGGAGGAGTTTGGAGAAGCAATAGAGAACGACTTCCGTACGGCTTCGAAGCGATTCTGGTCCACCATCCGGCGTCTCGGGGGGGAAAGCGGTCTGCCACCAACACTGTTTACAGTGGGGATAGTGTGCTGCTGACCTCGACGCGGGACGTTTTGGGTCGGTGGATGGAATCCTTCGAAGACTTCCTCAATCCCACCAGCACGCCTTCCAATCTGGAAGCAGGGTTTGGGGACTTGGGGTCGGTCTCTCCAATCTCTGGTGCTGAGGTCACCGAGGTCGTTAAAAAGCTCCTCGGTGGCAGGGCTCCGGGGTTGGATGAGATTCGACCGGAGTTCCTCAAGGCTCTGGATGTTGTGGGGCTGTGTTGGTTAGCTCTGCAATGTTGCGTGGACATCGGGGGCAGTTCCCTTGGATTGGCAGACCGGGATGGTGGTCCGCCTGTTTAAAAAGGGGGACCACAGGGTGTGTTCCAACTACAGGGGGATCACACTTCTGAGCCTCCCTGGTAAGGTCTATTCAGGGGTTCTGGAGAGGAGGGTCCGACGGATAGTCGAACCTCGGATCCAGGAGGAACAATGCGGTTTTCGTCCTGGCCGTGGAACACTGGACCACCTCTACACACTCAGCAGGGTCCTGGAGGGTGCGTGGGAGTTCGCCCAACCGGTCTACATGTGTTTTGTGGACTTGGAGAAGGCTTTCAACCGTGTCCCTCAGGGGGCCCTGTGGGGGGGGGGTGCTCCGGGACTATGGGGTACCGGGCCTCTTGATACGGGCTGTTAGGTCCCTGTACGACCGGTGCCAGAGTTTGGTTCGCATTGCCGGACTCCGCCAAGGTTGTCCTTTGTCACCGATCCTGTTCCTAAATTTTATGGACAGGATCTCTAGGCGCAGCCAAGGCGTTGAGGGGATCCGTTTTGGTGGCCACAGGATCGGGTCTCTGCTTTTTGCAGAGGACTTGGTCCTGTTGGCTTTATCGGAACGTGATCTACAGCTTTCGTTGGAGCGGTTCGAGCCGAGTGTGAAGCGGCTGGGATGAGAATCAGCACCTCCAAATCCGAGGCCATGGTCCTGAGCCGGAAAAGGGTGGGGTGCCTTCTCCGGGTCGGGGATGGGGTCCTTCCCCAAGTGGAGGAGTTTAAGTATCTGGGGGTCTTGTTCACGAATGAGGGAAAAATGGAGCGGGAGATCGATAGACGGATTGGTGGGGCATCTGCAGTTATGCGGGCGCTTTACCGGTCTGTCGTGGTGAAGAGAGAGCTGTGCCGAAAGGCGAAGCTCTCGATTTACCGGTTGATCTACGTTCCTACCCTCATCTATGGTCACGAACTCTGGGTGGTGACCGAAAGAACGAGACCACGGATACAAGCGGCTGAAATGAGTTTCCTCCGCAGAGTGTCTGGGCTCTCCCTTAGAGATAGGGTGAGAAGCTCAGTCATCCGGAGGGGGCTCAGAGTAGAGCCGCTGCTTCTCCACATCGAGAGGAGTCAGTTGAGGTGACTCGGGCATCTGGTCAGGATGCCTCGCTGGTGAGGTGTTTCAGGCACGTCTCACCAGGAGGAGGCCCAGGGGAAGGCCCAGGACACGCTGGAGGGACTATGTTTCTCGGCTGGCCTGGGAGCACCTTGGGGTTCCTCCCGAGGAGCTGGAACAAGTGGCTGGGGAGAGGGAAGTCTGGGTCTCTTTGCTTAGGCTGCTGCCCCCGCGACCCGACCCCGGATAAGCGGAAGAAAATGGATGGATGATCCACAGAATTGAGGGCATTGAAATGAAGTTACGTCGTCTGGAAAACAAAAGAAACTCCGGCACAGAGAAAGCTCTGAACCCAGACCTCCCACTTCTGCTAAAAGTAAACAAAAGAGGTTTCAGCCAAAAACAAGAGATATTTCTCCACCTGGAATCCCGCTAAAAAACAGATTCGCAGCCTTGAGTTCCCCGAAAGATGACGCAGCCCCCGGGACAAGGCAAAGCCACCAGGAGAAACCCAGCCGCATCAAACAGACACATAACAAAGTAAGAGCCCCCCCAGCAAAGATTGTTATCATACAAGACGGATCAATTAATGGAATTGAGGCTTTTTGTAGCAAGAACACCAGAGTTTATAGCTGCTACAAAAATACAGTTAGAGAAATATCTGAAAAAATCCCAAAAATCTTGGACCAACATCCTCCTTTGGAAAGGCTCGTCATTCACTCTGGATCAGCAGATATCGTGATGAGACAATCAGAGATTCTGAAGAGACTTTTCTGATCTCCTACAGAGACTTGATGGACTTAACGTAAACATCCTCATCACCGGACCAGTCCCTAAAGGGAATGATGAAAGATTTAGCAGACTCCGCATGCTCCATAAATGGTTGAAGAAACAATCAGCTGAGAAGTCGTTCACATTTATTAATAATTTCAAAGTATTTGGAAGTGCTAATCATCTGTTCAAAGCAGGCCGTTATCTTAACAAGGGCGGAGTAAGGCTGTTAGCAGCAAACATTTTTTCTTATCAAAATCAGAAAGCAAAACACTTGCTCCCAAAAGCTGACCTTGAGGCGGCCATGGATATCAGAGAACAAAAACAGCAAGTCATGATGACACCACAGGACCGAGCAGATCAACAGCCATCAGAGATTAAGTCTTCATCTTCCTGTGACTCAGCCACATCAAATGAGTCTCCATTTAGAAACTTTACAGATAGACTGAACGAGCAAATCAAATTTGGGACAAAATTAACACCTAAACTTAGACTACACCAAACGCCTGGGACTAGTGTCAATAAGTCTGGGAGCTTCCCCCCACTGATTATTACAGATATTTGATATTTGAGGGACCCGGGCAATAAAATCCACCCCTACCGTCTCCCAGAACTCGCCGCCCCCCCCCCCGTTTGATAGCTGGTGTGAGGAGCCGTCAATCCGCCTTACAGGAATCAACGCAGACATGAAGGAGGTCGGGGACACAGATGTCTAGAGGACCCCAGAGCCTAGGAGTGCCAGGTGGAACAGCGTATGTCCGACCGCACCCCCCAAGAGAGGAACAGAGGGAAGCCCCAAGGGAACATCCAGCAACTACAATGCAGGGGCCCGTAAGGCCGCAGGGACGAGCCCATGGGCTCCGCCGGCAACGTCTACGCCAGGGTGGGCCCGGCTGATGGACGAAACACGGCGCCACCCCGGGACAGCCCACGCCGGGGCGCCACAGCGGACGGACAGCTACCCCAGGCCACGCCCAGCCAGCACCTGGACATCAAGATCTACCAGCTCCTCCGCCCAGATCCCGCCCCACGCAGAGACCAGGTCCCCAACCAAGGCCAAACAAACCCACCAATGAACTGACCAGGCACGGAACCCACAGAACAGGCAGTGGAAAGTGCCGGGTCTGTCCCCCGCCGAGCCACTGAATGGCACCACCCAACCATCCAAAACTGGCACCCCCAAAAGACATGCCCCAACCAACACGAGGAAGACACATCGGCTGCCTGACACACCGGCCCACCCAGGCACGCACCAGGGCCGAACCGGACTGCACCCGGGCCCCCAGCCCCAAACATCGAGAGCCCCCAACACACCAGCGGGCAGGGGCATCAGTCACTGGCAGGGAGTAATGGAGCGGAAATATACCCTAGTTATATGTAGGGCCTGAGATGCACCAGGCGAGAGGGCAGCTGAGGACCCAACCTGACAGGTAGACAGAGACACACAGAGACAGTAATACGTACCCTCCCTCTTAAGCATATTCATTTTCACCTGCTCACCAAAACATCCAAGAAAGGACACTGTACACTCACTCATACGCCCCATACACATTCTATACTCCCAGGTCCAGGTACCGATGCCCCAGCAGAGCAACCTTTCCCCTCACCCGGGAGATGAACCCACTACCCTCTAGGATGGAGACAAGCAGACCGCCCAAGCCCCCACAGTGGCAAAAGCAGCCCACCAGCCCAGGTCCCCGACCAGACAGCCTGAACTACCTCCCGGACCCCAACCCCTGATGGTCGGTAGTGAACAGGGGCGTGGAAAGACCCCTAGCCTCTCTCCTCCTGCTTGAATGTGGTGTTGATGTCTAAAAGGCGAAGCAAAGTTCAAACTGTTGCTCTTAAATAATTTAATTTTTTCTTTGCTTTTGACATTTAGTAAAAGTTTTCTGAATCAGATGAGGAACGCTGGTGTGTTTCACAAAATCTTTCAGTGTTATCCTCTTTTTTTATTTTTTTGGGGATGTGTAACTTAATTGCAATATGAATAATTAAAGAATGGAAAATATCAAAGTTATTGTTCTTTTCAGCAGTTTGTTAGTTACTCCAACATTAACGACTGATTATGGGATGATTTCAGGGTGGAGAACTGTAATAAATTGTCACAATATATGTTTTTGCTTCATCTGGTTTTCCAGAGGTTGTATTGAAAGAATGCATTAATGATGTGAAATAAAAGGACAAATTTAATAAATGATCTTAGTTATTGTCCAGTTTAACCATACAACACATTATTTATCTCAGTATCACTGCAAACAAATGCCCTAAAATCACCACATTAATTTATCAAGACTGTTTTAAACAAACAGTGGCACTTATGAACACTTCAGTCCTGATCACCTAGTCTCCTTACAGCAGCAAGGGCTGGAAAATTGGAGGTAAATAACTTTTAATAACAGATTAACGCCACCAAGAGATATTAAAAGACCAACAATGTTAAAGAACTAAGTATAAAAAAACATTGGACTGTCAGCTTCTTTTATTGTAAAACTACAGTAGTTCCAGTTTTCTGAATTTTGTGTCACATTTAATTTAGTTTATTCGTTACATCCGTTAACCTGTATAGTGTACTCTATTCTATGATAGAGTTTGTATTGTATAAATTGTAAATTGTGAATTTTTGTTCTTCTAAAGGTTCTTAAGCATATCTGTGGGCAGAAGTTATGATCAAAGCTGACTGATAAATCCTACTCCTGCAAAAGCTCCAGCACTTAGAAGATAAGTTGTTAGATCTGCAACACCAACATTCTAGGTCTCTCAATAGTAATATTAAATCGGATATATTCAAATTGAAAAAAGAAATAGAGGATTTGAACACTATGGACATACAGAAAAACTCATTTTTTATAAAGCAACAGTAATATGAGGTGGGGGGAAAATCACTGAAACTTCTTTCTTATAACCTTAGGAAGCAGCAATTAGAGAGAACTATTCATAAAATGAAGAATCCCTTAAATAGTAACTAAACCCCAAAACAACTTTTTTTGCCTATAAACTGTATAAATGGGTCTTTACTAATGCAATCTTTCAGTTTCTGGGGATTTTTTTACATTTTCGTGTAAACTTGTTTAATTCTACACTTTTTGGTCTAAAAACGTCTTAGTGCTGCCCCCTTAGGGTTGAACTGTGGCTACTGCATTTGAATTTTGTGATTGGTGGAGAGCGGTACATCTTTACGTCACAGGCATTGACTGTGTCACAGCAGCCATGGTCTCACAGACACGCCCCGTGGGTTTGGGTATAAAACCATCTCTTAGACACACTCGCCCTGTGGCAAGTTTGGAGTTGGATTGCGTTTTTCAGGTTACCATTATTATCACATTAGCACTTACTTAGCATAGCTAACATACTGTTTTGAACGTTAGCTTATGTTAGCAACACCACTCAGAGACCGGACTCCTCCTTTCTCTGTCTGCCTCAGCGGCAGCGCCAGCCTCGGGCAGCGCTGACTCAGCGCCCTGAGCCAGCGGCTCGAATTGATACGACTCGCGGGCGCAGGGCTCCATAAAGCCTCCCTCTACCTCCGGTGACGGTGGAGGAGATCCGCTGGCTCAGGGCGCCGAGTCAGCGCTGCATGAGGCCGGTGTTCCGACTATCTGTGCTACCCCTCAATCCGTGCAGATCGTCAGAACACCGGCACTGCTAGTGTTGCTGAGGCAGAGGGAGACAGGATGGGTCCAGTCTCTGAGCAGTGATGCTAACATAGGCTAACGTTCAAAACAGATGAATGTTGATCAGATCGATCAGTTGCAAAACTGCCAACGTCGCTTTGGTCACTGTCCATGTTTCAGTGTCAGATTAAGCGAGGTGTTACTGTCCTCCTGAACACACCCCCACGTTCCCCCCCTCTGCTCATCCTCCACATTTGGCCACACCCCTCCATTCTTCCTGGCACTGCCCACTTTGTAGAATTTTTCTAACGTTGTCTGGGGGCGGGGTTATGATTTTTCATGGGGTTCAGTTACACTTTAAATGATAAAATAGAAATTGAACAGGAAAAAATTCAACCATACTTTCTGGATTATTATAAGAGATTATGGTGAGGTGTTCCAGGCCCGTCCCACCTGGAGGAGGCCCAGGGGAAGACCCAGGACATGCTGAAGGGACTATGTTTCTCGGCTGGCCTAGGAACGCCTTGGGATTCCTCCCGAGGAGATCGACCAAATGACCGGGGAGAGGGACGTCTGGGTCTCCTCTGTTTAAGCTGCTGCCCCCGCGACCCGACCCCGGATAAGCGGAAGATGATGGACGGATGAATATAAGAGATTCTATTCTCAACCTCATACAGACAATAACCAGAACATCAATATCTTCTTGTCTGAACTTGAGTTACCAACAGTGACAGAGGAACAAAATAAAAAATTATTATCCACAATAACTAAAAAAGAAGTTCATTTAGCAACTAATAGATTAAAGGAAGGAAAGAAGGCAGGGGCAGATGGATTCAGTCCGGAATGATACAAAATAAGGGAGAATTTTTTGGTCCCAATGTTACTGAAAACATTTAACTGGGTGATGGAAAAGAAGGTCGTCCCTCCCTCATGGAGTGAAGCAATAATTTCTATTAAGATTAGACAGGTTTTATTAAACAAAGACAGACTCAAGACAACCGTAGACCGTAGTATTGAGTTCAGACGCCGAAAAAGCATTTGATTCAGTGAGGTGGTCCTTTTTATATATGGTGTTTGAAAAATTTGGTTATAATAAATCTGTAATTGAGGTTATTTCAGGGTTATACAATAACCCAGCGGCTAGGATCAAAATGAACGGAGACCTCGCTGAATCATTGATATCAGAGCGTGGGACTCGACAAGGGTGTTGCATCTCGCCACTCCTCTTCGCCCTGTTTATTGAACCTTTGAGCCAGTGGCTCAGACAGAGAAAGGATATAACTGGAGTAAGAATAGTAGGAGGGGAGCAAAAATTAGCACTTTTTGCTGATGATTTACTATTGACTATATCTCCCCCACACAGGTTGTTCCTAAAATCATTACATTACTACTCGATTATGGCTCTTTTTCAGAGTACAAGGTTAATGTAAAACACGGGTATTTATTAATTCTGAACTGCTGGGACCAGATTCGGATTTAATGGACTGAACTGTTACACCTTCGCGCTGAAAGACAGCGGAATTCTTGGACGTAACGGACTGAACTGTTACACCTTCCTGCTGAAGGACAGCGGAATTCCTGGACGTAATGGACAATGAACCTGGTTCTAGCTCCAAAGACTGAACAGTGCGCATTCTTTGGAACTAAAAGGGGTATGTTGAGGCTATGGCCTTTACTGAACGAGCTGGATCTCCCAGCATCCTTCCACTGAACGAACTGCATCTCCCAGCACCCGTTGCGCTGCCCTCGACCCATTCTCATTGGTCTGTGGCCAGTGATAACATCACAGAGTTGATAAAAGCAGCGCGAAGTTTGAAATCTTGGTCTTTTGGTTCCCAAGCGGTGCCTGTAAGGAGACGCTTTAATCCACTGCTAGCATTTTCCCCTTTTTCCGTTCAAACCTGCTGGACCAGGAAGAACTTCCCTTTTAAACTTCGAAGTGAATCGGCCGAGCAAACAGACTTCTTGTACGGGTAACCAGGGAGTCAGCTGGCCATCTGAGCTCTATTGAAAACAGGCCTGAGTCCCTTAGCGCCTAAAAGTCGGACGTCCGCTTTTCTGACCTCGGTTTTGCGCAAACCGCTCCTTTAAACTGGACACTTTCTGCGTTCTTCGTCGTGGACTGTGGAGAGCTGCCCCCACCAAGTAGGATTAAACTGATTTATATCTCTCGGTCTGGGTAGAGGAGAATTAGGTCTTGACGGTTAATATCCATTTTCTGTTGGTTAAAATAAGTCTCTCAACTTGTTAACCACTGTTATTCTTGGTCGTCTGTCGCCGTACACCGACCGTGAATGTGCATGCTTTTTGTGTTTTATTATTTGACTTTGGTTGCAACCAGAAGCAGTATATTATATTGTATTATTTCCTTGTTTGTTTATTGTCCGCTGCGGTCGGCGCGTGTCTGTTTAGATAGGTCGCGTGGACTCAGTAGATCCCCTTTCTCCGTCGCCCCCGTTTCCTTTGTCCAAGCCACCATTGCTAATGAAACTAGCCTTTTTTGAATCGCCACGCGGTCTTCCTTTGTCTTTCTTTGTGAACCGATTGCGCCAATTGATAAGGCTTGAGTTATTGATCGCATTGAAGGGGTGAGCTGGTTATAAATGGAAATTGGATCCGGACAGCATCAGATATTTAGGAGTGGTGTTGCACTGAGACTTCACTAAAATGTTTGAAGCTAACTATGACCCTCTGAATGTAGTAACAAAATCAAATATATAAAGATGGAATACCATAAATTTAATGGATTTACATTCTAGGATTGATTCAATTAGATTAAATATTTTCCCCCGATTGCGCTACTTATTTCAGAGCTTACCAATTTTCATACCTCAAAAACAGCTTGTAGAGTGGGATAGAATGCTGTCAAAATACACTTGGAAGGGAAAAAAATCCAGATTGCGGTATAAAACCGTACAATTGAAGAAAGATAAGGGAGGTCGAGGTCTTCCTTGTCCACGAGAATACGTGCTGCACAGTTAAGGCCATTAATATGTCTGTGTTCTTCAGATTACACAGCAGGATGGAAGGATGGGGAGGGGACAACTATTAAAGCAGTACCAGTTAAAGCCTTATTAGCAGACTAATAAGATTAATTTGACTGATGAACCTATTTCACATGTAATGATAGCTGCTTGGACCGAAGCAATCAAGTTTTCTGATTTGGAAGACACTTCAGAAATTCTAAGATGGTCTGCATATGATTCAGATTTTACCCCAAATCAGCTTGATGATACATTTAAAGCAACACTAAAGAGTTTTTTTTAACCTTAAAATAATGTTTCCTAACTCGTGTCAGTGGTTCATCAACTCATAACAGGGTGAAACGGCACGTCTGCATTCGCTTTGCGGCCCTCTATCGGCCATAACAGCCCTATGTAAGTTTGGGTCGTCGGGTAGCGGTTTTGTAGTTCAAATGAGACAACAAATGCGACTTGCTTTACGGCAGGCTTCACAAAAGCCGGTAGGTGGAGCGTCCTGCAAGGCTCTCTGGCTGGAGCATACTTGGCAGGTACATATAAATGGAAGATACCTAGCAGCAGGTAGCTTGAACAATTGTCATACTGACAGAGCCTGCAAAGAAAAGGAAGAGTATGTTGGAGGAGGTGAAGAAAAGAAAACGATTATCACTCATTTGCCAACAAGGGGGCACTCCAATGGTTTGAAACCCTGCAAAGAAAACATGGATTACGCTCTGCTGATTTTCTCAGGTATCTTCAGATCAGACACTATTTTAATCAGGCTCTGAAAGTGAATTTTAATAACCTATGATTTGTGGAAACATTTATATCATTAACTACTAAATCAGGAGCACACAATACAATTATATGGTTATACAACAGCATCCTGCGGTGTAAAAAGGATTTGGTCCAAGTTGATGGAATATGTTAAGGCTCTTAGATCATTAGTAAACACTGCTGCTTCTTACTAATCTGGCCGCCTTGTCATCCCTAAAGTCAGGACACACACTTATGGCGAGGCGTCTTTCCATTATTATGGCCCTCACCTCTGGAACAGGCTGCTGGAGAACCTCAGGGCTGCAGAGAACGTTCATGTTTTTAAGAGCAGGCTCAAGACTCACCTTTTTAGCCTAGCTTTTAACTGATTATTATTTATTACTGTCTGTTTAATTGCTCTGCATGTTTTATATGATTATATTTTTATCAGTTTTACTATTTAATCTTAGCACATTAATTTACTGTTTATTTTTATACTTTAATTTATCTTAATCCCCGTTCCAGTGTTTCCTCTGTGGGAGCCCTCTGCCCCGGGAGCGGTGGTCGGCTGTGGCTGTCTGGGTGCTCTCCAGGTGGAGCTTGGGTGGAGGTGGGGGTCTTGGCTTCCTCTGGGTGCGCTGTGTCGGCTGCTGCTGTTGATGTACTGCTGCCGGTGCAGATGGTTCCTCTGATGGAGTTTCCTTGCATGGTTCATCTGCACTCGGCCCAATGTCCTTTTTTACTGGTGCTTTTAACTTTGTGTGTTCATGGGGTTTGGGTTGGGGGGAGGGGGGTATAACTGTGACCATGCTTTTAAATAAATTGGGGAGGGATGGGAATGTAGTTTTATGTGGGGTCATTTTAATCTGTAAAGCACTTTGTGATGCAATTTCTTGTATGAAAAGTTCTTTATAAATAAAGTTTGATTTTATAATAAGTGTGCACAGATTTAAAAGTTGAAGTGAATAACAAATAATATGGAAGTAATTTGTACCCACACCCAATTTCTGATGTTCATGTACTAGAAAGTTGAAAATGTTAATGCAACATAACATACTCCATATGTCCAGTAATAGTTAAGATCAACATGCTTTCTCAATGAAAGTTAATAATATTTGTATACAGTATATATATATTAAATGGGATAAAGTCTGTTCTTTCAAAAATGCGTTCCAGCTATTCCATTCATTTACTCCTCCAGTCTGGAAAATGTATCATACAATCTTTTTTTGCAGGATGTTGGGGTTGTTCTGATGCAGACCTACACCAAGACTCTGTCATTTTTAAAAACTCCCACCATGCTGTCAGAAAGGAGCTGATATTAATGCCTTTAAAGCATTCGTGTCATTTTTTTAATTTGAGCGAATAAATGCTAGGTCTAAAATTTGTATCTTACTGGCATAGTGTCTGTTCTACGTCTTAAGGGCTACGTTTTAACCATCTTGAGATGTGTTGGAGCCTGTTGGCTAAGTAATAATGATGAAACTTCGGTAGATCTAGACCTCCTTTAGCTTTGGTCTTCTGCTGTATTTTTATCGGTTTATCTTTCCAAAGAAATTTAGAGATGGAAGAGTCGAGACCATATTATATTATACTGTACTAAGCACTCCTTATCTCCTCCAGCAATTTTCAATTTCATTCAGTTTATTGATATACTGCAGATTCACAACAGATGTTATCTCAAGGCACTTTACAAGAAAAGGCATTTCAATTCAATCAAATAAACATTCCTGTTAGTTTAAAGGTTTTCTATATAAGGAATCCCAGCAGATTGCGTCAGTCATTGGCGTGAGGTTGGGCTCCGTTGATGCAGACTTTCCAACCACAGCAATCCTTCAGCAATCCCTCATACTGAGCAAGCATGTAGCGACGGTGGAGAGGAAAAACTCCCCTTTAACAGGAAGAAACCTCCAACAGAACCAGGCTCAGTAGGAGCGGCCATCTGCCACGACCGTCTGGGGGTTTGAGAAGACAGAGCAGAAACACAGAAGGAACAGAAGATCTGATATAAGAGAACTTTCTATGTTACAGAAAGTAAAAAGTTAATAACAGGACACAGTGGATGTTCAGTTACTGGGAGCATCATCCCAGTCGATGCCCCCCGTCCAACAGGGCATTGCAGCCAAGCAGGATACCAGACCAGGTATATCTTCTATGGAGAGAAAAACACTGAGAGAAAACAAAGTTAACAGTCGAAATAACAGCAAATAATACAACTGGAGAGTAGTAGGAGAGAAAAGTAGCAGAGTGAAGAAAAGTGGTAAGTCTGTCCTCCAGCAGTCTAAGCCTATAGCAGCATAACTACAGAGATAGCTCAGGATGACCTTAGCCACTCTAACTATAAGCTTTATCAAAAAGGAAAGTTTTAAGCCTGGCCTTAAAAGTAAACAGAGTGTCTGCCTCACGGACTAAAGCTGGGAGCTGGTTCCACAGGAGAGGAACCTGATAACTAAAAGATCTGCCTCCCATTCTACTTTTAGAAATCCTAGGAACTACAAGTAAACCTGCAGTCTGAGAGCGAAGGGCTCTGTTAGGAACATATGGAACAATTAGATCTCTGATGTATGATGGAGCTTGATTATTATGGGCTTTATATGGAAGAAGAAGGATCTTAAATTCTATTCTGGATTTAACAGGGAGCCAATGAAGGGAAGCTAAAACAGGAGAAATGTGATCTCTCTTTTTAATATTCATCAGAACTCTTGCTGCCGCATTTTGGATCAACTGAAGGCTTTTAATTGCATTTTGTGGACTTCCTGATAGTAAAGAATTACAGTAGTCCAGCCTTGAGGTAACAAATGCATGGACTAGTTTCTCAGCATCACTCCTGGACAGGATGTTTCTAATTTTAGCAATATTCCAGAGGTGAAAGAAAGAAATCCTAGAAACCTGTTTAATATGGGATTTGAACGTCTTGTCTTGGTCAAAAATAACGCCGAGGTTCTTTACGTTATTACTGGGGGCCAATAACCAGTTCAGTCTTACTTCACTCAGGAGCTACAAGGAGATTTGATATGAAAAGAGGAATTCAACAGGGAGGCCCAATCAGCCCTCTTCTTCTCATTTTGGGAAATGAACTAATAGAATTAAATTTCAAAAACAACTATAATATAAAACCATGAAATATTTTGGCACACCCTTTGTAATGACACAGTTAGCAGATAATACAGCATTTAAAAAAACAAAAACTCTGACCTAAGGCATCAAAAGTTGTATCTGTTTTCTCTGATACATCAGGGTTGCATATGAAAATGCCATTTTTTATTTTAGGAATCATTAACAATACATTGACAGAAACTCATAATATTACACTCAAAAATGAAGTAAAATAATTGGGTATAAATGTTAGTTAAAATCCTGATGAGAAGGAAAGAACAAATAATCTGTTGTAGCGGGAAATCCTTAACAGTTGGCTTCAAAGGAATATCCCTTAATGTGCCTTTAAAATGATCTGATTACCACATGCAGGTATTAATGTACTGGAAAATGTTTTACAAGCATAATTTCACTCCACACATCGTGATAATTCGGAATAACAAATACATACTACAGGCCTAGAGAATGGAAGGAAAAATTAGTTTATCCAATTATTCATGCTATGGATAAATTCTAAAATACTCAGATTTTAGCACAGATTTAATCTAGATGGTCAACAAAAACATTTCAAGTTAGATGTCAGATTTCTCCCTGTGGCTCTGTTAAATCTGGTTAAAGGAGTGTTACAGTATAGTAGTATAACGCCGCTAATTCCAGCTCTTTACTTTGATGAATACAACCTTATAGACTACAAAGCCAATAATACAATGTTAATATTATAAATTAATAGGAGATTTTTTTTCTCTTCCTGTCAGGAAAAAAATAATAATTTAGTTGTTTAGGAAGTTGAATCCTCATCATCAGAACCAGATTTTTTATCATTTCATCCTATTACAGAAAAAAAGAAATGAATTTTAAGACAGTAAATTATATTTATCCATGTGCTGAATTTTTTAGATTAATATTTAATGTGGACATTAATGAATGCAATTTTTGACACCAGAACATTGAGACTCAGGAACATCTCTTCCACAGTTGCTGTTATTAAATTATTTTTGGGATAAGATTCATGAGTGGGTGTCTTCAAAGAATGTTGTGCCTACATTTGATTATAATGTGGTTCCATTTGGCTTTACTTTTGAAAACAAAAAAAGTGGAGTTCTTGTGCAACAATATTTTGATCATGAATCAGGAATATTTTTAATACACAAGTGTAGATTCTTTAAGCTTTCAAATTTGTTGCATTAAAGAATGATGTGAAATGTTTCTATAAATCCGTTAAGATGCGTGGGGGGGGGGGGGTGCCTTAAAGCTTTCTGATTTATTGACACTGTATATGCACCGATCCCCTTGGATATGTATTTATTTTATTTATGTGTATTTATTTATTGATTTTTGTGTTTTGGATTACCCTTTATTTTCCTTGCTTTGTAGAATTTTATTTCTGTATTGTATTTTTTTAGAGCTGATTCGAATATTTCATTGGTTTTCTCTTCTACAATCTATGCCCAATTGTTTGTTAATTGGTAAATTGTTAATAAAGGTTGTTGTTGTTTTTTGAGATAGTCATAACACCGGCTCGCTCAGGATTAAAGCGGGTTTCTAAGTACCACCCCGGACCAGAAGGTGGCGGTAAAGCTTTATTAGGGTGGGAGCTCATCAAAGAAGAGGAGGATCAGGAAGCAGGAAGAGTGATCTGGGAGGCGACACGGTTGGACCCATTCAGAACCTTTTTAACAGAAAGCAGAGCGGAACATCGAGCCAGAACCGGACTTTGGACCGTAAATCTCGATGCATGAAGCCGAACTGCTGAAGCTGAGCTCGGCTCCTTTTTCCCTCCCAGAGACGGAGCCAGCAGCGTTCAGGAGCCGCTGAGGACACAGAGACAGAGGGACAGACAGGGATCCCGCTCGGTGAGTAACTCTGCTGCACACACGGTCCCTCAGCGGCATCATGGCCGCTAACTGCGCTCAGATGAACCGACTCTAACAACTTCCTTTGTATTCATTGAAGCAGCTGATTCTGATGTGGCTGATTCTGAGCCCTGATCAGAGCACAATAACTAGCAGGGACCTCCTGCTGCTACGGAGGATTTATTGGAGACGTAGAAACACATTTCCCTGCAGCAGACTAGTAGGAAAGTAGTGAAACGACGCATGCGCTGTACGAAGCGTCCTAGGCCACACGGGGCTGCGTTGTTGGGAGAGAAACGAATAAAAGCATGAAATGAGCAGGATCCTTTGCTGGCTGCTAGAATTTAGCTGCGGCTCTATAAGGTGTACTACGACGCATCGACCGCTAGTGCCTATGGGGAGCCTAAGGCTCCTCCCCTTCCTGTCGGCCCATGGGTCCTCTGGCCGAAGAAAAAAAAAAGAATGGAAGTCAACGGAGCAATAAAAGTTATTTTCTGGTCCGCTTTGTCTTACGTCGTGACACACATCTGATGTACCTCAATTTCAATGACAACTAATGATGATGCGTTTCAACTGTGTTTGTCAAGTGATTTGGGATTTATTTGATTGAATAAAATTCACAATTAAAATGCCTACAAATCAGAAGTCGCATATATGACGTCACGGAGCTAACGCTAGCTATTTCTCCCCCAGCATATAGCTGCCACTTACCACATTTATGGTGGTTTTCTCCACGTTTAACGCTCCTTCCTTCGTCCTGGAGGAAGGAGGCGGAGCCGGCTAATCTCACCGCCATTTTTCTCCTCCTTCTTCTTCAGTTGTTGTCCACTAAGTGTTTTTACACAAAACCCTAAAGTAACTTTTGCCGCCGGTCGAAAATGTGCGTTTTCTCGACATCAAAATGTGTCTTCTATTGCTCCGTTGACTCTCATAAAAAATGGGCAGTAGATGACCCATGGACCGGAAGTAGAAGGGCATGACTTTAGGCTCCTCATTGGCGCTGACGAGACATGGGGCCGCCATCTTGGACCGGTGTAGGTACCAGACCTGCTCGGGGGCCTGCGCCTAATTATGACGTCGTATTACATGATTGGCTGAACATTAGCATGTTGAGGTACTGTGCATTTTTTTTAAAGAACTTTATTGAACAAATAGAAAGTATACAACACACGTACAAACAGCAAGGGGTGTTATATAAATACTGTACGTGCAAAAATGTACGTAAATGAGTTGTTTTGAGAGCCTTTTTCTTGATAGTTTGATATTGATTTTATTTAGGCTTATAGTTTTACATTTAACATTTTGTCATTTTTCTGGGTTTCTAAAAAAAAAAAAAAGATCATAAAGGAAAATCTGGCAAAATAGGATTAATAACAACCTGCTAAACTCTTTCCAAAGCCCATAATGGAAAAGCAGAACCAGTAAAGATGTCACGTTTTCTCGATAATCCCCACAGGAGCTGTTATTGACATTTATGTCTCTTTTACATTTCACTATATAGTGCTTGGCAGGGTTAGAAATGGGGCGCAATGTAGTTTGTCAGAGTGGCGTTGCCGTAATTTGACGTTATCGGCAAGCGCAGGACCCCCGAGCAGATCTGGTACCTACACCGGTCTCCCAGTTCCACAGTGTAATCTGTTTGACAGACACAATGAAGCGTTAGGGTTGGAGCTGCATACTAAACTGATTTTAATGCGTTTTATAGACCTATCACGATACTATGAGTAAGACTATATATTGTGATTTTTTTAAAACTCAATTTAACAGTAGTAAAACCGTCACATCGTTCTAAACACTCCAACCTGTTTCATACTTTAACGCATCCATTTTTATTCCTAGATCCAGTTGATCCACTGGAATGAAGAAGCTGAAAACAGCCACAAACTACCAGTTATACTTTTAATTTCACTACAAAAATTACTGTCATCATTAATGGTTCCATTCAAATCCTTAAAAAAATCGCTATTTTTGTTTTGAATATCTATACAATATCGGGAAATAAAATATCGCGATATATCGGTGTATCAATATTTTCTTACTCTATCTATCTATCTATCTATCTATCTATCTATCTATCTATCTATCTATCTATCTATCTATCTATCTATCTATCTATCTATCTATCTATCTATCTATCTATCTATCTATCTATCTATCTATATTATATATCTATATATCTATATATATATCTATATATATATATATCTATATATATATATATATATATATATATATATATATATATATATATATATATATATATATATATATATATATATATATATATATATATATATATATATATATATATATATATATATATATATATATATATATATATATATATATATATATATATATATATATATATATATCTATCTATCTATCTATCTATCTATCTATCTATCTATCTATCTATCTATCTATCTATCTATCTATCTATCTATCTATATATATATATATATATATATATATATATATATATATATATATATATATATATATATATATATATATATCTATATATCTATCTATATATATATATATATATATATATATATCTATATATATATATATATATATATATATATATATATATATATATATATATATATATATATATATATATATATATATATATATATCTATCTATATATATATATATATATATATATATATATATATATATATATATATATATATATATATATACACATATATATATATATCTATACACATATATATATATATATCTATACACATATATATATATATATCTATACACATATATATCTATCTATCTATATATATATCTATCTATCTATCTATCTATCTATCTATCTATCTATCTATCTATCTATCTATCTATCTATCTATCTATCTATCTATCTATCTATCTATCTATCTATCTATCTATCTATCTATCTATCTATCTATCTATCTATCTATCTATCTATCTATCTATCTATCTATCTATCTATCTATCTATCTATCTATCTATCTATCTATCTATCTATCTATCTATCTATCTATCTATCTATCTATCTATCTATCTATCTATCTATCTATCTATCTATCTATCTATCTATCTATCTATCTATCTATCTATCTATCTGGCTCCACCAGTCTCATTATTCTTCAGAGTTTAAATCAAGGCAACTGGACTTTTCGTGTTGTCTTGATTACGTTTCGTCTCCGATACTCCCAATCCAGTTTTCAGAACTGAAGAAGCCTCTTAGATGAGAGACGACACATTCATGTTATAAGTTTAAGGCTCAGTAAGGGAGCTATCGTTAGACCTAACGAGATTATCATGGTAACGTAAGCTTCTAAGCAATCTTTGTGATGTACGTGTCGCTCGTTTCACCGTCACTATGCACAGTTACACCCTTTACGTTCTGAGCTAGCACTGAAAACCAGCACAGGTTGAATTTTGGGATCAACAGGACGAGTCATCCTGTTTCGTGTGTTAATTGCAGTAAACCCAATTACTGCCTCAATTCTCCAAATCAATTGATCTGCGTTATCGCATTGATCTTGACAGCCTTAATCTAGGGTTCTTATGTGTGCTTAAAATCCTTAATAATGACTGCAAAGTGTTTGAATTTTATTTGGAGAAACTGTGTGAACCCTGTTAATTATTAATCATTACTTAAAGGTAAGGTAACCTTTTGCAAATTCTGTGATGTTCCCTAAGAATTTGTATGTCTTGGTCTCCAATGTATTTAGTTTAATTTTAGCTTTTTAGTTTCTAACATTTTAGTTCTTTTATTATCTATTTCCTTAGTTTATTCTTGTGTTCTAATTTCTGAATATTTGAATTACATTTGCATGTTTCAGGCTCTACTATTTTATTTCAGTTCAGTACTTGCCATATTTGTAGTCCCCGTATTATTGCTAAGAATGTTTTGCCATATAGATTTATTTCCTTTTATTGCTGTTTCTTACCTTGTTGATGGCTTTTTCTCCTTTTGTCTTTCTATTTTGTGTTAAATTGGTTTCCCTCGGTCATTGAGTCTGTTTTATTTTCTTCTCATGGTAGTCTTCCTCTGGGTTCCTTGCAGTGGCGGCTGGTGAATAAATCTGTAGGGGGGGCCCAGTTGCTTGTGATGGGTCAAAAGGCACGTCACCACCAGAATACCACACACAATCTGAAAACCAGTTAAACTAGACCATTGGTATCAATACAACTACAGAGAGGCCTTGGATATTGATTATCTGAAATTAATTTTGAGGTAGATTATATTTCAAAAGTAGGCTACTTTAACACCCGTTGCACTGAATACTTGTTAAACCATCAATACAATTAGAGAGAGACATTGGATATTGTTGATCTAAAATGTTTTGGGGCAGAAAAACTTTCAAAAGTAGGCTACTTTAATAATAATAAAAACATTAAAAAACACATTATACCATAACACCAGTTAAACAAAATAATTGTTAAGCCATCAATACAATCAGAGACAGACATTGGATATCATTGAACTATTAATACAAACAAGTTAGAGGGGAAGAATATTGATTAACTATTAATACACACAAGAGAGTGACATTGAATAATGTTGATCTATTAATCAGTCAAGACAGATACTGCAGGGGAAACAAAAAAGCGCATTACTTACTGGACATCCAGTTAGCCGACTGCGTTTAGTCTACGCATCGGAGGAGAAGCTCCGAGTGTACGTCCTGCCGCGATCTGTTGCCTGCTGCAGAATATTTAAATCCGGACGGTCAGGTCCTAAGTCCTTTACCCTTTTCTTCTTTTCATCTGACCGACGAAAAAAAGGTATCTGGCGTAACGAAACAACCGAGTTTTCTTTTATCACAGCTGCCATGCTGTTGAAGAAGTAGAGTAGGGATTCAGTAGCTTCTCTTCTCTGGTTGTGAGACGCGGCAGTGAAAATCTCGGACTTGTGGCGCGAACGTTTGCTCTGATGATGATGGACGTATTGGATTCGACTAATTGTCCAATCACGTTAAGATTAAAAATATGAGCAAGAACGCCATTGGCCTGGGCACACCATAAATGCGCCCAAGAAATAAATTTTCATGCACCAATGAAAAGCTGCCTTTGCCTGAGCGGGACCAAAAAGTTTGACAGCTGTCATAGACTTCAGCGTTACCGGCGCCCCTGAGGAGGAGGGATTTATATCTAATAACACAGCAAGCCTAGCCGGGCGCAGAATGGTTAATGGTAATACCAATATTATTAGAGGATTATTATTATAATCACACTATTACATGGGGAGAACATAGCATTGTTGTTGTTGTTGTTTTTTTCTTTTCTTCTTTTTAAATTTTTATGGTTTGCTTGACGGACTTTGTCACTATTTTAACGGGTGGGCGGCGCCCCAGCGCCCTCTATAGACCCACCGCCACTGGTTGCTTGTAGTCACCTTTGATCTCCAGTCACGACTTTCACTTGTGCTGCCAAATCATCGCCATGTATTCCACCTGATCTGTCTCCTACAGAAGTTCATTGTTTTTCGGTGCGTAGTGCTGAATTCCCTCAAATCCGGATTCTCTGTGTTTATTTCCCGTGTTCACAGCTTGTTCCTGACAGGGATAGAGTACCCCCCCCCACTCAAAATAAACATGTTGGCCTTTTTACTGCAGAACACAAAGCAATCAAGACTTTTACTGTGGATCTGATCATATCAGTATAACCTTAAGAGCATAACATTTACTTTCTGAGTGGTTTCTAAGTTTGTTCCAGTATATTTCTGACTGTTTGCAAACTGACTTCCACTGTCATTTTGTCAAAACTGGTAATGGATAGATAATTTTTTTTAATTCCTGAGGGGAGGTTCGGTTTTCAAAAAGCTTATTTTAGAGGGGGGAAACATTCCACAAAATCATAATCAAAAAAGCACAACAAAGATAAAAAATATTTTTAAGAGTAAAATTACTTTGTTGATGTCACAAATCCACTCATGTGATGTGCTGTCTTTTTAATTGTATAAACTTCATTCAAAGCAGTTCCATGTGCATGTTTTTGCTCTTGTGCTTTTTTGCGTTTTTAGTGAAAAAGCATAAATGTATGATGAACAGCATTCAAAGTCCAGGTCCTGTACTGGGGAATTTTTTTTTTTTTCAGTGGACCAAGAAGCAAAGCCATATCCACATCAGCAACTACATGTAGTCAGAACCAGTGCAGCAGAAGTTTCAAGGGAGCATCTCTTGAAATTGGAGGATTTTTTTTTCTGTTAAACTATTCTTTTGGTGTCGGATCAGTCAGATGTATGGGGGGGTTTGTGAGAGACATTTCAAAACCTAAAATTATATTATATTTTAGTTTGCCCAGTCCCTGTTATGTAAAATACTGTCACAAGACTTAATTAATAACAGTAATAAATAATTTGATACGATAGTAAATTAAAGCAGTCTAACTGAATTTTATGGTTTTTATCTCCAAAATATGGTGCTGTAAAAGTTTGAAGAATTACCTTAAATGCTTGAGAAGTGCTTAAGTTTTACTGTGGGAATAGTGTATCAACCTTGTGTGAGAGCTGCGTAGACATATCCGCCCCTTTCAAGTGGAGAATCTGCACAAATAAAGGCCCAATTTCACACTGAAACAATTGAATGGTTCATAATTTTGTTTTCCAAAATCATACCGGATAGATCAGTGGTCGGCAACCTTTTCAAATCAGAAAGCAACCGGTGCCCTGGCTACTGTAAAGTAAAAATTGTCTAGAGCTGGTGAACATGAAAGCTGATTAAAAACCAAAATGTATTTCTATTTTTACATTATATAGCTTGCAGTCACATGTTGTGGACCCTTTGGTGTAAATCATAGGACAAATTTGCAAAGAATAGTAGGGAGCAAAATATTCAAAGTGTTATGGATTCAGCAAACCAAAAGTTATTCCAAATGCTTTCAAATCTAAAGTTGTTGAAGCTACTTTTCTGTGATGACACCACTTATACTAATCATACCAAGTTAAATATACTCAACTGTAGGATTTGTTTTCCAGTTTTAACATGCACCTTGTCATGGTGCTTAATCTGAACATAAAAGTGGAGACATTTAAAAAAATCCTTGTGAACTTTGCAACAGATTCTTCCCATGAGGTCTACAGGTTATGCAGATCAGCACCACAGATTTCACAAGTTGGACATCAGTCATAACTTCTCAGAAGGGAACGCCTCCTCCTTTCAGTCAGCCAAAAACATTATCTTTGAAACCAAGAGCTGCAACATCCCACCACCAGAGAGGCCGGTTGAACGCTCACACCTGCGTCGATGATTTTATAGGACAATCATCTGAAACACAAACAGCATACGTATTACTAAACTTTAATTTATCTGCATTTCCATTTCATCCATCAGAGATCTAATTGTTCCATATGTTCTAACAGAGCCCTTCGCTCTCAGACTGCAGGTTTACTTGTAGTTCCTAGGATTTCTAAAAGTAGAATGGGAGGCAGATCTTTTAGTTATCAGGCTCCTCTCCTGTGGAACCAGCTCCCAGCTTTAGTCCGTGAGGCAGACACTCTGTTTACTTTTAAGGCCAGGCTTAAAACTTTCCTTTTTGATAAAGCTTATAGTTAGAGTGGCTAAGGTCATCCTGAGCTATCTCTGTAGTTATGCTGCTATAGGCTTAGACTGCTGGAGGACAGACTTACCAATTTTCTTCACTCTGCTACTTTCTTTTCTCCTACTACTCTCCAGTTGTATTATTTCTGTTACTTCGACTGTTAACTTAGTTTTCTCTCAGTGTTTTTCTCTCCATAGAAGATATACGTGGTCTGGTATCCTGCTTGGCTGCAATGCCCTGTTGGACGGGGGGCATCGACTGGGATGATCCTCCCAGTAACTGAACATCCACTGTGTCCTGTTATCAACTTTTTACTTTCTGTAACATAGAAAGTTCTCTTATATCAGATCTTCTGTTCCTTCTGTGTTTCTGCTCTGTCTTCTCAAACCCCCAGACGGTCGTGGCAGATGGCCGCTCCTACTGAGCCTGGTTCTGTTGGAGGTTTCTTCCTGTTAAAGGGGAGTTTTTCCTCTCCACCGTCGCTACATGCTTGCTCAGTATGAGGGATTGCTGAAGGATTGCTGTGGTTGGAAATCTGCCCAACCTCACGCCAATGACTGACGCAATCTGCTGGGATTCCTTAAATAGGAAACTTTTTAACTGATTGGAATGTTTGTATAAATGTATTGAAATTACTTCTTGTTAAGTGCCTTGAGATGACATCTGTTGTGAATCAGCGCTATATAAATAAACCGAATTGAAAAAAATTTGAACATAGTTTTACGTTGAGGTTTTGCGTATTTATAGCCCACTACAGCAGACTAACCTTAGCATTAGCTTACCTTCACCTCATTGTGTTGTGTAGCTGCTGAAGGAGGAGCAGCCTCTCCTAATCTCTTGCCTTATTCTCTTTTCTTATTTTTTTTTCTTAGTTACTTTATACACCCAGCCTCTGGAGTTACTGTATAGGACCGGATCTCTTTTTTGGGGGATTACTTTTTGAAAGACTGTGGATTACCAAAATGTCATTTTGCTCAGCTGAGGACTTTGAGAAACTGCTCCAGAGAATGGAAGCAATAGAGAGGAAGTTACGCCATCTTGAGGTTAAGATTGAATTAAACACTAGATATGGAAATGAGACAACTGATGACTACACGCAGGGAGAAAGAATGCGAGAGCCCGGTGATGCCTCGGTCCAACAGTCTTGCAGAAGAGCCACAGAACAACGCTTTGCCAAAAGGCGCTTAACGGGTAGAACACCCCACTCACATTTTGATGAACACTGGCCGGCTTTAAAGCGCACTGAATCTACACCTGCCTTTTCTGTTCCAAGGAAGAAAAAAACGGAAAAAAATTCCAACCCAAAACGAGATATTACTCTCCCTGGAATCTCGCTGAAAACAGATTTGCAGCCCTCATTTCCCTGAAAGACTACGCAGCCCCTGGGACCAGTCCAGGTCACCAGGAGACATTTTTCAGTTCAGTTTATTTATATAGCGCTGGCTCACAACAGATGTCATCTCAAGGCACTTTACAATTAAGTCATTTCAATACAAACATTCCAATCAGTATACAGTTTTAGCTAGTTTTCTATTTAAGGACTCCGAGCAGATTGCACGGAGTCATTGACTGGCAATTGTGCCCCGTTGATGCAGACTCCAACCACAACAATCTCTCGTACTGAGCAAGCATGAAGCGACTCTGGAGAGAAAAACTTCCCTTTTAACAGGAAGAAACCTCCAGCAGAACCTGGCTCAGTACGAGCGGCCATCTGCCACGACTGTCTAGGGGTTCGCGAAGACATAGCAGAAACACAGAACAAAAGAACTGATGTAAGAGTACTTTCTATTTTAAAGAAAATAAAAAGTTTATAACAGGGAATGCTCAGTTACTGGGATGCCCTCCGTCCAACAGGGCATTGCAGCTAAGCAGGGTACCAGACCAGGTGTAGCTTCTATCGACAAATCCAGCCACATGAAGCGTACACATAAAGTGAGAACCCCCACCTTGATTCACAAGAAACAAACACTATTTGAACAGAAGCGGACAGAAACAATATCAAATTTGTTTTGCTATCTAAATCAGAAAGCCCTGGATTCAAGGACAGACACGAAGCTCACAGAGAGGGGAGAAGTACTCCCTACACAAGCAAAGATAAGTCTCAGCACAGACTCCACCGCGGCAAACAACGAGAAGGCCCTCAACCCTCCTTCTCGCCTTCTCCCTTCAAAACTTTCTTTGACAGGCTGAATGCCTAAGTTTAGCGTAGTATTAGCGTACTTATAACCAGAAGACAAGTTGGAGGCGTTGCCACAATTTTTCATAACTCAATAACATTTTCAAAAGTACTTCTGGGCACATTTGACTCTTCTGAATACGTAGCCAGAAAAGAGCCTAACAAAGCTTTATTTTTAACTTTATAGAAACCGCCTAAACCTAACTCCAATTTCTTCAATGATTTTAGCGACCTCTCTGTAATATGTATGGACTATGACCACCTAATCATTGTGGGGGATTTCAACATCCATATTGACAACCCCCAAGATAGACGAGTGGAAAAGCAACCAGCCTGAGCGAGGCCGAGCAGAGTTGAGCTGGGCTGAGTAGGTGCTAGTGGAAAAGACCCATTAGAGGGATTGTCTGTACACCAATTCAAAGTCCAGTACCAATTATATAAGTGGAACAAACCTTTTTTTGTGTGGAATTTCTGTCTTTTTATTTGGTTCGATCCTATCGTTGTGTTCCCCACAGTCCACTGTGGTTTTCTTCTTGGTGTTTGGGTTGAAGTGATGTTTCTCTGCGGTTTTGACAAAGTTGTTTTGTCTTGGTGCAAGGTTATTTCTGCCAACTGTCTTCCCAGATCTGTAGGAAGGGATTTATGCTTTGGGTTTGGCACCAGGAGAGTTCCAGGGAGTTCTGTTGGTCAATTTATCAAATCATGTCAATCTTTATTTAATAAAGCTCTTTTCATTCCATTGGCAGCACAAAGCACTATAAAATATTTTTTTTGAAATATACATCACACAAAATTAAAATGTAGTAAATTAAAAACAGTCATACACACCCCTACCCCACCCCCTCAGCATACCCCTTACCTCTAGTAATGGAAACATGGTCTCCTCCCCTTGTTTCTATCTCTGAGATTTTAACAGATAAAAACATAAACACTATTTACTCTTACATCCCCATTCTATTTCTTTGTGGTTCTGGTTAGCTGTGTGTTTGTAATTTCACCGTTTTAAATGTTCAGTTAATTCATTTCTGTTCTGTATAAATTATTTACTTCCAAATTCATCACAAACTGACAAATTTTTCTTTCCATCACTCCTATTCCCTGGAGATGTTTTTTGTCCTCCTGAAAAAGTGAGTCATCTTGTACTGATTATGCCTTTGTGTATGTATAAGAAAAAACCACAAAGCCAAAATTTTTAGACTGGACGAAAAAAGGCAACCAAAAGCTGCTTCAAAGACAGAAGTTGTGAAATAACGTTTAAGAGCCCTGAGTAAACCTATTTTGTGGCACAAATGCAAATATTCACATTATATTGCTTGAAAGAATTTTTTTTTATGATTCAAATTAAGATCTTGTGATCGGTCAGAATAATCAACCTTTACCACTACTGTTAATACAGAAAACAGAACCTGATCGGATCAGTTTCTTGTTTTACTTAAACTTAAATGTGGCAAGTGAGCTTTTAGTCAAGCAAACTGGAGATCAACAGATCTACTGATGTTTGCATCAAATCAGATATGCAGTTATTTTTTTTCTTGTCAAAAATAAAGTTTGTATTTTCAGTAGGAAATAGGTCCTATTATCAATAGTGTCCTTAAGCTGTGTTCACTTTGACTCTAAAGACAAGAGTATAGAAACTTTGCCCTCTTGGTGCTTGCATTAAAAAAAGCGTACCGATCACTTTTATTAACTCTACTTTTCTCTCTTACTTCTCTCCAGTTGCCTTATTTGCTGTTATTACGACTGTTAACTTTGAATAAGCTCGAGCCCTTGTTTGTATCTTCAAAATGTTGATGTCCTCCAACTGTGAGACGACCGGTTCAGTAACTGGTCAATGGAAGTAGAACAGTGAAACTTTTGTTGTGGATATTAAGCTAAAATCTTAATACAATTTTTGTTTTTTTCAGATTTCCCACAACATTATGTCTATTCTTGAGCAAGATGTTCCTGCTCATCATCTTATCCTAAACCAACAAGAGATCTCTGTTCTGAACCAGAGGGAAACAGAATCTCTAAAAACCAAAAGGAGAGCGGAAGAACCAAAACTTGTGCAAGTAAAAGAAGAAGAGAATGAATCAGAACTTTGGCAGTTTGCAAAGAAAAAAGACCGCATTGTCCTAAAGCAAGAGCAGGATACTTCAATGGCAACAGTTTATGGATCTCTTGAAATAAAAGAAGAGCCAGAGGGACTAGAACTGCAACTAATAAAATATGATTGTCAATCAGAACCTCAGCCGATGGTGAAGATTGAGGTTGAAGACATCATTAAAAATGAAAACCAGTTTGTACTGAAGCAGGAGACTGATACCTCTATGGTGAGCCTTTCTGGACCTTTTTACATCAAAGGAGAACCAGTAGAATTAGAACCTAAACAAGTGAAAGAAGAGCAGCATGGATCAGGACCTCAGCTGGCAAGGATTGAGATTGAATGCATGAGTAAAAAAGAAAACCAGTTTGTGCAACAGACTGATGCCATAATCTTAATGGGTTATGATAAAGAAAAAGACCACCAACAACCTGAAGCAAATGGAAACCAAACCCCTTTTCAGAACATTCCTAAAGGAGATCATCGTCACAAAGTAAAGACTCTTGAGGCTTTAAGAGCCAGTGGAGATAAACAGCAACAGCAGCGAGGTCTGAAAACCAGAGGTCAAAGGGACAATGTACAGAAAGGGATGAAGGGCAAGAAAATTGACAAAGTTAAAAAATGTAAACAGTGTAAAGTGTGTGGTAAAAGTTTTAAATGCAGTTTGGATTTAACAGTTCACATGAGGACCCACACAGGGGAGATGCCTTCCTCAAGTATAAGCTGTGGAAAAGATTCCAAGGACAAAAGTAGTTTGAAAAGCCACACAAGTGATACAGTAGAGAAGCGTCACACCTGTGAAATGTGTGGAAAATGTTTCAATAAAAAACGTAACTTAAATAAACATATTAGAACTCATACTGAAGAGAAACCTTTCTCATGTAAAATCTGTGGGAAAGGTTTCAAACGAACAAGTCATTTGAAAACTCATGAGAAAACTCATACAGGTGAGAAGCCTTTCTCATGTAAAACCTGTGGAAAATGTTTCAATAATACAAGTAATTTGAGGCGGCACATGAGGACTCATACAGGAGAGAAACCTTTCTCATGTCATACCTGTGGAAAATGTTTCAATCATAAAAGTAATTTGAGGCGGCACATGAGAACTCATACTGGAGAGAAGCCCTTCTCATGTATAAGCTGTGGAAAATGTTATAGAGACAAAAGTGGTTTGAATAACCACATGATAAGTCATACAGGACTGAAGCCTGTCTCATTTCTAAGCTGTGGAAAATGTTTCAATCCAAAAAATGGTTTGAATAGCCAAATAAGTCATACAGGCGAGAAACCTCTCTCCAGGACAAGTCATACAGGAGATGAGCTTTTCTTGTGTAAAACCTGCGGAAAAGGTTACAAAGACAAAAGTTCTTTGAATAGCCACATGAGAACTCATACAGGAGAGAAGCCTTTCTGGTGTCGTACCTGTGGAAAGTGTTTCAGTCATAAAAGTAGTTTGAATATCCACATGAGAATTCATACAGGAGAGAAGCCTCACTCATGTAAAACATGTGGAAAAGGTTTCAAAGTAAAAAGTGGTTTGGAAAGCCACATGAGAACTCATACAGGAGAGAAGCCTTTTTCATGTATAAGCTGTGGAAAAGGTTTCAGTCATAAATGTAGTTTGATTAGCCACATTAGAACTCACACACAATAGAAACCTTTCCCATAGATTCGTTTTCGCGATTGGAACTTTAGGGTAATTTTACCAGATCTGTATTAAGAGGGTAAATCTGTTGGCTTGATCCTCTCAGCCATCGTGTCCCCTTACAAAATTGTCTCTTTAGGGAATTCACTAACGCATCCGCATGTCGCGACCTTTTTAGATCTGTGCTGTCATCTTCATACCTGCAGGTGCTCTTATCTTGTTCACAGCTGGCATAGATGTGAGATAATAGTTATACATGATAATAATGATGCCTTAAAGTGGAACTGAACCCCATGAAAAATCATAACCCCGCCCCCAGACATTTGAAAATTCTACAAAGTGGGCAGTGCCAGGAAGAACAGAGGGGCATGGCCAAGTGTGGAGAATGAGCGGAGGGGGAAACGTGGGGGTGAGTTCAGGAGGAAAGTGACCTCACACTTAATCTGACACTGAAACATGGACAGTGACCAAAGCGACGTTGGCAGTTTTGCAACTGATCGATCTGATCGACGTTCATCTGTTTTGAGCGTTAGCCTATGTTAGCATCACCACTCAGGGACCAGACTCCTCCTGTCTCTCTCTGCCTCAGCGCCCTGAGCAAGTGGATCTCCTCCGCCGTCACCGAAGATAGAGGAGTAGAGGGAGGCTTCATCGAGCCCAGCGGCGGCGAGCCGTATCAATTCGAGCCGCTGGCTCGGGGCGCTGAGTCAGCGCTGCCCCAGGCCGGCGCTGCTGAGGCAGAGGGAGTGGTAATGCTAACATAGGCTAACGTTCAAAACAGTATTTTAGCTATGCTAACTAAGTGCTAATGTGATAATAATGGTAACCTGAAAAAGGCAATCCAACTCCAAACCTGCCATGGGTCCGGCCCAGTATGTCTGATAGTTTTATACCCAAACCCACGGGGCGTGTCTGTGAGATCATGACTGTGACATAGTCAATGCCTGTAACGTAAAGATGTACCGCTCTCCATCAATCACAAAATTCAAATGCAGTAGCCACAGTTCAACCCTAAGAGGGCAGCACCAAGACGTTTTTAGACCAAAAACTGTAGAATTCAAGTTTATACAAGGTTTATACAAAAATGTAAAAAAAAATCCCAGAAACTGAAAGATTGCATTGGTAAAGACCCATTTATACAGTTTCGATGCAAAAAAAAAAAAGTTGTTTTGGGGTTTAGTTACGCTTTAACTTCTCAATATGGACTTTGTCAAGTGAGAGTGGGTAGATCTGTTAACATTAATGTGATTCACATTAGTTTCATTTATTTACAACCTTTGGATAACACGATATGGATCAATTTTATTGTGTAGCATCCTTTGTGCTATGATTCAGAGCTCTTTACTGGAAATCAAAGAAACAGATCAAATAGTTTAAAATAGAAAATACACATTAAAACAGATATTAGATAAGGAAACTTTAAAATCATAATTTAAGAAAAAATGCTTACCTATGAAAGAAACACTTATAGTGATGTTTTGATCATTCTAATAATTCTGCAATGAACCCTAACTGTTGATGTCCTGGTTTAATAGAGCAAACTTTTTCTGTAACCATCTAACCTGCTAGAAAAACAGCATAAATAGTTGGGGGTTTTTCTCAGTCATGTTTGAACTGATTTTTCTATTTTATTTATTCGGGCCATGTTTGTGTTTAGGGATGTAGAAGGCTTATTTAATGTTAGACTTTGTGTCATTGTGATTAGCATCATCGAGTTTAGTTGAGTACTAATTCTCCACTTCATATTTGTTGGGACCAAGAAAAATGGCTTCTGCCCTTTTTTACATTTAAGTTGGAGGATAGTTTCACTCATTCACTCAAGGATATTACTTTCACTAGGACTAACAGTCAACTAAGGTCAGGTGGTGACAAAGAAATACAAAGTTATATATCTTTAGCATCCATGTTGTAAACAATCTTGTAGTAACCAGTAAACAGAGCTAGTGGGATAATGTAGATTTTAAATAAAAGATGGCCAAAAATGAAGCCTTGACAGAGTAGCCCCGGGGTCTTTATGTATTAAAAAAGCATTGAATTCAGTAGTCTCCGCAGAAGATGCCCAGAAGGACACGCCTCGGGCTCCTGTCTCCGCCAGGGTGTCCAGACTGTCTGGGTGCCACGCCGCCCCCAAGCTCCGGTCCCTGTGCCTCGTCCAGGGTCCCCAGCGCCTTGTTGTGGGTCCTCTACACCACGTCGTGGGTATTCCGAGTCTTGCCGAGGTCTCCTCAGTCGCAGCTGGCTGCCTGACGCCAGCAAGGTTCAGCTTCGCTGTCCTCCAAGCTACAAAGTTCAGCTTCACCGGCCTCCATGACACCTGCTCCTCCGTCGCCGGCCTCCATGACACCTGCTCCTCCGTCGCCGGCCTTAGGACTGTAGTTGTTTTTGTTTTGGACTCTTGCCCCCCTTCCGAGGCCCCCTCTGCCCACCCTAGTTGGGTTGTTTTTTGTTTTGGACTCCGTTTTTGTTTTCCTGGCCACCGCCCTGGGCCCCCTCCTCTCGTCCCAGATTGTTTTTTTTGTTTTTTTTGTGCACCAGGTTGCGCACCTTAAGGGGGCTCATACCTGTCCTTTGTCGGATAATCATTTGGAAGAACAAAACAAAACAAGCAAAAAGCAAAAGTGTGAATAAGAACAAGTTGGATCCCCATGTTTCTACAGTTTGATCCTTAATGTCAATGTGATGGTCTTTGTCCTGTGGTTCTAATGTATTCAGTCCATTTCTCCCACTTTCGGCAGTATTGAGCCTCTTGAGTCATTATTTTGTGAGTCAGTTGTTCCATAATATGTATTTCATCCATAACTTTCATGCAATCGTCCTGTGATGGTGGGTCTATCTTGTACCATTTTCTTGTAATTGCCTTTTTACAGGCTGCCAACATAATTTTCAATATGTATCTATCTTCTTTTAACACATTTCCCGTGATGACACCAAGATATAATAATGTACAAGACTTTGGATACAGCGTAACACAAAATTTTACCTATAACTAAATGTATATCTTCCCAAAATGTTGCAATCTTAGGACAGAGCCAGGACACATGCGAATGATTCACATTTACATCTCCACAGCTTCTCCAACATGGCTGTTGTAATGAAGTATGTTTACTCCTAATTTTGGGTGTTATGAAAAATCTAATTAAATGTTTCCAGCTATGTAATCTCCAAACACGTAATGATGTCGTTGACTGCTGTATTTTCCAAATATGTGACCATTCATCATCGGATATGTTCACTCCCAGCTCTCTCTGCCACTTCAGTTTTACATACGTCGTTGTGTTCCCTCTTGACTCCATTATATGACCATAAATTCTTGAGTTTATTCTGAATTTCTTTGCGTTGTAAGCTTCAGTTATGGTTTTAATTATTGAATTTTTGTCCAGCTTTTTACACAATTTTTTATTTCTTTATAGAAAAAGTCCCTTATCTGCAAATATCTGAAGTGGTCTTGATTACTTAGGTCATATTTTTGTTTTATCTCCTGGAAGCTCATGAAATTCCCATTTTTAATTAGTGTGCATATCGCTGTTGATCCATTGGGAATCCATTGTTTAAATCTTTGGTCAAGGGAACCAGGGATAAAACCCTTGTCATAAGCTATCCACCAAAGCAGTCCGAGCTCTTTCTCTATAGTTTCTATTTTCGTGCCAGATTAAACCATAATTTTTGCGTAAACTGAGTGATTGTATTCATTTGTTTAATTACCCTCATTGCTTCTTCTCTATCACCAATAAGACTTTGAATTTCTCTTCCATCGGAAGATCTTTTTAAAATTGAATATTTTTTATTGTGCCCCTCTGTCTGTCTGCTAGCAGCATAACTCAAAAATTTATCGACAGATTTTGATGAAATTCCCAATCCTGTTACTGATGGAGTGATGCTGATAAATTGGTAAGTAAAATGGTGACGTGCTGGAGCTGACTGGGTGATGAGGAGGATGTGAAAATAAAATGGAAATGATCAGAAATGTATTTCTTACTGCCAACGCTAATGCAAACATTGCAACATATTTTTCATAAATTTCCAGAACATGTAAAGACTAAATATGATTAAAATAACTTAAGTAGAATCAGTGAAAATAAAACAAGACGAGGCACAGACAGAAAATCCCTCCAGATATACCATCCATATAGGGTAAGGCAAGGCAATTTGATTTGTTTTGCACACTTTCAACAAGGTCATTTAAGGTGCTTTACATGATCAAGTGGTAAAATAAAAATTGCAGTTAAACACAGACAAGGCATATAAAGTAAAATCAGCAAGAAGCATATAATGTAGAAACGGCAAGAGGCATAAACAAAACATGATACATCAAAACATTAATACGGTCTTAGTTGTGATTTAAAAGAACTCAGTGTTTCAGCATCTTTGCAGTTTTCTGGAAGTTTGTTCCAGATTAGAGGAGCATAAAAACTAAAAGCAGCTTCTCCATGTTTGGTTCTTATTCTAGGGATGTTTAGTAGAATTGAATTAGAGGACCTGATTGGTCTGGGGGGGGTTGGTATAGTAACAGTAGATTTTCAGCATACTTTGGTGCTAAGCCATTCATTGATTTATAAACTAGTAAAATTATTTAAAAGTATATTCTCTGAGCTACAGGGAGCCAGTGTAAGGACTTTAGAACTGGGGTGATGTTCTCTACTTTGCTGGTTCTAGTGAGGAACACGAGCAGCAGCGTTCTGGATCAGCTGCAGCTGTCTGATTGACTTTTTAGGCAGACTTGTGAAGACGCTGTTGCAGTAATCAATCCGACTAAAGATAAACGCATGGATGAGTTTTTCTAGGTCCTGTTGCGACAACAGTCCTTTAATCCTACAAATATTCTTCAGGTGATAGAACGCTGACCTTGTTATTGCCTTTATGTGACCCTGGGTAGTATGAATGGTAACTTAAATCACTCTCTATACAGCACTGGTCACAATATCGGCTCTTTCAGGGCTTTCCTTGTCAGACTGGGTTTCTAACTACCACTTTGGATCAGAAGGTGGCAGTAACGCATTATCAGGTTGGGACCCACGCTAGGAAGGGGGGGGGGGCTGAGAATTGAGCTCGGGTATATTGAGAACATGTAAAAAGACTGTGGTAGAAAGTTGACTTATAGAAGAGAAAAAAAGAGGAGTAATCACTGGGATCCCAGCGGATGAGGATGTGGAAATATTAAAACGGAGCATTCAAGGGTTTGGAAGTGACTCAGATCAAAAGACTATTAAGAACAGTTAATGGAGAGAGGGTTGATAGTTTGTCAGTAATGTTGGAGAAGATTCTACCCTTCCAGATAAAGTTAAAATGGTATGTATGTGTTTTACAGTCAGGCCATATATCCTTCCCCCTCTCAGATGCTATAAATGTCAGAGATACGGACATATAGCAGCAGTATGTAGAGGACAGCAAAGGTGTCCTAAGTGTGGGGATATCATAGGTATGAGGAATGTGACTGCAATGTACAGGACAAATGTTTTAATTGTGGGGGGCAGCACAGGGTGACACATGGGGGAATGTGAAGCTAGGAAGGCGGCCATGGAAGTTGAAAAGGTTAAAACAGATGGCAACATTAGCTATACAAAGGCTGTTAAGGCTGTTAAAAAGTTAAAGTACAGAAAGAAAAGACTGAGGTACCAAGAGTTCAACAGATATCATCATCCTCATCATCACCAGGATTGACCCAAGGAGAGAAAGCAGATACAGTCATTACAGTGATCATGACAGATCATGTTATTCATTGTGTATATCATCAACTGCGCAGATCAGGTAAAACACAAGACAGAAAAAATCTAAATGATCGTGGAAAGAGCAGAGAGATGCTTTGGCAGGAATTTCATTGGAACATATACACAAAAAACTGGGAGAGATGGGAAACCAGGAACACCAGGAGAGAAAATAACATGATAATTTTTGCAATGAAACTCTAGAAGTTTAAGCAAACGGGCAAGAATTTAGAGGATTTTTTAAAACCATTTTTGTAAGACTTTTGATGTAATATGTGTCCAGGAAACTTGGCTCAAACCAACTTTAGTCTTTGTATTTAAAAGATAGATACTTTATATATCCCCAAAAAGGGGAAATTCACTATAGCATAATAATAATAAAGTGGTATACAGGGGCGCTGCTAAGGATTTTGGGCCCCATGAAAAGAATCTTGGCAGGGCCCCCAACACAACTGAGACTTTTATCATATTAATTTACATAAAATTATGCGGTTATCATTCTCACATATTTAAGTCAATCAGACAATTGAACTTCATCCCATGTCCACACCCGTAATTTGTCCCCTGTAATACTGCACTACTTCAGTACTATATAATGTATATACTGTGCATAGCTGTACATGTGTCATGTAGTGTATTCACAGATATTTATATTTGTATGTATGTACGTACTGTACATATATGTACTGTACACTGGCAATGATAATAAAGTTAATGTAATCTAACCTAATATTTTTAACCTGACAGTAGAAATGTAACGGAAACACTGAGCACTCTTAATACAATGAAATGTATTTATATTTATTTGCTTCAACACTGATACTGAAATTTCAAAATAAAACTCTTCAATTTGAAAAACAGGAATCAGAATCTGTGGTGAAAAAAAAATCTCAGCAAGAAAACACCACCATAAAACAAAATGGCCGTATAAAAGTTCTAATAATTTAAGCAGAACTTGCATAACATACTATATCAAAGAATGGCCAAGGTATAACATAGCTGAGTCTGAGTTACTCTTTCCACATCATTTCTAATCTCGTCCTTGCTCAACATTTCTAAACAAAAGTCCAACGTCAGACCTTTTTCAGCTGCAAAATCATTAATCAAATCTTTGAAGTCGAGCTCTCTAGCCAACTCGCTCTCGCAAAGCCTTTCTTGAGACATTGTAGACCTCAAGTAGTTTTTTTATCCGTTTTAATTTGCTGAATGCCCACTCCCCACCAGCAACAGTCACTGGCAGTGTGCTAAGCTAAATTAACACAAAGCACACCTCTCCAAAGATGCTTTGCATCTGCAGCTTACAAATAGCATTTAAGAGTTCAAGAGGTGACAGGTTAGGGGGGAAGTTGGAAGCATATACACGGTTTAGGTGTCTTACTTGATTTTCAAAATCAGGAGTTAGATGATCACTGGAATACTTAGTGATCAGTGGTTGGCACACGGAAGAGATTTTGTCCTCACTAATCTGCCCAACTTTCAGAACCGCATAAAACTCATTCACAATATCAGCAATTCTCTCAGACATTAATGTGTTGCCATTAAACCAATATTAATAGCCGTTCACCTTCTTCTTCATGTGGGAGCGCTGGGGCTGATTCAGGGGATGCTGGAGTTAGGGGTTGGGAGACAGCCGGACCAGTTGATGCAGCTGGTTCACTTGACTCTGTTCAGGACGAGGCACGATTCTGACGAAGTGCGTTTGACTGCATTGAACATTTAACTCAAACTGTGTATTATTATTTTTCCCAGTGTTTTCTTGACCTAACATGGGGAGAAAATTGAGTTCGCTTATCATGCACTTTTAATTGCATTGCATTTGACTGTTCAAAATGATTGAGACTTCATTTTGATAGAGGCAAGGCCAACTGATAGTCTATAACAACTTATACCCTGGTCTGGGTGAATACTCGATTCTGATAAATTATTGCGCTGGCTCAAACGCTAGATGGTAACCATGGCAACGGAGACAACGTCATTTCACAGTTGACTCGTCGCAACAGCAAGACAGACAAAACACGAGTGATTTTATAATTTCTTTTAATTTATTATGTGAGTTTACCAACTTTGAAGACTGGGATGCAGCAGAAGAAAAAGAGAGAAGAGAGAAAAGAAAAAGGAGAAGCGACGCAAGGTCGGGTCGCTGTGGCCACGTTGCTTGGCAACGCCTGTATATGGGAGATATTCAATAGTGCGCTTGACTTATAAAAACGACTTATAAAAATAAAAACCCTCACGATTTTAACTCTAAAACACATTAAAGTATTATTAATTGATTAAATACTTCTATCTTTCGTAAGTGACCATGGTATAAGTGGGATAATGCCCGACGAGGTGTCCATTAACAGAAATTAATGGACTTCGCGGAAGCACCCGTCCTCCGCGATGCGTGAACGCCTCCGCGTCGTCCATTAATTTCTGTTAATGGACGCCTCGTCGGGCATTATCCCTTACATGTTTGACTGCATTGATTAGTTACCTAAAACAGAGAAAATGAAAAATTCGGGGGTTCTTGAGCCAGCATGGGGAGAAAATTTAGCTAAGCTATCTTGACCACCTTAGCCTAATATTACAAGTTCGCTACCTGCGCGGTTCACTAACAATATAGGCCTACTTACAAGCCCACCTTTTCTTGTGAAATATCGGGTAACATACTGTCGACCCTTTGCCTCTTTCACTTCTCTTATTTTTTTCTCTTTGGGTTTTTTGATTTACAGATTTTTGAGGCATTTTGACTTCCTCTTCCCTCACCGCTACGGTGCTGTGAGTGAAGCGGTTTGTGTTGCCTGGATACAATTTGGGCGGACTGAACCATTTTATGATAATCGAGAGGGGGAGAGGGGCCCACGGACGTTTGTGTTTCCTAAACAAATAAATTTTAGACACCAGGAAACAGCAAATAGAATAATTTAAAGTTATTAATTTTTACTATCAAATATTTTTTTTTTGCATCACAATTTTACTGGGGGCTTCTCTGGGCCCCCTCTCAGTCATGGGCCCCGAGAATCGTCATCGTTTACCCCCCCTTTACGGCGCCCCAGGTAGTATACATAGAGATAGGATAGAAAGTAAGCATGGAGGATGTTTAATTTTTGTAAAAGAAGGCATTCAATGCAGAGTATTAGGAAAATGTACACAGTTAGAATGTATTATAATTGAAACGTGGACTAAGAAAGGAAGTATTAAAGAAATAAATGTTTACAATCCATGTATAAAGCTTTTAATAGGTTCCATGGAAGAACTAAATACATACATAGATGGGAAAGTTGGTATGGTGTGGAGATTTTAATGCTCACAGCATAGTATGGGGTAATGAAAATAATAAGAAAGGAAGTGTAACTGAGGAAATCATGGAAAACAAAAATTACGTATGTTTAAATGATGGCAATGGGACAAGAGTAAATAATAGAATGGGGATGGAATCTGTACTTGATCTAACTTTAGTTTCAGAATCGCTAGAAGGCATAAGTAGTTGGAAAGTAATTAGAGATAACAAAATAGGTAGAGATCACTATCCTATAATAACCTACAATAACAGAAATACATTTGATTGTTGAAAAGTATGACACAGGAACATTAGAGATGTGAAATTTCAATGGTGCTGACTGGGAATCATTTAAGTTTATAAGCGAACGGGAGTTGCAAAAAGTTGATTTAAATGTTGATGTCAATGATTAAAATTTATCTGTATGTTGTTGCCATTTTATAAGCAGCAAATGTAAGTTTAAAGAAGAAAGGAGGTGTTATGGCAAAAAAAAGTATCTCAGGGTTTCCATAATAAAGAAGACTTGAGTCCAAGAAGGCATTTAAGTATTTAATTCAAACATGTCTGGCCAGACATGGAGGGGACAGAGTTCCTCGTGCATCACCCCAACCAACCTTTCTAACTAACCGCTTAAATAGTATTCAGCAATCATTGTTTATCTCTGTAGACGTCTTCTCCATCCTTCACGCCCCGCCTCCAGAGTAACCGCTTCACGCGAGTCATAGCAACGCATAAAGCAGCTCATCCAAAGGCCAGACTGTTATCTTACTGCCCCGGCGTCTGTCTCTCTGGTGACCTGACACATATATCTTTCTCATAACATTAAGCTGGAACAATAAGCTTGTCATTTTACCCTAGATGCATTCACTAAACAGAGAATATACACTTAATTCCTAATTGCATAACAATTTTCCACCACAGGAGGTAAGATCAAGAAAAAGATGGTACCGTGGTGAACAAAGAAATGTGATGAAGCAATTAAGTCTCGAAATAAAGCTTTCAAAATGTTGAAAAGAAATCATAGCACTCAGAATCTTATTGAATATAAAAGGTCACAGGGTGATCTGAGAAGAATTATAAAAAAAAATGCAAAGAGAGATTTGTGGAGATGTTTTTATAATTCAGTGGGAAGACAAAAATAAATCAAGTGTGGACAATGATAAGGGAAATGAATGGGGTTAAAAGAGAGTATGGATATCCAATCCAAAGTGATGGAGGAATATTAGCAGTTAAAAATGAAGAGAAGGCTAATATGTGGCTAAAGCATTTGGTAAAATTCATAGTTCAGTCACTATTGATGAAGAAAGGGAAATAACAGACTTTAGATGAGAATCTAGAGTTATTAAGGCAAGAGGAAGATGTTAATGATTTACTAAATATACCATTTACAAAAACAGAACTGAACAGGGCACTTAGGATATCAACTCCAGGAAAAGACCAGATTTGCTACATCATGATAAATCAACTTAGTGAGGTATCCAAAGACATATTACTAGAATTTTATAATAGGATTTGGAAAGGTGGGAATCTACCACAGAGTTGGAAGGAAGCAGTAATTATACAATTACGTAAACTTAGGGAAAGATGAGACTAAGCCAGGTAATTATAGACCGATAGCATTGACTTCTAACTTGTGCAAAATAATGGAGAAAATGATTAATGACAGATTGATGTATTATATAGAAAGTAAAGGATATTTGTCTCAGTATCAAAGTGGGTTTAGAAGAGGAAGAAGTACCATGGATCCAGTTTTATGTTTAGAAAATTAATTTAGAAAGGCACAGGTAAATAAAGAAAGTGTAATAGTGGTATTTTTTTTATATAGAAAAAGCAAATGATTTGATATGGAGAGATGGTTTACTAATTAAGTTAAAGAAAATGGGTATTACAGGTCGGATTTATAGATGGCTGAAGGATTTTCTTTTAAACAGACAGATAAAACTATGGTTGCCACAAGGAAAAGAAGTGGTGCAGAAGTATCACTAAAGCTGTATGGGCAAGAATTAGAAATAGTTAAACATTTCAAGCGTGGTTTGATGAGAACGTTACTTGGGCAAGAGAATCTTCTTGGTAACAGAATCTGTCTGTATATCGTATTACTCTGTAAAGAACGATCTTGTTCTGATTAATTTAAGCATGCTGTGCAAAGAGCTCCACAGCGACATCCACCGGCGCCAAATACAGAGACGCCACAGCTGGAAATGAGGATGCAGATAAAATGGCAAAGGAGGCTGCAAAAATAGAAGAAGTAGATTTAAACAACACCAGCAGAGATGAAATGAAAAGCGTAATAAAAAAAGAAAATGAGGGAAAGTTGGCAAAAGCAGTGAGGAAAGGACAGGGAGATGGTTTTATTCTATTCAAAAGAAAACAGGAGACATGAAAAGCAAAGGGAGGCCTTGGATTTGGACACACTGGGTTAAATAGTACGTCATTCATTATAAGAAAACATCAAACAGCGAAATATAATCGTTGAGGAGTAAATGGAACCATAGAACATGTTCTGTTGCATTGTCAAAATTACCAAGAGGAAAGAAGACAACTGATTCATAACATGAGGAAATTCAGAATGAAGATAGAAATAAAGGATGTTCAGAATGTGAACGTTTTATGACTATTTCAGTTTCTAACACGAACTCATTTGTATGATGAGATATAAGATGGTTTTTTTTTCCTCTATTAATTGATTTGCGGGCCGGTCCACACTCCAAGCCAGTTGGTGGCGGTAATGCGCCAAATTGTTGTTTGTCAACCACCATAAAAACTACAAAAGAAGAAGAAGGAGGAAAAGGAAGCAGGAGAGTAATCTGGGAGACAAGACTGTTGGACCCGATCAGAACCTTTAACAGAAAGCAGAGCGGAACATCGAGTCAGAACCGGACTTTGGACCGTAAATCTCGATGCATGAAGCCGAACTGCTGAAGCTGAGCTCGGCTCCTTTTTCCCTCCCAGAGACGGAGCCAGCAGCGTTCAGGAGCCGCTGAGGACACAGAGACAGAGGGACAGACAGGGATCCCGCTCGGTGAGTAACTCTGCTGCACACACGGTCCCTCAGCGGCATCATGGCCGCTAACTGCGCTCAGATGAACCGACTCTAACAACTTCCTTTGTATTCATTGAAGCAGCTGACCAAACGCGGCTGCTTTGTTGTTCCTGAAAAGGCGGGAGACAGAAGGGAGTAAAAGCAGGAAATGGCGACGGAATGGATTAGCAGCATCGTGTCTCACTGGCGGCTCATATTTAGCTGCGGCTCTATAAAGCCACCTTTCCCACTGAGCAGGCTGGTGTTGAGGATAGACATGATGAAGAGTAGATCCCGCATTAGCCGCTCTGAGGCGAGAAATGCGGCCGCCATCTGAAAACCGTCTCCCCTTGATCAAACTACAACTCATACTAACGTAAAATTGGCTTTAAATTATTTTTTTTTACCATTCAAAAACTAATTAAATGTGCAATAACTTCTAGCCTACTCTGTAACCATAGAGCCTTAAATAGTGATTTTTTATAAATAAAAAAAAAACGAGGAAAAACAGTTAAAGCCATAATCCGCAACTTTCATGACGCTGAAGTTGGCTTCCGATTCGCAATATATATAAAGTGCAATTCCACTGAATCTTTGCTGAATTCACAGCTGCTACTTTTAGTGTTTTGACCTCGACAACCCAACTAGGCTAGCCTACATTTTACCGCAAACCTGCGACTATAGTTAACTTCCTAAAGAAGGCGCAATCACTTGTTTGCTAAGGGAAACACTGAAACTATTGTCTTCAGAATATAACATTTTATAGCACTTTTTTTTTATCTGTGATTGTGTGTTAAAAGGGTTCACGAGATACCAAACCTTCGCCAGCCGTTTTCTCTGCACCAAATAGGCCACGCCTTCCACAGATGATAGGCCACGCCTCCACAGGTGATCCAGACAGACGTGCTGAACACGGAGGGGTTGTGTGTGTGTGTGTGTGTGTGTGTGTGTGAGTGTCAGAGAGACGAAGAGGGAGCAGGGAGAGGAAATGCAGCTGAACGAATACGCTGCGTGTTTTAACTAGGGGTGCACCGATCCCACTTTTTCAGTCCCGATACCGATGCCTGAGCGTCGTGTATCTGTCGATACCCGATACCGATCCGATACTATTGTTGAATTAATAATAAACTGTATACCCTCCACCTTATACCTTACTAGAAGAGACTAAAGGTACCAGACTTTACTAACTAAACATAACTAAGACTTCTTTTTTCCTTTTTGACCCCGCTCCTCTTGTTTTGCTGAGGTGCAGGAATTCAGCTCCTTAGCATAGTGTTTCTGGAGGACCTTGATTAAAGTGGTAGTGTTTTACTTTGCAGTAATACCACCTCCCCTCCAAACATTTACTTTGCAGACATCGCAAACAGCCGATGAACTAGTTGGAGTGGCAAGCGTGAAATATCTCCACACAGCCGACCCTCTGGCTCGCTCCATGTTGCTTCTAGCATGCGACACACGCGAAGCTGACGAATGAAATACGTTCTGCTGCGACGAAAAAAAAAACTGGATCGGCCAGTGGATCTGTTCATTTTTCCGATCCCCGATCCAGCTATTTTGCCAGTATCGCGGCCGATATCCGATCCTAATATCGGATTGGTGCACCCCTAGTTTTAAGTAGCATAAAAAAGAAAAATGGTCGGTGTTGAATTTATTAATTTTTTTGGGGGTCGGTGTTGAATCTGCGGCGGTCGGAGTTTAATCTGTGGTGCACCGCCACAGATTCGTATATATAAATATAAAAACAAAAACAAAAGAAATGGCCTGGAATCAAACCTGGAACAGCCGCATGGAGAAATATAGTCTCTGTCAGGACCGGCTCAAAGTCCCTTCTCCCTATTCAGACCCAAAACATTTTTTACTTAGAAAATGATTTAATAAAACAATTGCTTACAAAATAAACTTGGCATTAGGGATGTGTATTAGTAAAAATCTGCCGATACAATATGTATCACAATACAGGGGATACGATATATTGCGATACTATGAGTAAGACTATATATTGTGATTTTTAAAACTCAATTTAACTAGAAAAACCTGTTTCATAGTTTAACACGTCCAGTTTTGTTACTAGATCTAGTTGATCCACTGGAACGAAGGTGAAAACAGCCACCAACTAGCCGTCATACTTTTTAATTTAACTACAAAAATTATTGTAATCATTAATGGTTCCATTTAAATTCTAAAAAATAAAATAAAAAAATCGATTCATTGCTTTTGAATATCTATAAAATATCGTGATATAGCGGCTGATCAATATTTTTCTTACATCCCGACTTGCCAACTTCTTTAACTCTTAAATGAAATGTTTAAACAATTGTAAATGTTTTAAGACCCACAAATCTCATTGTTAATTTTAATTCATCTGTAACCAAATTGAACCAGATTTCATACATTCAGATTCTCTATAAACAAAGGTTTAGAGCTGTAGTCTGAGTTTTTAATTTCAATATTTACAGGGGGGCCGCTCAGTTTGCCTTGGGCCGGCTCTGGTCTCTGCATACAAGTCAGCCGCTCTACCGCTTCCCATTAAACCCCATTAAACTTTCAGCTTGTAGGAAAATCCGTTGCACTGTTGAGAAGTGAAGAAGGGATGTTATGTTAAGATTTTGTTTCGCAATTTGCCTCTGAGCGACCCAAAGTTTGCCCCAAACGTCAATTTTTAGAGTGGAGCGCTCGTTAAATAAGAGCGTGAGATTGTCTCACAGCTGGAAGCCAGATGACTTTTTTTATTTTTATTTTTTTTATACTCAGTCGTGGTCACATATTTCGCTCTACCGAAATGATTTTCGGTCATGTGAAAGCCGCATCGGTTGACATTCACACTCTTTCTTTAAAAAAAATCTCTATGCATCAGCGTTTTTATTTTAAAGTTCTCCAGAGCGCAAAGATGTCGAACTATTCCAACCAGATTCTCCTATACTTTAAAGCTCCTATATCATGCAAAAGCAACTTTTTGGACCTTTCAACCATGTTGTAACGCAATTTTCTTATATAAAAAAAAAAGGCTTAATTCGCGCATTTCTCAGTAATCCTCCTGAATCCTGCACTCTGAGCAGCTGACTTTATTCAACATTTCCCAAAGAACAGCCCAATCGCCAGGAATGGCTGGAATTTCTCTCTGGAATCCCGCATCTAACCAGCTACAACATGTTGGTATGTGACCGTTTTTCGCTTCAACTTCACCGTCGGACTCCGGGTCGAGATGGAAAGGCTCCACACTACGTTCCCCATCATTATTGGGCACTCAAAGGGGGGATTTTAGTGAAACCGAACGTGTCACTTCTGGGTTGAAGAATAACTCCAGCATTTAAGTTGTATTTCAGGAAAAATGAATACTATACATTGCCAACGGTATTATTTTATCATATATATATGCCTATCCCAGACGGTGAAAGCTGCAACATGGCATGATATAGGACCTTTAACATGGAGGATTCTGAAGATGAGTCGTCTCTCTCGTTCGTTCTTGGACTGTGAACAAGGTAGAAAGTTTTACTTTTCCACGATCGGAGACGAAACTTAACTCTCACCGACGCTTTAAGAATTTTTCCAATACCATGTAACCCATTTTAAACTTCCTTTACCGTCTTTTCAGAGTTTCTCTGTCTCACCGTTTTCTCTCAAAGTTCTCCAGAGATGTCGAACAATAGATGGAGAAACATGGAGGATTCTGTGATTTCTTTCTGAAGATGAGCCTTGTTGCAAGTCCTCTCTCGTTCTTTCTTGGACTGTGAAAGAGGTAGAGAGTTGTACTTTTCCACAATCGGAGACAAAACTTAACTCCCGCTGACGCTTCAAGAATTTTTTCGATACCATGTACGGTTTTCAAACGGCGGCAATTTGTTCGGATCCCTTTTTGAGTCAGAATTTGGCTTCATCATAGGGAGACGGCTGACAAATGTTACACACAGACACCTGGCAGCCTGGCTGTTACCTAGCAACAGCACAGCTGTGCTGTTACCTAGCAACAGCACAGCTGTGCTTCTGAGGAGAACAAAAGGTCACTTAAAAGGAACCCCGGCTATAAAGACATGTAGGCCCTAATAAGCCACAATTTTTCTCTTGTACCAAAATATGTTAGAAACGCATCAAATATTGCCATTGATTTACAAATCTATAATATTTAGTACATATTTTGACCTACGTAGGACGCCATGTTTTCCACACGCAATGCACTCTGGGGGCGATGACGTATGTTGGTTGCACTTGGTAGAATAGCTATTGACGCTAGTGTTTGTTTACGTGCTCACAGTAGTAATTATTAAGTAAAATGCCACATTGCGCTGCTTTTGGGTGGAATTTCCAGTCAAAAGGCAACAAGGGGAGTGATGTGAGTTTACACGGCTTTGCTACGGACAAGAAGAGGAGAACGCTTTGGGAAGATGCCTGTGGACGGACACAGCTTACCAAAATCCGCGGCTGTGTTCCCGACATTTATCTCCTGATGCGTTTGAGGCTATTAGTCGACCACAGCTACTGAAAGATCTCACCGGAGCGCCTGGGTATAAGCGAACTCTGAAACTAAATGCTTTTCCAACCATTTTCCCACACAAGGAGCCTAAACGCCCTCGGGGAGAACGTGAAATGCGCGGTAAAGAGCACCAAAGACGAGCGACGCTGGACGCTCTCCTGAGCAGACAACCGGCTCCTGCAGTTCTGTCACGTTAGGCGAACCATCGGACACGCCTCTCGTCACAGACGATGCTGATAATTCACCTCTCCAGTCAGTAAGTGTAACAATACAGTGTTCTCCAAATCTGACCGATGCTGCCACTCAGACGGATTCAGATACATCAGATGCATTTCACTGTATATATATCGTTTCACTGTATTTCCTAATTCTCTATAAAGCACAAGACGGCTCTGGATGCTAATAAGAAGTCTGATCACACGATAGCTTACCGTGAACTTCTGCTGACAAAAATGGGAGCTCTTGACATCAAACGCTCTCCCTCTCGGTTACCATGGAGACTCGTTTGCCGTACATGCACCGCCGGTTTTCTTCGCGCTCTCGCTTCATCCCGCCCTCCTTGCTCTTCGTTTTGATGCTCGTTTTGTGAAACATGGTCAGTGCTGTCCTCCTCGTTATTGTTTCGCTCGGGTTCGAATTGAAAAGGCTGAACGGACGACATGTTTGTCGCTGAACAGACACAGCAGGGTCCCGAAGCCGGCTGGTGCAACCATATGACGTCACTACCCAGAGTGCATTGGGACGCTAACAACAATGGCGACATACAAGTTAAACTGTTTTTACAAATTTTATAAAAACGAAGACACCAAGAAGGTTTTTAATACCCCTTTATTATAACTGATACTAACATTTTATCTTTTAAGAACTGCAAGTCTTTGTAGCCGGGGTTCTTTTTAAGATCATCATAACTGTAGTTGGACATGGATTTAAGGCCTGATAGATTATTGGATTAGCATTGGGAGAATTTCCTTAGACATGTAATACCCAATCAGTCTTAACTGTCATCCATGTTGGACTTTCAAAAATAAGACTCAATCTCTTCAAAATTGAAGCCCTCAGATTTTCAATAGAAGATCATAGCGCCCTATTGTTTTACACTACTATTGCACTGAATGTTGCACAGAGGTTTTGTCTGTTTCTCTCTGTCAGTGACTGTCGCGCTGTGAAAGCAGCTCTCCTAAAGGACTCTGTCTCCCAGTCTCTCTTAGCCGAAGGTCCACTTCAGAAGAGTAGGTGACAAATGTCAGACACACACCTATCACCTATTATCACCTGTTACCTAGCAACAGCACAGCGGCTCTTCTGAGGAGAACAAAAGGTCACTTACAACAACAACAACAAAGCATGTAACCTCATAATTAAATGGCAATAGCCTAGTAAGGATGATAGGCCTACTACTACTACTACTCATAATAATAATAATTAATAATGATGATAATAATGCCTATAAGCTTACATTAGAAGTCTGGTGCTACTGCCACTTATAGCAATAGCCTAGTAATGATAATAGGCCTACCTACTACTACATTCAGAAAAATAATTTTCTCATCCACGACCCACCTGAATTAAAGAAACTTTCGCCCGCACCCGCAAAATTTAAACCATGCATTTTCCACCAGTTACAGGACTCTCGTTTCAGCAGCTGCTATTGACATGTAATTGGCTCAGCTGGCGAATAAGACAACAATTACACGGTTACTTCCCTTTTACAAAAAATTATAAAAAAGAGAAAATAAAGAAGAAGGAGGAGAGGACAGCGCTAAAAGAAAGGATGCACATGAAAAGGCAAGGTTCTGCACGGGGGAATCTGAGCCATGCAGATGAGATGAAGATGAGGGCTTTGATTTTTGTGCATGTCCAGCCTCCAAAGATTTTGATCAGTTTTTTTGTCTCGCAGTCCTCAACAACTCATTTTAGTTTTTTGTTTTGCTCATATCATTGAGCTGACAGTCATGTTAGATTTTATCTTCTGTTTTACTACTAATGGTGTCAAAAATCGGATTTCAGCTGAAAAATATCGAGATATAACTTTCGGTCCATATCGTCCAGCCCTAGTTGAGGGTTAAAAGGGAAAAAAGAAAAGACACTTTTTTTTTTTTGTCTGTGTGTTGTCTTGAAGACTGATCTTCTGATCGCCCATTTTAAACTGCGGGTGACACAACCAAGTCTGTCTGCTGCCTATAAAAGCAGAGAGGCTCATTTTTCTGAAGAAAAACTTCTAGGACACATATTTAAATTAGTGTCTTTACTGTTTACACTGAAAGTTTGCTGTTTTTGCTAAGTTTAATAAAAGGAACAATATTTTTGTACCCTCAATATTAAATAAAATAAAAGAATAAAACTATTTTATTCTCTCTTAAAAATAGAAAACAGTATCGTCAAGGTACTGCTATTAAACACCAGGTATCGTTAAAGTAGCCGGGGGGGGGGAATGGAGGTAGAGGTTTGCCCCGGGGGTAGGAGATTGGATTCCTAATGGGATTTTCTAATTCCTAAATGTTAATAATCGGTTACACAGACTTTATTACATTAATTTTAACACCCTATACAACAATATACACACATGTATTAAAATTACCCTGTTCATTGTTGGAAAATCCCGTTCACAGTTTACAGGGGAAGCAGGGATAACCAGAGCAATGCTTGCAAGAAGGCTTGGGCAGGGGTAGAGGTTGGCTCATCCACCAGTAAGCTCGAGAGCTCCTCCTGGTTCTTGTTCTTGAAAGATATGGGTTTTGTCATGGCGTGTGTATGTACATGTATAGCTATACTTGTGTGGACCAACCTTTGACAGGCCACCACCCTTGTGTGGACATTTGTAGTTGTGAGGACATTTTGCCTGGTCCCCACAATGTTTAACTAGCTATTAAACTCTACTAGTTAGGTTTAGAGGTGTGGTGTGAATTAGGTTAGGGTTAGGTATGTATCAGTAATGGTTAGGTTTAGGGAAAGTGTCTGGGTTAGGCATAGTAAAATCAATGGAAGTCAATACAATGTCAACAAAGTATAGCAAGACGGGAGTGTGTGTGTTGTGAACAGTCAGGTCAATTAACTCACCTTAAATATCCCAGTAAGGACGTGGTTCTTGAATGAGAGCCACTCCTGAATGACTTCCTTCTCATGTTGAGGGTAAGATTTCCTTGAAAGAGTCTGCAGATAAGAGATGTTCATCTTATCGTCTGTTAGAGCTGCTGATTGTGGCCCCAAGACATGGAAGGCTCCAAGGATGTCCAGATCATGGAATTTCTTCTCCAGATTTGTTTCCAGGCCAATTAAGTAAGGGTGAATGACCTACAATGACCACATCATCATCTTTTTAGGAGAGCCTACGCTTAGTTTTGATGATGGGGCCAAACCAGAGAGTTTGTTCACGACTGCTAATTATTATTTATAATGTACCATTAAGCCTGCATTAATCAATTTTAATCTTGTCACATCTATGTGAAGATGCTCGCCTAACAAGAGTGTTGAACTTCTCATGTAGCACTAAGCAAATGATCATTTACCTCTCGCTGGAATCTTGTCCAATGCCTCTCCCATGACTCCTCTTGGACCTCTCGCCCTCTCCTCCTCGTGCTGTATGTTGTAGGCTCCAAGTCCTTGGGGATAATAAAGGTCCTGATAGAGGTGAGACAAGAAGGATCCAGGGAGTGGAGTTTGTCCAGCCTCTTTGATATGTCTAAGAGTCTGGATTGTCACAGGAACCTAAACTTCAATAAAGATTTCCTGCCATTTAGTACATGCAAACAACAATGTCAATGCATCACATCAAACAGATTTAAATTTGGTTGTGCAAATTTATCAAACCTGCTCTTTGATGTGTAAAGAAAAGTTTACATGTGCTTTCTGGAAGACTTTAGACAGGCAGGCAAGGTGGGGCAAAACATCGGCCTGGAGGTACACGGCAGCCACAAATCTGTAGGTAGCACAGAATGTGTAGAGGCCCTTTGCTCCAGGACATTTGCATACCTCTGTCTCCTCTGCCAACGCTCCCAGGACAGCACTCAGGTTCCTCTGTAGGGTCTCAATGGCCTTGTGCCGTGAGAGCCAGCGTGTGTCCTCCACTTCCTGTAAATGACATGCAATAATGATTAGTTATGAATAGACAAAAGGTAACTATTAATATTAGAATAATATTACCATTGGCTTTAAATCACTGACACCCAGGGCTTGATGCAGCCTTGAGAGTGGCAGTACGATTTGCACGATTTCTGAAATATAAATAGAGGTCCTGCAGGTGGTCCCTGAAAGTGGCCATGTCTTGAACATTGTTTGATGAGTCTATGCAGGCCAGGGCCAGCCTGTGGGCAGCACAGACCATGGTCACAAGTTTGGGGAAGCTGTCGGTTAGCTGCTTTGCCACCCCATTCACACGCCCTAGATTTAAAAAACAATATTTAGGGATTCAACTATCAAAATACCCTCACGTGGTTTTAAATAATTACCTGTCATTATGGCTGCCCCATCAGTCCGGAGCCCATACAGTCTCTCTGTTGGGATACCTTTGTCCAATAGTACTTTTTTAACAGCTGACACAATGGTGTCAGCTTTTCCATCCGGAACAGTGACAAGATCCAAAAATTGATTAAATGTCTTTTGCTCTTTATCCATGTATCTGTGAGAAAAGCATTTAATATCCACAGTTCTTCAACAGGGACCAAGATGTATGTAATTCTGACAAAGAAAATAAATGCATACCTAACATGCAGATCGAGCTGCCTGGACACAGACACATCTGTGCTTTCGTCTATTTCTAGATTGCCTGTGATGACCTTATGGCCATCAGGATAGGCGTGTCAATTTCTTGAGATAAAATCTCAAGTATCTCATCAATAATTCTATGAGATATGTAATTATTCCTCTGGCCAATCTAGACATTGAGAAAGGGAAAAGGGTACTTTATGACTTATTAAAAATATATAGTCAATAATGTAGAGATTAAATGTAAGGTTTAGGTGTGCTACCTTTAACTTCTTAAAGTAATCACACCCCAAAAGCTCTGCCAGAAGCTTTGAGTAGTTGGTAGGGGTGGGCCTTTTCATTGTTCTTTCACAAGCCAGTAGAGGCACTTGAAGCCACCATTGATGGCCTCGTGCTCTATCACAACAGTAGGCTCAAAAGAGTCCATTACAGAGACGCCTGTAAATGCCAGAATTGTTAGAAAATAATTAACCTATATCTGATCTGCTATTGGACTCAGAAATGACAAGATGCAAGAGATGCCTGGTTTCTGATGCTCTCCTGGTGGTGCTCTGTGGTGATGTGCCGCTCTATATAGTCTTTTCTATACGAAAGAGCCCCGATCTCAAAAAAAGGCCTCTTTGTGGCACCTTTCTTAGGCGCAGGCTTGTGCTGCCTGCACAGTCTACAAAACATCCCTTTGAAAGTACATTGATAATCACATTAGCTAAATAGCCAGACATCCTACAGTCCCACTTACATGTAATACATAAAAGCTAATGATATAAAAATAATCATTAAAAACACATTTCAGATTATTTGTAAAGGAGCTTATTTTACAGACATTTAGTTTACCATGCTGTGTGTCGTACAACGATGACTTGAACTGAGGCATGTTCAACCACTCAGGTTTGAATCCAGGGCCCCTGTGTCTGCTACTTTTGGATGTTGCCAAAGTCCTATCTACCAGAAACAGAAGAATAGAAATGAGTTCCCTTGTCCTGAGACCTGCTTTCTTACCTGGCTGCTACTACATCTTTTTGTCCACCTCACCTGTTGCTTTAGCTGGCTCTCTCACAGCATCATGTTGGATGCTGTCCTCCTCTTTCTTCAATGCCTAATAAATCTATTTCTTTCTCTCCCTGACCTTGTCTTTTTGCTTGAGCAGCACTGGTTGAAGCCTGAAAATATTGTAAACGATATATCTACATTACTAATTACACTGGTCGGACTGTTAAGCTCTGTTTCAGGCTGATACCTCATCCTCAACATGTGCCTTTTTCTGTCGCGGAAAATACTTCTCAATACTCATCTGGAGTGCTTTTGTTTTTTTTGAGGGGGCTGGAAATTTCTTCTTTGTTCTTCTTTGGAGCGAGGGTTGAAGCATTGTTGTGCTGGAGTGCCATTCTTCATTCCAGTGCGATTTTTCTTCCACTTAACCCTCTTGTTTGGACTGAGGACTGTTGTCCGGAAGGTTGATTGCCTCAGTGCTGTCGGGGAGTTTCTCTCTGTTTGCAATCATCGGGAAAGTTGTCTTGTTTCCATATTCAGTGTTTGCTTTCACAATCTTAACAAGACAATCAATGTTCATCACACCCTTGCTTTCCACTGGTCGCTTAAGCGGCGCATAACTTAATAGATGCGTTTTACTCGCCAATTTAGCAGCGTGTCTCTTCCGTGGCGTATTACTCGCGAAAGCGTTTCACCCAGCTGGTCCCGGGAAATCACGGAGTCAAAGGAGAATTGCAATTGCATAACTTAAAGGGTAGTATGCAGGGTGAAAAAATATTGCTATGTTAGTAAGTAGCATAAACTCGCCATCCACTCCCAAAACTGCAGATATTGCCTTTTTCATGTTGTCCTTGTAAAAATGACCACTTGTATCATATAAACTGGGTGATTCTCCTCATCAATGATTAAATTCTAGTCGTCCATTATAAAAACCAACAAATTAGACCCACCGACCAACTGACTTCAACCCTGGGGTCACATGTGATGTTTTTGGTTTTTTTTCGTAGTTAAGCAGACGGAAATCTGCACGTGTCTTTTATTTTGAAAATATCTTGATTCTTTTCACTGCTTATGTGTTTGTTTTCCTGCCTGGCCCAGTCTAAACTGCTGAGATTGACTCGTTTTAGAGGCGTAGAGTGTAAAAAATAGACCTGCCGTTTAAATTTAGGAGAGGGCCATGACACAACGTTTCTGAGACGCGTCCAATTCGCACCCTTTGGAAACTGACATATTGCCTATAATGGTGGCTATCAGCTGCATATTACCACCGCTTACTCATCTGATGGAAAGTAGGGGTCAGTAGCGTCCATTCTCTGGAGCAGTTTGTCAGAAGTCCTCAGCTCCATACGCATTTTACGCCACTCGCATGGCGCTTTGGTGTAAGTTCGGTGTTAGGTTCATCTCTGCTGGCAGTTCGAGTTCCTTCCTCTGCAAGTTTTTGACAAAACTTGGGACAAAATCTTTCTCATACCTCTCTGGAACTCCAAAATATGTATATTGTTCCTACATGATCTTGATTCCAAGTCAGTCAACTTTTCTCCTATGTGCCTTTTGTTCTCTCAAAACTGCCAGCATGACTTCTTTCGCTTCTATATTTCCCTCTTCGAGATCCCCAGTATGGGTTCTGGCATCATCTAATGTCTTTTTGTTCCTGGAGTTCCTTGTCTTTGTCTGAGAGCTTCTTTTCAGTTTTCTCCTAAAGTGTAGTAAGTTCTCTCTTCATCTCAGCATTACTTTCTTCTTTAAATGATCAGAGTTCTTTCTTGATATGCCTTTTCATTTTCTCTGTACTGAATGCTTATTTCTCCCGCTCATCTCAACTTTCATTGTTGAATTTAATTATCGTTGTTTTGTGAAGGTTGAATTTAGCAGTAGCCACGAGTTATGCTGCCAACTTGTGCTCTCCCAAATCTGGAACACCCTGGACCATTTTATGGCAATTAGATTTTGTCCTCATGAATCGGGAATACAGCTTTTGACATCAAAAATCTTTGCTAAAAATTTGATAAATCAGAAACGAGGAGCCGCTGCCACTTATGAGACAAGAAAGCACAAAAACATTGATAAGACACTGTGCCTTGTTTTGCCATGGCTAACAAACCTTCCTGTCTCAGGAAATTCATAGCAGGTCCTGGTAGAGTAGAGTTTAGATACCAAACATCTTTTCTGAGAAAATTCAGACAGTTAGAGGGGTTGTCTGTTAAATGATTTCAAGTCAAGTACCAATTGTGTAAGTTCTGTTATGTTCAATCCTATTGTTTGTGTTGCCCACAGTCCGCTGCTGTTTTCTCCAGTTGTTTTGTATAAATGCACGGTTATTTCTGCTACCTGTCTTCCCAGATTTTTAGGAAGGGATTTGACAGTAGCCCCTGAACAAAATTCTACCACGGCCTGCAATGAATTTGCCAGCTTTTTCACTGAAAAGATTCTAATTAGATAGTCAGTCTGTACCGCAGCACCGAACCCTCTACCAATGTTATACCCAATTAACACCAATGTAGAGGAAATTTCAGAATGCCATGAATTAAACCTAAAAAACCTAGAAGAAGTCATTAACCAATTGAGCTCCTCCTCTTGTTGTCTTGATATCCTACCCACAGCTTTTCTAAAGAGAGTTTTCCCTGTCATTGGGTCTGATCTTGTTCAAATATTGAACTCATCCCTCCTGTCAGGTGTCTTCCCCCAGGCTTTAAAAACACTACTAAAGAAGAATAATCTGGACAACACGTTAATGCAGAACTACAGGTCGATCTCTAATCTTCCATTCATCAGCAAAATGATTGAAAAAGCTGTTTCAGCAGTTAAATAGCTTCATAACAATGACAAACTGTTTTGATATTTTCCAGTCTGGTTTCCGTGCTCACCACAGCACTGAGACTGGCCTCGTTAAAGTTTTCAATGACATCCGCAGAAATACAGACTATGGTAGAACCACAGTGCTGGTTCTGTTGGACCTCAGTGCAGCATTTGACACTGTTGATCATGATATATTACTAGAACGACTGGAGAGCTGGGTCGGACTTTCTGGTACAGGACTTGGCTGGCTCGAATCTTCTTTGTGTCAGTAGAAAACTTTTTCATCAGAACGAACAAAAATCACATGTGGGGTGATCTGGGCTCCATCCTGGGGCCCCTCCTATTTAATATCTACATGCTCCCACTAGCTCAGAATATAGCAACCAATAAGATTAGCTGCCATAACTATGCAGATGATACTCAGCTCTACATTGCGATGTCAGCAGGTGACTTTGAACCCATCCAAACCCTAAGGAAATGCATTGAGCATATCAATGGATGGATGTGTCATCATTTTCTCCAGATGAACAGAAACGAAACAGACGTAATTACCTTTGGACCTAAAGAGGAACGATCAAGAGTCAGCACACAGCTCCAGTTAATACAGCTAGAAAATACTGATCAGGCCTGAAATCTAGGTGTAGTAATGGATTCAGACCTGAACCTCCAGGGTCACATAAAGGTCAATAACAAGGTCAGCCTTCTATCACCTGAAGAACATTTCTAGGATTAAAGGACTGATGTCGCAACAGGACCTAGAAAAACTCATCAATCTGTTTATCTTTAGCCGGATTGATTACTGCAACAGCGTCTTCACAGGTCTGCCTAAAAAGTCAATCAGACAGCTGCAGCTGATCCAGAACGCTGCTGCTCGTGTTCCTCACTAGAACCAGGAAAGTAGAGCACATCACCCCAGTTCTAAAGTCCTTACACTGGCTCCCTGTAGCTCAGAGAATAGACTTCTAAATACTTTTACTAGTTTATAAATCATTACATGGCTTAGCACCAAAGTATGCTGAAAATCTACTGTTACTATACCAACCTACCAGATCACTCAGGTCCTCTAATTCCAGTCGACTCAACATCCCTAGAATCAGAACCAAACACGGAGAAGCAGCTTTCAGTTTCTATGCTCCTCTGATCTGAAACACTGAGTTCTTTTAAATCACAACTAAAAACGTTTCTGTTTAAAGCTGCCTTTGAGTCATGCTTTCATGCATCATATGTTCGGTGTGTGCTTCTTGCTTTATTGCTGTTTTTACCTTATATGCGTTGTCTGTGTTTTACTACTATTTTTATTTTACCCCCTATTTATGTAAAGCACCATGAAATTACATTGTTGTTGAAATTGTGCTATACAAATAAAATTGCCTTGCCTATCCTTTGGTTTAGCGCAAAGAGATTTCCAGGGAGGTCTGTTGGTCGATTTACTCATATTAACATTCCCATTCTATTTCTTTTAAGTTCTGGTTAGCTGTCTCAGTAATTTCACTGTTTTGAATGTTCAGTTAGTTATTTATCTATTGTGTCCTTAATGTTGTGTTTACTTTGACGCCAAAGACAGCGTGTAGAAACTTTGGCCTCCCTTAAATTTTTTGCATAAAAAGGTTTACAGTTGAACACTGTACAAAATGTTGATGTCCTTCAACTGTGAGGTGACTGGTCCAGTAGCTGGTCAATGGACGTTGAACAGAGAACCTATTGTTATGGATATTAAGCTAAAATTGTAATATTACAATTTTTGTTTTTTCAGATTTTCCACAACATTATGTCTATTCCTGAGCAAGATGTTCCTGCTCACCATGTTATCCTCGACAAACAAGAGATCTCTATTCTGGACCAGAGGGAAACAGAATCTCTAAGAACCAAAGGGAGAGCAGAAGAACCAGAACTTGCACAAGTAAAAGAAGAAGAGAATGAATCCGAACCTCTGCAGTTTATAAAGAAAGAAGACAACATTGTGCTAAAGGAAGAGCCAGATACCTCAATGGCAACAGATTCTGGATCTGGTGAAATCAAAGAAGAGCCAGAGGAACAGGAACTGCAACTAACAAACTATGATTGTCAATTACAACCTCGGCCAGTGGTAAAGATTGAGGTTGAAGACATCTGTGAAAATGAGAATCAGTTTGTACTGAAGCAGGAGACTGATGCCTCTACAATGACCATTTCTAGACCTTTTGACATCAAAGGAGAACCAGTAGAGCTAGAACATAAGCAAGTGAAGGAAGAGGACCATGGATCAGGACCTCAGCGGGCAACAATTGAGATTGAATGCATCAGTGAAAATGAAAAACAATTTGTAAAGCAGGTGACTGATGCTTCAATCTTAAGGAGCTATAAAGAAAAAGACCAGCAACAACCTGAAGCAAATGGAAACCAAACCCTCTTTCAGAACAAACCTAAAGCAGAGCATCATCACAAAATAAAGACTCTTGAAGCCTCAGGACCCAGCGGAGATTATCGACAAGAGCAGAGAGGTCCGAAAACCAGAAGCCAAAGTGACAATGTTGAGAAAGAGAAGAGGGACAAGAAAATTAACAAGGTTAAAAAATGTAAACAGTGTAAAGTGTGTAGTAAAAGTTTTAAATGCAGTGTGGATTTAACAGTTCACGTGAGGACCCACACAGGGGAGATGCCTTCCTCAAGTATAAGCTGTGGAAAAGATTCCAAGGACAAAAGTAGTTTGAACAATCATAAGAAAACTCATACAGAAGTTTTCTCATGTAAAACCTGTGAAAAGAGTTACACCCGAAGAAGTACTTTAAAAAGGCATACGAGAATTCATACAGGGGAGAGGCCTTTCCAGTGTCATACCTGTGGAAAATGTTTCCGTCAACAAGGTAATTTGAGTACGCATATGAGAATTCATACAGGAGAGAGGCCTTACTCATGTCCAAATTGTGAAAAATGTTACAAAGACAAAAGTGGTTTGAATAGCCACATGATAACTCATACAGGAGAGAAGCCTTTCTCATGTAATGCTTGTGGGAAATGTTTCAATCAAAAAAGTAGTTTGAAATTTCACGTGAAAATTCATTCAGCAGAGAAGCCTTTCTCATGTAAAACATGTGGAAAAGGTTTTAACCGAAAATCTAATTTGAGCCATCATGAAAACACTCATTCAGGAGACAGGCCTTTCTTATGTTTAAAATGTGGAAAAGTTTACAAAGACAGAAGTGGTTTGAATAGCCACATGATAATTCATTCAGGAGAGAAACCATTCTCATGTGAAGTCTGTGGAAAATGTTTCAGTCGAAAAACTTGTTTGAATATCCACATGAGAATTCATACAGGAGAGAAGCCTTTCTCATGTATAAGCTGTGGCAAAGGTTTCCGTCATAAAAAATGTTTGATTAACCATATTAAAACTCACACACAATAGAAACCTTTCCCATAGGCGCAATGTCAGTATTGGAACTTCAGGGTTGTTTTTTTTACCAGATCTTTATTAAATGGAGAAATCTTTTGGCCCACTCCTCTCAGCCATCTTTTCTCCATAAAAAAATTGCCCTTTGAGGAATTCGCTTAGACATCCACATATTACGACTGTTTCGGCAGAGAGTACTCTATCTCTTATTTCTGCTGCTGCGTGTTTTGGCTCTGACAAGTTAAACGAAAGAAGCAGGGATGTTCGGTGTGTTTATTTACAGTTGTAAACTGTCTTAACTTAGTTTATTTACTCCTCCTGGACAAACATGTGGTCTGTGTTGTCATTGACTTCACAGCAATCCCTCATACTGAGGAAGCATGTAGCGACAGTGGAGAGGCCATCTGCCACGACCGACTGGGGGATCCAGAAGACAGAGCAGAGACAGAACGGTAGTAAGGGACCTGTTTAGGTTAAAGTTGAGAACGTTCAGCCACAGGGCATTGTAGCTAAGCAGGATACCAGAGCAGGTGTAGCTTCTATGGAGAGAAAAACACTGAGGAAAAAACAAAAATGTTAACAGTCGAAGTAACAGCAACTGGAGAGTAGTAAGAGAGAAAAGTAGCAGAGTGAAGAAAAGTGGTAAGTCTGTCCTCCAGCAGTCTAAGCCTATAGCAGCATAACTACAGAGATAGCTCAGGATGACCTAAGCCACTCTAACTATAAGCTTTATCAAAAAGGAAAGCTTTACGTCTGACCTTAAAAGTAAACAGAGTGTCTGCCTCACGGACTAAAGCTGGGAGCTGGTTCCACAGGAGAGGAGCCTGATAACTAAAAGATCTGCCTCCCATTCTACTTTTAGAAATCCTAGGAACTACAAGTAAACCTGCAGTCTGAGAGCGAAGGGCTCTGTTAGGAACATAAGGACCAATCAGATCTCTGATGGATGATGGAGCTTGATTATTATGGGCTTTATATGTAAGAAGAAGGATCTTAGATTCTATTCTGGATTTAACAGGGAGCCAATGAAGGGAAGCTAAAACAGGAGAAATGTGATCTCTCTTTTTAATATTCATCAGAACTCTTGCTGCAGCATTTTGGATCAACTGAAGGCTTTTAATGGCATTTTGTGGACTACCTGATAGTAAAGAATTACAGTAGTCCAGCCTTGAGGTAACAAATGCATGGACTAGTTTCTCAGCATCACTCCTGGACAGGATGTTTCTAATTTTAGCAATATTCCAGAGGTGAAAGAAGGAAATCCTAGAAACCTGTTTTAATATGGGATTTAAATGTCAAGTCTTGGTCAAAAATAAAACGAATGTTCTTTGTTATTCCCGGAGGTCAATTTAATACCAACCAGATTAAGTGATTGACCAAGCAGTTCCTTTTCCAGAGCTTCTGGCCAAAAAACAACTTTTTTTCAGAGGATAAAAGCAGAAAGTTTAGTCATCCAGGCTTTTGTCTACAAGACATGCCTGTAATCTACCCAAGTGATTGGATTAATCAGGATGAATGGATAAATATATTTGCGTATCAGCATAACTGGAAATTTATTCCATGCTGTCTGATAATTTTATCAATTGGAAGTATATTTATTAGGGCTCTCAAAATTAACTTGACACAATTCGATTAATTTGTAGAATTGACACATGCACAGGATGGCCCGCCCTGTTTATCCCGCTCTTGGTTCAGGGCTCCTCTCGTAAACAGCGTGGCAGATCCAAGCCTCAGTCACGGTTCCATGTGAACATCTTTTCTCTGTCGCAGGCCAGATGCAGGGATTATAGGTCTACGTCTCTCCCAGCTCTACTGTGCGTGTGGTCTGCAGATCAGGTGTTGTAAACAATAAGAAGAAGCGATTGGAACTAGCAGATGATTAAAAATGAACAAATCTGCAGCAATCACTTCACATCAGGTAAGCCTTGGCTAACAAACAAGCCAACATGGCTAACCAACAGTGCAGCTGCAAGATGGCCACAAATAACAGTGGAAACTGGAATTATGTAAAGGTTTGGTTCCACACCATTTGCGCTCATGTTTAGTAAATAATTCCTCTATTGTTCAGAAGAATACAGTTAAATTCAAAAATACTTTATCAATCCCAGAGGGACAACAAGTGTCCCTCTGGAGACAAATGCCACCCGAGAAGGTCCAGTAAAATTACCCCTGAAGTTCCTCATGTTGTACTTTTATACTTTTGATCAAGGAGTCTGTTGTAGCATTAGTTTACCTTCCGTGACTTGTAAAAGTTTGATTTGAAGAAGTGGTTTTAACATTGTCACAGAACCCCACACAAGTGAGTTTTTTTGTGTTCTTTAGAGGTCTTTTGGGTAAATTTTGGTTCAATCAAGGGGAAATTATTGAATAATTGCGTCTTATTTTACAGATGTGTGTATTAACTTTTTAGATCTGTGCTCTCATTTTCAGACCTTCTGGTGCTCTCCTCTTGTTCAGACCTGGCATTTACTTGTCTTGGCTAACTTGGTGTGAGGCTTTTAGGGTGATACACCTGGCATCGATGTGAGATAATAGCTATACAAGATAATGATGCATTAACCCGTTAGCGATCCGGCCCAGCCCATCTCTTGGTTTAAATCCACCGATTTTCTGACTTCTAACTTCTATGGACCTATACATATTTTATATAATTGGAAAGCTAAGAGTCTTGTGATTCCAATTATGGATGCCAATCAAGGATTCAATCATGACTGTAGAAACGGCGAGCGCTTTAGCCAACACACATGCTGTCCTGACGGAGGTAACAAAATATGCAACTCACCCCTTTGTAGTCCAATAAACATGACAAAACCGATCAATTTCTAACAAAAGCAGTCCTTTTACATCCACAAGGGTCCGATTAAAGTCCTACAATAAAGTGCTTAGTCCACGACGAGAATGAAGTCCATAAAAAAGCAAATAAACAGCTAAAATGCACCTCCGACATTTGTAGTCCTTCCGCTTTGATTCCAAGGACGTCGTGTCCGATAATTGGCTAACAAAAGCCTACAAATGTCACTGCGCATGCTTAGACCTGTTATCTTTTGATACCTTACTTGATCCGGGTTACCAAAGGGTACCCTTCTACCGTGGCACATCTTCAACCAATAGCTGATGGGTGAAATGGCCCTTCGTCACTCTTTTGGGAAGTAGTTCAAACCTATCACGGCGCAGGACAATGATGATTAACGCCTCGAACAGCCAAGGGAATGCTGAAAACGCAGATGGCTCACATGCCGGGGTGGGGTTTATCACTGGACTTTTACCCTTGCATAACCCATCTTCGTTCAGCAGGGACTTTGGAAGTTTACGCACTGTACGCACAGGTAATAACTGTTACATGTACAATATGGCAAATCATGCTCAAAAAAACTAAATGTACTGCAGAGGAAGCCGTGGATGTGTGCTTGAGAAGGGATAGTGACGACTCGGACGAGTTTTTATCAGTGGAGGACAGCGATGTGCTCAGCAGTTGGTCTGGGGAGGACAACGCATCATCTGGAGTGGAAGAAGGAAGGGTTCCCGAACAGTAAGTGTGCCACCACCGTTATATATATATATATATATATCTCATTTCCATCGATAAAAGTTTATGGAAATGGTATAGCGTTGAAAAATTGAAGTATAGCAAGATGGATGTAATATTACATACACAGGTCAGTCTTTATTTATTCATTTATTTAACATTATAGGACTTCTGGAGAGGATTCAGATGAGGACTGGGTCCCCTTGCGTTCTTCCAGGTCGTTAGAGAGTGAGTCCCTCTCCCCCCCCTTTACCCCACCTGAAGGACGCACAAACAAAAGAAAATTAGCAGGATGTGGACAAGGTAGGAGAGGGGGCAGGAGGAGAGCCAGGACCAGCAGTGATCAAACCAGTTCTGCAATCACCGAAGAGTCCTGGAATGATACTGGAGTACAGGACACTACACCCCCACCACCCATTTTCAAACCTCGGCGTCCACCAGGACCTCGGCTCATTTCATCAGCATCATACACACCACTGAAGCTTTTTCAGCTGTTTTTCACTAGAAACATACTACAAACAATAATTCATAACACAAATGAGTGTGCCAATCAGATGTCTACACCAACAGCCCCATGGACTGACATTTCTTTGAAGGACTTGTACCGTTTCATTGCCTTGATAATATATATGGGAGTTGTAAAATGCTGTTCATTAACTGATTATTGGAGAAAGGCAAAACTGTATGAACTGCCGTTTCCAAAAACAATGATGACCTATAAAAGGTTCCTCCAGATATGTCGTTCCCTGCACATTAGCAGCAGGGCTGAAGATGCTGCTAATGATCAGAAGAGGGGGACACCAGGTTATGATCGCCTGTCTAAGATCAAACCTCTGTATAATGAGCTGAGGGAGGCATGCAAAAGAAATTATCATCCCACACAGAACATTTCCATTGGTGAGCGCATGGTGGCATCCAAATCTCGCATCGGACTGAAGCAGTACATGAAGAGCGAACCTACACGCTGGGGCTATAAGCTTTTTGTTCTGGCAGATTCCTCTAACGGCTACACCTGGGATTTCTTAGTTTGTGAGGGAAGATCACATGAACTCAGTGGGAAAGGACTAAGTTATAACTCTGTCATGCAGCTGGTCGACACAAAAGTACTGGGCACAGGATATAAACTTTTTGTGGATAATTTTTATACAAGTCCCATACTTTTCTGTGACCTCCTGCAAAAAAAAATCTGTGCGTGTGGGACCATCCGAACAAACAGGATTGGCTATCCAAAAAGCAAAATCAACACCCTGGAGTCCAAATTGCCAAGAGGAAGCATCAGGTGGATGAGGAAAGACAACCTGTTGTTCGTTCAAAGGAAAGACACCAAGGATGTTTTTCTCAGCTCAACTCTGCACACAGCCTATGGAGAAGACACGGTCCAGCGAAGGGTCAAAGGTGCAGATGGGCAGTGGACTATGAAGGACGTACCCGTTCCACCAGCGGTAAAGGAATACAACTGGTATGTATCAAATACACATGCATTTTTTTTTTTATTATTAAATGATTTCAAACATAACTTTTGAAATTGAAAAAACAGTGCGTTATACATATTTTGATGTGGTTTTCTCTTATTTGTTTTTTTATTTTTTATTTTTTTTCAACTGTCCTTTTAGGCACACGAGGAGAGTTGACCAATCAGATGCCCTAATAGGTTATTTCAAGATCCTGCACAAAAAACAAAAGTGGTACAAGACATTTTTCTACCACTTCATGGACATTGCCATCGTGAACGCCTTCATCCTTCACAAGGAACATGTCAGGAGCAGAGGGCGGACTCCTTTGAGCCAGAAGGCATTTAGGGAGTCCTTAGCCATGGAGTTGGCAGAGGCAGGCGCTATAACCTCTGCTGAACTGGCACCAAGGAGTTCTAGTCATCACAGACCAGTGCACATCTCTGGAGACAGCTCCGCTGGACGCTTGAAGTGCAGACACTGCAAGGCCAAGACCCCACTAAAATGTTCCACCTGTGACACACCCCTGTGCTTTGTGCCAGGTCGAGACTGTTACAATGCTTGGCATGATGCTAACAACAAGTGAGCTTATTTTTCTAAATGGTGTGCAGTGTTTGGACATTTTCACTCTATGCACAAAGCGTGAATCTAGAATCTTGTTGTTGTAATCATTAACTGAGTTAGTGGTATGTAGATTCGGCAATTTCCGCCCTACATTTTTCAAAAATGCATACCCAAAATAAAATTAAAGCTGTTCTTGAACCATTTTGAGTAGCGACATGGCTGGGGTCTCTTTGCCGTGATAATATATATTGGAGTTGTAAAATGCTGTTCATTAACTAATTATTGGAGAAAGGCAATACTGTATGATCTCCCCTTTCCAAAAACAACGATGACCTATAAAAGGTTCCTCCAGATATGTCGTTCCTTGCACATTAGCAGCAGGGCTGAAGATGATGCTAATTGCAGATTCCTCTTGCGGCTTCACCTGGGATTTCTTTGTTTATGAGGAGGTTTAAAGGTCGAGACTGTTGCCTGGGGTCTCTTTGAAAAGAAAACACTCTAAAATGTATCCCAGAACTGTTTTAATATCTCTGAGTGCTATTGTTACCAAGCAATATGAATTTTAATACACTGAAAAAGATAACAATTTTACGTCTGATATTTTCTATAAATGCATGCTATAAAAGTGTCTTTAAAAAGAGGTGGGGACCTAAAGCCTGAAGTTAAATTACCTTCATCCACACCAAATTCGACAGCAATACACCAAAAAATTAGTATTCTGCACATATTTTTCTAACTACAGGTCAAAGGTGGTCGAAAGTGTGCCATATGCGCCATCTCCTGGGTAAATGCCGTACTCCTCACTGAATTAAAAACATCGTCAGAATTATGACTGCATCTTCTCATTTAAAGCTCCACGGCTTCCTTCAATGTTATATTTTGACTATAAAGGATGTTTGGACACTGTGCTCAAACAGTATGTTATGGGTACGCACTGTACGTAATCTCTTCATGAATAAGACATTTTACGCACGTCATACTACAGGAGCGACTAAGTCCGCCCAGTCAAGTCGTGTATCTGTGTTTACAGCGTTACACTGGCTATTTGATGTGTCAAAGAGTTCTGGACCGCGATTGGTTCGAGTTACTTACCATAACGTGACTTTCCCTCCATGCGCCATTGGTTGGAGATCTACCGTACCTTTTTTTTTTTTTTTTCTTCTGGGCATGCTCAGTGACCTTTTGTATGCGGAAGCAGAAACAAAGCGGTAAAAGACTACAAAAATTACCATAGACATTTCGGAAGCTCATTTTCACTGTTTATTTTACATTTTTTATCGGTTTTACTGTTGTCCTGGACTAATCACTTTATTGGAGGACTTTAATCGGACCCTTATTGATGTAAAAAGACCATTTTTGTTCAAGATGGATTGGTTTTGTCACGTTTATTGGACTACGAAGTGGTGAGTTCCATATTTTTTTTACCTCCATCAGGAGAGCGTTTGTGTTGGCAAAAGCACTTGCTGTATCTACAGCTATGATTGTATCCTTGATCGGGATCCATAATTGGAATCACAAGACTCTTAGCTTTCCAATGATATAAAATATGTATAGGTTCATAGATGTTAGAAGTCAGAAAATCGGTGGATTTTAAGTAAGAAATGGGCGGGGCTCGCCCTCGGAACGTTAACAGGTTAATAAAAGTCGGCCAAAACCGAAGCCTTGAGAAACCCCAAATGTGATTTTGCTTGGATCTGTGATCAAATGACACAAAGTAGTTTCATTTTGAAGTAATAAGACCTAAATCATTTCAAAGGGATAGCTCCCATTTTTAGACCTGAAGTTGTATCTCATCCTCACCATCAGCATAGTGCGTACACACCGACCCATATCTGTGGTCACTTCCTGGTCAGAGCTCTGGACATTAAAAGTCTTTCAAGAAAATAGTCCCGGCTAGTTTTGGGGGCCAACAAACTGTGCCGTTTTGCTTCAGAAAACTATATGCGTTTGAAAACATGATTTGCGTCACACAAAAAAACGCCGGCCAAAATTCGTACCTCACTATTACTCTGCACTATTTTCTTTCCATTCCAATCAATCCGCGCTGCGGCCAGCATCAACTGTTGCGCTCCTCCCGTCAGCGGTTCCACTGTTGAATCCCGTCATGTCTGATTACGAAACATCTGATGATGAAACTCATTTTAGCACAACGCCAGATGGATCGGATGAAGAAGAAACTTTTTTTAGCACAACGCCAAAGGGGGATGCCTTTATGAACCGGAGTATACGGATGCTGAACTTCAGCAGATGGAGCTAGAACACAGCTGGAAATAAGGTGAGTAAGTGTGGACGATCTCATAATGTGCAATTTTTTTTTTTATCAATTAGGCAACTTTACGTTGTATTGATCAGTAGGCTATGCAATATTTGACCGCATTCATTATTATTACTGATAATACACCAAATGGGCTACATTATGAACTATCCAAAATACTGCCTATCCAAAGTTTCTTCTTCATCCGATCCATCTGGCGTTGTGCTAATATGAGTTTCATCATCAGATGTTTTGTAATCAGACATGTTGTCGGCATTCAACAGTGGAACCGCTGACGGGAGGAGCGCAACAGTTGATGCTGGCCGCAGCGCGGATTGATTGGAATGGAAAGAAAATAGTGCCGAGTAATAGTGAGTTGCGAATTTTGGCCGGCGTTTTTTTTTGTGATGCAAATGAATCATGTTTTCAAACGCATATAGTTTTTTGTTTTTTTGAAGCAAAACGTTACAGTTTGTTGGCCCCCGAAACTAACTGGGACTACGTTCTTGAAAGACTTCTAACGGCCAGAGCTCTGACCAGGAGGTGTGACCACAGATGTGGGTCAGTGTGTACGCACTATGCTGATGGTGAGGATGGGAAACAACTTCATGTCTAAAAATGTGAACTATCCCTTTAACACAGTAACAGTCAATTCTACCCGACATGTTATGATCAGCTCAGGACAGATTCATAGTAAGAGGTATTTGATAAATGGGTATTAAATTAAAATATTTTCCATTGTAGTCTGATTGATCTGGTATGGTTCAATTCAGTTTATTTATATAGCGCCAATTCACAACAGATGTCATCTCAAGGCACTTAACAAGAAGTCATTTCAATACATTTATACAAACATTCCAATCAGTTAAAAAGTTTCCTATTTAAGGAATCCCAGCAGATTGCGTCAGTCATTGGCGTGAGGTTGGGCCCCGTTGATGCAGACTTTCCAACCACAGCAATCCTTCAGCAATCCCTCATACTGAGCAAGCATGTAGCGACGGTGGAGAGGAAAAACTCCCCTTTAACAGGAAGAAACCTCCAACAGAACCAGGCTCAGTAGGAGCGGCCATCTGCCACGACCGTCTGGGGGTTTGAGAAGACAGAGCAGAAACACAGAAGGAACAGAAGATCTGATATAAGAGAACTTTCTATGTTACAGAAAGTAAAAAGTTGATAACAGGACACAGTGGATGTTCAGTTACTGGGAGGATCATCCCAGTCGATGCCCCCCATCCAACAGGGCATTGCAGCCAAGCAGGATACCAGACCAGGTATATCTTCTATGGAGAGAAAAACACTGAGAGAAAACAAAGTTAACAGTCGAAATAACAGAATGTACTGTAATACAACTGGAGAGTAGTAGGAGAGAAAAGTAGCAGAGTGAAGAAATTTGGTAAGTCTGTCCTCCAGCAGTCTAAGCCTATAGCAGCATAACTACAGAGATAGCTCAGGATGACCTAAGCCACTCTAACTATAAGCTTTATCAAAAAGGAAAGTTTTAAGCCTGGCCTTAAAAGTAAACAGAGTGTCTGCCTCACGGACTAAAGCTGGGAGCTGGTTCCACAGGAGAGGAGCCTGATAACTAAAAGATCTGCCTCCCATTCTACTTTTAGAAATCCTAGGAACTACAAATAAACCTGCAGTCTGAGAGCGAAGGGCTCTGTTAGGAACATATGGACCAATCAGATCTCTGATGGATGATGGAGCTGATTATTATGGGCTTTATATGGAAGAAGGAGGATCTTAGATTCTATTCTGGATTTAACAGGGAGCCAATGAAGGGAAGCTAAAACAGGAGAAATGTGATCTCTCTTTTTAATATTCATCAGAACTCTTGCTGCAGCATTTTGGATCAACTGAAGGCTTTTAATGGCATTTTGTGGACTTCTTGTTGATCTTTTTGACTAAAAAGAAATTGTAAGTTTTTTTGTTTTGTTTTTTATCAAAAAGGAGTAAATATGTAGATAAATTGTATTCTATGCCCAGAGTGGGACATACACACATAGCATTGAAAGTCAGTTTATGTCAAACAAATGTTTATAGTTTACCAAAATGCCAGGGCGCTCATTTATCAAACGTAACTAGGGATGGGATTGTTTCATTCTGTAATGACTTTCTTATGGAACAAGTGTGTTAATGTCTGTTGTCTCAGTCCAGTGATAATATGTATTAATATTGTAAAAGAGGAGTATGATCAAAATAAGCGCCGCTGTTCTGACGATCTGTGCTACCTCATCAGAATGTCCTACCGTAGCGCACATAGATAGCCGTGTCCATCTGTCGGTGCTGCCCCTCGAAAAAGTGCTACCGGTATGTTTACATGCCGAAAACAACTGTTAGCTTTGATGTTAAATATAGTCATCAGGAAATATTTTTCAAGAGACTGGATTGAAGTGGCAGTTTTGCAGTAATGGCTAACATAGCAAAAATTTATATGAATACGAAAAATGTTCTTTCAATCCACAGAAGATGCTATCAGTTTAATATAAAGCTAAAACTGGCACATATGGATGCACTAAAAACATTTCCTAACTGTTAATATACGTGGGTAGCGTGGTAGGGAGGATGGAGAGTCTGGTCAGATCAGACAAATGCTAGGAAACCGTTAGATTATTTTAAGAATAAAAATATATTATTTTCCCATTATCTCGTCGGAGTGGCAGTTATTTCCATTGTGTCCTAAAAGCAGCGTTGAACAGCATGCATAACATCACGACTGTTTCCACCCGCCGATCATCAATTAAAACCCAGCGCTTATGCCTGTGGGCCAACGGAGTGACTGGTAATTACTACAATTCAATTCAGCTTATTTATATAGCGCCGATTCACAACAGATTTCATCTCAAGGCACTTAACAAGAAGTCATTTCAATACATTTATACAAACATTCCAATCAGTTAAAAAGTTTCCTATTTAAGGAATCCCAGCAGATTGCGTCAGTCATTGGCGTACAAAAACAAACTGTGATAGTACTGATCTGTAGATGACTGATAACTCTGGAAAGCAGCTAATGAATATATACCAAGCCAGCAAGACGTAGAGCAGATAGCAGTATTATTACTCCAGATTATTCAAATGTAGTTTGATTCTAAGCACAAACAGCCCACAGAATACAGCGCATTTACGCTACGACTCTAATTAATGGGACTTGTTTACATGCAGTGTAACGATATCACAGAAGTGAAACTAACATAGAAGGGCTGTCATGTAAACGTGAAACAAGTAGCTTAAGGAAAGCCTTACAATATTTTGAATAAAAATTAGCCAGTGATAAAATAATTTTAAAATTTGCTCACAGTAAACATCAAAGAAATAAAACAGACGAAATGGATCTTCCAGGTAGGAGTTCTCGATGACAGATTTGCTGAGTAAGCGAATTGTGACGTAACGTCGAAATGCGCAGCGCTACAGGGTAGCACGGATAGTCGGAGCACCGCTTCTTTCAGCTCCCTTTTGAACATTTGATAGGGTTTTGTTCTAGTGCTATGCATTGGAAGTGGTAGTGAGTAATCTATGCATACTTATGTTTGTGCATGCCACTTTTTCTTTTTGCTCAGATTTTAGCACAGATTTAATCTAGATGGTCAACGAAAACATTTCAAGTTAGATGTCAGATTTCTCCCTGTGGCTCTGTTAAATCTGGTTAAAGGAGTGTTACAGTATAGTAGTATAACGCCGCTAATTCCAGCTCTTTACTTTGATGAATACAACCTTATAGACTACAAAGCCAATAATACAATGTTAAGATTATAAATTAAGATATTTTTTTCTCTTCCTGTCAGGAAAAAAATAATTTAGTTGTTTTAGAAAGTCGAATCCTCATCATCAGAACCAGATATTTATCATTTTCTCCTATTACAGAAAATGCAATAACTTCATTTCAAGACTAAATGATTTTGATCCATGTGCTGAATTTTTCAGATTAAGATCTAATGTGGACATAAATTAATGCAATTTTTGACAGCAGAACATTGAAACTGAGGAACATCTCTTGTACATTTGCTGTTATTAAATCATTTGGCTTTACTTTTCAAAACAAAGAGCTGGAGTTCTTGTGCAATAACATTTTGATCATGGGAAAAAAATGTTCATACACAAATACAGATTGTTCAAGTTTTCTCCAAATTTGTCAAATTTAACAATTTTATGTATTTTAGTTTTGGATTACTCTTTCTCTTCCTTGCTTTGTAATATTTTATTTCTGTGTTGTATTTGTGGAGCTGCTTGGAATATTTAATTGGTTTTCTCTTCTACAAAACATGCCCAATTGTTTGTTTTGAAATTGTTAATAAAGTTTTTTTTTTAAATGGTCATAATGTACAACCAGAGATGGGTAGTAACTAGTTACATTTACTTGAGTAACTTTTTTGAAATAAAATAACTTTAGTACTTTGTACTTTTACTTGATTAACATTTTTATGAAGTATCGCTACTCTTACTTGGGTAAAGTTTCTGGCTTCTCTACCCACAACGAGTGACTTTGCTGAATGAAACTGAACGCTTGTTTGAACCAAAAATGAAAGAGACTCGTACATGCAGTTTATGTTGAAGTGAGACCTCCTGTTTATACACAAGCTTCATCATTTTAACATCGTTTTCTATCTGCTGAGGCCGTTTGGAGGTGAAGTGGGTCTAACATATATACATTACCTACTGTACATATTGGTTTTATTAGTTTTACTTTGAGAAGATTTTTTGGGAGAAAATGTTTCTTCTAGTCAGATTTGTTATTTTACAATTATGTCACGTATTTCCATTTATTTTAGTCTTAAGAATTTGCTCATAACTTTACATTTTTGTCTAATTACATCTTAGTAAATATTAAACCACATGCTATTATCTCAGAACAAATACTTGAATAGCCTTTTTTACCAATTGTTTTGTACTTTTACTTGAGTAAAAATATATTGGAGTAGTGCTACTTTTACATGAGATAAATTTTTGGCTTCTCTACACACCTCTACACACAACACCGACTCTTTCTGTGTCAGACCGGGTTTCTAAGTACCACTCCGGACCAGAAGGAGGCAGTAAAGCGTTTGTTAACTGAATGTGTGCAATGGGAGTTGGGGAGGGGGGTATAACTGTGACCATGCTTTTAAATCTGTGGGGGACGAAAGAGAAGGTGGTTTTATGTGGGATCATTTTAATCTTTAAAGCACTTTGTGATGCAACTTCTTGTATGAAAAGCGCTTTATAAATAAAGTTTAATTTAGTGTGATCAGGTTAAGAGCTCAGCAAGGAAGAGGATGGGGAAGGAAGCAGGGGAGGTTGCTTTTTTCGGGGGGTTTTTCAGTAAAACAAACTCTTTTTCCGATCAATTTATTTTAGCGTAATTCCGGTCCACACTCCAAGCCAGTTGGTGGCGGTAATGCACCAAATTGTTTGCCAACTACCATAAAACTACAAAAGAAGAAGACACCCAAACCCCATCACTTCATCGCTATTCCACCTCCAACTCTCGACGAATGTGTGGCCTAGACTGGGCTTGTTTTATCTGATTTGATTTATTTTACTTTATCAATTGAACAATGTATATACACAGTAGTATAGTTACAGAAAAAAGATGAGAATCTTCACATCTTACAATATGTTTTACAACAGATGTGTAGAAATACATGCAGGTAAATAAAAGGGTATACATTAGAAAAAAAGAAAATAGAGGATTTAAAAAAAATGAAAGGGCACTCGAGGTATAAATAAAGAACATATAAATCAAGTTAAACTGTACATCCCACACAGCTCTTGTATTTTGCTTGCTTTGAAATGTATTCTGTTCTTTAGATTGTTTAGATAATCAGAAAGCAAAGCTTTAAAAGCCAAAATGTTTGGAGGCTAGTGTGCAAATTCTTTTACTATGAATGTGAAATTTGGCTAAAATAATTAGAAGATTTATGACAGATCTTTTTTGGGGGATTTATTTTTTATCAGTATGTGAAAGGCCCAAAAAAATGTTGAAATTTTAATTTACATGAATCAATTTTGGTGTTTATAAAATTATTTACATCAATCCAAAATATATGCGTGTAGGTGCAATAAATAAAAAATTTAATAAATGACAAATGGTTTCCTCTGCATTGCTGCAAAAAGTACAGAGTATCAATTTTTTTCTTAAATTAAACTAAACATGTCTTTACAGGATAACATCTATGGATCAATTTAAAAGTAACTTCTTTACCACAGCTGCAGGTTTGGAAACAATATCTCTTTAAATAATTTGTCTGATACATTGATTAGTGGCTTTATCGCTCAATAAAAGACAGATATTAACAATGTATATGCTAGCAGGGTTTAGTTTTGGAATAAAACAACTTCTGCCTTTAGGAGCAGATACCAATAATCTTCTCACCTCGTCTGGATTAGCATCAAATACTACAGCAAATCCTTTTGGTGTGACAGGGAAATCATAGACGGACCAAAATTCCTCATCAGAAAAAAAAAGACCATTTTCATTCAGTAAATGACTTAGAAGTAAAATGTTTTTATCAACCCATATAAATGAATATATAAAGATTTGTTCTTAAATTTAATATCCTGATTGTTCCAAATGAAATATTTATGGGGAGAAAAGTTGTGAGTATATCGTTAACCAAGAAGATAAAGTTGACTATGAAAGTTAGAGAGTTTTACCGGCAATTTAGAGATATTGTAGTTGCATCTTAGCTGAAAATGTTTTCCTCCAAGCGAGTTAAAGATATGATCAGTAATAAAATTCCAGATTGAATTGGGATTTTTTTAAAGAGAAGTTTGATCCATTTGATTTTAAAATAAGTGTTTAGGGAGTTAAAATCTAAACAATTAAGGCCACCAGAACACAACTTATTAATCATGACTTTTTTAATATATATATATATATAATGTATTCTCTTTTTCCATATGAAATTTGAATATTTTATATAATATTTTTGTGCATAATTCTTTTGAAACATCACGTGCCATGGCTGCATAAATGAGTCTAGAAAGGCTTTCAACTTTAGCTACCAAGGATCTTCCACTAATGGATAAATCTCTGTTGTACTGAAGTTATTAGAGGGTCGAAATGTTCTGATAATCTAGTGTCTAGGAAAAGATATGCCGAAATCGGACAGCCTCGACGGATCCCACGGTTAATATCAAATCTTTTAGTTGTACTATACCAGAGTTTGATTGAACTATTTGCTTCTGCATATAAAGTTTGAATGGATTTTTTTATACATATTTCCAAAACCCAAAATATCAAGTGCTTAAAACATGAATTCATGTTCAATGTAATCAAAAGTTTTATAAAAATCAAAAAAAAAAAGAATGAAACTGTTATCTGTGATTAATTCTTAACAATCTAAAATATCAATGATATTAACTGTACATTTTAATTTTTTAGCCAAACACACATCAATTATTTTATAACTAACAAATTTTCTATCAAAAGGACGTCTATTTGAGGTTTAGGAATCAAAGTGATTAGTAACCGGGGTCAGAGAAGGAGGGAGCTTTTCATTAGGAATGCTTTCTATATATACCTTATGTAAAAAGCGTAATAAGTCCATTGAAAATAATTTGTAAAGTTCAGAAGTCAAGCCATCATTCCCTGGACTCTTATTTAGTTTAATTTCATTAATAGCACCTTCAATATCTAGTGTGATGGGGCATCGCTTGTAGTTTTATCAGTATTGCTAATGGTTTAAATATTACCTAAAGAATTATAGAATTTGTCCATGGCCTCTGTACACAATTTAGATTTATACTCACTGGCCACTTCATTAGGTACACCTTGCTAGTACCGGGTTGGGCCCCCTTTTGCCTTCAGAACTGCCTTAATCCTTCGTGGCATAGATTCAACAAGGTACTGGAAACATTCCTCAGAGATTTTGGTTCATATTGAAATGATAGCATCACGCAGTTGCTGCAGATTTGTCGGCTGAACATCCATGATGCGAATCTCCCATTCCACCACATCCCAAAGGTGAATCTACTGAATTGAGATCTGGTGACTCTGGAGGCCATTAGAGTCCAGTGAACTCATTGTCATGTTCATGAAACCAGTCTGAGATGATTGGAGCTTTATGACATGGCGCATTATCCTGCTGGAAGTAGCCATCAGAAGATGGGTACACTGTGGTCATAAAGGGATGGACATGGTCAGCAACAACACTCAGGTAGGCTGTGGCGTTGCAACGATGCTCAATTGGTACTAAGGGACCCAAAGTGTGCCAAGAAAATGTCCCCCACACCGTTACACCACCACCAGCAGCCTGAACCGTTAATACAAGGCAGGATGGATCCATGCTTTCATGTTGCTGACCCAACCATCCGAACGTCTCAGCAGAAATCAAGCCTCATCAGACCAGGCAACATTTTTCCAATCTTCTACTGTCCAATTTTGGTGAGCGTGTGCGAATTGTAGCCTCAGTTTCCTGTTCTTAGCTGACAGGAGTGGCACCCAGTGCGGTCTTCTGCTGCTGTAGCCCATCTGCCTCAAGGTTCGTCATGTTGTGCGTTCAGAGATGATCTTCTGCACACCTTGGTTGTAACGAGTGGTTATTTGAGTTACTGTTGCCTTTCTATCAGCTCAAACCAATCTGGCCGTTCTCCTCTGACCTCTGGCATCAACAAGGCATTTTCGCCGCTCACTGGATATTTTCCCTTTTTCGGACCGTTCTCTGTAAACCCTAGAGATGGTTGTGCGTGAAAATCCCAGTAGATCAGCAGCTTCTGAAATATTCAGACCAACAACCAAGCCACGTTCAAAGTCACTTAAATCACCTTTCTTCCCCCATTCTGATGCTCGCTTTGAACTGCAGCACATCGTCTTCACCACATCTACATGCCTAAATGCATTGAGTTGCTGCCATGTGATTGGCTGATTAGAAATTTGTGTTAACGAGCAGTTGGACAGGTGTGCCTAATAAAGTGAGTGTATATAAGTTTTTATAAAATAATTCACAAGTCTTTGAAATCACTTGAGGGTCTCGTGTGATGACCCCGTCTGAAAAAAGTTATGCTGCCAAATATTGTGACGTTTTTCTAAGTTGAAGAAACTGAGTTTTGTTCTCCCTCTTCAAGCCACCTCCTCCTTGAACACACAAAAGCACCTTTTGCCTTGTACATATATATATATATATATATATATATATATATATATATATATATATATATAATTTTAAATGTAGAATTTGAAGTCTGTTCCCATTATCTTATAAATTATCAGGTGACTTTGATAAAGCAATAATTTCAGACCTTATCTCTGATTCTTCTTTTTTTCTATTAACCATTTCAGCTCCTCTTTCATTAAAAGAGACCTTAATTCAAATTTCTTGAACTCCCAATTTTTACTAAATGCATTTTCAACATAAGCGCTATTCCAATACTCAGCTATTTTGGTTTTAATCTCCTTTACCAAAGAATCATTAATTAGAAGGGAATGATTTAATTGCCAATATGAATTGACTATTTTCAACTGATTATTAGGAGACAAACATTTCCCCAAAAAAATAGTTTTATGAGCCGTCAAAAGGTGTTGGTAACATTTTTGTTGTAGAAACATATTGAGATAAAGGCTCAGAAATGAACCAATAATCAATACGAGACTGTAATGAACCTGATCTATTTTTCCATTAAATTTCTTTAACTGTAGGATTTTTAAATCTCTAGATATCAATGAGGTCTCTTTCATTAAAAAAATCTAACGTGTAATTACTACTTTCCCGACTTTTACTTGGCCATCTATCTAACATGTTATTGAGGGGATGATTCCAGTCTCCTCTTTAGATCAGCAAATGTACTTATTAAAGACTCCATTTTTTCATTTATTGAAAGTATTATGTCAATACTCTCCTGTTTATTATTATATCCATAAATGTTTACGAGTAAATAAGTTTGATCATTAAAGAAAATAACCAGCAAAATAAAATGACCTTTCAGGTCTGTTTCTGAACAATAATTGTTTTCCATTAAACGTACGTTTTAAAATCAGAGTTCCTGCTAAATGGTTTGTGCCATAAATCTTCCCCCCATTGGGGGTTTCCAGAAGTTAGCATCCTTAAGTATTCAAGCTTTTGGCATATAACAGTGTTTTCATTTTGGCATTGTCTCTTAAACCTCGAGCATTAAAAGATTAAGATGTAACTTTAAAATCTAATTAACTTTTCACCCTGAGAAAAGTGTGTAAACTTCAGAGAGAACAGAACTAAGAGAGTGCATCACAAACGTTTTAGCAGCACACTATATATTTCTAAAACAATAAGGAAAAGAGACCTTGAGATATATCCGCGCACAGGATTGAAATTCACGTTTTCTGTTGACGAATTTCTCCGATGAAGTAAGCGATCTTCCCCTCCTTTTCGTGCTTTCTCCACCCGTGGAGTCGGATCCCTTCGCTGCTTTCCAGATGACGTCTCGAAAAGTGTCTCATAGTAGCAAGATTATGGCAGTGGGCAGCGATGCAGAAGAAGACTCCTGCTGTTGACCAGTTCTGCGGATAGAATCGAGGATCTCCGGGAACTTTTCTCGGCGCTCTGGATCCATGTTTTGGCATATTTCAATGACCTTTCTCCTTCTTCTTCCGGTAGCCCGTGAAGTCGCAGATTCCATCTTTGTTTATATCGAGAAAACTCCAACAGCTTGTTTTCTAAAGTTTGAAATTTCACCTTTCCTTTTGGTTCCTTTAGATCTGCAGAGATTAAGTTAATAGTAACCTGCAGGTCGCTAATACTCTCCTCAATGTTAGCGCCTTGCTCTTCGATAGCTATCTTGAGTGTCGTCGTGATGATGGTGTCGGTTTCCATTACTCTTTTCTTACCAAAAGGTTTTGATGGGGAGGAAGTAAGAGTCACAAGAGTTCTCTTATTTGAGCCCAGATTTTTTGCAACCTCATACAACTTGAATTATTCTCCCTGAAGTTCGTTTGGCTGCTTTTAAAAGAGTTTGAAGACGGAGCGAGTTCTGTCGTAGACCGTTCCCTGCTCCGCCATCGCGGTCATGTTTTATCCTCCACAGCGGCAGGAAGGCTGATGTCAGTAAAACCAAGCTGAGCCAATAGCAATGCTCGATTTAAATGTGTGGCGTGAAGTTTTAACCTGAACTCCAATAACGGTTTTGGGTCAAAAATGAATCCTTTTACTAAAAAGTACTAAAATACAAAAAATAATGACCAGACATGTGGACAGCACTATTAGACACTAATTTATACAGTTTATTAGCAACAACAACAAAAAAAAGTTGATTTAGGGGTGAAATACATGTTTCTATAAATCTGATCAAGTGTTGGGCAAAAGAAATGCCTTAAAGCTTTCTGATTTAGTGACACTATATGCACTGATCCCCTGGGGAATTATTTTTATTTTTATTTTTTGGATGACCTTTTTATTTTGCTTGCTTTGTAGTATTTTATCTTTGTACTGTATTTGTTAAACGGCATGGAATTATTATTTTTTTCTCTACAGAAAACTGTTTAACTGGCGTTGGGTTTTAATTTGTGTGAAATTGTTAAAAGTTACAAAAAAAGATAAAACAAGACAAAACCGGCTCTTTCAGGGTTAAACCGGATCTCTAAGTACCACTCCGGACCAGAAGGTGGCAGTAAAGTGTTATCAGGGTGGGAAGTAAGCGAGGAAGAGGAAGCAGGAGAGTAATCTGGGAGACGACACGGTTGGACCCGATCAGAACCTTTTAAACAGAAAGCGGAGCGGAACATCGAGCCAGAACCGGACTTTGGACCGTAAATCTCGATGCATGAAGCCGAACTGCTGAAGCTGAGCTCGGCTCCTTTTTCCCTCCCAGAGACGGAGCCAGCAGCGTTCAGGAGCCGCTGAGGACACAGAGACAGAGGGACAGACAGGGATCCCGCTCGGTGAGTAACTCTGCTGCACACACGGTCCCTCAGCGGCATCATGGCCGCTAACTGCGCTCAGATGAACCGACTCTAACAATTTCCTTTGTATTCATTGAAGCAGCTGATTCTGATGTGGCGGATTCTGAGCCCTGATCAGAGCACAATAACTAGCAGGGACCTCCTGCTGCTACGGAGGATTTATTGGAGACGTAGAAACACATTTCCCTGCAGCAGACTCGTAGGAAAGTAGAGTGAAACGACGCATGCGCTGTACGAAGCTTCCTAGGCGGGAGAGAAGCGAGTAAAAGCAGAAAATGGGGGCAGCATCCTCCACTGGCTGCTAGAATGTATCTGCGGCTCTATAAGGTGTACTACGGTATGAGGTCGGTAGAGGAGCAGGAAGATCTCAGCCCTGCTGATGGTCCATGTTGGAGATGTTCTGTTCCAGCCTGGAGACCAGCTGCCCTGCAGGGGTTCTGTCTCTTTAAGGATTTATTTCTATCTGGATCTCCAAAGGAGAACAGAGCTGCTCATTCTGTTTCCTCCATGTTGGTACTTTGGTAGTTTAGCTCGTTTCATAGCCATCTTGTTCAGGTATGAAATGGAGCCGTCTGCTGCGGGACGTTTCATCCTCACTTTGTGCTTTTATATCTCCAATAAATATCTCCCAGCAGGAGGTCACTCAGTTACTTTAACATTTTCTAGAGCAGGTGAATATATAAACTGCAGAGCTCTTGAAATGGTTAGAAATGATTGTTTCTAGTTAGTTGATCTTTAAACTAGTTTTAATAAATGTCCCTGCTGGCTTCTTCTGGTGCAAATGAGAAAAACACCCAAACATAACCAGCATTAGTTTTGACAGTAATTGCTTTTTGCGTAAATAAATTAAAATCAGGGGGGAAAAAAGTAACCAGCTTGAATTTGGGCTGAGATCACAGTCACATAAATTCCCAGTAACATTATATGCAATTACAAAATCACACAACTTCGCGTGTAGTTTTGCACGAGTGTCTTTTTTTTGTCTCTATTGTAGAACTGAAGATCTTTGCCCGAACCCTTCGGGATCCGTCGGTTCGGACGTAATTTCTATCATTTTCCGCGGGTTCGGGCTGGGCTCGGGTTTTAGCGGTCAGCTGATCATCTCATTAGCGCGAACAAGATGCAAAATGGATGCTGAGGACGTGAAACGGAGGTTAGCCGCTGGCGAATGTGTTTTTGTTTGCAAATTATTTAATCTGATAATAGGTAGGCCTTCAGTTTCTTTATGTTCATGTTTAAAGAGGGCAGGCTTGTGCAATGACCTCTATTTTTGAAGTCATGCATGTGAGATAGCTTAATTGACGGTACTCATTTTATTTCATAAAGCTGCAGACTTTAAAAAAAAAAGAAGATTATAAATCGACATGCTTTGATATTATTCTTATAGGCAGGGCCTCATTTATCATTTTAAGCTTCAGGTAATAGGCCTATTTGACGGGAATTTCAAACATTTGTCCAGCAAATTGAAAACCTGTCGGTCACGTTGTCTGGTGCCATTTTTTTCTAGTGGAAACCCTGATGTGTGACTTTTGAATAATGCCGGGCTGTAATCGGGTTCGGGCTTTAATAAGCTGTCAATCAAAATATACCCTTGGGGCTCGGGCTGAATTCTCTCGGGCTGTTGTTAACAGGCTTTGCTAGACAAAGCCGAAGAATTGAAGAGAGCCGAGTTTTGCACACACTGGTTTTACAGCCCTCCTCAGTACGGCTGATTATGAGTCTTTGTTTATGAGCTACAGCACACACCTCCCAGAGACGGCCTTGGCACCGCACACCTTCTCCTGCCTGACGGAGAAGGTGGGGACAGCATCGCGTGACCGTGGCAACGAGTGAGTTTGAGAGAGAAATGGCTGCCGGTCAACAAACTCCAATGGAGCCTTACAGGTTCACGCCCAAGCAGTAGTTCGCCAGCCGAATAACAGTGATAAAATCTCAATATAATACATTTTCTCGATTCACGGCCATGTTTTCAAAGAGTGATGATAGCACTGACATGGATCTCACGGCCTGTAAACCCAACGTTGATTAGGTCGTATTTACATTAGCGATTAGCGTCAGCTTGTGTGCTAAACAGTCGAAGTAACACAAACATATCGTTTTTAAAAATACTTAGTTACCTCATCTGTTGGTATTGATCCATCTTTTACAAGCAATCTTGTTGCCAGTTCAGCGTTATACTGACCCTGGTTGCTGAAACAGTCCAATACGAAGTGTTTAGCACAGATATCCGAACTTTAGCCCATTGAAACTGGAACATTTCCACTATAAATAAAACGTAGCCACTTCTCTCTAATAGCCTCTTTGGGAGGGAGACGAAATAGGGACACATGAGGATCCGTGCAGCTGACGACAGAGCAGTAGGTCTTGGCTTTCAGTTTGTACATGGTAGCGCTCTGGCTGTTGCGTACAAGTGTAGCCAATGGGGACGTGGGTGGAGGCACCAACGGGTAGGGTTGCGATTATTCAAAACACACGGCCCGGGGCGTCGCAGGCTTGAGGAAGTACAAAACAGCGTGTTTTTTGACCCGTTCCTTGACTCCGCCAGTTTATAAAACATTGACTTAGTTGTCAAAACTTACACTTAAGGGGTCGGGAGGCACCCCAGATACACAAACATACATACTAAAGGAACGAAAAAGTGGGTTTTGCATAATATGTCCCCAATAAGGTTTTTTGTTTAAATTTACGGAATTTCCTCCAGATCGGTGTGGAGTGCGCATAATGTTAGGGGATTTGATACTGATGTACAGATTGACCCTCTAATTTTCTGATATTTTTCAGTAAAAAAAGATGGTAAATTAATTTCAAGCACTACATAGGTCAGATGCTACAGTCACAGGAGGGTTTGTTAGTCTCTCAACTGTGGCAAAAAGGGCACAAGCTTTATTTTTGTTTCTGTTAAATGACCTCACAAGAATGATTTCCTTGCATCTTTCAATATTTAGTGATATCTGTTTGAACGCTCATTGTAGAATTTGCTGTGAACCTGGAGCTGAGTTACTATGGGTGGGGGGGTAAATTTGTTTAAAGGCTTCGGCTAGCCTGAATGCTTTTTATTCTTTATACTTTATAATGGTCTCACTGTGGCTAGGTAATCAATAGAGCTGGTCCTTTCAAAGATAACAGAGAAATGATCAGATAGGGCGACATTAGTCAGAGGTTTTTGAAATATTTAAATCTTTGCTGATAATCACGTTCAGAGTGTGTCCTCGATTGTGGGTTGGCTGTTTGACATGCTGAGTCAGGCTAAACTTATGAAGGGTGTCATAAAGTTTTTGCCCCTCAGTCTTGGAAGTTGTCAGCATAGATGCTGAAATCCCCCACAAATTAATTGGTTATAGTGGATGCATATTACAGGCAGGTCACTAAAGTCATTGAAGATTGTAGTTTTTTTTTTTTTTTTTTTTTTTAAGTTTTGAATTGAGTTCTGTTCGGGTCCTTTTCTTGAAGAGCTAGATACTCAAAGAAGTCAAATCTGCCCTTTCTAAAGTTTATGAAGATATGAACAAGTGTAGCCACACCACCTCCAGGTCTATTTTTTTCCTGGTCTCGCTCAGTAAATTATAATTTGGAGACGTTAACTCAATCAATATATGTGTCTTATTATTTCCGTCAGACCAAATTTTGGTTAAAAACAGAGCTTGCAAATCGCGGTCAGTGATGAAGTCATTGATTAGAAATGACTTCCCTGACAAACACATAATGTTTAATAAGGCTAGTTGATAACTGGTCCTTCTGACAGGTGATCAGTTTGAGATTTGATTTTATACCACAGCGTTTAGTTTTAATTTTATGGGCTATGGTTTTTCTCCTGCTTCTGAGCACCAAAATCCTGCTGTCCATAGGGTGGCCAGACGCATTCTGGTAGACGAATACGATGGGTGTAGAATTGGTGTCTGGTCCCTCTTCAACTTCAAATGTATTTCACTAAAGGTTGTTGTGGTTTGGAAATACATCTGGTATTTGCCCCAGTTTCTATTGTGCATTCAGTCTGTCAGAGAATGCTTGGAAGGGAGAGTCATTTGATGATGGTGGTGGTGCTGAAGAGATTTGCCATGCATCTCTGGTTGTTGCTGTTAGGAGGTGGAGGCAAGGGGTGGTTAATCTCCGCGGGCTGTGTTCCAGGGTCAGTGCGCCGCCTTATCAGTTGCTTTGAAACATTCAGTGTCTTGCGTTCCTGGTTGAGATATCCGAAAACGTAGGACTTCAGGAGTTGTAATCGAGCTTTTACAGTCCGTGACATCACTTCCATTGACCTGTGCTTTTATTGAGAACTTTTTGGACTTCTTGACTACTGATTCTGTCTATGAAGATTGGATCAAATGTTTAAAATCTCGATCTGATCCCTGCGTAATAAGAAAACGCAGATTTCGGATAGATCAGGAGCGGACTAAGTTGCCGACAAGCAACTAAGAAACCGCTGAGGTATCAGTTGACTGCACTGACTACAATCAGCACAGCCAGATGAAAGGTGGGTCAGAAGAAGCCACCTGTAACCGAGGAGGTCAATGACATTAAAAGGATCGCTTGAAAGTTTCTGCTGTCGGGCTGCAGCAGAAGGGCATCTTGGCACTGGTGGAGGAGGTGAAAGCTAAGGCTAAGAGAGGATCGCCTTCCTGGAGAGCAGGCGTACTGACCTGGAGCAGTACACTAGGGCCAACGATATCATCACCAATGAGCTCAATGTAAAACCCCAGTCATATGCTCAGGCGCTGGCCTCTAACAACGGAGAAGAGCCCGGGGACGTGGATATCAGCTCCACAGAACAAGTGGTCGTGTTTTTTGCAAGCGACGGACATAGAGGTGGACTGTAAGAAGATCGAAGCTTGCCACCCTTTGCCCAGAGGAAACACCAGAGACAAACCAGCTGTCATTAGGAGGTTTGTAAATGGAAAGCACAAGATTGCACTACTGAAACAAGTGAGGAAGCTAAAAGGCAGAAACGTCTTCATCAATGAGCACCTAACCAAGCATATAACCAACTGGCAGCAGCTGATTAACATCACAAAAGCTCAAATAATACCTCAACTACAGCCACAAAACCCTGATGAGTTGAAAAGAAGACGCCATAGATCCAGAACATCCTCTACATCAGACTGTCATACAACTACAGAGCGTCTTCAGTCAGAGGCTTCTTCAGATCTGCAGAGCACTACAAGAGATCATCCCTACCCACAGCCATCAGCATCTACAACAAATCTATGAAGGAACTTGCATAATGAGTTACAACAACATTTAATTTCCCTTTGGGATTAATAAAGTAATTTTGAATTTGAATAACGCAGATATTGCCCCTCAAGCACATTACCGGAAGAAGCAGGAAAATATTCAACACACCTCGACTACAAATGGGAACATTTTTCTTTAAATTGAACAGGACACTGGAGGAGGCCAAAGCACTGAGGGTAAACAAAAATATAAACGAGCTGGATAAATATCAATGATCAAACCTAGGCTGCATTTAAGGTAGGAACATTTACACAAACATGATAGACACCAAAAGGACTCAGTTATTTACAACTCCAGACAATGTTAACCCAACAAAGAGGATCAGTCTTGATCTGGAACTGCAAACATTTCAAAACACTGATCACAATGCACTGGATAATAGAATACAGCATAGATCTGGACAACTACATCTTCAACTCCATTAATAATGACTGCTGTTATTACACTGATGATCAATATAATCAAATTAATAATGATGGAGGGCTATCAATCATACATATTAACAGCAGGACCCTGTATGCAAATTTTCCGGGTATCAAAGATTACTTGAAACGGTTCACACAACCATTTAATATCATTGCAATATTTGAAACATGGAATACCACAGAGAAAGGGGTGGAATTTGTTCTTGAGGGTTTTCAGTTTGTGCATGTGGATAGACACAACAAGGGTGGAGCTGGAGTTGCATTATATGTGGATAGAAATATCAACTTCAGTGTTGGACAGTATGTCAATGGTTGTTGACAATATGCTTCAATGTATATCAATTGAACTGTACAAAGAAAATAATAAATCTGTAATTATTAGTTGTGTGTGTAAATATAGGACACCTGGCTCACAGATTGAACTGTTCAATGACTGGATGGAGGAAATATTTATAAATAAGAGACATAAAACTCTGTTCCTATGCGGGGATTTTAATATAGATCTGCTTAACCCAAATAAATATGATTTCAAGACAGATGATTTCATAAACACAATGTATAGTTGGAGTCTGTATCCCAAAATTAGCAGACCTAGCAGGATAACTTCTTACTGCGCTACTCTCATTGACAACATATTCACAAATGACATTGTAAACTGTACATAAAGTGGACCACTCATTACTGACATCAGTGATCATTTGCCAGTTTTTGTAGTACATGACAGTAGACAATAATCTACCTAAACATAGCTCTGTATATAGAAGGATGAGATCAGAAGAATCATTGGGAGCACTCAAAAATGATTTAATGTCACATAATTGGGATTCCGTAGATGATAGCGATGAGACAAACAGTGTTTGTGATGAATCTTTAAGCTTATTCAAAAAATATGATAAAAATTGTCCTGTAATAATTAATAACGAAAAGAAAAAATACGCTGATCATCCTTGGATAACAATAGGGTTACAGAATGCCTGTAAAAAGAAAAATACGCTTTGCAGAGAATTTATCAGACAAAGAACCAAGGGGGCAGAAAGCAAATATAAGAAGTGTTGAGGAAAAGCGAAGGGGGGGACGTGGGTGTGTGTTCAGGAGGACAGTAACACCTCGCTTAATGTGACACTGAAACATGGACAGTGACCAAAGCGACATTGGCAGTTTTGCGACTGATCGATCTGATCAACATTCATCTGTTTTGAACGTTAGCCTATGTTAGCATTATCACTCAGAGACTGGACTCATCCTGTCTCCCTCTGCCTCAGCAGCACCGAGCTCGGGCGGCGCTGGCTTGGCGCCCTGAGCCAGCGGATCTCCTCCGTCGTCACCGGAGATAGAGGAGTAGAGGGAGGCTTTATGGAGCCCAGCGGCCGCGAGCCATAACAATTCGAGCCGCTGGCTCGGGGCGCTGAGTCAGCGCTGCCCGAGGCTGGCGCTGCTGCTGAGGCAGAGGGAGGCAGGATGGGTCCGGTCTCTGAATGGTAATGCTAACATAGGCTAACGTTCAAAACCGTATGTTAGCTATGCTAACTAAGTGCTAATGTGATAATAATGGTAACCTGAAAAACGCAATCCAACTCCAAACTCGCCACGGGGGGGGGCGGTATGTCTGATAGTTTTATACCCAAACCCACGGGGCGTGTCTGTGAGACCTATCTGCTGTGACGTAGAGATGTACCGCTCTCCACCAATCACAAAATTCAAATGCAGTAGCCACCGTTCAACCCTAAGAGGGCAGCACTAAGACCTTTTTAGATCAAAAGGTGTAGAATTAAACAAGTTTACACCAAAATGTAAAAAAATCCCCAGAAACTGAAAGTCCCATTTATACAGTTTAGAAGCAAAAAAAGTTGTTTTGGGGTTTAGTTACTCTTTAAGAACAGCTAAGAAAGGATATTATAACAAACTATTAGATGACTGCAAGAATAACATTAAAGTTATATGGAACATATTAAACACTGTATTAAAAAATGGCTCTAAACAATCAAATTATCCCGAGTATTTTATTATCAGTGATACAGAGAAGTATGACATGAATGAGGCGGCTCATGGAAGGAAGAAAGTTCTTTGTAAGTGTTGGACCTGATCTTGCAGAGCAAATCTCTGATCCAGTAACATCAGCAAAGGAATTTGATCATTTAATAGAGCGGAATCTGAATTCAATGTTCCCCACAGCAGTAGATGAGAGTGACATTATAAATACTGTGGCTTTATGTACAAACAAGACATCTGATGACTGTGATGGAATAAATATGACTGTGGTCAAAAGAGTGATTGAGAAGATTTCAAAAACATTAGCATATCTTTGTAATTGATCATTTCAGACCGGTTCCCTTCCAGAGAAAATGAAAACAGCCGAGGTCATACCTCTGTAGAAATCTGGGAACAAACACCAATTCACAAACTACAGACCAGTGTCATTATTATCTCAATTCTCCAAAATCTTTGAAAAACTCTTCAATAACCGGCTGGATAAATTCATAGAAAAACATAAAGTAAACTCTCTAAAAGTCAATATGGATTTAGACCTAATAGAGCAACTTCAATGGCATTAATTGATGCAGTTGATGGAATTACTAATTCAATAGATCAAAAACAGTATTCAGTGGGGATATTCATAAATCTAAAAAAAATAAATCATGACACATTTAAAAAACTGGACCAATATGGCATCAGGGGGAAATCACTAGGCTGGCTTCAAACTTATTTATCTGACAGGAAGCAATTTGTGAAATTAGATCATGTTTGCCCGTTGTGTTTGGACATTTCTGTCACTGACCAACACTGACCCCTGTGGCGTCCCACAGGGGTCAGTGTTGGGTCCTAAACTCTTTTTGTTCTATATCAATGATCTATGTTAAGGTTTCACAAGTACTGAAGATGGTTTAATTTGCTAACGATACGAATATCTTTTGTTCTGGCAGTGATTTACAAATTCTAACACAAGAGTTGCGTACTTTAAAGCAGAATACTAGGAAGTTGGAGAGAAAATGGCGCTCTACACATCTAGAGGATTCCTATTTAACCTGGAATAACAGTCTACTGCTGTATAAAAAGACCCTTCGACAAGCTAGAACAGCATATTTTTCATCATTAATAGAGGCGAATAAAAACAATCCTAGGTTTCTTTTTAGTACAGTTGCCAAACTTACACAGAGTCATAGCTCTGTTGAGCAAACTATTCCCCCAGCTCTTAGCAGTGATGATTTTATGAGATTCTTCATAAATAAAATAAATTTTATTAAAAATAAAATCATTGGCACCCTCCCAAACATGATTACTTCTTCCTCAGTAAATGAGTCAGTATCGGAAAGAACTGTAGAACCTCAGTTGTGCTTAGGCTGTTTTGATTCAGTCGAGCTTTCAGAATTATCAAAAATATTAGCCTCATCTAAACCTTCAACTTGTATGTTGGACCCAATCCCAACCAAATTATTTAAAGAAGTGTTCCATTTGGTTCCTGGCCCCATTTTGGATATGATGAATCTATCCTTAGTAAACGGATACGTACCACAGGAATTTAAAATAGCTGTAATTAAAACTTTACTCAAGAAACCTTCCCTTGATCAAGATGACTTAGTGAATTACAGACCTATATCTAACCTTCCTTTCTTATCCAAAATCCTTGAGAAAATAGTTGCTAATCAAGTCTGTGAGCATCTAAACAGTAACGAGCTGTTTGAAGAGTTTCAGTCAGGTTTTAGAGCTCATCATAGCACTGAAACAGCACTGGTGAAGGTTACTGATGATATTCTCATGGCCTCAGATAATGGACTGGTGTCTGTTCTGGTTTTGTTAGATCTCAGTGCTGCTTTTGACACAGTCGCTCATAATATTCTCTTAGAAAGGCTTGAACATGTTGCAGGGATCAAAGGAACAGCACTAGGCTGGTTTAAATCATATTTGTCTGATAGATTCCAGTTTGTCCATCTAAATGATCAATCATCTTCACTCTCAAGGGTTACTTGTGGAGTTCCACAGGGTTCTGTCCTTGGACCAATTCTTTTCACCATATATATGCTCCCAATTGGTAGAATCATTAGACAGCATGGGATAAATTTCCACAGCTATGCCGATGATACACAACTATATTTATTAGGGATGCACGATATATCGGCATCAACATCGGTATCGGCCGATGTTAGGGATTTTTTAACATATCGGCATCGGTCCGATAAGTAACAGAGGGCCGATATTAACAACCGATGTTTCCATTTCCATCTTTTTGACGTTTCCGTCTGTGTTTCGGGGGGGTGTTATCCATGTGGTGTTTGTTTGGTCATGTGACAGCGATAGTGATGCGGCGCAGGAATGTGGGGGTGTTTAACTCAAGCAGAGGAGCGATGTAGATGGTGTGGTTGATTTTCCACGGTATCGAAAGTGTAGGAAAATATACCGTATACCATATCGGTGCATATCGGTTATCGGCCATAACAGCGGGATTAATATCGGGCATCGGTATCGGCCCAAATTTTCATATCGGTGCATCCCTAATATTTATCCATAAATCCTGATGAACCCAGTCAGTTAGGTAGATTACAGGCATGTCTGGAAGACATAAAAGCATGGATGACCCTAAACTTTTTGCTTTTAAATTCTGACAAAACAGAAGTTTCTGTCTTTGGACCAGAAGTTCTTAAACAGAAACTGATTAGTCAATCACTTCATCTGGATGGCATTAAATTGGCCCCCAGTAATAACGTAAAGAACCTCGGCGTTATTGTTGACCGAGACTTGACATTTAAATCCCATATTAAACAGGTTTCTAGGATTTCTTTCTTTCACCTCCGGAATATTGCTAAAATTAGAAACTTCCTGTCCAGGAGTGATGCTGAGAAACTAGTCCATGCATTTGTTACCTCAAGGCTGGACTACTGTAATTCTTTACTATCAGGTAGTCCACAAAATGCCATTAAAAGCCTTCAGTTGATCCAAAATGCGGCAGCAAGAGTTCTGATGAATATTAAAAAGAGAGATCACATTTCTCCTGTTTTAGCTTCCCTTCATTGGCTCCCTGTTAAATCCAGAATAGAATCTAAGATCCTTCTTCTTACATATAAAGCCCTTAATAATCAAGCTCCATCAGAGATCTGATTGGTCCATATGTTCCTAACAGAGCCCTTCGCTCTCAGACTGCAGGTTTACTTGTAGTTCTAGGATTTCTAAAAGTAGAATGGGAGGCAGATCTTTTAGTTATCAGGCTCCTCTCCTGTGGAACCAGCTCCCAGCTTTAGTCCGTGAGGCAGACACTCTGTTTACTTTTAAGGCCAGGCTTAAAACTTTCCTTTTTGATAAAGCTTATAGTTAGAGTGGCTTAGGTCATCCTGAGCTATCTCTGTAGTTTTGCTGCTATAGACTTAGACTGCTGGAGGACAGACTTACCAAATTTCTTCACTCTGCTACTTTTCTCTCCTACTACTCTCCAGTTGTATTACAGTACATTCTGTTATTTCGACTGTTAACTTTGTTTTCTCTGTGTTTTTCTCCCCATAGAAGATATACCTGGTCTGGTATCCTGCTTGGCTGCAATGCCCTGTTGGACGGGGGGCATCGACTGGGATGATGCTCCCAGTAACTGAACATCCACTGTGTCCTGTTATCAACTTTTTACTTTCCGTAACATAGAAATTACTCTTATACCAGATCTTCTGTTCCTTCTGTGTTTCTGCTCTGTCTTCTCAAACCCCCAGACGGTCGTGGCAGATGGCCGCTCCTACTGAGACTGGTTCTGTTGGAGGTTTCTTCCTGTTAAAGGGGAGTTTTTCCTCTCCACCGTCGCTACATGCTTGCTCAGTATGAGGGATTGTTGGAGGATTGCTGTGGTTGGAAAGTCTGCATCAACGGGGCCCAACCTCACGCCAATGACTGACGCAATCTGCTGGGATTCCTTAAATAGGAAACTTTTTAACTGATTGGAATGTTTGTATAAATGTATTGAAATAACTTCTTGTTAAGTGCCTTGAGATGACATCTGTTGTGAATTGGCGCTATATAAATAAACTGAATTGAAAATTGAATTGAAGTGATTTAATACTGAATTGATCAAATTAAAAGAATGGCTGGATATAAAAAAATTTGCATTAAATATGAGCAAAACAAGAATAATACTCTGTGGTAAGCACAAAACTGATCTGCATTTGGATATACAGTTGGATGGAGTAACTATTGAAAGAGTGGATTAAATAAAATTATTAGGGGCGATCATAGATTACAAAATTAATTGGAAATCACAAATTAAACATGTACAAACAAATTTCAAGATCCATCGCAGTTTTACATAAAGTTAAACATGCACTGGATCAAAAATCCCTCTGAATACTTTACGGTTCATTAGTTCTTCCATACCTCAGTTACTGTGCAGAAGTCTGGGGTAATAATTACATCAGCGCAATACACCCACTACTTATTTTGCAAAAGCTCCAAGCTTATAAAATTTGTGGCATGTGGAATTTCAGAGCGCACAGATACTATTTAAAGCAAAAAAAAAAAAAAAAAAAAAAATCTGCTACCGGAAAAAAATTAATTAAGAGGGAATGGAGTTACAATTTAAGGGAGCAACTTCATTTCAGAACTCTTCAGGTACACACAACAAGGCAAGGCAATTTATTTGTATAGCACACTTTCAACAGCAGGGTAATTCAAGGTGCTTTACATGATTTGGTGATTTAAAAGAAACACATAAAAGAAACACACATTACACATGATACAAAATAAAGCAAGAGAAAAATAAAAAAAGCAGGAGAGCATGAACACATTTCATACATATGACATCAAGCATTTACTCAAAGGCAATTCTAAACAGATGGGTTTTTAGTCTCGATTTAAAGCAGTTCAGAGTTTCAGCAGCTCTACACTCGTCAGGAAGTTTGTTCCAGATAAGGGGAGCATAAAAAGTGAAAGCTGCTTCTCCATGTTTAGTTCTGAGTCTAGGGATGTTTAGTAGGCTAGAGTTGGAGGACCTGAGTGGTCTTGGTGGTTGGTACCATGACAACAGGTCTTCAACATATTTTGGTGCTAAGCCATGTAATGATTTATAAACTAGTAAAAGTATTTTAAAATCTATTCTCTGAGCTACAGGGAGCCAGTGTAAGGACTTTAGAACTGGGGTGATGTGCTCTACTTTCCTGGTTCTAGTGAGGACGCGAGCGGCAGCGTTCTGGATCAGCTGCAGCTGTCTGATTGACTTTTTAGGCAGACCTGTGAAGACGCTGTTGCAGTAATCAATCCGGCTAAAGATAAATGCATGGATGAGTTTTTCTAGGTCGTGTTGCAAAATCAGTCCTTTAATCCTAGAGATGTTCTTCAGGTGATAGAAGGCTGACCTTGTTATTACCTTTATGTGACCCTGGAGGTTCAGGTCTGAGTCCATTACTACACCTAGGTTACGAACCTGATCAGTAGTTTCTAGCTGTATTAATTGAATCTGTGTGCTGAATGTTGATCGTTCCTCCTTGGGTCCAAAAATAATCACTTCAGTTTTGTTTCTATTCAGCTGGAGAAAGTTATGGCACATCCATCAATTTATTTGGTCAATGCATTGATTTAGGGTTTGAATGGGTTCAGAGTCACCTGGTGACATTGTAATGTAGAGCTGAGTGTCATCTGCGTAGTTATGGTAGCTAATGTTATTGGTTGCTATAATCTTGCCTAGTGGGAGCATGTAGATCTTAAATAAGAGGGGCCCCAGGATGGAGCCCTGGGGCACCCCACATGTGATTTCTGTTCGTTCTGATGAAAAGTTTCCTATTGAAACATAGAAGTCCCTGTTCTTTAGGTAAGACTCGAACCAGCCAAGTACTGTACCAGAGAGTCCGACCCAGCTCTCCAGTCATTCCAATAAAATACAGACTGTGGTTCTTCCACAGTCTGTATTTATGCGGATGTCATTAAATACTTTGACGAGGACAGTCTCGGTGCTGTGGTGAGCGCGGAAACCAGACTGAAAAGCATCAAAACGGTTTGTCATTGTAATGAAGCCATTTAACTGCTGAAACACAGCTTTTTCAATAATCTTACTGATGAATGGGAGATTAGAGATTGGCCTGTAGTTCTGCATTAACGTGTTGTCCAAATTTTTCTTCTTTAGCAGTGGTTTAATAACTGCTGTTTTTAAAGCCTGAGGGAAGACACCTGATAGCAGTGATGAGTTTACTATTTGAACAAGATCAGAACCAATAACAGGAAGAACCTTCTTTAGAAAAGCTGTGGGTAGGATATCAAGACAGCAGGAGGAGGAGCTTAATTGGATAATGATTTTTTTCAAGGCTGTTCTGGTTTAATTCGTGGAATTCAGACATTTTCTCTACATTGTTGTTGATTGGGGATGGCACTGGTTGTGGGTCCGATATTGAGGTACAGATTGACCGTCTAATTGTTAGAATCTTTTCAGTGAAAAAGCTGGCAAATTCATTGCAAGCCCTAGTAGAGTTTAGTTCAGGGGCTACTGTCACTAAAGGATTAGTTAGTCTTTCCACTGTTGCAAATAGAGTCCGTGCGTTATTAATGTTTCTGTTGATGATTTCAGAAAAGAACGATTCCCTAGCATCTTTTATAGTTAGCTGATATCTATTCAGTCTCTCTTTGTAGATCCCACAGTGAACCTGGAGTCGAGTTTTCCGCCATTTTCTCTCGGCTCGTCGACACTCTCTTTTTTCACTACGTACCAGTGGATTACGTGTCCACTGAGACTTCTTTCTACCTGAGACTACTTTCACTTTAGTTGGAGCAATGGAATCCATGATGTCTGAGATTTTCGCAAGGAAATTATCTACCAGCTTATTTACTGAGTTTGAGTTGGGAGATGAGGGGGATGTGGTGGAAGGATAAATACGTTTAAAGGTTTCTACTGAACTGTCCCCTAGAAAACGCTTTTTTATAGTGGTCTTACTGTGGCTGGATAATTTAGCAGAGATGGTACTTTCAAAGAAAATACAGAAATGGTCAGATAATGCAATATTAATTACAGAGATGTTGGAAATATTTAAACCTTTGCTGATAATTAAGTCCAGAGTGTGTCCTTTATTGTGTGTTGGTTGTTTGACATGCTGGATCAGTCCGAAGTTGTGGAGAGTATCATCTAACGTTTTTGCTTGTCTATCTTGGGGGTTGTCGGTATAGATGTTAAAGTCCCCCACAATGATTAGTTGGTCATAGTTGATACATATTACAGAAAGAAGGTCATTGAAATCATTAAAGAAGTTAGAGTTAAGTTTTGGTGGTTTATATAAACTTAGAAATAACGCTTTGTTAGGCTCATTTATCTGGGTGGCTAGGTATTCAAAAGAATCAAACGTGCCCAGGGTTACCTTTTTAAAGTTCATTGAGTTGTGAAAGATGGTGGCTACACCTCCACCTCGTTTGTGTTTTCTGTTGTCGCTTAAGAAATTATAATTTGGAGGACTAGATTCTATTAATGAAGTTGTTTCGTTATTTTCATCTAGCCAAGTTTCTGATTTAAAAAAAGGGCGTGTAAATTATGCTCAGTGATGAAGTCATTGATAAGAAAAGACTTCCCGGATAGAGATCTAATAAAGCTAACTTAAGTATTGTGATGATGGGCAGCTGAACCTTCTGACAGGTTATCAATTTGAGATTTTGTTTAATATGAGAGCGTGTGGTTAACGGTTTATGTTTCCTGCTGCTGATAATCACTGATATAGCCTCAAGGGTGCCGGGTGAATTCTGGGAGACGATAGGGGTGGATTTATTGCCCGGTTCCCTCAAATATCAAATATCTGTAATAATCAGTGGGGGGAAGCTCCCAGGCTTGTTGACACTAGTCCCAGGCGTTTGGTGTAGTCTAAGTTTAGGTGTTAATTGTGTCCCAAATTTGATTTGCTCGTTCAGTCTGTCTGTAAAGTTTCTAAATGGAGACTCATTTGATGTGGCTGAGTCACAGGAAGATGAAGACTTGATCTCTGATGGTTGTTTATCTGTTCGGTCCTGTGGTGTCATCATGACTTGCTGTTTTTGTTCTCTGATATCCATGGGCGCCTCAAGGTCAGCTTTTGGGAGCAAGTGTTTTGCTTTCTGATTTTGATAAGAAAAAATGTTTGCTGCTAAGAGCCTTACTCCGGCCTTGTTCAAATAGCGCATCCCTTCTTTGAACAGATGATTAGCACTTCCAAATACTTTGAAATTATTAATAAATGTGAACGACTTCTCAGCTGATTGTTTCTTCAACCATTTATGGAGCATGCGGAGTCTGCTAAATCTTTCATCATTCCCTTCAGGGACTGGTCCGCTGATGAGGATGTTTACGTTAAGTCCATCAAGTCTCTGTAGGAGATCAGAAAAGTCTCTCTTCAGAATCTCTGATTGTCTCATCGCGATATCTGCTGATCCAGCGTGAATGACGAGCTTTTCCAAAGCAGGATGTTGGTCCAAGATTTTAGGAATTTTTTCTGATATTTCTCTCACTGTATTTTTGTAGCAGCTATAAACTTTGGTATTCTTGCTACAAAAGGCCTCAGTTCCATTAATTGATCCGTCTTGTATGATAACAATCTTTGCTGGGGGCGCTCTTACTTTGTTATGTGTCCGTTTGATGCGGCTGGGTTTCTCCTGGTGGCTTTGACTGGTCCCGGGGGATGCGTCATCTTTCGGGGAACTCAAGGCTGCGAATCTGTTTTTCAGCAGGATTCCAGGTGGAGAAATATCTCTTGTTTTTGGCTGAAACCTCTTTTGTTTACTTTTAGCAGAAGCGGCAGTTCTGTGTTCAGAGGTTTCTCTGTGCCGGAGTTTCTTTTGTTTTTTCTTCCTCTGAGAACAGGCTGGGGTTGATTTCATGCGTTTTAAAGCTGGCCAGTTTTCATTATAGTGCGGAGTTCTGCCGCTCAGACGCCTGTAGGGAGTCTCTGTGACACGGTTAGACCGATGTAACACAGGGCTGTTTGTATTCAAAGGTAAAGGTAAAGTTGTGTCATTTTGTCCATAATCAGCGTGGAGATCAAAATTAATTTCCAGACGACGAAGCTTCGTTTCAATGCCCTCAATTCTGTGGAGCAGTTTTTCAAAATCCTCAGCTGAGCAAAAAGCCATGTTGATAAGTCCATAGAAAAGTAATCCAAGAAGAGATCTGGTCCAATACAGAAACTCCAGGGGCTGGGAAAATAAAGTAACTAAGAAATGGTTAAGAAAGAAAACAAGAAAAGTAAACAGAAAAGAAAATAAAGTGAACGGATCTGGAGAGAGACAGAGAGCAGCTGCTTCTCCTTCAGCAGCTAGAGCATAAAAAAATTTTTTTTTAAAAGAATATTATAGGAAATGGTGTCAAATCCTGCACTGAAATCAAGAAGGATGAGAATGGTGAGGAGACCAGAATCAGCCGCCATCAGAAGGTCATTGGTGATCTTTACCAGAGCTGGTTTCTGTACTATGGTGGGGACGGAAACCAGATTGAAACCGTTCATAAAAATTGGGGTTATTGAGGTGAGTGGAGCTGGGAGGCAACAACTTTCTCAAGGATTTTTTTTTTAATAAATGGAAGATTTGAAATTGGAAGAAGATTATCGAAGTTGTTGGGATCTGCACCAGGTTTTTTTGTTGTTGTTGAATTGGAGTAACAGATGCAGCTTTCAGTGACGAAGGAACAATTCCAGTGCTAAGGGAGGAGTGGATAATAGTAGTTATTAGAGGGACCAACGAGAGTTAATGTTTGCATTAAAAACTTTACAGTTGAACACTGAGCTCCAGCCTTGGTTTGTATCTTCAAATGGTCTATGTCCTTCAACTGTGAGGCGATTGGTCCAGTAAATGGTTATTGGAAGTTGAAGAAAACCTGTTGTTGTGAATATTAAGTTAAAATGTTAAAAATAAATTTTTCTTTTTCTTTTTTCACAGATTCGCCCCAAGATTATGTCTATTCATGAGCAAGATGTTCCTGCTCTGATCTCTGATCTGGACCAGAAGGATACAGAATCTCTAAAAATCAAAGGGAGAACAGAAGGACTGGAACTCACACAAGTCAAAGAAGAAGAGAAGGAATCAGAACCATTTGTCAAGAAAGAGGACATTCTGTTAAAACAAGAGACGAATACCTTAATGGGAACAGATTCGGGATCTCTTGAAATAAAACAAGAACCAGAGGAACTAGAACTGCAACAAATAATAGAAGATAATAGTCAATCAGAACATCAGCAGATGGTAAAGACTGAAGGCATCAATCAGGATGACAAGAAGTTTGTAGTGAAGCAGGAGACTGATACCTTAATCTTAAGGGGTTATGATAAAGAAACAGACCACCAACAACCTGAAGAGAATGGAAATCAAACCCTCTTTCAGAACATCCCTAAAGCGGAGCTTCATCACAAAATAAAGACTATTGAAGCCTCAGGAGCCAGTGGAGATGAACAGCAGCAGAGAGGTCAGAAAACTAGAAGTCAAAGTGACAATATAGAGAAAGGGATGAAGGGCAAGAAAATTGACAAAGTCTGTGGAAAAGGTTACAAGGACAAAAGTAATTTGAAAAGCCAAATAAATGGTACCGTAGAGAAGCTTCACTCATGTAAAATGTGTGGAAAATGTTTCGATGATAAAAGTAATTTAAATAAAGACGTCAAAATTCACACTGAAGAGAAACCTCTCTCATGTAAATCCTGTGAGAAGGGTTTTAAACTGAAAAATATGAATGATTATGACACCACTCATACAGGAGAGAAGCCTTTCTCATGTCATATCTGTGGAAAATGTTTCAATCATAGAAGTAGTTTTAATATCCACATGAGAATTCATACCGGAGAGAAGCCTTTCTCATGTAAAACCTGTGAAAAAAGTTTCTACCAAAAAATTTGTTTGAGGAGGCATATGAGAACTCATACAGGAGAGAAGCCTTTCTTGTGTACAACCTGTGGAAAAGGTTTCAGTCATAAAAGTAGTTTTAATATCCACATGAGAACTCATACAGGAGAGAAGCCTTACTCATGTATAAGCTGTGGAAAATGTTTCAAACAAAAAAATCATTTGAACAATCATGAGAAAACGCATACAGGAGAGAAGCCTTTCTTGTGTAAAACCTGTGGAAATGGTTTCAACCAAAAAAGTAGTTTGAAGAGGCACATGAGAATTCATACAGGAGAGAAGCCTTTCTTGTGTACAACCTGTGGAAAAGGTTTCAGTCATAAAAGTAGTTTTAATATCCACATGAGAACTCATACAGGAGAGAAGCCTTACTCATGTATAAGCTGTGGAAAAGGTTTCAAAGACAAAAGTAATTTGGATAGCCACATGAGAAGTCATACAGGAGAGAAGCCTTACTCGTGTATAAGCTGTGGAAAAGTTTTTAAACGAAAATATAATTTGAACAGTCATGAGAAAACTCATACATGATAGAAGCTTTTCTCATGTTTATGCTGTGGAAAAGGTTTCAAAGACAAAAGTGATTTGAATAGCCACATGATATCTCATAGAGATGCCTTTCTCATCCAAAACCTGTGGGAAATTTTTCTAAGTAGTTTGAGGAGGCACAAGAGAATTCGTAAAGGAGAGAAGCCTTTCTTGTGTCATACCTGTGGAAAAGGTTTCAGTGAAAAAGGTAGACTTAACAGCTCCCACCCAGCGACTCTACCATGCAGAGTATTAAGCCTTGAGGAACCCCATATTTGATTTTTGCTGAGATCTTTAAGCCTGTAAATATTCCATTAAAATGTTCTCAGATAACAGCAAATGTATATTTAAAATATAAAATAAATAAATAACCTATAATGATGTAAATATTTATATAACGGCCTTCTGTCAAAGTCAAGACAATCTGGGATATGGAATGAATATTTTAGATTGCCCCTTCTGTCTGTGTCAACAGTGGTAACAAAATAATCTGGGGTTAAGCTGTTACCTGAGCCATCTGAAAGGAAGTTGCATGAGGTATACAGGTGAGGTGGGCGGAGCTACAGCGCGCTGCTAGTCTAATGGTTTAATCAGCGCTGCAGAGGAGCCGAGGTTTATAACCCTGGCGTTTCTATTGGTTTCATGCGTTCTATTTTAATTTCTATCTTTATACCCTTTTGTATGCGTATTGACTGAAAGCAAAAGATTATATTTGAAAAATAAGCATATCTTAATATTTCTGTGGGGCACTGGTCAGGCCGGCGCGCGTTCCGTTTAGCTACCAGCTTCCGCTGCTGCAAAACATCGCAAACGTCACTGACTAATTCTTAGAGGAAAATATTTTTAGCACACATTTTTAGAGTCGGATGTCCATTCTGTTTATACTTTATTGCTACGGTAAGAGAACGACAACAACGAGGGCAGCTAAGCGGTTTGGGTGTGCCGATTCAGCAGAAATCGATTTAATTGCAATGTGAAACATGCCAAATTGATAGCGATTTTAAAAGTGTTCAAAAAGAGATTTATTTTTCATCATTGAATGAGGAAAACAAAAAAGTCCAGCGTGCCGGCACGCACGGACATTTTTAGTGGACCGCACCGGCGTTAACATCATGGCTGCAGCTACGTGTTTCAGCCATGCAGCGCGAAATTTACGAAATACAGCAAATATTTTGCACTTTAGTTGTGAGAGAAGCGTCTTTGTTATTGTGTATCATGTTAGCAGCATCATGTCCACTTTATCGGTTCTGTCCGGGGCGTCCTCCCCGAGCTGCAGCTCATGTTTACCAGACATCAGCCCAAGTGGAGCTTTAAGTCTGAAACAAGAAGGAAATGTCCTTCATTCCATCCCATAATATGTGGCGTAGAGCAGCGTACTCATAGCTGGTAGATTAGTTTCTGTGAATGACAGGTGGCAAACATCCCATTGGTCAATCTGACGCAAAAACTATGAAAACGCTGCAAAGTTACAGCTCTGTGTTAAATTGACAGTGAACAAAAACAGACTTGAGGTATAGACTATAAGTGTCTTTGGGAGAATGCTGCTTTTCATTTTCTATTACTTTGAATAGAAACATAATACTTATTTTCTCATTTCTCCTTTCAGATTTTTGTGTAATCTTTGTCCTGTATGACTTAAAAAGGGAGCTATTATTGTTATAGGTTTATTTTCTAATACAGAAATGTATTTCTATTTAGATTTTAAAGTCATTTCTGTAATGGTTGACTTGTAAAAGCTGATCTGAAATTAATTTAATTTTTCTTTTTAACCACAGAGCAGGAATACATTAAATATGTTAAAATCAAATGTCTTTAAGTGAACAGAAAATGATTGACGTGTTTAAGGATTGGATCAAGTTTCCACTTTTATGGAAATCAAAATAGGGTCCCCATATATTATATTTAAATTGCCAACACACATTTCCTTGAGCTTTCATTGAAAATATGATCATGATACGATTATGAAACTTATTTTGGACATGTGCAACGGGACGGGTGACCCGCATAAAGTTGTTTTACAGATTGAAAAATACATGAATTCAATTTCTCGGATCCCGGGAGGAAGTTTCTTTAATGCGGCCGGGTTGCGAGTGAGAAAATGTAATTGCTTTAATTTTTTGTTTATGAATCCCAGAGGTGTTGATATATTGTGTTGGTGGATTGAGCATGAGAGAATATTTCCCAACGTTGCGTTGATGGTGGAATATTCTCGCTATCTAAGTAAGTATCCAGCTTTGCTAGAGAGAGACTTTTCTGCGGCTGAATTTGCGATTCAGTAACAGAGAACACAGGTAAAGTTTATTTATAAAGCGCTTTTCACACAGAAGTCACAAAGTGCTGAACAACATAAATCAACGAAAAAAATAGTACAATTAAAAGGAGGATACATGTAAAAATGTATATAAAGAACAGTAAAAAGAATCACAATAAAAGCATGACATAAAATATCGTTCACCTTCACAGTGATATCTACATCAAATTCACTTCAGCTGTCCAATATTCCAAAGCAATAAAAGACAAATAATTGTATTATAATTTACATTAAATCTGGGATCTATTTTTATATCTTTGTTTTTTTTTTACTTTAATGAAGAAATCTGAAACATATTTAATATTTAATTCATTCATTCTAGTTAATATTCAGAACAATCTGAACAAAGAATCTCCATGGTGCCATCACGCATGGAGCAGATAAAAACATACTAAATATGAACATTTGACCTGCTGTGGCTTTAAAGCACCGTCTCACGACTTCCTCATGGTCCACAGGCGTGAATTGCGCAGCTGCTTGTGCGTAAGGGAGGCAGAATCCGCTCAGGTCACACACTACAGACTGGTATAACAAGCGCCACTTCTTTCTGAACGGAGACTTTCCTGAGTGCTTCAGCGGGAGGAAATCCACAGCATGCTCTCCTTCTGGATCAGTGGATGTGATGCACCGGTCTGTGTCCGCCGCAGCTAAGCCATCTAAAGCCTCCATAAATCTCCAATGTGCTGTCAGTTCCTGGATAGCGTTGAGTACGGTGTCCAGGTCTGAGATGATGCTCTCATTTTACTATCAATCAAAGACGGAAAATAACACAACCCCTGATTAATTGTAAAGTATATTACAATGAATTATGTCCCTTTAATTTCTCTGAAACACAGCTGAAATTTCTCTGTTGGATAGATTGCTGTGCAGAAACAAAATATTGTCCACAGTCCCTGGCTTTACCCATGCTCTCCGTTCCTGAATCGCAAATCCACCCGCAGAAAAGTCTCTCTCCGGCAGCGCTGGATGCCTGGATAGCGAGAACATTTTGCTCTCAACGCAAAGTTGGAGGAATATTCTGGCATGCTCTCTCCGCACGATTCTCTTTGGGAGTCTGAAACAAACAACTCTGCCCTGTTTGCAGCGGACAATGAGTCTTTTAAAACCTTGACGTATCCACAGCGAAGAACGCTGCAGCTTCTGCGCAGACAGAAAACATGACCGTATAAGAAAGGGGAATGGAGCAATTTAAACAATAGTCCTTTCAGATACTGATGATGCAGAAATTGTGCTGGTGTTTAAAAGTGGTGGGGACGAAACCGTCAATCATAAATGCTGCCGGGGACATGTCTCCCGCTAAAACGACGCCTATGACTAAGGTTAAAGAGGTACTGTATAATCGCACAGAGCTGCTCCGCACAGGCCTTCGTGACTTTTGGCTGGACCTAGTTCAGTTTCTCCAGTTTTCTCGTAATTAACTTCTAGAGAAAGAAAGAAAGAAAGAAAGAAAGGAGGCAAAGGGAGAACCAGCATCTCATGATTTGGTTCAAGATAAAGACGTATTAGCAGAAGGGTTCATGGCTGGGGTGAAGATGAAACATTTGAGGAGAAAAAGGAAAGCTGTGGGTCAAAAGAGGGTGGGATGTCTGATTGGCTGTGGGTGGGAGGATGTGAGGATGTTCCTGAACTAATACTATTGAAGAATCAGTTCAGTCTTTGGTTTTGTCCAAAACTTCATCTACCCAATCCTGCTTGAAGGCTGTGATCGTCTTCATCCCTGACCACCCAGATTCTTACTCTGTCGCTGTATGCCTCCTGGCTGCCTCTAATCTTTAAGTTGTTTTGGTAATCTGCTCAATTGTTCCCTTTCTCCCTCCCTGAAAGTTTATTTTTTTTCCCTCTTCTTTAGCAGTTCCTTCAGGTAACTGGTGATCAAGGATTAGTTATTGGGGAAGCATTTCACAGTTCTGGTGAGGATGGTGTTAACACAGAGCAGCCATGTTTCAGTGAAACATATGAAACGCATTATATTCTGGCTGGTTCCTTTTCTTTTTAGGCTTGAAATGTATCCAATTTGTCTGCCAAAGTTCTCACATTGTCCCTTATGTTTGATGGAAGAGATGGTTTAAACTTGCTCCTTTTACACTTCTTGTCAAAGATCACAAAACAAACGTTGCGCCGTACTATGATCATCCTAAATAAGTGAAATATAAAATAAACCTATGAATATTACCTTTTGATCTAAAATTGTTAAGCATGGGGGCATCAAGGTTACTTCTCTTTAGATTAATAACGGCGGTCTAAAAAGCAGTGGAGAAAACCTGCACCTGAAGAAAACAGTGTAAGAGTGGGGAAAGTTAAAGGTAAAGCTGTTATTGGGTCTAAAAGAGAGGCTTTAAGTGTTTGTTTTGAAATCTTTCTTGCAGACAAATTGTTTTGCTGTCAAATTTGTTCCTTTTTTCTTTGTTTTTTTTAAAGACGTTTACCAATTGTTTTCTGAATCTGATGTGGAACCCTGGTGTTTTCTGTTGTTTTTACAAAGACTCTAGGGTAGGTTTTTAGTCTTAACCTGTGTTTTATTTATCTGAGGGACGTATGGCTTAATATGAATCATTAAAGGATGGTAAATATCAAAGTTCATGTTTTCAGCGGTTTGTCAGTTTCTGTCAGGAGGGAAAAAAATAACTCAAGCGGCTGATTATGGGACGATTTCTGGGGGAAGAAATGTAATAAATTTTAACAATACATGCTTTTTGCTTTATCTATTTTTCCAGAGATTGTATAGAACGTATGCATAATGATGTGAAATAAAAGGACACATTTCATGAATGATTGTAGTGATTGTCCAGTTTAATGACTCAATGCATTATTAATCCCAGTTTCCCTGCAAACATATGATCTAAAATCACCATCTAAATCTAGCAACGCTGTTTTGAGTCCTGATCAGCTAGTCTGTTAACAGCTGCATGTATGAATAAAGCAAAGAAACATTACATTAAATCGGTAAAAAGAAAGAACAGAATAGGAAAAACAGCAGAGGCCAGGATCAGTAGAGAATAAGACGCTTTTGGTTTTTTGGGTTAATATATTCAAACTTAGTTGCCCCTTTGCTTTATATTATCTGCTCTTAATGAATGTAAGGTGACTTCAATCAGCAGTCCACTGTTTGGGATATTTTTTATAATTAATATTATTGATTGATAGTGTAATTTTGCTTAATTAAAACATAAGTGTAATCCAGAACTTTTCATCTTCTTTGAGGGGGTCAGAATTTGAAAACTGAGATGCTGTCATTTAAAGCAACAATTTTTTGCATGTTCTAAAAACAAAAAGGAAAAAAAAGTAATCTGGGCTAAGCCCCTGATCTTCTTCAATCCTAAATCAGAGCCCAGCACTGAAAATCACCTGCTTTCTATGTTAATTCATGCTCGCTACGCAGGTTGTTCACTGAAGTGGTCAGATAAAACTCACCAAATTACATGTTCAAACCCTATGAGGTGACAATTGTTTACTTATGCCCAAGCTTGCTGCAGTTGTGTGGGCCTTTAAAGAGTTACTCAGCTTTTTATTTATTCAATCTAAATACTTCTAGAGCAATTAGAGCAAGGCCTGTAAATATATTCAGGGTGTACCATATAAGTCCGAATAAACAATCATCCTACGTTCAGCTAGTTTGTTGCTGAATGGCATCTGTTCCCAGAGAGTTGGTAAGAGTTTCCCAAGCTGCAGCGTGTGGGCCAGAAGTGGCTATCGTGAGATTTTGGGCAAAAACCTCCTTCCATCCATGAGAACATTGAAGATGAAACCTTTTCCTGGATCTTCCAGCATGACAATGATCCCAAACACATCGCCAGGGCAACGAAGGAGTGGCTTAGTAAAAAGCATTTCAAGGTCCTGGAGCGGCCTAGCCGGTCTCCAGAACCAAGATCCAATAGAGAATCTTTGGAGGGGGTTGAAAGTCCGTGTTGCCTAGCAACAGCCCCAAACATCCCAGCTCTAGAGAAGATCAGCATGGAGGAATGGGCCAAAATAGCAGCTACAGTGTGTGCAAACCTGATCAGACCTACAGGAAACATTTGACCTCCGTTTTTGACCAAATACATATTTTCTGCACCATTAATAAATTCTTAATAAATAAAAAAATTATAAATTCATAAATAAATTCTTTTTTTTTTAGATCATACAATGTGATTTCCTGATAATATATTTTCTTTTACATTGCCTCTTACAGTTGTTTACCTATGATGAATATTACAGACCTCTCATCTTTTTAGGTGGGACAACTTGCATAATCAGTGGCTGCCAAATACTTTTTGCACCACTATCAAAAACGGGATGTTAACAATGCGTATAATGAATTTCTGAGACTTTTTACGCTGCTACATCATTCTAATTGTCTAATGAAGACATTTAATGGTAAATATAAATTAGAAGAATGTCCTGGAACCTGGAACCCTCCTTTGCAGCTGTTCTTATAAACACAGGTTATGTGGTGCATCATACCAGAAGGCGAATGGATTCTAGGTTCAGTGAGGAATTTGATAATGATTTACCTGTGCGTATGTTTGGACATCCACCCCAAATAACACACTTGACTCAACAGTGAAAAAATAAAAGTCCATTCAGTCCTTTCATTTTGTACCCAAATTATTCCAAAAAAAAAAGATGAAATATGAATGCACTCAAGCCCCACTGCCCTCTTGACGAAAAAAACCCCAGTGGTACAGGGTGAGCAATGCAAGGGAAGATGACCCAGTCACAGCGGCAACCAGATGAGGCGCACTCTCCGACCCAAAAGCTCCAAAGAAAAACCAGTCTGCACGGAATTTGAATGGATTTTTCAAATGTTGACATTGCCAGCGACAGGCCGAGAGACAGACAGAAAGACGGAGAGATAAACAGACAGACTATGGGATCAGAACAGCATCACCTTGAAATGAAACTGAAAATAAATATTGGCATTGAAAAATATTATTGTAACTGAAAATATGAATTTTGAATCTGAAATAAATCTAGTAAAAAAATTTTGTATTGCAAGTGAAAAACAAACTGAAAGTGAATTTTTTTTCTATGAAACTCATGTATATGCATTGAAACAAATAACTCACAATCAAGTTTTCAAACTTTCTTTTTTTTTTTTCACAATGCCAATCTTTTTTTCAATGTTTTGACGCTTGTGTGTGTACGCGCATGAGGGGCGGGGCTTCAGCCCCCCATATGTTTGCATGAACGAGGCAGGAGGGAAACTCCGACTGTCCGAGTGGGATCAACATTTTCTTTGCTACTAATGTGGAAGGTGATAATCTGCAGTTGGGGACCCGATTTATGACAGTCTTTCTGTAGTCTTTTGAATCAAACATGTTTGATATTATCGCAAGTCCTAGTGTAGTCGTTGTGACGTAAATCAACCAACAACCAATAAAGCTGTTCTCACACAAGCGGAAGCACGAAGCTACAGATCCCGGCAGGGGTCAGGTGCAGAAATAATGTTTGAGGGGTAAGAATCGGTACCCTCGGTTTATTAAAGCGTGCGCATGGAGTCGTAATCTGTTCTCTCTGTTCATTCTATGTGACCGTGTGGGGGTCCTGTCCGCTTAGTGTACCCTGGCTGTTTGGGGCTTTTCTTTACTGCTATGGCACAGTGGTTAATAAGCAGGATTACATCGCTGATGATGGTGGGTTCGCGTCTCATTCAAGATGTTGTCTTACACCTTGCCACACATCAATTTTTGTTGGTTCCTGCGGGAAAGTAGGCTATAAACATAGGTGTCATATTTATAAATAACAGTTTTGTAGCCACCTATGGAGCCTGGCAGGGTCTATACACAACAAATACAATATTTGTGTTGCATGGCTGAGAAATGGGCCATAAATTACAGTGTATGCCAACCTTGCCCCCTGGAATACAGGCACAAACCAGCGCTATCTGTGGATCTGCATGGAGCAAGTGGTACAGCATAAACAGCTTGCATTAAAAAGATATGAGTTAACCAGTTACTTGATGATACAGTTCCCACTTTGAATGCAAGTCTTTATTTGACATTAATCTTGGCAAAGAATGCTACAACATTGGCACATAAAGAAACTGTATAATGCTGAGCATAATGGGAGGTATTTTGCGGAAAGCTAAAATAGCCAAGGTGTAGTCTTTTAAATAGTGTCCCAACAAGATTCAGTGTTTATAAAATCTTTAGTCTGAGACTAAAAAACTGTTAACCCAAGTCTTGAGATGTGAGCTGAAAATCTTTAAGAGTCTTTTCTAAATCGTTTCAAAGTCTCTACCCAGATAGCAATTACATTTGGCCCGGATCCGTTTTAAACCCCTTGCCTCCGTTTCTAGCTTAGAGACGTTTTCTGATTGTGAACCAGATCCGTGCCAGATAGAGGTTTCAGGTTAAACATTCTAACTGCCATCAGTTCAGTAATTATATCATTTTACAGATCTGGACCAGATCACTTTTCCCATACGGTAACCGAAAGACATTCGCTGTGTCTGACACTGATTTGGTCCAGATCTGCAACATGAATCTGAGCCGATACTGTTTTCACATTGGCTACACTGGTGTGGCCCGAATCTGTGATACATATCTGAGCCGATTGCATTTCAAAAAGGGCTAAAAACTGCTCTGGCCCATATCTGCAAAAACGGATTTGAGCCAACACTGTTTTGACAGAGACTACCTGATGTGGACAACATCCGAAATACTTTTCTCAAACTGTGTGAAGAACTCAGTGGAATAAACATTTTCAAAAAAACATCCTGTCTGTATATTTTTTTTCTATCTAGAGCATGAGATAAATGCATTGTCATTAAGCTGAGCAATATTATCAGTGTTTGAAAACTATACAGCAACATTTTGTGATGCTGTAAGGTCCGACACAGCACAGATCCGTTTTAGGTCCGTTTTACGACAGCGCCAAAAGTGCCAAGTGAACGTTGGGTCTCGCTTGTCTGTCGTCTTACAGATACGGCCCACATCCGTACTACGGACTTCAGCCGAAGCGCCAACATTTAAAAAAATCGATTTAATCAAACCAGCTCTGTCAACGCAGATTTATCTGGACCAGCTACCACACGTACGTTTTTATGTGTTTATTCTATGTGTTTTTTATGCACATCTATTTGTATGCGTTTATTCTAATTTACTGTCTATTACTTAAACGTGCAAGTGAAATGCTGTTTGCTTTGTAGATAGCTGTTACAGGCTGTTATTTGCCAGGCAGTAGAAGTTATTTGCGCACCATAAGGTGTCTGTTAGCCATTTGAGCCGCATCTAGCGCTTGTGTTTTCTGTGGAGCTCTGTCATTTGTGACGTTTGTTATTTCTTATTTTCACGTTTAATCAAATGTCTACCTTAAACCAGAGCTACAAATGCTGCAAGTGACACTTATGGAGAAACGTTTGAGGTTTAGCAGCCCATAGTCTCTTTAAGAGGGGATGTGCTGCGAGTATGTGACCGAGATTTATTTAGTTTGTAATGAATAACCCGGTGTGCCGCCACTTGGTAATAAGCTCTCTTAATTTCCTAAGTTTTCTTGTCTGTTTTTATGATGTAGGCTACGCTTCATGTTGTCTGCCCACATAGAAAACTTCCACGGCATCAAACACACGCGGAAACGGCTACTTTCCTCCTGGATCAGTATAAACTAACTCTCTTGCTAATTTGGCTATGTTGTTGTACTGTTACGTCCGCTGCACATTAACGCTATGCTCCGGTAGAGCTAAGCTGTTAAAGTTAACGCTATGCTCCAAACTTATAAGTTGACGAAGTGACAAAGCCGTGGGACATAAAGCTAACATTTAGACGTGTACCTTTGCTGTACCATACGTGTATATTCGTGCTTACTTTCTTTAGCTTTATAAATGTTTGAAGTATGAATCGCGGACTGGTGTAAACGTAACGTTGTACGTCCTGGTTTGCCGTGATGCGTTTTGGGAGCTGTAGTTTCCAGCTGTGGTTTCTTGCTTGCTGAAAAGACTGCATGCATCTTGCACATAGGCTTTTGATAGGACTTGAATGTGGTGCGTAATGTTTTAAGTGTGAAGCATGTACATACAAATTATGAAATTATTTAATATTATAATTATTATAGTATATGGATATTATTATATATTTGTATTTGTATTGTTATTTATTGTTGCTTGTTGTCATTGGGCTACTGAGGAAAATAACTGGGGAGCTGTGCTGTTTGTAGTATAGAGGGATAGAGAAATAAATGTTATAGCCTACTTGTTACCAAATCTTTATTTTAGATAAACCAGACAACTTTAACAGTCACATAATAAATTAAATTAAGTAAGACAACAACTTACAACATATTTTTCATTTCTTTTTCCAGATGCTGAAAACATGATGCAAACTGTTGAGACGAAGGTATAACACTCAGATTTTCATTCCATTCCAAACTCCATACTTAAAAACAATATTATTATTCAAATTACAGTTGAATTACCTAAATGTAAAAAATGAATAGATGCAAGACACCTGTTTCCAGTTCAGCGTTGAGGAGAAGAGCCAGGGTGGACCTTAATAGAAGGTTAATTGATATCAGCCAGGAAAAACCTGCAGCCACATTTCCTCCCAGAGATATTGGGTCTCCAACAGATGATGTTGTAGAACCCATCCATCCATCCATTTTCTTCCGCTTATCCGGGGTCGGGTCGCGGGGGCAGCAGCCTAAGCAAAGAGACCCAGACTTCCCTCTCCCCAGCTACTTGTTCCAGCTCCTCGGGAGGAACCCCAAGGCGCTCCCAGGCCAGCCGAGAAACATAGTCCCTCCAGCGTGTCCTGGGCCTTCCCCTGGGCCTCCTCCCGGCGGGACGTGCCTGAAACACCTCACCAGGGAGGCGTCCAGGAGGCATCCTGACCAGATGCCCGAGCCACCTCAACTGACTCCTCTCGATGTGGAGAAGCAGCGGCTCTACTCTGAGCCCCCTCCGGATGACTGAGCTTCTCACCCTATCTCTAAGGGAGAGCCCAGACACTCTGCGGAGGAAACTCATTTCAGCCGCTTGTATCCGTGATCTCGTTCTTTCGGTCACCACCCAGAGTTCGTGACCATAGATGAGGGTAGGAACGTAGATCGACCGGTAAATCGAGAGCTTCGCCTTTTGGCTCAGCTCTCTCTTCACCACGACAGACCGGTAGAGCGCCCGCATAACTGCAGATGCCCCACCAATCCGTCTATCGATCTCCCGCTCCATTTTTCCCTCATTCGTGAACAAGACCCCCAGATACTTAAACTCCTCCACTTGAGGAAGGACCCCATCCCTGACCCGGAGGAGGCACCCCACCCTTTTCCGGCTCAAGACCATGGCCTCGGATTTGGAGGTGCTGATTCTCATCCCAGCCGCTTCACACTCGGCTGCGAACAGCTCCAGATGAAGCCAACAGGACCACATCATCTGCAAAAAGCAGAGACCCGATCCTGAGGCCACCAAAACGGATCCCCGCAACGCCTTGGCTGCGCCTAGAAATCCTGTCCATAAAAGTTAGGAACAGGATCGGTGACAAAGGGCAACCTTGGCGGAGTCCAACTCTCACCGGAAACAAGCCCGACTTACTGCCGGCAATGCGAACCAAACTCTGGCACCGGTCGTACAGGGACCTAACAGCCCGTATCAAGGGGCCCGGTACCCCATACTCCCGGAGCACCCCCCACAGGGCCCCCCGAGGGACACGGTCGAACGCCTTCTCCAAGTCCACAAAACACATGACCCAAAACGTCCCGCGTCGAGGTCAGCAGCACACCATCCCCACTGTAAACAGTGTTGGTGGCAGACCGCTTTCCCCCCCTGAGACGCCGGATGGTGGACCAGAATCGCTTCGAAGCCGTACGGAAGTCGTTTTCCATGGTCTCTCCAAACTCCTCCCACGCCCGAGTTTTTGCCTCAGCAACCATCCGAGCCGCATCCCGCTTGGCCTGTCGGTACCTATCAGCTGCTTCAGGGGTCCCACAAGCCAAAAAGACCCGGTAGGACTCCTTCTTCAGCCTGACAGCATCCCTTACCGCCGGTGTCCACCACCGGGTTCGGGGGTTGCCGCCGCGACAGGCACCGACCACCTTGCGGCCACAGCTTCGGTCAGCCGCCTCGGCAATGGAGGCGCGGAACATGGTCCAATCGGACTCGATGTCCCCCGCCTCCCCCGGGACGTGTTCAAAGTTCTGCCGGAGGTGTGAGCTAAAGCTCCTTGTGACAGGAGACTCTGCCAGACGTTCCCAGCAGACCCTCACAACACGTTTAGGCCTTCCAGGTCTGTCCGGCGTCCTCCCCCACCATCGGAGCCGACTCACCACCAGGTAGTGGTCAGTGGACAGCTCTGCCCCTCTCTTCACCCGAGTGTCCAAAACATGCGGCCGCAGATCAGATGAGACGACAACCAAGTCGATCATTGAGCTGCGGCCTAAGGTGTCCTGGTGCCAAGTGCACATATGGACACCTTTATGCTTGAACATGGTGTTTGTTATGGACAATCCATGACGAGCACAGAAGTCCAATAACAAGAACCTGTAGAACCTGAAAATGAAATCATGGAAGAAAATCTCAGATTAGATCCAATGGTAGCTGTGGTGTCTGACCCAGAGGATAGATCTTATTATCAAGATAGTGATGTAGAAGAAATATCTGACCCGGAGGAACCAGAAAAACTCAGAAATCGCCTTTCCAACTGGGCATTAACATATGGTATTTCCGATATTGCACTTTCGGCTCTCTTGGCAACATTAACGATCTACCACTGTGACTTGCCAAAAGATGCACGAACTCTTCTTAACACAAGAAGAGATTATTCTGTTAGGGAGCTTTGCGGTGGCCTATATCACTACATTGGCATTATTGAGGCGTTAAAACACACCCTTTCCCAGTGGAAAGACAAGCTTGTCGATGGATGTTGTTTACATCTTCAAATGTAAGTGGATGGCCTGCCACTTTTTAAAAGTTCAGGTCTTCAATTGTGGCCCATTTTAGCTAGATTGGTTGGAGTACCCATGAAAAAACCTGTAGTAATTGGAATGTACTCGGGTATAAAGAAACCTGACTCATCAAAATGTATCTCACAGATTTGGCAAATGAACTCTCACAATTACAGGAGGGGTTTACATTTGAGGGTAAAAGGCTCACTTTAAAAGTTCATTCGATGATCTGTGACGCACCGGCAAAATCCTTTGTGAAAGTCACAAAGGCTTTTAACGGTTACTATGGCTGTGACAAGTGTATTCAGAGTGGGGTTTACCTCAACCACCGCATGACATACCCCCTCATGAATAGCCAAACACGGTTTGATGAGGCATTTGCCAGGCAGGAGGATGAGGAACACCACCATGGTCCTCATGCCTTCACAAATGTAAATTTTGGTCTGGTGTCCCAAGTCCCACTGGACTACATGCACCTGGTGTGCTTGGGGGTGGTAAGGCGAAGTGGATAGGTGGAAGGCGACGGAGTTTCGTCAGTTTCTCTTATACACAGGGCCGGTGGTGTTGCGTGAGGTGTTAAGACCTGATCTGTATGCAAACTTCCTGCTGCTGTCGACAGCCGTGGCAATGCTGGTCTCCCCTTTATTTGCCAGAAAGTACAACGAATATGCCAACAGCCTCCTTCATGCTTTTGTGGAACATTTTGCCCGCCTCTATGGAAATGATCAGCTAGTGTACAATGTGCATGGGTTGACCCATCTTGCACAGCATGCAAAACATTTTGGCAATCTGGATGTTATATCATCCTTTCCATATGAAAATATTTGCAAAAACTCAAGGGTTTCGTACGCAAACCCTCAAATCCTCTGGCCCAAATAATCAGACGGCTGTCCGAGGCATTGAATGGTGGTGTTAGAAGTGACCAGCCCATCAAATTGTGCAAAGAACATGCCCGAGGCCCTATACCAGTACCAAACTTGATCTGTCACCAGTATGACGAACTGACATCAGAGAGGTTCAACATGACCACATGTCGAAACAACACATTTCTGATGGGCAAAAATGTGTGTCAAATAATTAATATAATTGACTGTCACAGTGATATCATAATTGCCTACAGACAGTACGGGATGGTTGAAACATATTTTACCTATCCTTTTAATTCGGACATTCTAAACATTGTGATACCAGCTGACCTAGGCCATGAGATAAAATTCTCCAAACTGTCATCTTTCACACAAAAATGCATGGCTGTCCCTTTCAAAGAGGTTTCATATGAAGGACTACACTTTATTTTTGAAAATCATATTTCAGTTCAGTTATGTAATTTTTTTTAATCATCTTTTATTTGTTTTTTGTTTTTTTTTAACACAGTGGTTTTTAATAGACATTTTGTGGAGTAATTTTTCTCGATGAGGACATTACAGAAGTTGTGCCGAGGTTATGGGTTAAAGGTGATGAATGTTTTTGGCCAACATTCATTTCTGAGGAAAAAATCCAAAAGGCCATAAAGAGGCAGGAAATGCCAGGCCCTGGCTGGAAAATCTTCCAAATAAGAACACTCTTTGAAAACGGTAAATAAACAAGCAAACAGAGCAATTCTATGTCTTTCCATGTTAGGACAACAGTTATGCCTTACTTCCTTTGTGCTTAATTATCTCCATATCTGTCTTTCTTTATTTTTTATTTTTTAATAATAGCAGATGATTTCAGTAAGGCAAGGCAAAAGCTGAAGGACTACAACAGATATGGAACGGCAGTCCTCCAGTCAGAGGATGAGGGCTCGGTGGCAGAAAGTATGTACATTATATAACTTTTTCAGTTAGTTACTCAGATGAGCACCAGAAGTTGGTGTTTGGTGCTCACCTCATACTTAGCGTGATCTTAATAAAAATGTAATCTTTATTATGTGCTGTCTTCCTGACTGTCCTCCTCAAAGCTATGGCTGGGGATGGGTTTGGGGTCCAAAGAAAAAAAACTTTGTTCATGCCTAACCATTACCTTGTCATTACAGTTTGACCTCTGTCTTCACTAGTTGCCCAGGATTTGAAACCAGCAGTACTGACTCTGAAACTGAGCAGACTCCAAAAAGAAGACCCGAGTCTCGGCCTCGGCCTCTCCCTATTAGCACTACCCTTCCCAGTCTCCCTCCAGCCCCCCTCTGTAAGTTTTGATTTGATTGCCAACTGTAACAATGTACAGTCCAGTGATATGTTGATTCACGGTTATCCCTTTATTCAAAAAGCGGACATCGCAGTGGACATGGGTCAGGAGTTTCTGGACAACACGGGACAGGAAACCTTTACAGACATAAGCTGGAATGTGAGGAGGGAGTCAGACCCCTTCAATGGTAGGAATCATGCTTTGTAGCAAAATTACAATAGCAATGAAAGTACAAAGGTGATGTTCTCTCCTTGTCTGACAATCTGCCTCTCTTGTTCTCATTGTCCCTTAATGGTCATCTAGTAATCAATAGCTCAGCGCACCAGTCAACACCACCACCTCCATACTTGAGTCCAGTGTTTGACATTAATATGGGCTTCCCCTCTTCACATGTTGACTTTTTCATACAAATGTACAAGTACATGTGTACAATAAATATCCTGTATATATACTTTTTTTTTTCTTGTTTTCTGATTTTAACATTTGCATACCTTTCCTCAATTAGCCAGCGGTGGTGGAGAGCCTGGAGGTCACCTCCTCTTCAAGCCAACCTTCAGAGTCGGCCATGAAAAAGGGCCAATTCCTTGCACACGTAAGAAATATAAGAAATAAAAAAAGTGCTAATAATGTTTACGATATATATATATATATATATATATATATATATATATATATATATATATATATATATACACACATACATACATACAGTACAGGCCAAAAGTTTGGACACACCTTCTCATTCAATGTGTTTTCTTTATTTTCATGACTATTTAAATTGTAGATTCTCACTGAAGGCATCAAAGCTATTAATGAACACATGTGGAATTATGTACACAAAAAGAGTGAAGTAACTTAAAATATGTCTTATATTCTAGTTTCTTCAAAGTAGCCAGTGAGAATCTACCATGGAAATAGTCATGAAAATGAAGAAAACGCATTGAATGAGAAGGTGTGTCCAAACTTTTGGCTTGTACTGTATATATATATATATATATATATATATATATATATATATATATATATATATATATTTATATATATATATATATATATATATATATATATATATATATATATATATATGAGTATAGTGTGCAGCTGTGGGTTGATTTTATTGACTATCATTGTGTGTATTATTTCCTTAAAGTTTAAATAACCTGAGTCTTTTCTCCAGATTAAAACTCCAAGGTCAATAACGGCCTCCAACCAGCAGCCTTTGAGTGGTCCGGGGAATTTCAATTCCCCCTGGAATCAGATACAGAGCTGGACCGCTTTGAGGCCTGGCTGGCGGACCCTGCCAACGATAGGCAGAAACATGCCCTTGTAAGCATAGTCACCCAATATGTTCAATTCAATTCAATTCAGTTTATTTATATAGCGCCAATTCACAACAGATGTCATCTCAAGGCACTTAACAAGAAGTCATTTCAATACATTTATACAAACATTCCAATCAGTTAAAAAGTTTCCTATTTAAGGAATCCCAGCAGATTGCGTCAGTCATTGGCGTGAGGTTGGGCAGATTTCCAACCACAGCAATCCTTCAGCAATCCCTCATACTGAGCAAGCATGTAGCGACGGTGGAGAAGAAAAACTCCCCTTTAACAGGAAGAAACCTCCAACAGAACCAGGCTCAGTAGGAGCGGCCATCTGCCACGACCGTCTGGGGGTTTGAGAAGACAGAGCAGAAACACAGAAGGAACAGAAGATCTGATATAAGAGAACTTTCTATGTTACAGAAAGTAAAAAGTTAATAACAGGACACAGTGGATGTTCAGTTACTGGGAGCATCATCCCAGTCAATGCCCCCCGTCCAACAGGGCATTGCAGCCAAGCAGGATACAAGACCAGGTATATCTTCTATGGAGAGAAAAACACAGAGAAAACAAAGTTAACAGTCGAAATAACAGAATGAACTGTAATACAACTGGAGAGTAGTAGGAGAGAAAAGTAGCAGAGTGAAGAAAATTGGTAAGTCTGTCCTCCAGCAGTCTAAGCCTATAGCAGCATAACTACAGAGATAGCTCATGACCTAAACCACTCTAACTATAAGCTTTATCAAAAAGGAAAGTTTTAAGCCTGGCCTTAAAAGTAAACAGAGTGTCTGCCTCACGGACTAAAGCTGGGAGCTGGTTCCACAGGAGAGGAGCCTGATAACTAAAAGATCTGCCTCCCATTCTACTTTTAGAAATCCTAGGAACTACAAGTAAACCTGCAGTCTGAGAGCGAAGGGCTCTGTTAGGAACATGTGGAACAATTAGATCTCTGATGTATGATGGAGCTTGATTATTAAGGGCTTTGTATGGAAGAAGGAGGATCTTAAATTCTATTCTGGATTTAACAGGGAGCCAATGAAGGGAAGCTAAAACAGGAGAAATGTGATCCCTCTTTTTAATATTCATCAGAACTCTTGCTGCCGCATTTTGGATCAACTGAAGGCTTTTAATGGCATTTTGTGGACTTCCTGATAGTAAAGAATTACAGTAGTCCAGCCTTGAGGTAACAAATGCATGGACTAGTTTCTCAGCATCACTCCTGGACAGGATGTTTCTAATTTTAGCAATATTCCGGAGGTGAAAGAAAGAAATCCTAGAAACCTGTTTAATATGGGATTTAAATGTCAAGTCTCGGCCAACAATAACGCCGAGGTTCTTTACGTTATTACTGGGGGCCAATTTAATGCCATCCAGATGAAGTGATTGACTAATCAGTTTCTGTTTTAGAACTTCTGGTCCAAAGACAGAAACTTCTGTTTTGTCAGAATTTAAAAGCAAAAAGTTTAGGGTCATCCATGTTTTTATGTCTTCCAGACATGCCTGTAATCTACCTAACTGACTGGGTTCATCAGGATTTATGGATAAATATAGTTGTGTATCATCGGCATAGCTGTGGAAATTTATCCCATGCTGTCTAATGATTCTACCAATTGGAAGCATATATATGGTGAAAAGAATTGGTCCAAGGACAGAACCCTGTGGAACTCCACAAGTAACCCTTGAGAGTGAAGAAGATTTATCATTTAGATGAACAAACTGGAATCTATCAGACAAATATGATTTAAACCAGCCTAGTGCTGTTCCTTTGATCCCTGCAACATGTTCAAGCCTTTCTAAGAGAATATTATGATCGACTGTGTCAAAAGCAGCGCTGAGATCTAACAAAACCAGAACAGACACCAGTCCATTATCTGATGCCATGAGAATATCATTAGTAACTTTCACCAGTGCTGTTTCAGTGCTATGATGAGCTCTAAAACCTGTCTGAAACTCTTCAAACAGCTCGTTACTGTTTAGATGTTCACAGACTTGATTAGCAACTATTTCCTCAAGGATTTTGGATGAGAGGAAGGTTAGATATAGGTCTGTAATTCACTAAGTCATCTTGATCAAGGGAAGGTTTCTTGAGTAAAGGTTTAATTACAGCTATTTTAAATTCCTGTGGTACGTATCCGTTTACTAAGGATAGATTCATCATATCCAAAATGGGGCCAGGAACCAAATGGAACACTTCTTTAAATAATTTGGTTGGGATTGGGTCCAACATACAAGTTGAAGGTTTAGATGAGGCTAATATTTTTGATAATTCTGAAAGCTCGACTGAATCAAAACAGCCTAAGCACAACCGAGGTTCTACAGTTCTTTCATTTACTGAGGAAGAAGTAATCATGTTTGGGAGGATGCCAATGATTTTATTTTTAATAAAATTTATTTTATTTATGAAGAATCTCATAAAATCATCACTGCTAAGAGCTGGGGGAATAGTTGGCTCAACAGAGCTATGACTCTGTGTAAGTTTGGCAACTGTACTAAAAAGAAACCTAGGATTGTTTTTATTCGCCTGTATTAATGATGAAAAATATGCTGTTCTAGCTTGTCGAAGGGTCTTTTTATACAGCAGTAGACTGTTATTCCAGGTTAAATAGGAATCCTCTAGATGTGTAGAGCGCCATTTTCTCTCCAACTTCCTAGTATTCTGCTTTAAAGTACGCAACTCTGCATTGAACCAAGGAGTCAGCCTCCTATGGCTAGCCACTTTCTTTTTTAATGGGGCTACACTATCCAATGCCAAACGCAATGAGGACGTAACGTTGTGAACCAGACCATCAATTTCTGAAGGGTTAGAGATAGAATTGCTGCCATCCACTGTGTTACTCTGAGACACTAAAGAAAGTAAGAAGTGAACAGATTCTTTAAAAATTGTTGCAGCATTGTCTGATAAAGCTCTACTATAATGAAATTTTCTTTCAGATTTAAGATGGTCAGTTAAAGTAAATTCAAAAGTTATCAAGAAGTGGTCAGACAGGACCAAGTTATGTGGGTGGACTGTTATTTCCTCACACTCAATACCGTATGTCAGTACAAGGTCCAAAGTGTGTTTACCCGAGTGGGTCGATCCCTGTACTTTTTGAGTAAAGCCAATTGAGTCTAAAATAGCATTAAAGGCTGCATTTAGGCTATCACTTTCAGTATCCACATGAATATTGAAGTCCCCCACTATAATGACCCTATCAGTATTTAATACTAAATCAGATAAAATATGTGAGATCTGATCCAAGAATTGAAAGTAAGGGCCTGGTGGACGATACAAAACCACAAACAAAAATGGTCTTAATGTTTTGCAACTTGGATGAGGAAAATTAAGGGTTAGATGTTCAAAAGAACTGTAGCTATCAATTGGTCTGGGACTAATTAGTAAATCAGAACGGAAAATGGTTGCAACTCCTCCTCCTCGCCCAGTACTTCTAGGAATGTGAAAATTTAAATGACTGGAAGGAGTTGACTTATTTATACTGACATAATCCTCCTGCTGCAACCAGGTTTCTGTGAGACAAAGGAAATCAATGTGATTATCACAAATCAAGTCATTTACTAACAAAGTCTTTGAGGAGAGAGATCTTATGTTTAATAAACCACATTTAATATATTTATTTTCAGTCAAAGTTGTATTTATTTTTATGAGATTTCCATAATTTGCTTTTGTTGGCTTAACTTTTAATCCATTTAATTTTGGCCGTGGGCAAGACACTGTTTCTATAGGGTAATGGGTGGGTAACAGTACAGAAGCAGCAGAGAGGTGGGTTAAACTACGACTCTGCTTCCTGGTCTGGACCCTGGGTTGTCAGTGTTTTGGAGGACTAATAAATTCGTCCATATTCCTAGAAAGAAGAGCTGCTCCATCCAAAGTGGGATGTTCTCACTGTACTAAAGACACTCGTTGCATCTTACACTAAATCTAATTAATCTAAAGTAATATTTATTGCTACAGTAGACTAAGCTCTTTATGATGATGTAACTGTAATCTAATTAATCAGAAGTAATATTTATTGCTAGACTAAGCTTTTTATGATGATGTAACTTGAATGTTATGGATAAAAGCATCATCCAATTACCCACATTTCTTAATTGTGAAAAAAAAACTGTCAAAAAAGTAGCTTACCTGTTTAAAAACTTGTGCAACGGTGATCCAACCACTATCTTCATGCCCCTAGGTGAATCGCCTGTCTGCTGTCGGGGGTGTTAATTTGAAGACGGTGACATGGAACATTCTGGCGTACCTGTTTTCCTGCCCCCTTTCCCGAACAATTAATTGGAAGGGTGTGAACAAGAAGAGGGCCTTCCACAGGATGGCATCTCGGACCCTCCTCAGCCGTAAGTAGGCTATTGCTTCGAATGCCCTTAGTGAATTATTATTTATTCATTCAAAAGTCTTACAGATTACTCCTGGAAGAGTTTTTTTTATGGTTGACAATAAGTGAAAACTCAGGAAAAGGAAAAGATCACAGCATTAAGTCCTATCTGAGGTAAGAACATCTCAGATTAATCAGAACTGCCATAAAACGTATTTCCTTCTATTCTGCCCTCGCGGTACGACTTCAGCTTTAGCTAGACAGGTAGTTAACAGCATGAATGAAGAAACTCCAGAAGTCTTGTTGAGGATTAATGTTATCTTTTGACCTTTCTTTTCTGTAAGACTGAGAGAACAAAGAAAATAAAAATGACAAAAATATAACGTCACTCTGTGCCTTTTACACACTAAATATGACTTTACATTTTTGTTTGTTTCTTCATTCATGCCGTTAACAACCTGTCTAGCTAAAGCTGAAGTCGTACCGCGAGGGCTGAATGGTAAGAAGACAAAGACTTAAGTAGGGATGGGCCGTTTGACACGGGCGCTTCGGAGCTTGTTTTACTTTGATGAAGGGGGCTGTTTTAACACATGTTCCAGGGCGCGTTTTGACGACGCGGCTCACGTGACTGATGACGTTCAAACCGCAGAATGGTTCACACGCCACTACCGGTTTGAACACTCTTGACACATTTTATTCCTTTTTAATTTGAAATTATGCTTTTTATTCTTTTACTATTTAATGCTTCTTCTGCATCCCACTCTGATGCTTTTAATGTTTTATGTAAAGCACTTTGAATTGTTTTGTAACATGAATTGTGCTATACAAATAATAATAATAATACATTTTATTTAAGAAGTGCCTTTCATGTCACTCAAGGACACTTTACACAGAGCAACAATAAAATCAACAATAAAAACACAAGAAACAGCACTTAAAAAAACATTAAAAGATAAGAGCATAAGAATAAAAAAAAGAAGATAAATAAACTTGCTTTGCCTAAAACCCAGCACAGTTGAGCACATAGTTGTGTTGAATAAAAATGTGTGAGCTCCTATGCAGACCTGTTATGTTTATTCTTCACAATGTTACACAAGCACAACTCTGTCACTTTGTTTAATTTGCAGTATGTTAAAGGAACACAACTTCTTTCAAATTAACATACTGTTTGTAGCCCACGTGTTGTAGTGAAACAATGGTAGTATGGTGGGGCAGATGGCATACATGCTGTGCACCACCAGATGGCACTGTTTTGTGTTGTTTCAAAGCTCCGGCAAGTTGGTTCATTTAATGGTACAATGAGCCAAACCCCAGAGAAGCTTCACAAGGCTCCGGGCGCCCAGATTTAACCAAGCTCTGTAATGAAACAGACTTGATATTTCCGAACTGTCACTATTTGTCCGTCACTGAAACAGGTCCGTCTGAGCTGTGACCGGCTGTGACTAAGTGGTCAGTCACTGAAACGGGTCTGACTTGTAAATGTCTAAAGCCGCGTTCACACCGGTCAGCGCGTCCAGGCGTCAAATCCCTCAAACGGACGAAAGTCGACGCTTTAAAATTAAAACCCAGCTGCTTGCACACTTGTGGTCTGCGTCGGCGCGTCGGGGCATCAGCGCTAGCGTTAGCTAGCGTAGCGTTAGCTAACATAACAAGAAAGTTAAAAGAAATAATATTTTTTTCTATGTTTAACTGCTTACCTGGCACTCCCATATCCTCCGATATCTTCCTCCAAATCAGATCCGATCTCTTCCTGTCTTTGTAAAAAGACGAAGACGGGTCATACAGTTCACGGACATTACATACAGCGACGATCAGTTTGTCCTCCATCTTGAATAAAAAATTTGCCGATTCACCCATGGAAGGAGTTACTACGTCAGTACAACGAGTCGCTCTGATTGGTTGACGCCGCGCGTCTGCTGCCCGAAAGTTCAATTTTCCCAACTTGACGCAGCAGACGCCCCGACAGTCCGTCGGGGCGTCCGTGCATCAGCCGCGTGGACGCGCTGATGCCAGCTGCGCCAACGCTCGCCACTTGCTGCTTGGCAGTTTGGGGCCCACTAGATGCGTAGATACCATAGACTTGCATGTAATCTAGCTGCCCTGCTGCCTGGACGCGCTGACCGGTGTGAACGCGCCTTAATGCTGTTTTCCAGGGGCACTGACAGCTACAACAACGGAATCGGAAATATGGAGGCATGCAATAAGGTGGTTTGGCCTTGCGGCGGACAGGAGAGGAGAGGAGGGCGCCAGGAGAGACTGGCGCGTCAGCAGCAGGAGCAGCAAGCTACAGCTGCCACACCCACCTAGAGATTTTATTTAATTTTTTCACGTTGTGTTAGCCTGTGCGTTTTTTGTTCACTGTGTTCTGTTGATTGTCGACTTTGTTGTTCTTTTTAAATAATTAAATCAATGAATTCGTGGTGATTAATTCTGTGTTTGTTAACTTTGTTCACGTTGTTTTAGTATGCATTTAATCATTAATCATAGATTTATTTCAGCTATAGCATTGCTCCAACTGAAACCTGTAGCCTTTATCAAGTCAATTCAAGCTTTTTATTTATAGCAAGGCCTTGTAGTGAAAATGTTTTTCTGGACATTCCACAGACTGTGAAAAATGTAGGCGTATGCTGCATAGGTTACTATAGGTTACCATGATACCCTAACTGACAAAGAATGCCGAAGATAAGGCAAAAGGACAATCCAGTGGTTAATTAAGTGGAATCGTAACCCATCCGGCACTGCTCCGGTAGGCGGAATCGTTTCACGCACCCGTTACGCATCTGTAACGGGATGATCAGGCGGTGCTGGATCGGCGCTGGTACATATCCGGAACAGCCCCTAAAAACAGCCCAGAAACGGATTCGGCCGGATGTGCGTTTGGACTCAGGAACGAGTCCGTGCGGCGGATGCGGGCCAGGCTCTATCGTTTTGCGGTTGCGGTCCTGTTCCGTTACAGCATCCAGTGGCTATCTGGTTAGGTGTACAGAAAGCATAATGTGGTTCGTGGAATAATAAAAATATCAACGGTTTCTTCTCAGTTTGACATGGTAGTTGGTGCGCATTAGCGCCACCTTCTGGTTTACAGTGTGTGTCACAATTACGTTTTGCAATCTAATAAAAAAACGAGTTGTCAGTGTTGTTGGCCTTGCTTACTCCAGTCTTAATTGATTTAATAACGTTATTGACATGTATTGTAAATATGTATTGTGGATCTGAAATAAATACAGTTATTTAATATGGTATATATAGTGTGTATTTACATCCCTTCATACCACACTGTCTGTAATGAGGAGAGCCTCCAACAAAGACAGGCTACACAAGCATAAAACTTTATCACAAGACTCCTAGTCTACTGGTCAGTAGAAGAAACTGAGAAGAAACTGTTTATGTCTTTTTTTCTTCCACAAACCACATTAGTAGCAAAGAAAATGTTGATCCCGCCGTCTCGCCTCGGACAGTCGGAGTTTCCCTCCTGCCTCGTTCATGCAAACATATGGGGGGCTGAAGCCCCGCCCCTCATGCGCGTGCACACACAAGCGTCACAACAGTATCACCTGAATGAAGCTGAAAAAAATGATGGCATTGAAAAAAAAAAAGAAAGTTCGAAAACTTGATTGTAAGTGAGTTATTTGTTTCTATGCATACACATGAGTTTCATAGAAAAAAATTAACTTTCTATTTTTTTTTTTTTATTCACTAGATTTATTTCAGATTCAAAATTAATATTTTCAGTTACAATAATATTTTTCAATGCCAGTTTTTATTTTCAGTTTCATTTCAAGGTGATGCTGTTCTGATCCCATAACAGACAGACTGATTGAGTATCATCTGTTTGAGGAAATTCTCCCATTGGTAATCCAATAATCTATAAGGCCTTAAATCCACACCCAGATAGAGTTATGATGACCTTAAGTGACCTTTTGTTCCCCTCAGAAGTGCAGCGGGTAAGTTGTTGCTAGGTAACAGCCAGGCTGCCAGGTGTGTTTGTCAAGCTGTGTCCAAATTCAGGGTCTGCATCCTGCGGAGGACTCATTGGAAGGATCCCAGGAAAACTGGCGGTACAAACAATTAGTTTATACAGCGGTTGTCTAATTAGGCCTTTGGTTTTAGCGTTAAGCATTTTAAAAAAATATTTGTACGTTTATATGTTTTTAAAAAATCACGTTCGTCAGCTAGCTTGTTTCTCGTGTGAATATCACCTTAGACACAGAGCTAATTTCTTGTTAGGGATTTAAGCTGTTTTAAACATTTTAGGGACGAAAGAGCAGACAGAGCTGTTCATAAAGCTCCGGGGAGAGAACGATGAGCTCTTCACCGGAGCAAAGAACAGGAATAAATCGATTTAGAAATCCCATTCTTATGACTACGGTGTTATTCACCCCAATATCATGGCACTTTTGTTTCTTTTGTTTTCTGCAGTACATATAATCTTACTGCAGTCATTAAACAGCTGAAATATTTTCCTGCTTCTCTTGTTTTGTCCTTTTTTAGTATAATTCTTTACAGTATTGTTCCACTATTCTTGTTTTGATCTCTGTGATTAGCACAATTGTAATATTTTCCCCTTTTCTCCTACGTTAGGATAGTTCTGGAGAAGATGGGCCTGTCCGGGAAAATAACACCAGCCCAAGCAAAGAAAAAGTGGGACAATTTTAAAAAGAAATAAAAAGTATGTCCATATTTGGAAAATAATATATTTTTTTGTAATATAAGTTAAAAAAGAGCAAATCCTAGGTTTAAGCTTGCATGTTTTGTGAACTGTTCTGATTTTTACTTGTCTTTAGGAATGCAAGTATCCAGGGTCAGGAGAGGGAGTGAGTGGGAAGCCCACTGCTGCTACTTGGCCCTGGTTTGTCCAAATGGAGGAGGTTTTAGGACAAAGGCCTTCGATTTGCCCCCTGTCCTTATTGTACCCATCCCTACGGACCCTCCAGGGCCAAGTGCAGCAGTGAGGGACCAAGAGGAAAGAGAGGAGGAAGAGAAGGAAGGAGAAAGGCAGCCACCAGTGAAGAAGAGGAGGAGGGAAGGTGACCAGGAGCTGCTAGACCTCATCAGGGAGGACATGAGGCTGACGAGAGGATGGACAGGATGGACAGGAGGGACAGGAGGGACAGGAGGGACAGGAGGGACAGTGAGGGACAGGATGGACAGGAGGGACAGGAGGGACAGGATGGACAGGAGGGACAGGAGGGACAGGATGGACAGGAGGGACAGTGAGGGACAGGATGGACAGTGAGGGACAGTGAGGGACAGGAGGGACAGGATGGACAGTGAGGGACAGGAGGGACAGGATGGACAGGATGGACAGGATGGACAGGAGGGACAGTGAGGGACAGGATGGACAGTGAGGGACAGTGAGGGACAGGAGGGACAGGAGGGACAGTGAGGGACAGGAGGGACAGGATGGACAGGAGGGACAGTGAGGGACAGGAGGGACAGGAGGGACAGGATGGACAGGAGGGACAGGATGGACAGTGAGGGACAGGAGGGACAGGATGGACAGGAGGGACAGTGAGGGACAGGATGGACAGGATGGACAGGAGGGACAGTGAGGGACAGGATGGACAGTGAGGGACAGTGAGGGACAGGAGGGACAGTGAGGGACAGGAGGGACAGGATGGACAGGAGGGACAGTGAGGGACAGGAGGGACAGTGAGGGACAGGAGGGACAGGATGGACAGGAGGGACAGTGAGGGACAGGATGGACAGGAGGGACAGTGAGGGACAGGAGGGACAGGAGGGACAGTGAGGGACAGGAGGGACAGGATGGACAGGAGGGACAGGAGGGACAGGAGGGACAGTGAGGGACAGGATGGACAGGAGGGACAGGATGGACAGGAGGGACAGTGAGGGACAGGAGGGACAGGATGGACAGGATGGACAGTGAGGGACAGGAGGGACAGGATGGACAGGAGGGACAGTGAGGGACAGGAGGGACAGTGAGGGACAGGATGGACAGGAGGGACAGTGAGGGACAGGAGGGACAGGATGGACAGGAGGGACAGTGAGGGACAGGAGGGACAGGAGGGACAGTGAGGGACAGTGAGGGACAGGATGGACAGGAGGGACAGGATGGACAGGAGGGACAGGATGGACAGTGAGGGACAGGAGGGACAGGATGGACAGGAGGGACAGTGAGGGACAGTGAGGGACAGGATGGACAGGAGGGACAGTGAGGGACAGGATGGACAGTGAGGGACAGTGAGGGACAGGAGGGACAGGAGGGACAGGATGGACAGGAGGGACAGTGAGGGACAGGATGGACAGGAGGGACAGTGAGGGACAGGATGGACAGGATGGACAGTGAGGGACAGTGAGGGACAGGAGGGACAGGATGGACAGGAGGGACAGTGAGGGACAGGAGGGACAGGAGGGACAGGATGGACAGTGAGGGACAGGAGGGACAGGATGGACAGGAGGGACAGTGAGGGACAGTGAGGGACAGGAGGGACAGGAGGGACAGTGAGGGACAGGAGGGACAGGATGGACAGGATGGACAGGAGGGACAGGAGGGACAGGATGGACAGGATGGACAGGAGGGACAGTGAGGGACAGGATGGACAGTGAGGGACAGTGAGGGACAGGAGGGACAGGATGGACAGGAGGGACAGTGAGGGACAGGATGGACAGGAGGGACAGTGAGGGACAGGATGGACAGGATGGACAGTGAGGGACAGGAGGGACAGTGAGGGACAGGAGGGACAGTGAGGGACAGGATGGACAGGAGGGACAGTGAGGGACAGGATGGACAGGATGGACAGTGAGGGACAGTGAGGGACAGGAGGGACAGTGAGGGACAGGAGGGACAGGATGGACAGGAGGGACAGTGAGGGACAGGATGGACAGGAGGGACAGGATGGACAGGAGGGACAGTGAGGGACAGGATGGACAGGATGGACAGGATGGACAGGAGGGACAGGATGGACAGGAGGGACAGTGAGGGACAGGATGGACAGGATGGACAGGAGGGACAGTGAGGGACAGGAGGGACAGGATGGACAGGAGGGACAGTGAGGGACAGGATGGACAGGATGGACAGGATGGACAGGAGGGACAGTGAGGGACAGGATGGACAGGAGGGACAGGCTCTTTTCTATTCTTGAGCGATTAGTGCCAAAATGAATTTTTTTTTGAAGGGGTGGGAGGGATTAAATTAGTTTATTGTTGTGTTTATAACACGAGTTGGTCGAAATAAATTGCTTGAAAGAAAAACTTCATATTCGTTGTATTTATCTTTTTTATTTTCAAAATTGTTCAAAGAAAATTGAGCATTTGTTAAGAAAATTAACAGTGTATAATTTTAATTAATTAATGAAATTCAGAAAATAAAATTTAAGGTAACAAAATTCAAGAACATACAGAAATATAACTATTTACAGGACAAGAGACATTTTAACCAATCACTGCACGATTAATCTGAGTGACCATCTTTTTATTATTACACCGGGGGTCCCTGGCAGTGTTGCTGGAGCCGCTGAAAGGATGAGAGATGAGAGATGTGAATGGAGTGCTGCAGCAGGGATCTGTGGTTGGTCCTCTTTGGTTGGCGAGCCAAACATCACAGGGTGGTCTGCAGAGAGCTTCAGGGTGTCTCCTCCCGTTGTCCACTACATCGTCCACCTCCAGGGTCTGCAGAGCGGCTAAATCGACGGCTGTCACATCTGTAAGATGCATTCATGAAAATAGAAATAGGAGAAATTGAACTCAATCCTTCAATCCCATGACAAAATACTTAAAAAGATATTAAAGTTATTGTTTACTTGCCTGTTAAAGGTATTCATGACCTGGTGGTACGTCCTCCAGGGCAGACACCTCAGCGCAGAGTTGCTCCCTCCCCCTCATCTTCCTCCACCAAAAACAAAAAACAGAACAAATACATAAGTGTTTAACAGATTAAAGCATTATTCTAAGTTAGACTAAATTAAGGATCAAGACTCCACTTATTTTTTAATACAATGCACATTATACATAATATATAACATGATTATATGTACATAAATAAATATATATATATATATATATGTGTGTGTGTGTGTGTGTATAATATAGTTTCACATAGATGGAGTCTTTTTCAAGGTAGGGATGATTATACAACCTACAACTTTAGGGACTTATTAAGATTGGTTGCTGGTTTCACAGGTTTGAATTAATTTTTGGACTTCCTCTAACAAAACAGGCCGATGTTTCTGCTTCGGCTCACTGCCTTTGTAGGGGAAATTAGCAGAAGAGCTAAAAACAGATCGAAACATAATGGCTTACCTGGATATGACTATCTCCATACAGACCTCTCCGATGGCGAGCGTAGAGTGCATTTCATTCCCTTAACTCGTGTAAAATAATAACAAAAGAGAATAACTGTCATCCATTTTCACTGATTTTGCTGCAGTCACGGTTGCTAGGCGACAGGACCTGCGCAGCGGGTAAGAGCGGGAAGTGAATGAAGAAGGCTGTCCAAATTCACAGACACCTACTTCCGGCTTTTCCAACCGGGTAGGAAGGATCCTCCGAAGGATCCAGACCCTGAATTTGGACACAGCCTCTGTCTGCCATTCATCAGCTGATGTCTCCCTTTGATGAAGCCAAATTCTGACTCAAAAAAAAGGGGACCGAACAAATTGCAGCTGTCCGAAAACCGTTCATGGTATCGAAAAAATTCTCGAAGCGTCAGTGAGAGTTAAGTTTCGTCTTCGATCATGGAAAAGTACAACTCTCTACCTCGTTCATAGTCCAAGAACGAACGACAGAGAGATGACTAGCAACAAGGCTCAGCTTCATAAGCAGCACTTCTAAAGGACTCTCAGCCGAAGGTCACCTGCAGAAGAGTAGCTGACAAATGTCACACACACACCTGGCAGCCTGGCTGTTACCTAGCAACAGCTCAGCTGCGCTTCTGAGGAGAACAAAAGGTCACTTGAGGTCATCGTAACTGTATTTGAACATGGAGTTTAGGCCTGATAGATTATTGGATTAGCATTGGGAGAATTTCCTCAAACGTATGATACTCAATCAGCCTTAACTGACATCAATGCTGGACTTTCAAAATAAAAGTCAAACAATCTCTTCAAAATAAAAGCCCTCAGATTTTCAATAGCTCATGGGGGCTGTTTGTTTTATACTACTGCTGAAGTGAATTTTAATTCAGTTTATTTCTATAACGCCGATTCACAGCAATGAAGGCACTTTACAAGAAAAGTCATTTCAATACAATCATACAAACATTCCAATCAGTCTAAAGGTTTAGTTAGTTTTCTATGTAAGGAATCCCAGCAGATTGCATCGACTCATTGACTGGCAGTTGCGTCCCATTGAGGCAGACTCCAACCACAGCAATCCCTTATACCGAACAAGCATGTAGCGACAGTGGAGAGGAAAAACTCCCCTTTAACAGGAAGAAACCTCCAACAGAACCAGAACCAGATCCTGGCTTAGTATGACCTGCTATCTGCCACGACCGTCTGGGGGTTTGAGAAGAAAGAGCAGAGACACAGAAAGTACAGAAGATCTGATATAAGAGAACTTTCTATATTAAAGTAAAAAGTTGATAACAGGACACATGGATGTTCAGTTACTAGGAGGATCATCCCAGTCGATGCCCCCCGTCCAACAGGGCATTGCAGCCAAGCAGGATACCAGACCAGGTATATCTTCTATGGAGAGAAAAACACTGAGAGAAAACAAAGTTAACAGTCGAAATAACAGAATGTACTGTAATACAACTGGAGAGTCGTAGGAGAAAAGGAAGTAGCAGAGTGAAGAAAATTGGTAAGTCTGTCCTCCAGCAGTCTAAGCCTATAGCAGCATAACTACAGAGATAGCTCAGGATGACCTTAGCCACTCTAACTATAAGCTTTATCAAAAAGGAAAGTTTTAAGCCTGGCCTTAAAAGTAAACAGAGTGTCTGCCTCACGGACTAAAGCTGGGAGCTGGTTCCACAGGAGAGGAGCCTGATAACTAAAAGATCTGCCTCCCATTCTACTTTTAGAAATCCTAGGAACTACAAGTAAACCTGCAGTCTGAGAGCGAAGTGCTCTGTTAGGAACATATGGAACAATTAGATCTCTGATGGATGATGGAGCTTGATTATTAAGGGCTTTATATGGAAGAAGGAGGATCTTAGATTCTATTCTGGATTTAACAGGGAGCCAATGAAGGGAAGCTAAAACTGGAGAAATGTGATCTTTCTTTTTAATATTCATCAGAACTCTTGCTGCAGCATTTTGGATCAACTGAAGGCTTTTAATGACATTTTGTGGACTTCCTGATAGTAAAGAATTACAGTAGTCCAGCCTTGAGGTAACAAATGCATGGACTAGTTTATATTACATATTGTTCCCCCTTCAATATACCTTCAATATGTGACAGGGTTTATCGAGCCGTCATATAACGTTTCCCCTGTATATTGAAGGGGGAACAATATGTGACAGGGTTTATAGGAGCATCAGGATGTGTTTCCCTTGTATATTACAGAGAGAAGTGGATGTGACGGGCTGTTTAGACCCTGGGAGGCCTCTGGTTGTAGTTCACGGAGCTGTATGTTATTTTTCACAGAATTGAGAAATGATTGAAAGGATAGGAAAACTGTAAAAAATTGGGAAAGCCTATCTATCTATCTATCTATCTATCTATCTATCTATCTATCTATCTATCTATCTATCTATCTATCTATCTATCTATCTATCTATCTATCTATCTATCTATCTATCTATCTATCTATCTATCTATCTATCTATCTATCTATCTATCTATCTATAGAACACTATAATTGAGGACAAAATATGAAGTTTGAGCTTTCAACGTTGCCGTCGCTCCCCTGTGTACGAGCAGAGCGCGGCGTGTACAGATAGATAGATAGATAGATATCTTTATTACAGACTCAGGGTCCAAGGCAGACAAACAAGAACAACAAAAACAACAACAGTAACAATAAAAAGCTAAGAAGTCACTTTAAAAGAAGGCAACTATACCAGTGCGTCCATAGACCAGACTGGTAGCGAATAGCACTGTAACTGATATTAATAAGTGACACAATCACTCGATTCTCAGAGATGTTGAGTCTGCAGATGAAACTGTACATACATTTCCGCAATGTGGCTTGCAACGTATTAACTCCAGCTGTAACAAACATCTCACTCGCACTAGCCCATCTTGGCCTCCTAAGAAGCACACGAAAAGCATCATTGTAGGCCACCTGCAACCTTTGCATTGTACTTTTTTTATAGTTTAACCAAAGGTGAGCTGTGTATAGCGGTGTACAGTATGATCTGAACAACGCTATTTTCACTTCATCCGTACAAAATTTAAATTTGCGTGCCAGTGTGTTCGCCTGAGCATACAATGTCCTGCATTGTCTCCCCATGTCATCATCATCCATCAGGTCGTCAGTTAAAATATGCCCAAGGTATTTTGTTTTGTTAGTCACATTCAGCATCATATTAGACAAATAAAAGTCTGGGAAGTTTGCATTTTTATCCTCCTTAGTTCTACAGATCATTATAACACTCTTTGCTGGGTTATACTTAATATCTTGCTCCAGACCATAGTGCGCACAGATATTAAGCAGCTGTTGGAGCCCAGCTGTACTCGGGCTGAAAACCACTAAATCATCCGCATACATTAGATGATTCAGCACAACATTTCCAGCAATACATCCAGTTTTACAAGCATTTAGTCTCTTTGAAAGATCATCCAAATACATATTGAAAAGAGTAGGGGATAATATCCCCCCCTGTCTGACCCCATTGCCAACCTTAAATGGAGCACATATACTGTTCCCCCATTTGACATACATCTCTTGGTGAGCATACCAATAGCTAAGTATCCGTACAAGAAATTTGGGTACACCCCTCTGAGTTAATTTAAAAAATAACTTGCCATGATTAACCCTGTCAAAAGCTTTGGAGGCATCTAAAAAACATGTAAAAACAGAAGAATTTTGTTTCTTGTATTTATCAATAACCTCTTTAAGAGCATATATACACATATCTGTGCCCAGCTTTGCTTTAAAACCAAACTGATTGTCTGCAGAAGAGACAAATTTTGAGATCCTGTCCAGCAGGATTAACTCAACAATTTTAGAAGCAATACTGGCCAGTGCGATTGGGCGATAATTGTCAGAGCTGCCAATATTCCCTGCTTTGTTCTTAATGACAGGGACTAACAAAACAGTTAGCATGTGGTCAGGTAAAAACCCATGTACAAAACATGCTGTGAAGCAAATAGAGAGTAGAGGAGCTAACCTTGCACTTGCAAACTTTAAGTGCTCAGCAGTAACACCATCCAACCCTGCAGTTTTATTATTTGAAAGCCTGGAAATGGCATTAACAACTTCATGACACAAAATAGCATCTACACTGTCAACATCATTTCCACCGAATTTGTAGGAGTCACTCTGGACACAGTTAAAAACCCTATTGTAATGATTCCGCCACAAATCCAGAATATTATCTGTGCCAGAGATGCCATCAACAACACATGGCAGAGATACTTTTGCTTTCATAGCCCTAACTTCTTTCCAGAATTCGTACATATTTTTACATTGCAATTTTCTGGCCATTGAGTCAGCCTTCATAGCCTGCTCATTTTTTACAATGTAACGCAGAGCATATTTGAACTGGGCATTAGTGACCTTTTTGTTTTCAAAAACTGGCCCATTTCTTGGTCTCCCTGCCAGTATCCACTCCATGGACGCATCACGTGCCTTGGCATGAAATTCAGCCACATGGGCATTCCATCCAGGTTTACCCTTTTTCTTAGTTTCAGGTCTATATATAGATAAACTTGCATCAATCAGTGCTTTAATTATGCCATCATACATGGAAGAAATGGCTGAAATATGCTCAGAATCCCTGCACTCACTATCTCCACACATGACTGCTTCTCTAGGCATACAGTTCGGGGGCGAGCTTGGATTGAGTACGCGCGTTTTTTGCCGCGTGCACGGCGCGGAGCTGTAGGGGGAACACATCCTGACTGGGAAACACAGATTGACGTAACACCGGACTCTGGACCGTAAATCTCGAATGCATGAAGCCGAACTGCTGAAGCTGAGCTCGGCTCCTTTTTCCCTCCCAGAGACGGAGCCAGCAGCGTTCAGGAGCCGCTGAGGACACAGAGACAGAGGGACAGACAGGGATCCCGCTCGGTGAGTAACTCTGCTGCACACACGGTCCCTCAGCGGCATCATGGCCGCTAACTGCGCTCAGATGAACCGACTCTAACAACTTCCTTTGTATTCATTGAAGCAGCTGACCAAACGCGGCTGCTTTGTTGTTCCTGAAAAGGCGGGAGACAGAAGGGAGTAAAAGCAGGAAATGGCGACGGAATGGATTAGCAGCATCGTGTCTCACTGGCGGCTCATATTTAGCTGCGGCTCTATAAAGCCACCTTTCCCACTGAGCAGGCTGGTGTTGAGGATAGACATGATGAAGAGTAGATCCCGCATTAGCCGCTCTGAGGCGAGAAATGCGGCCGCCATCTGAAAACCGTCTCCCCTTGATCAAACTACAACTCATACTAACGTAAAATTGGCTTTAAATTATTTTTTTTTACCATTCAAAAACTAATTAAATGTGCAATAACTTCTAGCCTACTCTGTAACCATAGAGCCTTAAATAGTGATTCAAAATATAAAAACATATCCATGTACAAAAAAAAACTAAATGAGGGAAAACCGTTAAAGTATGAGTTGTAGTATGATCAAGGGGACATGGTTTATAAGTACTATGAGTTTCGTGGCACTACAATATGTCATTTATTATTGTACATTCTATTAGGGTTTTGACTGATAAACAATTCCTAAAATTAATTGCAAAAAATTTGTTTCAAAGTCTGTGTTGTAGTAAGATCAAGGAAAAAAAATTTATATTTGATTTGTATTTTGTGGCACAACAACATGCAATGGGATATTTTTGATCCATTTTTATGATAAAATGAGTCAAGATCATATATATATATATATATATATATATATATATATATATATATATATATATATATATATATATATATATATACCCAACCGCCCGTGCATGCGCACAATGACGTCAACAAAGATCCTCCTGTAGTACTAATCTAGCTGCTATTTTTCCTGACTCTGACGATCCAGACTTTGACGATCCACTTTCTTTTATCCATTATTCTTGTTCCTTTTCTGTAGTTTTGTTTTCTGTTTGCCGCATACGGCGTGCTGGGCGACTCCATTATTTCATTGAGAAGCAGAGTCCTTTTTTAATGATTTTTATCTTGAAGTTATTTTAATGGTTGTTTCTTTACATGTTACTTTGTTTATAACACTTTTTGTATTCAGGCTGACAGCTGGAGGTGACGGTTCTGTTCTACTGTGTGGCCTTATTGGTGCAATATTTATGTCCTTGGGTGAAATTCCCAATTTGGTGTTACTGACAATCCTTGGCTGCTGTTAAAATAATGTGTTTTGAAGACCAGACCATAACAGATATTCTGTACCTCCTGGTTTTGCCACAGATGGATGCCGTCTCTCCCCATCAGGCCAGGTTTTACCCAAAATGCTCGCCGATTATCAATTTAGCCCACATTCTTTTCTGGAGCGTTTTGTCAAAGTCCTCAGCTGAGCTAAAAGGTATCTATCGTGTTCTCCCACGGTCCTTAAGTTTGAAGAAATTAAAAAAGTAAACTGGCCTAAAAAAATAACTTCACAAACTGGATATATACATTTACTAAATGGTGACTTTAATTGGGGCCTGCCATGAAATGTCGGGAGAAGCACTGCAGTGCATTGCGAAGCTTTGAGCTCCTCCTTTGAGTCAGAATTAGGCTCAGTCAGAGGGAAACATCAGATGACACATGTCAAACACAGACTGATGAAAGCCTTGTTACCAGGCAACAGTGCACCTGCATCTCTGTGGAGAAGAACTCATTTAAGGTCACTTAAGGTCATGATAACATTTATTGGACATGTATTTAAGGCCTGAAGGCACCTTGAATTACCTTGTTCTTGAAAGTGTGCTATACAGTGTGCCTTGATAGAACAGTAGATTACCATAGGGATTATCGCAACATATGACTCATGAGATTCAATTAGCCTTAACTGGCATCCGGGCTGGACTTTCAAAATAAGACTCAAACGAGCTCTACAAAATTAAAGCATTTGGATTTCTCGTCGAGGTTCACAGCTGCTTAGTGTTTTACGCTACTGTTGAAGTAAATGTTAAATAATGGTTCTGTCTGTCTGTTCCTCTTTCTCTCTGAGAAATTACATTCGCATAAATACAGACTGTGGTAGAACCACAGTGCTGGTTCTGTTGGACCTCAGTGGAGCATTTGACGATGTTGATCATGATATATTATTGGAACGACTGGAGAGCTGGGTCGGACTCTCTGGTACAGTACTTGGCTGGTTCAAGTCTTACCTAAAGAACAGGGACTTCTATGTTTCAATAGGAAACCTTTCATCAGGAAGAACAGAAATCACATGTGGGGTGCCCCAGGGCTCCATCCTGGGGCCCCTCTTATTTAATATCTACATGCTCCCAGTAGGCAAGATTATAGCAACCAACAAGATTAGCTACCAAAACTATGCAGATGATACTCAGCTCTACATTACAAAGCCAGCAGGTGACTTTGAACCCATCCAAACCCTAATTAAATGCATCGAGCAAATCAATGGATGGCTGTGCCACAATTTTCTCCAGGTGAACAGAAACAAAACAGAAGTAATTACTTTTGGACCTAAAGAGGAACGATTAACAGTCAGCACACAGCTTCAGTTAATACAGCTAGAAATTACTGATCAGGCCTGAAATCTAGGTGTAGTAATGGACTCAGACCTGAACCTCCAGGGTCACATAAAGGCAATAACAAGGTCAGCCTTCTATCACCTTAAGAACACTTAAAGGATTAAAGGACTGATTTTGCTGCAGGACCAGGAAAAACTCATCCTTGTTTATCTTTAGTTGATTTGATTGCTGCAACAGCGTCTTCACATATCTGCCTAAAAAGTCAATCCGACAGCTGCAGCTGATCCAGAACGCTGCTGCTCGTGTTCCTCACTAGAAGCAGAAAAGTAGAGCACATCACCCCAGTTCTAAAGTCCTTACACTGGCTCCCTGTAGCTCAGAGAATTGACTTCAAAATACTTTTACCTGCTTATAAACCATTGAATGGCTTAGCACCAAAGTATATTGAAAATCTACTGTTACTATACCAACCTCCAGGACCACTCAGGTCATCTGGAACAAACTTCCAGACAACTGCAAAGCTGCTGAAACAGAGTTCTTTTAAATCACAGCTAAAAGCTTATCTGTTTAGAGCTGCCTTTGAGTAATTTTTTCATGTATCATGTTTTGTTTGTGCTTCATTGCTGTTTTTACTTTATCCTAAATTCTTGTATGCTTTTTCTGTGTTTTATTGCTATTTTTACTTTATCCCCTAATCATATAAAGCACCTTGAATTACCTTGTTGTTGAAAGTGTACTATACTTATAAAATTGCCCCACCTTGCCGTGTAACGGCAGGATGTTTAGGTTGATTTTGCCCTGATTCTCCCCTTCCGACATGCACCGATTATCGGGATGGCTCTTAAAATTATCCTAACAGATATTCCTGCCATGTGTGGTGTGTTCAGAGCATACTGGTGTGCTTGGAAGGACGCTGGGACCGCTCCGATCACAAATCGGGGATATTCAACATGTTGGATTGTCTTGGCCCAATATCACAGGGGGTGTGTTGTGTTTTGAGCACCAACGAGCACGCAGCCTGTTGAATGTGACTTGAAGCCAATCAGAAAGCGAGGTGACAGGCAGGGATGCGTAGATGCACCTTGGAAGCGTCTAGGGATGTAAAAAAATATATATACACTGATACGTTTGATGGCGTTTCCTTACCTTGCTCATCCGTACTCAGCCCAATGCCCTCGTTTACTGTTGCTTTTAAGTGTGTGGGTGTATGGGGGGGGGGGGGGGGGTATAACTGTGATCAGGTCTTTATTCTGGGGGGGGTATAACTGTGATCAGGTCTTTATTCTGGGGGGGGGGGTATAACTGTGATCATGTCAGGGGTAGGGGTGGGGTGCTGGGATGTTGGCAGTGGGGATTGGCCCAGGGTGGTGGTGGCGCGTGGTGGCCGGCCGCGGCCCCTGCGGTGCCGGGGACCCCTCGTTGGCCATTCCCTTGAATGAATTACATGTAGCAGGGCTGGGCGATATGACCTAAAAATAAAATCTCAGATTTTTTCACACCAAATACGATTTCCGATTTTAATCGGGTTTTTTCTTTCTCCCTTTACTGTCTTAAACAGAAATAACAAATGACAGGATCTATTTTTTTGAAACTCTTATTTTAATATCTCCTTTGGGAGTCTAGCTGAATTCAAAGTTGTGTGAAAAGTTGGTAGCACATACCTGGCGTCTAGTTTTCAGTATATAAAGCCGGGCTTTTCCACTGTATAAACAGGCACCATATCTTTGGCAATTTAAATTGTGATGGCATCTGTGATTAATTTCCACTGGACACCCGTCTCATCATAAGGGACACAGTGTGAAAATGATTCCCCTATGATGGCTTGTCTTTTGGCGGTGTTTTGTGAGCTGCTGCTTGCTTGAGCATCTCGACGGAGTGCCTCTGTTTCAGGTGTTGAAACAAATTCGTCGTACTCCCACCTTTGGTAGCAACAGCCGTCAAACAGATTTTGCAGCGTGCTGTTTGTTGCTCCAAGTCTGAAGTTGCAAAACCGAACCAGTTCCATATAATTGAAGAAACTGTCCCTTTTTTGGAAAAAGCTCCTCTTTGCTAGTTGCCATTTTGACGTCTTCGCATTGCGAGAGACGGACTGGCTGACCGTGCTCCAAACTACAGAAGCCCAAGAAAGCAGTGGGGGGTGGTAAATCTCAATTTTTCCAAAAATAAATCTTCTTAAAGGGCAAATTCAAATTAATCGATAAAATCGATTTATCGCCCAGCCCTAACATGTAGTAATAAAACTGCATGTGTTAAGTATGAAACAGGTTGGGTTGTTTAGAATGCTGACAGTTTTTCTACAGTCAAATTCAGTAAAAAGAAAAAAAAAACAATATATAGTTTTGCTCACAGTATCGCAATATGCTGTATCAATTTCCCCTGTTGATCCATTAGATGTTCAAAATAACTGTAGCTATTAATTGGTCTTGGATTAATTTGTAAATCTGAAATGAAAATGGTTGCAATTCCTCCTCGCCCAGTACTTGTAGGAATGTGAGAATTTTAATAATTGGAAGGAGTTGACTCATTTAAACCGGCACAATCCTCCTGCTGCAGCCAGGTTTCTGTGAGACAAAATAATAAATCAATGAAATATTGGGTGGGAAGCAGTACAGAAGCAGCAGAGAGGTAGGTTAAACTACAACTCTGCTTCCTGGTCTGAACCCTGGGTTGTCAGTGTTTTGGAGGACTAATAAATCCGACCAAATTCTGAGAAAGAAGAGCTGCTCCATCCAAAGTGGGATGGATGCTGTCTTTCTGGATCAGACCAGGTCCTCCCCAAAATGTTCTCCAGTTATCAATGTAGCCCACATCATTTTCAGGACACCACCCAGACAACCATTGGTGGAATGACAGCATACGGCTAAACATGTCGTCACTGGCATTTGACTATGGTCAATGGTGTCTCTGTCACGTTTCTCACTATGGAGCTGCCGATTATCAGGGTCGGCTTCTCAGTGGGTGTGTCGCTGAGTGGGGAAAATCTGTTAGAAACACAGACCCGTGGTCAGGGTTCTGGAACTACATTTCCTATGTATTGTCAACCCAGCCGGCCTGAGGTCCTAGCTGCGCGTTTTCTGTTGGAGGATGACTAGGGGGTTCTGTTTTTGTTAGCTCCTCACTGGCTAATGATCCTCGGCTTTTTTCAGCCGCGCAAAGCCGGTCCTTTAATTCCGACATCTCGACTCCAAAGCTACAAAAATGCTACATTTATTACAGTTGCCATCATCACTAAAGAAGGCAGAGGAGTAACTAAACATCTGACAGAGAGCAAGAGAGAGATGAAGATTTAGGCAGAGACAGAGATAGGAGAGAGGAGTAGCCATAATGAAACTTAGCTGAGCAAACAACAGATCTGCTTATATTTCCATAGAGTCAGATATGGGGAGTTATTTTACTTTTTAGTCAGAAGTAAAGTTTGTGATTTCAGTAGGAAATAGGTTGTGTATCAACTGTGTCTTTAATGCTATGTTCACTTTGACACTAAAGACAGTGGATAGAAACTAAGGCCTCCATGATGCATAAAAAGGGATGGATCAGGACCTCAGCCGTTGGCCTCTATGTTTGCATAAGAAAGTTTACAGTTAAACACTGAGCTCCAGCCCTCGTTTGTGTCCTCAAAATGTTGATGTCCTTTAACTGTGAGGCGACTGGTCCAGTAAGTGGTCAATGGATGTTGAACAGGGAACCTATTGTTGTGGATATCAAGCTAAAATTTTAATGCCAATTTTTGTTTTTGTTTTTCAGATTTGCCAGGACATTATGTCTATTCTTGAGCAAGATGTTCCTGCTCACCATGTTATCCTCGACCAACAAGAGATCTCTGTTTTGGACCAGAGGGAAACAGAATCTCTAAAAAACAAATGGAGAGCAGAAGAACCAGAACTTACACAAGTAAAAGAAGAAGAGAATGAATCAAAACTTCTGCAGTTTATAAAGAAAGAGGACCACATTGGGCTAAAGCAAGAGCCAGATACCTTAATGGCAACAGATTCTAGATCTTTTAAAATCAAAGAAGAGCCAGAGGAGCTAAAACTGCAGCTAACAAACTATGATTATCAATCAGAACCTCAGCCATTGGTAAAGATTAAGGTAGAAGACATCTGTGAAAATGAAAATCAGTTTGTACAGAAGCAAGAGCGTGATACATATATGTTAAGCCTTTCTGGACCTTTTGTCCTCAATAGGGAACCAGTAGAACTAGAACCTAAACTAGTGAAGGAAGAGGAGGATGGATCAGGACATCAACTCATGGCAAAGATTAAGACTGAATGTACCAGTGAACATGGAAATCAGTGTGTACTAAAGCAAGAAACTGATACCTTAATGGCAACAAAATCTGGACCTCATGAAATCAAAGAAGAGCCAAGGGAACTAGAACTGCAGCTAGCAAACTATGATTGTCAATCAGAATCCCAGCAGATGGTAAAAATTGAGGTTGAAGACCTCAGTGAAAATGAAAGCCAGTTTGCACTAAAGCAGGAGACTGATGCCTTAATCTTAAGGGGTTATGAGAAAAAAGCCGACTACCAACAATTTGAACCAAATGGGAATCAAACCCTCTTTCAGAACATCCCTAAAGCAGAACATCATGAAATAAAAACTCTTGAAACCTCAGGAGCAAGTAGAGATAAACAACATAGACGTCAGAAAACCAGAGGTCAAAGTGACAATGTAGAGAAAGGGTCGAAGGGCAAGAAAATTGACAATGTTAAAAAATGTAAACGGTGTAAAGTGTGTAGTAAACTTTTTAAATGCAGTTTGGATTTAACAGTTCACATGAGGACCCACACAGGGGAGATGCCTTCCTCAAGTATAAGCACAAGTAGTTTGAAAAGCCACGTAAGTCATACAGAAGGGAAGCTTCAGTCTGTTAAATGTAAGGTCTGTGGAAAATGTTTCGGTGACAAAAGTAATTTGAATAAACATGTCAGAATTCATACTGGAGAGAAACCTTTCTCATGCAGAACCTGTGAAAAGAGTTACAATCAAAAAAGTACTTTGAGGACCCATATGAGAACTCATACAGGAGAGAAGCCTTTCTCATGTCATATCTGTGGAAAATGTTTCAATGACAAACGTGTATTAAGGAAGCACGTAAGAACTCATACAGGAGAGAAGCCTTTCTCGTGTCATACCTGTGGACAATGTTTCAGTGAGAAAAGTCGTTTTTATATCCACTTGAGAAGTCATTCAGGAGAGAAGCCTTTCTCATGTAAAACCTGTGGAAAAGAGTTCAACCAAAAAACCAGTTTGAGGAAGCACATGAGAACTCATACAGGTGAGAAGCCTTTCTCATGTCATACCTGTGGAAAATGTTTCAGTCAAGAAGGTAATTTAAGGACGCACATGAGAACTCATACAGGAGAGAGGCCTTTCTCATGTCATACCTGTGGAAAAGGTTACAAATGGAAAAGTGGTTTGAATAGCCACATCATGAGTCATACAGGAGAGAAGCCTTTCTCGTGTAAAGCATGTGGAAAATGTTTTAGTCAAAGAAGTGGTGTGAATATCCACATGATAATTCATACAGGAGAGAAGCCTTTCTCATGTAAAACATGTGGAAAATCTTTTAACCGAAAATACAATTTGATCAAACATGAAAAAATACATACAGGAGAGAAGCCGTTCTCATGTGAAACATGTGGAAAGGTTTTTAGCCGAAAATATAATTTGATCCAACATGAAAAAACTCATACATGAGAGAAAGCCTTTCTCATGTATAAGCTGTGGAAATGGTTTCAGTCATAAATGTAGTTTGATTAGCCACATTAGACTCTAAAAATAGAAACCTTTCCCATAGGTGTGTTTCCACTATCGGAACTTCACTTCAATATGATCAGCTCAGCATTGAGATCCAGTGGAACCAACAGAGGTTTTTGATGCATAGCTATTAAATTAAGACTTTTTCCATTGTTACCTATTTGATCATGAATGGTTGATATTTTGACTAAGAAATGGTAAAATTATTTCCGTGGAAGACTAACAGAAAAGAACAGTTATTCTGTGTCAAGATATTTTGGACAACATATGTATAAATATACGAGGGTTTATATTAATATAGCTATGCATACAAAACATTTCTAGTCCACCTTTATTGATATATTTTTTTTGAAAAACACCCGGAAATGTGGTTCTATATCCTGTTGGTGCTGTGTGATTTTTGTAGATTGACTGCGGACTTGCTCCGGCGTCCGACAAAAATAGAATCGATCCTATTTTAGCTAGATGGCGGCAGCAGTGGAAACGCTCTCATTGACAAAAATGGGAGCGTTTTTGCTGTGGAGCGCATGGCGGAGCGCATGCAGTGGAAATTGGGGGTAACAGACTAAGCAAAGTTCAAACTGTTGCTATTAAATTATTTCCCTTTTTTTTAGCTTTTGACAAGTTTTCTAAATCAGATGAGGAAACGGTGTTATGTTGTGTTTTACAAAAAACTCTTAAAGTTGAAGTTTTGTGGATATGTGTAGCTTAATAACAATGAATAATTAGTGGATGGGATTTATCAAAGTTTTTGTTCTTTTCAGTGGTTTGTCTGTTTCTGTCGGGAGCAAAAAATGACTCCAACATTAACCACTGATTATGGGAACATTTCTGTGTGAAGAACTGTAATTGTAACAAATGTTTTTGCTTTATCTGGTTTTCCAGAGATTGTATTTAAATGATACATTATGATGTGAAATAAAAACAAATTTCATGAATGATAGTGATTGCCCAGTTTAACCACACAACACATTATATATCCCAGTATCACTGCAAACAAATGCCCTAAAATCACCACATTAATTCATTAACACTAGTAGGGTTTATGAACGCTTCAGTCCTGATCAGCTAGTTTCTTAATGTCACCAACGGCTGGAAAATTGGAGGTAAATAACTTTTAAAGACATCAACACCACCAAGAGATATTAAAAGACAAACTGTGTTAAAGAACCGAGTTAAAAATAACATTGATGGCCTATGTATGCTCTTCAAGTCAGCAATACAATTCAGTTTGTATAGCATGAATTCATAACAAATGTCATTTCAAGGCACTTTACAGGAAAGTAATTTCAATACAAACATTCCAATCACCTTAAAGTTTTAGATAGCTTTCTATTCAAGGAATCCCAGCAGATTGCATCAAGTCATTGGGCGGAAAAAGTACTAAAATGTTCAACTCAAGTAAAAGTACCACTACTGTGATGAAACTACTCAAGTACAAGTAAAATTACCAGTCTAAAGATTTACTCAAGTAAAAGTGAAAAATGGCTTATTTAAAATTTAAGTAAAACTGCAGATTAACTACAAATTAATAAATCAAAATGGGTAACAGTAACAAGTGCTGTGACATTCCCCAAATGACCCGAAGAAGACCAAACTGTCAGTTACTGATGGATTGATTGATTGATTTTATTTATTAAAGTGTCATGCACATTTTATTGTGCCCAGCCCACATGGGCTTACAAGACACTATACATTATATAACAATTCAATTCAAGATGGCAAGAAGATAACATTCTTATAAACATATATATACACCCACAAACACCTATGCATGCAAACAATTGCATACCATCAAACAAACAAACTTTTCAAAATAAACCAACAACAGTAAGGAACTGGGGTACAATACCTTCTGTCTCAAGGTCCAAGCTTTTTCGATAAATCTGGCTAAAACATAAATCTCCTCTTTGAATAACCAACTCATCATGTCATACTCAGACATCCAAAATAAATCAGGATTCCTCTTCTGAACTTTATCGAACACGATTTTTCTCGCTTCCATATAAGGAGGACAATGAAACAAAAAATGAGATTCATCTTCAATCACATCAAGGTCACACACACCACATATACGCTGCTCTTCGGGTATACCTTTAAACCTGCCCACTTCAATAGCCAATGGCAGCGTTCCTGATCTTAACTGTGCACACAAGGACCTCTGTCCTTTCCCCAGGTTTATGAGTAAATAAGGTTCTGTATAATAATCTTCTTTAATCTGAACATAACTTCTAAGTTTAGGTTTCTGCCAAATCTCGTCCTTCCATTGTTTCTTATGGAAATGAAGTAGCTTTTGTTTGATAGCATTTATCTTACACCTTAGGTTATTACTAAAAATGAAATGTAAATTAGCAGAAGAAAATTTTGCCGAAACTTCACTTGACCAGGGGAAATTATGAGCTCGATCCCATTTAAATATCTTCTTAGTCAGCCTTTCATTTGGAAGCTGAAGAAGTCTGTTACTTTTGCAATGTTTGTAAGACAAAACTATGCCATTTTTTGACGAGACTGTTCTACCTCTCAGATATTAGAACACGTTAAATAAACCTAAAACTTGTTAAATAAACAGCATCTAAAAAAAAATTAATGTTTTTCAAAATTGCCCTACCCTAATGTACTTCTAGATTATAATTCATTTATTTGTGTCCATCCTTAGTGTTACTCTAAACCTGTTCATTTGGAGCAACAGTTGATTTCTAAAGTTAGAGTACATCCTTGGTCTAACTCTATACTATAGAGCAATTGAGAGGTTAGAAGTTATTTTTTTCCAATACAGACAATACTGCAAAGCGCGTTTTTAAAAATTATTTAACTCTACATATTATAAATCATTCCAAAAACAAATCACCCACCATTAGTTGGGGAGACCGCGGGGATGGTTGTAACAGTTTCATCAATCAGAAACCAGCTGTGGTGATGTCATCAATTCATTCTATGCACTCTGGCAAACCTACATGTCTCTGATCCACGGTCTATTCTGGAACCAAATAAACGATTTTTAAGATAAAGTAAAAAAATTTGATCATAATTTTTTCTTAGTGTCTGTTGCATTGTAGATACAATTGTTTCACTTACGTAAGCTAAAGTAGTAGTTTCTCTAGATGGTTTTTGAAGTGTTGCAATAATGCTAGCTATGAAACTAAATGCAAAAAACGTTTGATTTTTAATGGCTGCCTGGCATGGGGAGGATTGTATAACAAATCTTAACGTGTTACAACCTTCCCTGTATATTGACACTTTGTACTGGTCTCCATTGCACTGCATACTTAGGCGGTGGAAGGGTAAAATATACATCGGTGTCCCTGCAGATGTTCTCCAGGAGAGAGCAATTGAAGTCATCCATGGAACACCTGTGAGACGGGTCGCCAAAGTCCACAACATCTGCCAGATATTGTGAAGCTGCAGGAGAAGCTAAGAGAATGTTAGATGTGGAGATAAAGTCAGAGAGGCCTGATTGAGATGGTTTGGAAATATATGGGTGTGGTGAAAGAGGACATGAAGTTAGTGGGTGTGATTGTAGAGGATGCAGAGAATAGGACAAAATGGAGACCGATGACTTCAAACCCTGAAGGGAAAAGCAGAAAGAGAAGAATTTATTTCTATTGTATTTAATTATATATATATATATATATATAAATAAAATTTTTGTAGTTTTACGAGTTTATGGTTCCTTCTTTGTGATTCATTAAAGTGTTTCCATACAGTATATCCACACATAATAGTGTGGATATTTTTGAATCAGGATAATTTAACTGTTACATTCATCCCCAAGTAGTGTTACAACTCATCCTGGTACTGGTATTTGCTGAATTAGAAATCAATATCTTCATGGAGAATTGTTTCTGTTTTATGGATCGGTCACCGCAGTGATTGATCTAATTTAATATTTAGACTTTATGTTGACGTTAACGGCATCACGTCAATTATGTTGATCTAATTCAGTATTTTGACTTACCAAGTAGGCAGTTTCAAAAAGGACTTCAAAGATTAGTTTTAGTGTTTAAACTATCGGTTTTAAAGTCTATCTCTATTTAGAATACTATTAATGGCAGTCTTTATTGTTCATGAAGCCGAGCAGTCAAAGGCGGGCCCACGTGGTTTGTAGTGGTTTGTGGTTTGTGTGTAGCCTACAGCTAACTCATGTGGAGCTGTTTAAAGCCATTCTGGTTCATTTACTAAACACCAAACAAAGGAAAACTGTCGGATTGATTAACTCAGGTTGTAGGATATAAAACGACTTTCCATCGGAAACCTAAAAAATCACTGTTCAAACCTCCAGGCCGACTGCCCTGTTTGTACCCAAACAATAAATGAAATCTTACACAAAGTAACAAATCAAAGTGAAAATAAACAACCCTTAAATCTTGTTTATCCTAAACTAATCTCGCCTCTGCCCAGACAGACCTTATTGAATGGTTAAAGTTCTCCAGGTAGCTCCGTGGATGATGGGGAAAGCTAAACAACGTTAGGCGGCCGGCTAACAATAGCTGTGGTCGGTTAGCAGTGGGAGACCTTATGGCTGTTGGATCGCGGGTAGCAGCCTTTAGGTGGGACGGCGTGTCGTCCTCTCCACCTTAGCTAAACAGGGATCAGCTCCACCTTCCTTCACTGACACAGTACCTTTTTCTGCAGCTTTCCAGCACACCATTGATCCCTGTGCATTGTCGCGGTGGGTGTAATAGTTTCAGTCTGGACGTGGCTCTGCGGCATGCAGTAGCTTGTTAGCGGCTCCCTTCCTCACAGCAGCGTTTGTTATTCAGAAAGCTTCTGCAGGGCTCAGGGCAGAACAGTGGGGTTTATCTCATCTGTGGTTTGCGATTCACCTGATCGATCAGCCGTCTTTGTCATCCTTGGGGTGAGTTTCTCTCAGAAACTCGCGTCCTTTCCCCTCGCCAGCGAAGGGAGGATTTCCTGGAGTCTCTCCTGGCACTGTCTGGCCGAAAGCCCAAATGGAAGAGAGAAAGTAGGCCGGCAGGGGGAGCCTTATATAACCTCTGGTCCTCTTCTTCTCCTGTTGGAGCTAGAATGTGGGTTAGCGCCACCCAATGGCTGTGTGTGTCCCAACATACCCCCTTTTTGGTCTGAAGAGTGCGGTGTGGTTCAGTCTTTCAGAGCAACCATTAGTCCATACAGCTATGGTTCTGGAATCCAAGTCACTGGACCCTGTGGGCAGGAGTAGAGTTCAAAGTTCAACTTTGTTCAAAGGTTCTGTCTGGACAGGCAAAACAGGTCTGGGCAGGGCAGTACCACCATACCATACCATACCAAGTTTATTAATAAAGCGCACTTTATGACAGCATGAGAGCTGACCAAGGCGCTGCACATTTCAAAACAAACATATACAGATAAAAATAAGATAATATTCAATAGTTAAAAAGAATAAAATCAATTTAAAAGACAATAAAATATAAAATAGATCAAATGAAATTAAGTTGAAGGAAACTACGTAACGCTGTGACGGGGTAAGCCGTGTTGCGTCATTTCCTGTTGTCGCGCTCCGTGGAGCTGTTTGGTGTTCACACTCTCTTGAATTGATCTTGTTTTCTCTGTGCTGAGGCCTCTCTAAGTTATTTTAAACACACAAGCACACTGAGTAGAAGGAGTCACCTCTCATTAGGGTGAGGTGCTGGATCAAAAGTTGAATTCAAAAAGAGCAGAATCCGCACACTTCAATCTGCGATTGTGAGAGCTTTATTTATCAAGCTTTCGGTCAGAGACCCTCATCAGGGGCCTGTTTCACAAAGCGGGTTTAGTGAAAACTCTGAGTTAGTTAACCCTGAGATGAGGGAAACTCTGAGTTTTCGGTTTCACAAAGCCAGTTCGGCGTAAATCTGAGTCAGTTACCCGGGCAACACACTCCGTGAACCTAACCTGCTCGCTAGCAGGTTTGCTTCAAATAACTCTGAGTTTCTCCTGCTCTGAAGTTGAAGCTGCAGTCTGAAATTAGTGGCAGACATGGCGTGTCCATTTCTTGATGAGCCTGATGATGTAGAAGCGCAGATACTCCGCAGAAATCTGCGTCGGGAGAGGATTATCAGACCCCGAGTGGATATTTTATCACTCCATGATGAGTACCTCTTTGAACGTTGCCGTTTTTCTAGACCATCAATAGTTTATTTAAACAATATCCTTGGCCCACACATTTCTCACATGACTCATGGTGGAAGAGCCCTCTGCTCCGAACAAATTCTTTGTATTGTGCAACGTTTTTTTGCGAACGACCCTTGCACTTAAACAGTTACTGTACACGTTTGTAGTGTTTCCAGGTCACAAAACCACCAGACATCTCAAGGAAGCATTCCACAGAATTGCAGGTATCAGTGTAAGCAATGAATAATGTCAAGCAATTAAAAATGTTGAGACTGGAAGAACTCAATTTGATATATTTAAGGGTTTCCAGGTGTGATTGGCTGCATTGATGGGACTCACATTCCTATCATATCTCCTTCAATAAATGAAGGAGATTATGTGAATAGGAAATCTGTCCACAGCATTAATGTACAGGTAAGCCTAAATAATAGCTTTCAGCATTCCAAATGAAATGTACACTTCACAATACAGCAACTGCCACTAAATATTGTTCTCCACTGTGAAGATCATAGGTGATACAGAATACATCATCAGTAATGTGGAAGCAAAGTGGCCTGGGTCTTTTCCGTGAGTCCACACTAAGTGACAGATTTGCCCGTGGTGAGTTTATATACAGTATAGTTATATAGCCTACTGTGATCAATATGGTATATCCTTCTATTGCAACTGAAACATTACATTTTATCATCATAGGAGAGTTTGATGGATACCTTCTGGGGTGACAGGGGGTACCCCTGCCAGCGCCATCTGCTGACCCCCTTACCCTGATCCTGATCCTGAGCCACAGCAACGCTACAACATAGCTCACCGCAGGACGCGAGCCAGGGTGGAAATGACCATTGGGATGCTCAAGGCCCGATTCCAGTGCCTGGGTATGCTCAGGGTCTCCCCAGAAAGGCCATGTGACATCATTGTGACATCATTGTGGCATGTGTAATTCTGCACAATATTGCCATGATCAGAGGGGAACAATGTCCCACCCTTACCCCTGATGATGGAGATGATTATCCCAACCCCGCTGCTGATGCACAAGATGGGGGAGCTGTTCGAGACATTGTCTGCCAGAATCACTTCCAACTGTAACACCCCCCCCCCAGTCAGAGAAGGACAAAAGGCCTCTCATTTTATGAGGTCTTCTTTATTTCCTGCAAGTACACATGTTTACAGTTATTTTGTTGATTGAAAAATAAAAAATCACCCACCTTTAACTTATGTTCCAGCAGTTGTATTTCCATTTGTGTCTTCTTCACTTGTAGCTTTATGTGTTCCATTTCCACATTTGTTTTTTCAATTTGTTTTTGGAGATTGACCTTATATAGTTGCTTCACAGGGAGCTATAGGAACACAAATGAAGTTGAATGTCATAGTGCCATGTCTACTTAGTGTCATAGTAAGTTGTGGGTCAATACTGAATATTCCTACTGAGGAAGTTGATGGAGCCTCTTCCTCATTGATGGACCCTCTGTTGTTTCCAGCATTGCTCTGTTGGAGAAAAAGAAGCTGCAAGTTGTATTGCAGAACAACACTAACATTGACTGAAACCAAGGTCATTTTACACAAAGGTTTTGACCTCAACAGGCCTCTCTGCATCTCCCCTCCCTGTGGTGGCTGACAAGGTGTCTTCATCATCCTCCTGTAACAATTATTGTGTTATATTCTACCCATCATCAAAACTCTGGAATAAAAAAAAAAAAAAAAAAAACATAAATAAAAACTCTGGTAGCTACTTACAACAGCATGGAAGTCTGTTATAGTAGAGGGCCCCACAAGACAGATCACACCATCAACAACTGGTGGAAGAAGATTATTCAGTTGATTATTACCCAGAAGAGTGCCCTACCTATTTTCTTTTCTACCTTCGTTTTGGTAATACAGTGCAGGTCCCATCACAATTCTTATGACTCTTTCCACCTTAGATTAGATAGATATCTGAGCAGCCAATTACAGATAACTGTAGCAGATGAATGGATGGCCATTACATCTAACATATGCCATTTATTTAAATGATATACCTCTAATGTAGGCCTTTGTGTCCTGAGGCATGGCTGTGTCCGACGAACTCCCCCCAGAGATGCCCTCAGCAGTTGTTCGCCCACGGTTCTAACTGAGGACCATCTCTTCAGCCTCTGTGAGTTGTGGTGGTGCTGGACCACCGCCTGTTTTTCTGGCCTCAGCCTTCTTTCTGTTGGCTACGATGGAGGTCAAGTTTGAACATATGCAGAGAACTCAAATTTTGAGACATGCACATACAACAGGAATTAAGGTGTGGCTTTCATATATACAATATTGAATACTGGCAGTGATGGTATGACTGAAGATGTGGCTTTTTCATTGTTTAGGGATTTTCCCTAATTACTTAAATATAGCTATCACATGTAGAATGTAACCACTGAATGCAGTTTAATGAAGGCAGGCTAAACATCACCACAATGGGTAATAATTAAATTATACCTTACCTGTTTGAACTGTATTTTTGTATTTCATCTTTAGTTGCTGCCATGTCCTTTTTCGGCCTGCTGGGTTGCACCTATGTGCTCAAAAAAACATGTAAGATATCAATGTTGAATGAGTGGAACATTTAAGACCAAACATGTCTTTTTTTCCCCTCCAATTAATACTCACGCATTGACTTGATCAGCAATTTTCTGCCACACAAGCTCTCTCTCCTTTGCCGCTGCCACAGTATTGCTTTTTGTTTTAAGGATATGCTCATTTTCAGCATATGGTGTCATTAATATTTCCATCTCCACTGGGGAGAAGTAGGAGGATCTGCCCTTTTTTTCACTGGTTGCCATGGTGAATCATGTTATCTGTGTCCCATTGATGAGGGCTTTTTATATCCTCATGCACGAGTGTAACTCAGAGTTACTTTAACTCAGAGTTGATTGATCTGATTGTTAACACCTGTTCTGAAACCGAAAACTCAGAGTTTTTCAACTCAGAGTTAGCCAACTCAGAGTCGAGGTTTTAACTCAGAGTTTGTTCAACCTGCTTTGTGAAACAGGCCCCAGGAGTTGTGCAGGTTCATACAAACAGTCCTAAGTTAAAGAGGACAGTTGATGTCAAACACCTGTGTGACTCAATACAGCAGAGCATCATGGGAAATAGAGTCCCAGTCATTGAAAACATAGTACCCTTCACATTAAAAGCATTCAAAATCAGCTCAAATGAAGAGAGATTTATACATTACAGGGTTAAATTTGCTTCTCTTTTTGAAGGCAAGAGGTTGTGGTGCTTGCAATTCAGAACCATCAAAGATATATTTTAGATTAAGCTTTCTGAAGAAATAGAAAACATATTTTTTTATCTCAAAAGAATCCACTGTACATGTTGGGACAAAACTGAGTCCTTTGGACAGAGCAGAAAGTTGATGTGTGGTAAGTACCTTGTTGGACAGGTTGATTATGGGATCCTCCCCCGCTGGCGGGTGTAGGGTCTGGATCCGGGTGGAGCGTTTCTTCCCCCGTCTCGTTTTCCTCTGTCTCTTCCCTGTTGATCGTTTTTTGATGAACTCCTTGTGGATCGATTGTAGCCTCTACGAGACCTGGATGAGTCTGAATCGCTGAGGGGATCGCTCTCTCCGGTGGTAGTGTTGGAATGGTAGGGATATTCTAATCAGTGTATTGAGGAAGCATATATTTCTGCACTATCCAAACCCAGATCTGAACTATTGAAAAAAAGTACAAACAAAGAAAAACACCACTCTGTAACATGTATCACTACTTTTACCCCCCAGGCGTACATAATTAAGCAAACTATTTTAAAACATTGGCACATCCTGGCCGGGGATCCAGCTCTTAAAAGTGTTTTCCAACACCCACCTCTGTTTTTTTTAAAAAGGGGACCAAATCTACGGGACAAAGTGGTGAAAGCTAACATTCAGCCCCCCCAAAAACAGTTAATTCTTGCTCCTTTGCAGCAAGGAAACTATCCCTGTGGAAACTGTGCTCAGTGTCATAACACTGTCAAAACATCTGAGTTTCGACATCCTAGAACAGGAAAAAGATTTTTTGTTAAGGGCACTATTACTTGTAACTCAAAGAATGTAATTTATTTGTTAAAATGCCCCTGTGATAAAGTCTATATTGGTAAAACAACAAGGCCGCTCAGAGGATCAGTGAACATATGAGTTCAATTAGAAGAAAAGATTTGAATTATCCAGTAGCACGCCACTTTAATTACTTTTCACATCCTGTGTCTTCACTCAGATTCCAGGGGATTGAACATTTTTCATTACATAGAGGAGGCGACATAGATAAAAAAAACTCTGCCAAAGAGAACTGTTCTGGATTTACACTCTGAATACACTTCAACCACTAAGTTTAAATGAGGATTTTGATATGTCTGTGATTCTTTAAAGTAAGCATATATGTATTGCTGTATTCTTTTATAAACTTCATGGCCTTGCTTTATGATGGCTTTTTTAGCTTGATGTTTGCAATGAATAAATCTCTCTTCATTTGAGCTGATTTTGAATGCTTTTAATGTGAAGGGTACTATGTTTTCAATGACTGGGACTCTATTTCCCATGATGCTCTGCTGTATTGAGTCACACAGTTTTTCTTAGGGTGGTAAGGTCTCGCTAGCTCAGTTAACTTAGCTTCATTGCGGCTATGGCTACTCTTCTCTCTCCTGTCTCTAACTCTTCTCTTCTCTCTTGCTCTCTCTGTCAGATGTTTAGTTACTTCCCTGCCTCCTTTAGTGATAATGGTAACTGTAATAAATGTAATATTCTTGTAGCTTTGGAGGCGAGGGTATCAGAATTAGAAGCACGGCTCTGCGCTGTTGAAAAACCAGCAGATAGCCGAAGCCCATTAGCCAGCGCGGAGCCAACAAGGATAGAACCCCCTAGCCGTCCTCCGGTAGAGCCCCCGCAGCCGGGACCTCAGGCCGGCTGGGTGATGGTACGTAGGAAGCATAGTTCTAGGACCCAGCCCCCGGGCCACCACCAACCGGTCCACGTTTCTAACAGATTTTCCCTGCTCAGCGACACACCCGCTGAGAAGCCGACCCTGGTAATTGGCAGCTCCATAGTCAGAAACGTGGCATTAGAGACACCATCGACCATAGTCAAATGCTTGCCGGGGGCCAGAACTGGCGACATCAAATCCTACCTGAAACTGCTGGCTAAAGATAAGCGTAAATACAGTAAGATTGTTATTCACGCTGGCGGTAATGACACCCGGTTACGCCAATCGGAGGTCACTAAAATTAGTGTTGCTTCGGTGTGTAACTTTGCCAAAACAATGTAAGACTTGGTAGTCTTTTTTGGTCCCCTGCCTGATCGGACCAGTGACGACATGTTTAGCCGCATGCTGTCATTCCATCAATGGTTGTCTAGGTGGTGTCCTGCAAACGATGTGGGCTACATTGATAACTGGCGAACATTTTGGGGAAAACCTGGTCTGATACGGAGAGACTGCATCCATCCCACTTTGGATGGAGCAGCTCTTCTTTCTAGGAATATGGCCGAATTTATTAGTCCTCCAAAACACTGACAACCCAGGGTCCAGACCAGGAAGCAGAGTCGTAGTTTAACCCACCTCTTTGCTGCTTCTGTACTGTTACCTACCCATTACCTTATAGAAACAGTGTCTTGCCCACGGCCAAAATTAAATGGATTAAAAGTTAGGCCAACAAAAGCAAATTATGGAAATCTCATAAAAATAAATACAGCTTTGACTGAAAATAAATCTATTAAATGTGGTTTATTAAACATAAGATCTCTCTCCTCAAAGACTTTGTTAGTAAATGACTTGATTTGTGATAATCACATTGATTTCCTTTGTCTCACAGAAACCTGGTTGCAGCAGGAGGATTATGTCAGTATAAATGAGTCAACTCCTTCCAGTCATTTAAATTTTCACATTCCTAGAAATACTGGGCGAGGAGGAGGAGTTGCAACCATTTTCCGTTCTGATTTACTAATTAGTCCCAGACCAATTGATAGCTACAGTTCTTTTGAACATCTAACCCTTAATTTTCCTCATCCAAGTTGCAAAACATTAATACCATTTTTGTTTGTGGTTTTGTATCGTCCACCGGGCCCTTACTCTCAGTTCTTGGATCAGATCTCACATTTCATATCTGATTTAGTAATAAATACTGATAGGGTGATTATAGTGGGGGACTTCAATATTCATGTGGATACTGAAAGTGATAGTCTAAATGCAGCCTTTAATGCTATTTTAGACTCAATTGGCTTTACTCAAAAAGTACAGGGATCGACCCACTCGGGTAAACACACTTTGGACCTTGTACTGACATACGGTATTGAGTGTGAGGAAATAACAGTCCACCCACATAACCCGGTCCTGTCTGACCACTTCTTGATGACTTTTGAATTTACTTTAATTGACCATCTTAAATCTGAAAGAAAATTTCATTATAGTAGAGCTTTATCAGACAATGCTGTAACAACTTTTAAAGAATTTGTTCCATTCTTACTTTCCTCAGTGTCTCAGAGTAACACAGTGGATGGCAGCAATTCTATCTCTAACCCTTCAGAGATTGATGGTCTGGTTCACAACGTTACGTCCTCATTGCGTTTGGCATTAGATAGTGTAGCCCCCTTAAAAAAGAAAGTGGCTAGCCATAGGAGGCTGACTCCTTGGTTTAACGCAGAGTTGCATACTTTAAAGCAGAATACTAGGAAGTTGGAGAGAAAATGGCGCTCTACACATCTAGATGATTCCTATTTAACCTGGAATAACAGTCTACTGCTGTATAAAAAGACCCTTCGACAAGCTAGAACAGCATATTTTTCATCATTAATAGAGGCAAATAAAAACAATCCTAGGTTTCTTTTTAGTACAGTCGCCAAACTTACACAGAGTCATAACTCTGTTGAGCAAACTATTCCCCCACCTCTTAGCAATGGTGATTTTATGTGATTCTTCATGAATAAAATTAATTCTATTAAAAATAAAATCATTGGCATCCTCCCAAACATGATTACTTCTTCCTCAGTAAATGAGGCAGCATCGGAAAGAACTGTAGAACCTCATTTTTGCTTAGGCTGTTTTGATTCAGTCGAGCTTTCGGAATTATCAAAAATATTAGCCTCATCTAAACCTTCAACTTGTATGTTGGACCCAATCCCAACCAAATTATTTAAAGAAGTGTTCCATTTAGTTCCTGGTCCCATTTTGGATGTGATGAATCTATCCTTAGTAAACGGATACGTACCACAGGAATTTAAAATAGCTGTAATTAAACCTATACTCAAGAAACCTTCCCTTGATCAAGATGACTTAGTGAATTACAGACCTATATCTAACCTTCCTTTCTTATATAAAGTCCTTGAGAAAATAGTTGCTAATCAAGTCTGTGAACATCTAAACAGTAACGAGCTGTTTGAAGAGTTTCAGTCAGGTTTTAGAGCTCATCATAGCACTGAAACAGCACTGGTGAAGGTTACTAATGATATTCTCATGGCCTCAGATAATGGACTGGTGTCTGTTCTGGTTTTGTTAGATCTCAGCGCTGCTTTTGACACAGTCGATCATAATATTCTCTTAGAAAGGCTTGAACATGTTGCAGGGATCAAAAGAACAGCACTAGACTGGTTTAAATCATATTTGTCTGACAGATTCCAGTTTGTTCATCTAAATGATCAATCTTCTTCACTCTCAAGGGTTACTTGTGGAGTTCCACAGGGTTCTGTGCTTGGACCAATTCTTTTCACCATATATATGCTTCCAACTGGTAAAATCATTAGACAGCATGGGATAAATTTCCACAGCTATGCAGATGATACACAACTATATTTATCCATAAATCCTGATGAACCCAGTCAGTTAGGTAGATTACAGGCACGGATCAAGCGTATGGTTCTGTAATGCGTAGCATGGGTTGCCCATTGGGCATGGTCTCTCATGTGGGCTGGTGATATGGGCCCAGTAAAGGATCTATTTGGGCACAATGGGCATGGGCTTTAAATGGGTAACATTACTGGGACCCATATGGTTTCAGTCACATTGGCCCACATGGTAAACCCATGTGGGCCAACTAAATGGGCCCCATGAGGGCTATAAGTGGGCAATGTAGGCATTGGCGAGTACTGGGTTTCATTATTAAGGCCCCACATGGGTTAAGCAACATGGGTCCCAGATTGGAAGCCCATGTGGGCCACCTATATGGGTCCAATTAGGGATCTACATGAGGACAATGGGCATGGGCTGTAAATGGGTATATTTGGGGCCAACATTGTGGAGGTTTCTTGAACATTTGGGGCTGCTTCTGCAAACTCATCAGCCAACATGTATATATGGGCCCCACTTGGGATAAGCTTGGGCTGTATAGGTACCATCTGGGCATGGGCTCAAACTGGTCTTTTTGTACGGGGCCCACTTGGGTTTCTCATGTGAAACCCATATGTCCAAACCCAAGTGAGAACATGAAGTAGGTCCCAGCTGGGCCAAAGATGGAAAACCCTTAAACAGGTTCAAAATGGGAAACACATCTAGGACCCACTTGGGTTTTTTATGTGGGTTAGACGTGGGCAAACACAATCATTTAGATATAAGCTGTTGATGTAGGCCCCAGGTGGGGCCAAGTTAGATGATCAACATATGATTTCACAACTGATGACTCATGTCGGGCCCACCTGGTCGAACTATATGGGTCACACATTGGTAAATGGAAGTCAGACCGTGAAGACATGTCTAAGTGGGCCCCATATGGGGAATATTAAGCTAATGTGGGCAAATATTTGAAATGGCTTAAGATTGTTTAGTACATATGGGACCCACATGGGTCAACCAAATTAAACCCATATGGACAAACACAAATGGGCATCCATTGTAGGTCCTATCCGGGTCAGTGATTGTAAATGTGTACATTTGAAAAGCGCCTTCATATATTTTTGATTTGTAAAAACCTTACTCTTCAACTTAAATCCCCAAATTGTATAACAAGAAATAATAATTATTTTCTTTGAGCTGGTGCAATTGGTGCAAATAAAAGGGAACGACGCCTATAAGCAGTTACACCTCAACCATGGAACTTCCTGTTTTCATGGTATTAACACCATAAAACCTTTTGAAATGCAGCTGAAGAAGCATTTATTTAATAGAGCTGTTATGTAAGTTATTATTTGTTGTAATTTTTGTCATAATACTGCCATAATTGTGTTTTAGTTATATGTTACTATATTTAGCCTTCAAACCAGCATGTGTACTAGATACAGTTGCACAAAGTCAGGGATCTTCTCAAGATTATTGTTAGGTGATCAACCAATTATACCAAACAAGTACTAATGATCATCAATGTTACACATATGTTGAAACACAGTCATTAACTGAAAAAGAAACAAGTTTGTTGGAGGCTTAAAATTGGGTGAGGAAACACCAAACTCTGCTACCAAGGTGAAATTGTGGGAGTCTCATGTCATGTCCAGTTTGAGCACAGCAACAAGACACTAGAAAATGTCAGGAAATTTAAAAGGTGCCTGCCACGTGGTGAGTAATCAGTATGACCCATAATCAGAGGTTCTGTTGCCGAATTAGGTCCAGCAACATTGATGGAATGAGCATCCACTTATCCCTGAATTGCAATCATCTTCTTCCTGCATTGCTTGGGCATGCTCCAACAAGGTAGTTGTACTGCATCAGCAAGGTCTCTCCCAGACAAAGATTTTAAAGCAGATTGGGGTTTCTAGATGTGCTGTTCAAGCTCTTTTGAAGAGAAATCCATTGAGGAGCGTAGACACAGTGGTCGGCCAAGGAAACTTAGTGCAGAAGCTGAAAGCTTATTGCTCATTGAATCGGAAGATGTCACGCAGTGCCATCAGCTCAGAACTGGCAGAAACCAGCGTCAACATGGAGGAGTTGCAGTCAAGCCATACCTCCAACCTGCAAACAATGCCACTCAAGTATGTACAAAAACATAGTAACTAGAATTTTTAAAAGGGGCAGCAGGTGCTCTGGACTGATGAGTAAAAATTTGGAGTATTTGGTTGTAGCAGAAGGCAGATTGTTCATCAAAGGGCTGGAGAGCGGTACAAATATGAGTGCCTGGAGGTTTCTTGAACATTTGGGGCTGCTTCTGCAAATATAGTTGGAGATTTGGTCGGGAATAATGGTGTTCTCAATTAAGAAATCAAGAAATATAGGCAGATACTTATCTATCATGCAATACCATCAGGGAGGCTAATGATTGGCTCCAAATTTATTCTGCAGCAGGACAACAAGTCTAAACATGTAGGCAAAGTCATTAAGAAATATCATCAGCATAAAGAAGCAAAAAAAGTCCTGGAAGCGATAATATGGGCCTCAAAGAACCCTGATCTTAACATCATGGAGTGTGTCTGGGATTACATGAAGAGACAGAAGGATGTGAGGAAGCCTACATCCAGAAGATCTGTGGTTTGTTCTCAAAAATGTTTGGAACAACCTACCAGCCAAGTTCCTTCAAAAACTGTGCGGAAGTGTACCTAGAAGAATGAATGGTTGACACACTAAATATTGATTTGATTTAGATTTCTCTTTAGTTAATTCACTGCATTTTGTTGATTGAGTAAAATAAATGATTGATGCGTTTTATGTGCCAATCCCATTTGAGGAACATTTAGATGAATGTGTTGATTATGTGAGACACCATCAGCTGGGATCTACAATGGGGTCCATAGATCTTCAGGGTAGCAAGTGCAGCCGTCACAGAAATTTTGCAGTGACAGCATAGGCCTGAATAAAGGCTGGGCAGGGACATGTGGCCTGGAGGAGGGCCCCCATTCCTGGCAGCTTTGATAACTACCTTTACATCAATGCAATAGGGGTGTCATGTAGAGTTCCAGTTTAGTTTAGGGCTAGGAATCAGTTTCACGCAGGTTTGGAATAAATAAGTTAGTTCTCCAAGATGTTTGGAACAACCGTCCAGCCGAGTTCCTTCAAAAACTGTGTACATCTGGACCTAGAAAAAGGAAGAAGTTTTGAAGGCTAAAACTGGTCACAACAAAATTGTTTTGTTTTTTATTTGGATTTCTCTCTTGAGCTTTGACTGCATTTCATTTTGTTGATTGATGAAATTAACTGATTAACACTTCCATTTGTGAAGCATTCTGTTTTTGCCGTGTAAAAAACAAACAAAAAAAACAAACAAAAAAAAATAATATATATATATATATATTCAATTCAATTCAATTCAAAAATGCTTTATTGATCCCAGAGGGAAATTATGTTTTGTTGTAGCTCATATAATTAATTCTTTAAGGAGTTGTTGTAGATGATGATGGCTGTGGGCAGGAAGGATTTCCTGTAGCGGTCTGTATTGCAGCGAAACTGAAGAAGCCTCCGACTGAAGACGCTCTGTTGTTGTATGACTGTCTCATGAAGAGGATGTTCAGGGTTGTCCATACTTTTCTTGATTTTGTGAAGAATCCATCTCTGCATCATCATCTCCAGATGCTCCACAGTTGTCCCAAGAACAGAACAAGCCTTCTTTATCAGGTTGTTTAGCCTTTTTAATCCCTGGCTCTGATGCTGCTACCCCAACAGATGACGGCTGAAGAGATTACACTCTCCACAACAGACTTGTAGAAGATCTGCAGCATCTTGCTGCAAACCTTGAGGGACCTAAGCTTCCTCAAGAAGTACAGTCTGCTCTGTCCCTTCTTGTAGACGGCTTCACTGTTCAGTCTCCAGTCCAGTCTGTTGTCAAGGTGAAGTCCGAGGTATTTATATTCCTCAACCCCCTCCACTTCTTCTCCCATGATAGAAACAGTGTTTGACTTATCCCTGTTTCTTCTGAAATCTACAATCATCTCCTTTGTTTTGCTCACATTCAAGGTGAGACGATTGTTTCCACACCATGTCACAAAGCGGTCCACCAGCTCTCTGTATTCAGCTTCTTGTCCATCTCTGATACATCTGAGTATTTCTGCAGATGACAGGTCTCTGATTTGTACTGGAAGTCTGATGTGTACAGAGTGAAAAGGAATGGTGAGAGTATGGTCCCCTGTGGTGCTCCTGTGCTGCTGACCACCTGGTTTGACACACAATTCTTCAGTCTCACAAATTGTGGTCTGTTGGTCAGGTAGTCACTGATCCAGGCGATTGTTGAGGGCTCCACCTGTGTCTTCAGGAGTTTCTGACAAAGCAAATTAGGCTGAATTGTGTTAAATGCACTGGATAAATCAAAGAACATGATCCTCACAGTGCTGCCTGCTTTGTCCAGATGACAGTGGGTTGGTTGAAGTAGGTGTATGATGGCCTCTTCAACTCCAACTCCACAGCGATAAGCAAACTGCAGTGGGTCCTGATACGTTCTTGTTTGCTTACTCGGGGGTACCAACAAGAGTCTCTCCAGGACCTTCATGATGTGGGATGTCAGGGCAACAGGTCTATAGTCATTGATGACTGATGGGTGAGTTCTTTTTGGTACTGGAACAAGGCAGGATGTCTTCCACAACACTGGAACCTTCTTCTGAGTTAGGCTAAGGTTGAAGAGGTGCTACAGAATCCCACAGAGCTGCTCAGCACAGGCCTTCAGGACTCTGGGGCTGACACCATCTGGACCTGCAGCCTTGTTCCGGTTCAGTTTCTCCAACTGCCTCTTCACCTGACTTTTGGAGACAGAGAAGTGGGAGGGGGAGGCAATGGGGTTAGCAGCATTTCCTGACTTGGTTGAAGTCAAACTTGTGGAATCAGAATAGTCCATGGCTTAGGTGAAGGATAAAACATCCGAGGTGTAACAGGAAAGCTGTTGATCAGAGGAGAGTGGGATGTCTGTTTGGCTGGGAACAGGAGAGGAGTATGCTGAGCTAGTTCCTGAACTTAACCTGTTGAAGAATGTGTTCAGTTCATTGGCTCTGTCCAGACTTCCATCTATCCAATCCTTCCTGTCCTTAAAGCCTGTGATCTTTCTCATTCCTGACCAGACATCTCGGATATTGTCTCTCTATAGTTTGTTCTCCAGCTTCTTCCTGTATGCCTCCTTGCTGTGTCTGATCTTGACCTTAAGTTGCTTCTGTTTACTCCTCAATAATTCCCTGTCTCCCTCCCTGAAGGCTCTTTTTTTCTTGTTTAGCAGTTCCTTCAGGTCACTGGGGATCCAGGGTTTGTTATTAGGGAAGCATCTCACTGTTCTGGTGGGGATGATGTTGTCCACACAGACGTTATTATAGTCAGTCACACACTCAGTCATGGCATTGATGTCCTCTCCATGTGCTTGGCAAAGAGTCATCCAGTCTGTGGTTGCAAAACAACCCTGCAGGGCTTCTTCAGCTTCCTGTGACCATGATTGTCCCAGAGGAGGTCTTGGTTTGGACATGTATGCATCTTTTATATTTGCATAAAACAAATCCAAGGTCCTGTTTTCTCTTGTAGAGCAGCTGACAAACTGTTGAAATGTTGGAAGTGTGGTAGAGAGCGAGGCATGATTAAAATCACCAGATATTGCCTCAAATGCATTGGGGTGCTGTGTCTGTAGCTTAGCAACAACTGAACTGATGACATCACATCCATTGTTGGCAATGGCTGAAGGTGGAACGTAAACAACTGCCAATATTACACTGGTGAACTCTCTTGGCAAATAATATGGCCGAAAACTTACTGCCAAGAGTTCGACATCTGGGCTGCAGAGACGACACTTCACAGTAACATGTCCTGCATGACACCATCTTTTGTTGACAAGCACTGCTACTCCACCTCCTTTTCCTTTCCTGCTTGTTTTCAGATCTCTGTCTGCTCGTACAGTCAGGAAGCCTGGCAGAGAGACGTTGGAGTCGGGAATATGATCCAGCAGCCACGTCTCAGTAAAACACATAACACTGCATTCCCGGTACTCTGGCTGAGTCCTTGTAAGGGCTTGGAGTTCATCCATCTTGTTAGCCAGTGATCTTACGTTGCCCATTATGATCGATGGAAGAGATGGCTTGAACTTCCTCCTTCTCTGGCTCCTTTTCGCTCCTGCTCTGCATCCACGTCTCCTCCTTATCAACTCATCAGGGATTTGTGGCTTCAGTTGAGGTATTATTTCAGCTTTTGCGATGTTAAGCAGCTGCTCCCGGCTGTAAACCACATTGTTGCCATGGTTACTCATCTTGACAAGTTGTCAAAAAGTGAAACATTTCCAGCAAAAATCCTTCTAGCTTCACAGCACCAAAAACTAGAAAGTATACAGGTCCAAAAAAATGCAATCTTCCTCATGAAAAAAGAGGAACCAATGTACCAAAAACCAAAACTTAATATGTAGCCAACAGAGCCTCTCCAACATGCAGCCACCCAGAGCAGCGCAATTCTAGAATTCTAGAATTCTACCTTATTTCCCTAAGGTTGCCATGGTAGCAGATAGGGGGAACAAGTGTGGACGATACCACAAGGAGAATGATGAAATTCCGGTTATCACCTGAGCTGGTTGTGGAGTACAAGATGTTTGGCCGACATGGGAAGAAGAAGTTCAAGGACTTGTGTATTTTTTATGTTGTGTTTTTTTATGTTGTGTTTGATAAGTACGTTTCCCTTTAGACATCACAGTCAGAGGCTTCTTCAGATCTGCAGAGCACTACAGGAGATCATCCCTACCCACAGCCATCAGCATCTACAACAAATCTTTGAAGGAACTTGCATAATGAGTTACAACAACATTTAATTTCCTTTTGGGATTAATAAAGTAATTTTGAATTGAATTGAATTGAATTTAATTGAATTGAATTGAATTGAATTGAATTCTTGGAATCTTGGATTAAGAAGCTTGAAAGTTTAACTGAAATTGGTTATATTGCAATGACTTATTTTTGAGGGAGGGAAGAAAAATAAACATTGTTCTTTGTAATCTATCACCATTGGAAATAAGCTAAGGTGACTGTACTTGGGCTTACCCTTTTTTCTTATTCTGCAGAGGCCCTGAAGAAGAATGCAGTAGCATCAAAGGTCAACCTCCAAGATGCGGAGAGGGCCCTGTCCAAGTGGTTCACTGGGACTAGAGACAGAGGAGGACTGAGAGCTGCAAGGCACAAAATGGAGTTTCGCCTCTGTAAAAAATGCTGATTTGTGCGGACTGCAGTCTCATGTGTACCATAGTAGGTTTTTCCATTTCTGCTTGGTACAGTTCTTTATACAGTGGTCAGAAAACATTCTTTGATAGGTTTTCTGAAGAAGATTCCCCCTCATGATTTTATTTTTTGTATACAGCATAATCCATGGTTTCCTTTAGCACAAGAAGTTTTCTTGTTAGTGCAATCAATACAATAGCAAGCTATCTTTGTCCAATCAGTGTACGATTAACATCGGAACACAAATGAACATTGCGGATGCAACTAAAGGTCAAGTTCAGAGAAAAAAAATAGCCAAGACTGTTAACATGACTCAGAGGCTGCGGCCTTTCCTGGAACAAGCAGGAGGGAGCAAGCTAGCGCTGACAACCCTTGGGGATATGAGGGGGGAACTGCAATCTTTGTTACTTCAGCATTGGCTTCAATTGAGACAGGCAGAGCTTGCTGCTTGTTATGATGCTGCTACCCCAAAAAATGATGGCAGAAGAGACAGAATAAAGGATGGAGTAGAGCCCAACTTTCTAACTATCTGTCAACGAACGGTCTACGCCTGTGATTGGTCAGCTCAACAACAGCCAGAGATCGTTTCACCAGATCGGTGCTCTATAGTCGCTGTAATCAGTAGTTAATGCAGCTTTTGGGCACTGGATGCTTTATATTGAAAGGACAGTTTGTCCAATATGGTCTTTTGCCGATTTTGAGCACAAGGACGTGTAGGGAACAACAAAATAGACTGCTGGGTTTTTTTCAATGTGTTTTTAGAGTATTCAATTAGCTGCACTTGTTCTGGTTAAGCTGGTTTGCCATCCTCTGCATGTAGCTGTCATTTCCATCGCAGATTCGTTTTTCCATCTCTCTGCATTCTTTTTAGCTCCACCTTTTATCCTTATTTTAGTACCCTCTTTTTCTGCTCAAAGTCTGCTTGATTTGTGAAGTAATTCAGGAGTTGTTTGGGAAACATCATACAAACTTGCTGCAAAGCTAAGCTTCCTCAGGAAGTCCTGTCTGATCTGTTCCTTCTTGTAGACCAGGGTTGTCAAACTCCATTCCTCAAGGGCCGGTGTTCTGCAACTTTTTGACATGTCTCTGGTTTAGCACACCTGAATTCAAATGATTAGGTAATATGGGGTCCTGCTGATAACCTAACTGTTTAAATGCTTCACTGTTGAGTGTCCAGTCCAGTCTATTGTCAAGGTGAACACAGCGATAGGGCTGGGTGATTTGACCTCAAATCTATATTGCGATATAATCTAAAGCATGATATCTATTGCGATATATATATATATATATATATATATATATATATATATATATATGGAATATAGATATAGAATTAATCATATGAGCTATACCAAAACTTATTTTCCCTCTGGGATCAAGAAAGTATTTTTGAATTGAATATGAATATATATATATGCTATATATTCATATTTTTTACACATACATATTTTTTTCTGTACATATGTCAAATGACTGCTTATGAGCATTCTTACATTCCTGATACATTGAAGTAGCACAACTTCCAATAGGTTTTGAATGCCATGTAAAGAAAAATTTTTGTGCAAAATCCATTAAAAAATGTCCATATCTTTTTCCTAAATAAATAAATTTACGAAAATAAAGTTCAACATCGTCTGCTTTGGTTACTTATTTATTAATATCACACAAAAGAAAACCTGCACATATTTGAGAGAAAAGAATGCTTGAAAGTTCAACAGTTTTTTTCCCCCCGTTAAATGAAAAACTATTTTTAAACGTACATTATCTAGTGTACTTGGTACTAAATAGTGTAGGCACAGCTTAATGACATCATCAAAATGCGTAATCGCTTTAGGGCGGTAAAGTCAAAATCTTTACCTTTGGCTAAAATTATTATAATTTCTACATAAGTGTACACACATAGCGGTTTAAAAAAAACAAACAAATATTTTCCTCACCTCATTTTTCAAAAAAATCGGCATCCACATCTTATTCCTGATAAATGCGTTTTTAGGCACATTCATAGAAATGTCTAACCTGTAGGGGGCAGTAGTTCTCCCAAATCCAATCCACACTCAGTAACTTTCTACTCTGTAACTTCTACAAACAGCAGTAACAGAGCTAGTTAAAACAAGCGAGCAAAAAGCACTTCGATAATCAATAACGCCAACACATCTGTGAGGGCATAAATGCTGTTTCAGAGTGTAAACACAGGTCGCAAAAGTGAGGTTGGAGCAGTTTTTGTCACAGACAGTGATTTTGCGAAACCTAAAACTCTGTTGACATCAGTGTTGTTTTCGTCAACGATAACAATGACGAAATCATTTCGTTGACGCCACTTTTCTTCATGACGACGACGAGACAGTGACGAGATAAACATGGCTCTTTGATGACTAAAACATGATGAGACTTGTGTGAGTTTTCGTTGGCAAGACGAGAGTGGACGGAAATGTTAGTGGGTGGTCTGTCAGACGTTTAAAATGCATGACATTTCTGCTTATTGTGCGTACCAATTAAAACCTAAAAAGTATCTGCCGCTGCATTCTATCCTTGTTTGGTTACGCCCACCACCTGGCGTGCAGCGCACAACGTGCTCAACACGTCACATTGTTGTCACTACGACCAACCTTAAGCAGCATCTGAAGGCTCGCCACAAGGATATTTTCTCGGAGGTAAGTTACATATAGCCTACACATAACGTTACAATGTTATTCAACAATCGGCTCGTGAGTAATTTCATAGTAAGCTTTAAAAATATTACGTTTTCCACATACTCCTGGCGCAAATGGGCTGCTAACTTCAGGCTAAAGTTAGCTTTTGTTACGCTAACATCAATTCATTGTGTGTGTTACTTTAGCAGCATGGTTACATTCGGTGACGTTATGGTAATCTCTTTGTGTGTTTATGTTCTGTCAGCACGTAACTTGCTATGCTAGACAGGTGGAATTATTGTTATGCATTGATTCCACTGTTACCAATTTATCTCTGTGTAATGCAAAAATCCTTAGATCAGAAAGTATTTGCAGTTGGGTGGAAACCTTTTGTCTTAAACCATTCCTTCATTATTGTAATTATTGGTGAAAATAGTCGATCTGCAAGCTCACAATGTGTTGAACTATAGATCTGCTGCTATTTTCACAACTTATGAGTGACACTGACAAACAGTAAAATACTTATTGACCTACATTAATTTGTTAAGACTACTTTTTCCCCCTTTTAGACTTTTTGACTTTTCGTCGACTAAAATTGGACTAAAACTATCACATATAGAAGTGACTAAAATTTGACTAAAACTAATAAGCATTTTAGTCCAATAGACTAAGACTAAATCTAAGATGGTTGTCAAAAACAACACTGGTTGACATCTGTCCACACGCTTAAAACAAAGAAAACACAGATCTTCAATTTGACTGAACTTTTTAGAAATAATCGTTTTTGGTTCATTTTCGTTTGGATGACAGGCCAAACCATACAAAAATATTTCTATTTTGTGAGATACCCGGCTACGTGTGGACATGGCAAAAGAGGCATTCTTACCAGATGCCAGTATCTAATCTCTCCTTTTTTTATGTTCCCCTCAGGTTGCCATGGTAGCAGATAAAGCGGGAACAAGAGGAATAATCCTGAGGCAGCAAAGCAGGCCTGGGATTATCACATCAATACTATATTGTTCTGTTGCTGTGATGCTTTTTTTCAATTCAATTCAGTTTCAATTCGGTTTATTTATATAGCGCCAATTCACAACAGATGTCATCTCAAGGCACTTAACAAGAAGTCATTTCAATACATTTATACAAACATTCCAGTCAGTTAAAAAGTTTCCTATTTAAGGAATCCCAGCAGATTGCGTCAGTCATTGGCGTGAGGTTGGGCCCCGTTGATGCAGACTTTCCAACCACAGCAATCCTTCAGCAATCCCTCATACTGAGCAAGCATGTAGCGACAGTGGAGAGGAAAAACTCCCCTTTAACAGGAAGAAACCTCCAACAGAACCAGGCTCAGTAGGAGCGGCCATCTGCCACGACCGTCTGGGGGTTTGAGAAGACAGAGCAGAAACACAGAAGGAACAGAAGATCTGATATAAGAGAACTTTCTATGTTACAGAAAGTAAATAGTTGATAACAGGACACAGTGGATGTTCAGTTACTGGGAGGATCATCCCAGTTGATGCCCCCCCTCCAACAGGGCATTGCAGCCAAGCAGGATACCAGACCAGGTATATCTTCTATGGAGAGAAAAACACTGAGAGAAAACAAAGTTAACAGTCGAAATAACAGAATGTACTGTAATAAAACTGGAGTCGTAGGAGAAAAGGAAGTAGCAGAGTGAAGAAAAGTGGTAAGTCTGTCCTCCAGCAGTCTAAGCCTATAGCAGCATAACTACAGAGATAGCTCAGGATGACCTTAGCCACTCTAACTATAAGCTTTATCAAAAAGGAAAGTTTTAAGCCTGGCCTTAAAAGTAAACAGAGTGTCTGCCTCACGGACTAAAGCTGGGAGCTGGTTCCACAGGAGAGGAGCCTGATAACTAAAAGATCTGCCTCCCATTCTACTTTTAGAGATCCTAGGAACTACAAGTAAACCTGCAGTCTGAGAGCGAAGGGCTCTGTTAGGAACATATGGACCAATCAGATCTCTGATGGATGATGGAGCTTGATTATTAAGGGCTTTATATGTAAGAAGAAGGATCTAAGATTCTATTCTGGATTTAACAGGGAGCCAATGAAGGGAAGCTAAAACAGGAGAAATGTGATCTCTCTTTTTAATATTCATCAGAACTCTTGCTGCAGCATTTTGGATCAACTGAAGGCTTTTAATTGCATTTTGTGGACTTCCTGATAGTAAAGAATTACAGTAGTCCAGCCTTGAGGTAACAAATGCATGGACTAGTTTCTCAGCATCACTCCTGGACAGGATGTTTCTAATTTTAGCAATTCCTGAAATGTTATAACGTTGATTCCAGAAGTAACTTAAACTCTTCCAAAAAGTTGCATTTTTGATTCAGATCAGTAATTGGATTTTGATTACTAATTTTCCTATATTATTCACAGTTACAAATATGAATGTACTTCCACATATGAATAATGTCTGACTTTCATTGTTGTTCAACAGTTCATACAGTTGAAATCAGTTGTTGGACAAAATAAATGTAAAAAAAGGTGCCTGTATACCCTCATTTTTGTAATAGTTATATTTACAAATGTGTTTTTGTTTGCAGTCAGCTTTAGCATATTCGTGTCATTGAACCCCTGCGTTAAATTGATTTTGTGGATAATTTCCAATGTTGGAACACTCAATGCCCAAAACCCAGATCAAACTAAAAGTAACAAGGGGCAGCTAAACAACCTAATGATAATGGATACCCGCATGGTACCCACTAAGAACCTAAAAGGTGGGGCCCTGATGGGCTTTTGTGCACTTTTCAAAGTTGGGGCCCATGTAGTGCCCATATTTTTCCAACCTAGGACCCATTTGGGCTTTTAGCATGGGGCCATCATGGAACCCGCGGACAATCCCACGTGTAACCCACTTTTTAGCCTACATGGTAGCCAGATAGCACCCACTAAGAACCTAGAAGGTGGGGCCCTGATGGACTTTTGTGCACTTTTCCCAGTTGGGGCCCATTTAGTGACCAGCTATTCCCAACATGACACCCATATGGGCATTTAACATGGGGTCATTATGGAACCCGTGGACAATACTATATGGGGCCCATTTAAAACCCATATGGGCCCCAAATGTTGGCTGGGTGGGACCAAGATGGGTCTTGCGTGTTTTGCCCAGATGGGGCCCACTTAAAACCTAATATAATCCTGCGTGAGACTCACATGGGCAGTTGGCATGGGGCCAACATGGAACCCACGGACAATCCCACTTGCAACCCATATATCAGTCAATGTTGTCCACATATAGGATCCAATTAGGATTTAAAGCTGGGACCAAGATGGGTCTTGTATGTTTTGCCCAGATGGGGCCCACTTAAAACCTAATGTAATCCTACGTGACACCCACATGGGCAATCGGCATGGGGCCAACATGGAACCCGTGGACAATACCATATGGGTACCATCAGACCATCCCATGTGGGGCCCCTGTTTTAGCCCACTTCTAACCCACACAGGCCCCATATAAAAATGTTGGCTGGGATATAGTTTCATGAAGGTTATGAAGGAACAAAGATTTAAAAGTGTGGTCGTCTTCAAGGTCTGGGATGCAATGTCGCTGAAAATAAGCTTTTCTTAATCTGAAATAGAACACTCTGGGGGATTCGTGCACGTCTTGTTGAACCTGAAAAGCATTAAAGATAGCAGTAGCCGGATCCCTGTGCACAGAATATTCTTCTCTTAGAGCCTGGCAAAGAGCTAAATAACTGTCACGCATCTCTGTTGGAAGAGTTCGTATGAAAGCATGAACGCGGATACTGGTGGATTTCCAGAGGAGCTTCAGTTTCTCACGACAAGAGGGAAAAGGCAGATCAAAGAGAAAGCGTTCAAGCTGGTTCAGATAATCATGAATGTTTAGGTCAGGATTATCTGGGTCAAAAAGCTGTATGTCCCTAGCTGAGGATTCCAGTTGGCTGGTGCGCATCAAATGGAAAGGTGGGCCTGGCCCGTCTGGAATGTTCCTCTGGTTATGTTCAATGAATGGTGTAGACATTTGAACTAACTTTTTAGGAGGAAAGGACCACTCATGGTGTGATCCAGAGCTTTCCAATGTGTGAAACATTACATGTGGTGGTAATGGGTCAAATGGGTGCCTCTCTTGGCCCCCAGAGGGCGACACAGAGTCAGAAAGGCGGGTGCATTTTGGCCCATTAGAATTTACCAAGTCCAGAGATTGGTCCTCTTTGAGAGGCAAAGCAGCCCTGGGGAGACTCTCAACTTCATATCCATCCCTGGTCTCTGTGGAAGTAACCTGGGAAGATTCAATGTTTGGAGTTCGTCTATCCATGTTGGGACAAACAGATTCTGCTCTAGGTTCTGCACTGGAAGTTACAGAACTGTCTGTCTCATCTTGTAAGTGACGCTGCTGCTGGAGGTAATTAAAGGATGTTACCTTCTGGACTGCAGACTTATCGACCTCACATGCATTCAGATTTTCAATCTCTGCTTCAGCTTTCTCCATCCTCAACTCAGCTTTTGAGAGCTCAACCTTCACAGCATGCTCTCTTTGCAGCGCTATCTGGTGGTCAATCTGTAACTGGAGATATCTTTTAGTCTCTAGTTGTGATTTCGTCTGATACAAAAGTGTGAGTTGACAAACAACGTCTGAAATCCGGGCATTTCTGGTGGGATTCTCAATAAAGTTAACCAACTTTTGGATCTGATCATTGCATTCAGCGAGAGAGATATGATTCAAATCGTTCCACTCATCTGGAGACAACCCAACTAGACCAGCAACAACCTTCTGCCTCTCCATTTCTGCTGGATCTGCAAGGCTCACGGCTTCAGTCATCCGGGATTCTAACTCCATCTTTGCTGAACTACAAAACAACAAAAGTTGTCAAACAATTGCTGAAAGCAAAATAAAAACACAGAATCCTAAAAAATGTCCAGCCAACTAGCCATGTTTAGCTGTGCATATGTCACCACGTTTATATATGCGTGCTGAGAACAGGGGCACAGGTTGACAGCTCAACCTGTGCCAGTGATCAGAAATGGATGTTTTAACAAACGCACAGGACAGATGCCTTATGTGATTGGAAAAAGAATGAAAAAATGTAGGTCATTGTGTTATGCTTACAGGCAAAATAGTGGAAAGCTGAATCCAAGATGCGATAAAGGAATTTTTATGGGATATGACAAAAATGGTCCGGCATACATGATCTATTTTCCCAAAAGTGGTAAAGTCACGAAACAATGATAAAAAAAATACTACATCCAACCACAACAGAACAAACACAGAGTGATCAAATGTGTGAAGATGAGGTTTTTGAGTCTAGAACAGAAGCCAAAGAGTCCAGACAAAGAAAGGATGAAAAAAAAATCACTTTACAAGATGAAGATATTTCAGGTCCAGACAGTCAGACTGACCCTGAGATCAAAACTGAGCAAGAAGTAAACACTGAAACTACACATTATCCATCAAGAGTGAGAAAGAAACCAGACTGAGTGAGTATGTAATGGATGTGAAAGAGTGTGAAAGTGAACAGATGCCAACTAACCTGGATTATTGTTACAGAATGTTGTGTGATTTACCGACATCATTTCATGAAGCTATTGCATGGAAACAATGGAACAAAGCGATGAGTGAAGAAATTCAATCTCTCAAAGAAAATGATGCTTTAACTTTAACCACTTTACCAGACGGTAAGAAAGCAGCAGGGGTGAATGAGTCAATGCATTCAAGAAGAACGCAGAAGGATCAGAAAGGTACAAAGCTCGATTGGTTGCTAAAGGTTTTAGTCAGACAAAAGGCGTTGACTACAAAGACACTTTTCACCTACCGCTAATTTAGCTAGTGTGAGAATCCTGATGGAGAAAGCAGTCCAAGAAAACCTGTTTCACCAGATGGATGTAAAAACTGCCTATTTACATGTACCAATAGAAGATGAAGAAACATACATAGAACAACCAGAAGGCTTCAAGAGAGAAACAAACTGGTGTAAAAGTTAAAGAAATCGCTTTACGGGTTGAAGCAATCAGGACGCAACTGGAATCGAACGCTACATGACTAAGTAGTTGATTGTGTTTATTCAAGAGAAACAGAAAGTGAAAAAGTAATCATAAAAGTGTGGGTTGATGACTTACTCATTGAAGCCAACAATGAAAAAGTGTTTTTAAAAGTGAAGGAAATGTTTTCTTCTCGGTTCCAAATGAAAGATCTGGGGAAACTCAAACATTTCTTAGGAGCAGATTTTTTTTGCCCCAAGAAGACGAGTGCATAAAGATGACACAGAAAACGTACAGTGGGGCAAAAAAGTATTTAGTCAGCCACCAATTGTGCAAGTTCTCCCACTGAAAAAGATGAGAGAGGCCTGTAACTTTCATCATAGGTACACCTCAACTATGAGACACAAAATGAAAATCACATGGTCTGATTTAAAAAAAAATTGCAAATTATGGTGGAAAATAAGTATTTGGTCAATAACAAAATTTAATCTCAATACTTTGTTATATACCCTTTGTTGGCAATGACAGAGGTCAAACATTTTCTGTAAGTCTTCACAAGGTTTTCACACACTGTTGCTGTTATTTTTGGCCCATTCCTCCATGCACATCTCCTCTAGAGCTGTGATGTTTTCGGGCTGTTGCTGGGCAACACGGACTTTCAACTCCCTCCAAAGATTTTCTATGGGGTTGAAATCTGGAGACTGGCTAGGCCACTCCTTTGTTACCCGAGGTGTGTGTTTGGGATCATCGTCATGCTGAAAGACCCAGCCACGTTTCATCTTCAATGCTCTCACTGATGGAAGGAGGTTTTCACTCAAACTCTCACGATACATGGCCCCACTCATTCTTTCCTTTACACGGATCAGTCGTCCTGGTCCCGTTGCAGAAAAACAGCCCCAAATCATGATGTTTCCACCCCCGTGCTTCACAGTAGGTATGGTGTTCTTTGGATGCAACTCAGCATTCTTTCTCCTCCAAACACGACAAGTAGAGTTTTTACCAAAAAGTTCTATTTTGGTTTCATCTGACATTCTCCCAATCCTCTTCAGGATCATCCAAATGCTCTCTAGCAAACTTCAGACGGGCCTGAACATGTACTGGCTTAAGCAGAGGGACACTTCTGGCACTGCAGGATTTGAGTCCCTGGCGGCGTAGTGTGTTACTGATGGTAGCCTTTGTTACTTTGGTCCCAGCTCTCTGCAGGTCCTTCACTAGGTCCCCCCGTGGGGTTCTGGGATTTTTGCTCACCGTTCTTGTGATCATTTTGACCCCACAGGGTGAGATCTTCCATGGAGCCCCAGATCAAGGGAGCTTATCAGTGGTCTTGTATGCCTTCCATTTACTAATAATTACTCCCAGAGTTGATTTCTTCACACCAGACTGCTTACCTATTGCAGATCCAGTCTTCCCAGCCTGATGCAGGTCTACAATTTTGTTCCAGGTGTCATTTGACAGCTCTTTGGTCTTGGCCATAGTGGAGTTTGGACTGTGACTGTTTGAGGTTGTGCACAGGTGTCTTTTATACTGATAATGAGTTCAAACAGGTGCCATTAATAGAGGTAACGAGTGGAGGACAGAGGAGCCTCTTACAGAAGAAGTTACAGGTCTGTGAGAGCCAGAAATCTTTTTTTTCCCTCATTTTGTCTCATAGTTGAGGTATACCTATGATGAAAATTACAGGCCTCTCTCATCTTTTTAAGTGGGAGAACTTCCACAATTGGTTGTTGAGAACATTCTCAAGAGATTTGTCATTCAAAACCGTAAACCAAGGTCAACACCTTGTGAGCAGAAATTAATTCACTCTGGCAAGTGTGATACATCCCCAGATGTCAGAAAAAAATATCAAGAAGCAGTTGGATGTCTTATTTATCTGAGTTATTGTACTAGACCTGATTCAAGCTACATTGTTAGCAAAATGTTGCAATATTTTAATGCCCCAACTGTTTTAGATTGGACAGCTGTGAAAAATGTTCTAAGTTACCTAATATAGGCAGTCAGGAAAAAGAACTCTGCTTTAGAAAAGGTTTGAATGGAAAACTGGCTCTACTAGCATACAGACTGGGCATCTAATGGTTCTGAGAGACACAGCATTACAGGCTATTGTGTGAGTTCAAATAAAAATGGTCCTTTGATATCATGGAAAACAAAAAAAAGCAGGCAACAATAGCACTGTCAACATGTGAAGGTGAATTCATGCCATTAGCAGCAACAGCTCAGGCATGTATGTATGTATAATTTGATAGATAAAAATCCCTATTTAATGTTTACCCATAGAAAAAAAATTCTTAACAAGGATGAGACGATTCCTTTCATAGTTCAAGAGTTTTAATCTTGCTTGTTATTCAACAAAGCTTTTTAATCAAGACTGACAAAAAATTCCACTTAGTTGTCAAATTTATCCCTCTGGCTCTGTTAAATCTGGTTAAAGGACTGTTACAGTAAAGTGGCATAACGTGCTATTTCCAGCCCTTTACTTTGATGAATACAACTTTATAGACGTAAAAGTCAACAATAAACAGTTCGAAATTAGAAATGAACAGGATTTCTTTCTCTTCCTGTCATGCAAAACACATTTTATTGTTTAGAAAGTCAAATCCTCAGAATCAGAAACAGATTTCTAAATAGATTTTAAGACACTAAATTATTGTCTTAATTTGTCCATGTGCTTAATTTTTTAGATTAAGATCTAATGTGGACTGCAATGAATGCATTTTTTTTTCAAAAGAACATTGAAACTCAGGAACATCTCTAATACAGTTACTGTGTTATTAAATCATAGGATTTAATAACACATAGGGATAGCATTCATGAGTGGTTGTCTTCAAAGATTTGTTGGAAGGTTAGTGCTATGAAGCATGCTATGCAGGTGATAACTGGCACTAGCGAAGATTTGCAGGCCGCTATTGTGGATATAAATCGACGAGTAATCAGGCTGGAGCACCCAGAGGACTCCATGATGCGGTACGAGGGAAGTGAACAACAGAAGGCGACGGGGGGACTTGAGGTCAACGTGGCTACAGGAGATGCTGGTGAAGCCGACGCAGTTCATGGAACAGCACAGGTGGCTGGCTTGGGTCCTGCGGACGGAGGATTGGCTGCTGTAGGGGTAAACCCTGTGGGGCTGAATGGAGGAGTGCCTGGTGCTTGTGGCCATGAGGAAGGGGGGGGAGTCTATGCCTTCGCCGAATTGGAGTCAAGTCATATGGAAGGGACAGCGACCTACAAACCTAGCCGGTAAGTCTTAGGCTCACTCGGCTTCGTCTACTCAGAGAAATAAGGCATTCAAAGTGATTTCTGTTGTTGGGACTGGATCCGGAAACATCGAAACGGTCAAGTCTAAACGGCTGAGTGTGTTTGCCACTCGATTTGATCCTGCTTTAGATGCGGAGACTTTATCACTTTATTTAAAAGAAAGACTTGGCTGAGAGGTCACCTCTCAACAGGTCGAGACTATAAACAGTAGATATGGCTCATTTAAAGTGTCTGCCGATTGTGATGAAGTTGCGGAAATGTACTGTCCAGAGCTTGGGCCTGAAGGTGCTTTTGTCAGGCGTTACTATGAACCGAGATGAGCTGGTGCTGTTGGCGCAAATACAGCTGAGCTGGCTGTTACGCTGAAAGTTCAGGTGGGTGATGCATGATCTAGTAAATGTCTGCGCAGGTTATATCTTACAACTGTCGTGGTCTGCACCTGGGGCAGAGCGAGGGAGATGAAGTATGACGAACAGTTGTTGATAACTTGCTGGGCAAGTGTGACATTTTGTGCCTGCAAGAGACATTTCTGCTAGTTCAAGATCTTGAAAAACTGAACTCTCTAAATGCAGACTTCCATGGAGTTGGGGAATCTACAACTGATTTTAGTTCTAGTATTGTTAGGGGCAGAATATCTAGGGGTGTGGCGATTCTGTGGAGAAAGACGCTTGACCCAGTCATAACAGCTGTTCCACTTGGTGTTGTTTGGTGTGTTGCTATCCAGTTCATTAATGATGATAAGGAATTTATTATAATGAATGTCAATGCCTTTACGAATGCCATTCAAACAAGGATGAGTATACAAATAAACTGGAGTTCATTGCTTCTGCTATACAAGAACTTAATATTACCAGTGTCTATGTGGTGGGGGATTTGAATTCGGACATTTCTGACAGGAATTCTACATTCGTCAAGTGTCTGTGTCAGTTTTGTCCAGATAATAATTTTATGTTTTCAAGTAAAATGTTTTTGCCTGCAGACAGTTTTACTTACATAAGCGAAGCTTGGCATACGACCTCATGGATCGAAAACTGTTTTAGTACTGATGCACATGCAATATATGGAAATTCTTTATGGTACTACTACTTCTGATCATTTTCCATCTTTGGTGTCAATTAATGTTGAAGTGTAGTGCCAGTGGTGCCAAGATGGTGAAGTGCCAGTGAAATGTTTGTATGTGCTTGACTCAATTCATTACCAGCGGTCTTACAGAATTCTATGTATAAATGTATCTGTTGGTTGGATAACTCTGAGAATTAGATAATCCTGAACCTGTCTAATGTATAAATCTCAGTGCTGTTCGTTATCAGTCTCTCATAGGGCAACATTGGTATAACTGTGTTTTATTACTAAATTGTACAACAACAACAACAACAACAACAACAAAAAAACAATGACCACACATGTAGACAGCACTATTAGACACTCATTTAAACAGTTTATCAGCAAAAAAAAGTTGATTTGGGGGGGGTTGCACTTTAAGAATGAAATGTAAAAAATATTTTTTGGATGACCTTTTATTTTGCTTGCTTTGTAGTATTTTATCTTTGTACTGAATTTGTTGAGCTGCTTGGAATATTTAATTTAAAAAAATCTACAGCAAACTCTTTAATTGTTATTGGGGGTTTAAGTGTGAAATTGCTAAAAGTTACAAAAAAAACATGGTCACAACACCGGCTCTTTCAGGGTTAAACCGGGTTTCTAAGTACCACTCCGGACCAGAAGGTGGCAGTAAAGCGGTAAAGGTGGGAGCTGAGCGAGGAAGCTGTAGATCTGGGAGACAAGACAGTCAACATCTCACAGAAAGCAGAGCGGAACATCGAGCTAGAACCGGACTTTGGACCGTAAATCTCGATGCATGAAGCCGAACTGCTGAAGCTGAGCTCGGCTCCTTTTTCCCTCCCAGAGACGGAGCCAGCAGCGTTCAGGAGCCGCTGAGGACACAGAGACAGAGGGACAGACAGGGATCCCGCTCGGTGAGTAACTCTGCTGCACACACGGTCCCTCAGCGGCATCATGGCCGCTAACTGCGCTCAGATGAACCGACTCTAACAACTTCCTTTGTATTCATTGAAGCAGCTGATTCTGATGTGGCGGATTCTGAGCCCTGATCAGAGCACAATAACTAGCAGGGACCTCCTGCTGCTACGGAGGATTTATTGGAGACGTAGAAACACATTTCCCTGCAGCAGACTAGTAGGAAAGTAGAGTGAAACGACGCATGCGCTGTACGAAGCGTCCTAGGCCACACGGGGCTGGATTGTTGTTCCTGAAAAAGGCGGTAGAGAAGCGAATAAATGCAGGAAATGGGGGCAGCATTCTTCACTGGCTGCTAGAATGTATCTGCGGCTCTATAAGGAGTACTACGGTATGAGGTCGGTAGAGGAGCAGGAAGATCTCAGCCCTGCTGATGGTCCATGTTGGAGATGTTCTGTTCCAGCCTGGAGACCAGCTGCCCTGCAGGGGTTCTGTCTCTTTAAGGATTTATTTCTATCTGGATCTCCAAAGGAGAACAGAGCTGCTCATTCTGTTTCCTCCATGTTGGTACTTTGGTAGTTTAGCTCGTTTCATAGCCATCTTGTTCAGGTATGAAATGGAGCCGTCTGCTGCGGGACGTTTCATCCTCACTTTGTGCTTTTATATCTCCAATAAATATCTCCCAGCAGGAGGTCACTCGGTTACTTTAACCATTTCTAGAGAAGGTTAATATATAAACTACTGAACTCTTGAAATACTGATAGTTATATATCGTTATCATTTTGGTTAGTTAGCTAGGGGTGTGCCATCTTCTGTGGTTTACGATTTGGGTGCTACGCTGCAACTTTTTTTGCCATTTTCAAAAGACCCCATGGTGGCATATTGGGTTAGGCGCAACAGAGGTTGATGTCATGATTATGTATGAAATGTGCGCTAAGACCCGACCGGCAACAGTATTATAAAATGCAAGGAAACATGGGGAGTTGGTTTAGCATTTGTAAATTGTATCAGCTGAAATGGGGAACTGGAGTGATGCAGAGGTCTGGGAGCTTATGGCCTTTAGAGCTGAAGAGCAGATCGCCAGACAGTTCATGGGGACTCTGAAGGACAGCCACCTTTTGGAGCAACTCGCAAAAAGACTCAAGGAGCTGGGTTTCAGTCGGGATTAAAAAAAAAACCAAGTTACAATCAAGCTATTTTCTTTGTTTACCACAAACCTTTCCGTTTCACGGTTTAGACACAACGTTGCACATCAACAGACCAGACGGCACACCCGCCATTGCATAATCTTTTTTTTTTTTTTTTTTACCCCAAAAACACCTGATCGCAGCACATTGGCACCACAGGCTGACCACTTATGAATGACTAAAAGACTCACTGATTTTTCATTTCGTCCATGGCTACTTTCTATTTTCAAATCCATTCAGTTTCCATTATTTGAAGTATCAAAACAAATTTCTTTCTTATGTGAAACCACAAATGTGTTTTGGCAATAGAAGCATAATGCACAGCAGTAAAGATGCTCCGTTTACAGCTAAAGTGCAAAATAAGTACATTTACAGGATTGAAGCTCACATTTTGAAGCTCAGTTATTAATCAGTTAATCGAAGGCAGCTCTGAAAAGAATAGTTTGTAGCTTTGATTTAAAGGAACTCAGTGTTTCAGCAGCTTTTCAGTTGTCTGTTTGTTCCAGATAGGAGCTTAGAAACTGAATGTTTAGTTTTGGTTTTAAGGATTACACCTAGATTTCTGGCCTGATCAGTAGTTTCTAGCTGGATTAACTGAAGCTGTGTGCTGACTGTTGATAGATCCTCTTTGGGTCCAAAAATAATTACTTGAGTTTTGTTTCTATTATGCTGGAGAAAGTTATGGCACATCCATGCACTGATTTGCTTAAAACGTCTGGTTAGTGTTTACATGAGTGGAGATATTTAGAGCTTTTCCACTGAAGAAGAACCGCTGCTAGTTTCGTGCTGGTGTAACAGTGGATCTAAAAACGTAATACTATTTCTTACAGTTATTTCTGGTTTTTTGTTCTGTTAAGACGGGTATTGATGCGGGCCATCCTCTTCCTAACAGTCCAATGGAGGATTTCAACAGGGTTGTGCTCTAGATCAGTGGTCCCACTGATCTAGATAATTGCCATGTTTTTCATTGCTTACAATGTTGTATCACAATTCTTACCCACAGAATAAACATTCACTTTGGGTTCAAAAGCATTTCGGATTTGTTTTCTGATTTACCACATATACAGGCAGAGGGAGACAGGATGGGTCCAGTCTCTGAGTGGTAATGCTAACATAGGCTAACGTTTAAAACAGTATGTTAGCTATGCTAACTAAGTGCTAATGTGAGGCAGTCATTCGACGGGGGTAAGCCGTATTGCGTCATTTCCTGTTGTCACTGTTGTTCTCCCTGTAAGCTGTTTGGTGTTCAGACTCTCTTGAATTGATCTTATTTTCTCTGTGCTGAGGCTTTTCTAAGTTATTTTAACACACAAGCACACTAAAACACACATTTTGTGGTGGTGTACTTTACGCTTTTGGAACTCCTTGTGTTTCACACAGCTTTTCTTGGGGTGGTAAGGTCTCGCTAGCTCAGTTAGCTTAGCTTCATTGCGGCTATGGCTACTCTTCTCTCTCCTGTCTCTAACTCTTCTCTTCTCTCTTGCTCTCTCTGTCAGATGTTTAGTTACTTCCCTGCCTCCTTTAGTGATAATGGTAACTTTAATAAATGTAATATTTTTGTAGCTTTGGAGGCGAGGGTATCAGAATTAGATGAATTAGAGCCAAAAGGGATAGAACCCCCTAGCTGTCCTCCGGTAGAACCCGCGTAGCCAGGACCTCAGGCCGGCTGGGTGACTGTACATAGGAAGGATAGTTCTAGGACCCAGCCCCGGGCCACCACCAACCGGTCTGCGTTTCTAACAGATTTTCCCTGCTCAGCGACACCCCCGCTGAGAAGCCGACCCTGGTAATTGGCAGCTCGATAGTCAGAAACGTGGCATTAGAGACACCATTGACCATAGTCAAATGTTTGCCAGGGGCCAGAACGGGCGACATCAAATCCTACCTGAAACTGCTGGCTAAAGATAAGCGTAAATACAGTAAGATTGTTATTCACGCTGGCGGTAATGACACCCGGTTACGCCAATCGGAGGTCACTAAAATTAGTGTTGCTTCGGTGTGTAAGTTTGCCAAAACAATGTCCGACTCGGTAATCTTTTCTAGTCCCCTGCCTGATCGGACCAGTGACGACATGTTTAGCCGCATGCTGTCATTCCATCAATGGTTGTCTAGGTGGTGTCCTGCAAAGGATGTGGGCTACATTGATAACTGGAGAACATTTTGGGGAAAACCTGATCTGATCCGGAGAGACGGCATCCATCCCACTTTGGATGGAGCAGCTCTTCTTTCTAGGAATATGGCCGAATTTATTAGTCCTCCAAAACACTGACAACCCAGGGTCCAGACCATGAAGCAGAGTCGTAGTGTTTATTAAACATAAGATCTCTCTCCTCAAAGACTTTGTTAGTAATTGACTTGATTTTCTGATAATCACATTGATTTCCTTTGTCTCACAGAAACCTGGCTGCAGCAGGAGGATTATGTCAGTATAAATGAGTCAACTCCTTCCAGTCATTTAAATTTTCACATTCCTAGAAATACTGGGCGAGGGGGAGGAGTTGCAACCATTTTTCGTTCTGATTTACTAATTAGTCCCAGACCAATTGATAACTACAGTTCTTTTGAACATCTAACCCTTAATTTTCCTCATCCAAGTTGTAAAACATTAAGACCATTTTTGTTTGTGGTTTTGTATCGTCCACCAGGCCCCACTCTCAATTCTTGGATCAGATCTCACATTTTTTATCTGATTTAGTATTAAATACTTATAGGGTTATTATAGTGGGGGACTTCAATATTCATGTGGATACTGAAAGTGATAGCCTAAATGCAGCCTTTAATGCTATTTTAGACTCAATTGGCTTTACTCAAAAAGTACAGGGATCGACCCACTCGGGCAAACACACTTTGGACCTTGTACTGACATACGGTATTGAGTGTGAGGAAATAACAGTCCACCCACATAACCCGGTCCTGTCTGACCACTTCTTGATGACTTTTGAATTTACTTTAATTGACCATCTTAAATCTGAAAGAAAATTTCATTATAGTAGAGCTTTATCAGACAATGCTGTAACAATTTTTAAAGAATCTGTTCCATTCTTACTTTCCTTAGTGTCTCAGGGTAACACAGTGGATGGCAGCAATTCTATCTCTAACCCTTCAGAAATTGATGGTCTGGTTCACAGCGTTACGTCCTCATTGCGTTTGGCATTAGATAGTGTAGCCCCCTTAAAAAAGAAAGTGGCTAGCCATAGGAGGCTGACTCCCTGGTTTAACGCAGAGTTGCATACTTTAAAGCAGAATACTAGGAAGTTGGAGAGAAAATGGCGCTCTACACACCTAGAGGATTCCTATTTAACCTGGAATAACAGTCTACTGCTGTATAAAAAGACCCTTCGAGTAGCTAGAACAGCATATTTTTCATAGTCCATGCATTTGTTACCTCAAGGCTGGACTACTGTAATTCTTTACTATCAGGAAGTCAACAAAATGCCATTAAAAGCCTTCAGTTGATCCAAAATGCGGCAGCAAGAGTTCTGATGAATAGTAAAAAGAGAGATCACATTTCTCCTGTTTTAGCTTCCCTTCATTGGCTCCCCGTTAAATCCAGAATAGAATTTAAGATCCTTCTTCTTACATACAAAGCCCATAATAATCAAGCTCCATCATCCATCAGAGATCTAATTGATCCATATGTTCCTAACAGAGCACTTCGCTCTCAGACTGCAGGTTTACTTGTAGTTCCTAGGATTTCTAAAAGTAGAATGGGAGGCAGATCTTTTAGTTATCAGGCTCCTCTCCTGTGGAACCAGCTCCCAGCTTTAGTCCGTGAGGCAGACACTCTGTTTACTTTTAAGGTCAGGCTTAAAACTTTCCTTTTTGATAAAGCTTATAGTTAGAGTGGCTAAGGTCATCCTGAGCTATCTCTGTAGTTATGCTGCTATAGGCTTAGACTGCTGGAGGACAGACTTACCAATTTTCTTCACTCTGCTACTTCCTTTTCTCCTACGACTCTCCAGTTGTATTACAGTACATTCTGTTATTTCGACTGTTAACTTTGTTTTCTCTCAGTGTTTATCTCTCCATAGAAGATATACCTGGTCTGGTATCCTGCTTGGCTGCAATGCCCTGTTGGACGGGGGGGGGGGGCATCGACTGGGATGATCCTCCTAGTAACTTAGTCTAGGACCAGAAGATCTATGTTCGACTGTCGGAGGGATGGGCTATGTTTAAACAACGACAAGACAAAAAATATATGGTGCAGAAGGATGTGCTTTGTGTATTAGTTGTCTACAATATTTACATACAGTATTTACAAGACAATAAACGGGTGAATGTCCCATGGACAACAGTCCAGTGCTTTTTTTCCAAGAGTAGTGGAATTTAATAGTCCAAAGTAAACCAAGATATAGTTTTATTGTAATGTGGGGAAAACAACTACTCCGCCTACTACTGTAGAGGGAAGATGACATAATTGGAATTAGTTTCAGCTCGGCATCAATCCAGTCAACAAGATTTATGGACAGCTAACCGATCCCAGGGATCATAAGGACCAATAGGAAATGTACAGCTAATTAGCATTATGATTTCAGTGTGTATGGCTATATAAGCCAATAAACGAACAAATATCAGCGAGCTCGTTGAAAACTACTAACAAATAATTATTGCTTGCACAGGAAAATAAAAGACAAACAGGAATACTTTGGACAGAGTTATTAGTACCTGCACAACAACAATGTGTGGATAGTATGTTAAATAGATTTTAACAGTTAGCCTCTAACAGTTAGCCGCTAACATGCTACAAACAAATTGACTCACCAGTTCCCTCTTGAATGTAACACACAGGCACAATGATGTTTGGTCAAAAGTAATAGGACATACAGCTGACAGGTATTCCAGTTAGTAGAACAGTTTAAAAAGATATAAATAGTTTATGCCAATTTTCCGCACACCTGTGATGCTGCTCCACATTAGCGTCACCCACACGAGCACTGACAAGGAAGTGAGTGGAGTGTGCCATAAGTGGAACTTCCGCCGGACGCAGTGTGGCAAGTCTCGCGGAAACGGCTCGAAATTCCGCAATAGTTTAGAGACCACATTACAGGAAGTGAATTACATGTAGAACCGGTAACTTATGTGGGCTACACCCCCCCCCCCCCCCCCCCCCCCTCTTAAATGGATGCACGTCCCGTTGGATAGCTAGAAAGGCTTTGGTATACTAGATGTGGGGACAAGACTGAGTGCCTCAGTGTACACATTGGATAAACTGTGAAACAGTGTTTGAACAACTGAAATTAGCGGGTTGCCCAATCCAGGATATGTCATGGCTGGGTGGCTGGCGTTGCCGTGAAGGACGTCTGAGCGCTGTTCCGTCCACAAACGAGTCTTGGAATTCCACTTCGGAACTTAGATTTACAGGACCCATAGATGTCCCAAATTGTACAGACAAAGGGGCTTCAGCCTCAGGTTCCACACACAACTCGGGTTCAGGCAAATCCTCCTCAGATTCAAAGGAAAGTAGTCCTTCCTGCACAGGCTCCAGTAAACTTGTGTCAGGAACATCATTGCCCTGAAGCACTTCCATAAGGATGTCACCCTTGGTCTGGGATGTGGACATATTAGACGTCGAGGACTCACATTGAGGCAAGTACTCTTCAGCTGACGTCACAACATTTTCCCCATAAGCAGGTGTGTTGAGGTTAGAACTGTCAGGATAAATAGGGGTTGGATGTGTGGTAGACTCCACAGTGTAAATGGGTTCAGGTGTGTGGCTCTGATTGTCCAACTCTTTCTACAGTGTACTTGGTTGGAACCAAGAAAGGACTTCGAAAGATAACCGAATCAGTATCCTCCTCCTCATGGACATCAACCATATCTGTGTTGTTCTGAATCTGGCTGCGGGTGTGTGGATGTTGAGCAGGCGTAGCAGCGGGATGGTCTTCACTTGGGTAGACTGGGAGGAAACCACAAGGGAGTAGCAGGTCTCGATGTAAGGCGCGAGTTAGTCCATTTTGATGTTCAGGCTGCACAGTGTAGACTGGCAAATCTGTTGCATGCTTAATAACCTTGTAAACTCCTTGCTCCCATTTATAATAATAATAATAATAATAATGGCTTGCATTTATATAGCACTTTTCAAGACTCTCAAAGCGCTTTACAACTCCATTATTCATTTACTCTCACATTTATCCCCCAATTTATGCTTCCCACGCAAGCGGATGTTACGGACAAGAACTCGATCTCCAATTTCAACACTGGAAGGTGTTATTTTCTTGTCAAATCGGTTCTTGTTTCTTGCAGCAGACTTGAGCGCATTCTCAGAGGCCAGTTTGTAACTTTCCTTGAGATGTGATCGGAGAGTTTTCACGTACTGAGAGTGAGTGATAGATGGAGCTTCTCGAGCGGGCAAACCAAAAACCAAAAAGTCAACTGGAAGGCAGGGACAACGGCCAAACAAGAGTTCATAGCGGGTGAATCCCGTGACCTCGTTCTTTATACAGTTATATGTGTGCACCAATGGTTAAACATATTCCCGCCATCTTGACTTTTGATGGTTTTCCAGAGTCCCAAGCATACTGAGGAGGGTGCGGTTGAAGCGCTCGACTGGATTCCCTCATGGGTGGTACGGGGTAGTACAGCGCTTCTTAATACCTGCAACCTCACAAAGTTCCTTAATGAGTGATGACTCAAAATCCCGGCCCTGGTCCAAGTGGATACGCTCTGGGATTCCATAATGTACCATAAACTCAGTCCAAAGGCATTTGGCCATAGTTTTAGCTCTCTGGTTAGCGGATGGGATGGCAATGGCAAACTTTGTGAAATGGTCAGTGAGGACTAAAATGTCTTTAGTGTTACTACTGTCAAGTTCGATTTTGAGGAAGTCCATACATAAAAGTTCAAGTTGACGACTGGTTATAATGTTCACCAATGGAGTGGCCTTATCCACTGGTGCTTTCCGCCTCACACATCTGTCACAGGTCCTGATGGCATGTGCCACATCTGCTGCCATCTTTGGCCAAAAGAACCGTTGGTGAACCAGATTGAAAGTCCTTTCAATTCCCATGTGTCCCATGTCATTGTGGAGGCTCTTGATGACCGCCGGACGGAAGTCTGGTGGCAGGACCAACTGGAAGATGAGCTTTTCCTCCTCCTGTCTCCTCCGGTAAAGAACTCCATCCTCCAGCTCCAGTCTATTCCACTCCCTCAACAGCAGTGGAAGTTCAAGCAGTTCCTTACGAGCAGTACGGGGGCCTTCTCACCGGTCTCAAGCTGGTAGATGACCTCACGAATGGCAGGGTCAATTCTTTGTTGTTCTTGAAGATCGGTATGAGACAGGGATTGAATCAGTGGCAAACCATGGGACTCTTCGCTGGTATAACCATTGGGAATAGAGTTGACAGTGGCAGAGATTCGACGATTCGCCCTCCTGCTCCTGGTACAGCACTGCTCCTAATCCTGTCATGCTTGCATCTGTATGCAGAATGTAGGGTAGGTTGGGACCGGCAAAGCCAAGAATAGGTGCGGATGTCAACTTGATTATGACTGTTTCAAATGCAGTTTGCTGGTCACAGGTCCACTTCCTTCCGAAAGGCTGCTTTGGATCCAGGTTTTTCCCTCCAGAGCTTTTCACCTTAGCGGAACGTCGGATAGGTGCATAGCCACGAGTGAGTTCATTTAGTGGCTTCACAATAAAAGCATAGTCCTTAATGAATGGTCTGTAGTATCCTGCGAAGCACAGAAAAGATTGCAACTCCTTCAAGTTGTGGGGGACTGGCCAGGACTTTAACACTTCTATCTTTTCTGGGTCTGTCTTGACTCCTTCTTCAGATACCACATGGCCAAGGTACTTCACAGAGGACTGACAAAATTTGCACTTTGTGGGTGAAAGTTTTAATCGAAACTCTTTTAGACGGGTTAACACACTGAGTAGGCGCTCTTCATGTTCTTCTATTGTTGATGAGAAGATAATATCATCCAAAAAGACAAGAGGTGCTTTCAGACACAGATCGCCCATGCATTTCTCCATTAGCCGCTGAAACGTGCTTGGAGCATTGGTTACTCCTTGTGGCATCCTGTTCCACTCCAAAAATCCAAGTGGAGTAACGACAGCTTTATCTTCCTCTGACATCTCTATCTGGTAATATCCAGATTTGAGGTCCAAAACAGAAAACCATTTAGAACCTGTCAAGGCAGAGAATGATTCTTCAAGGTTTGGGAGAGGATACGCATCTTTTACAGTCTGAAGATTGAGTTTCCTGTAATCAATGCAGAGTCTGACATCTCCATTACGCTTCCGTACCACCATGATTGGAGATGAAAATGCGGACTCCGACTCTCTTATAACTTCAAGATGGTCTCTCAGATGTCTCTGGAGAACCTCCACATCTCGAGGGTGGATCAGCCTTGCTCAATGCTTGAAGGGAGTTTGATCATTAAGTTTTATCTGGTGTTTAGCACGATCAGTACAGCCAAAATCAAGGTTGTGGTGGGAAAATAATTATTGCTTGCAAAGGAAAAGAAAAGACCAACAGGAATACTTTGGACAGTTATTATTTCAATTCAATTTTCAATTGTTTATTTATATAGCGCCGATTCACAACAGATGTCATCTCAAGGCACTTAACAAGAAGTCATTTCAATACATTTATACAAACATTCCAATCAGTTAAAAAGTTTCCTATTTAAGGAATCCCAGCAGATTGTGTCAGTCATTGGCGTGAGGTTGGGCAGATTTACCAACCACAGCAATCCATCAGCAATCCCTCATACTGAGCAAGCACGTAGCAGAACCAGGCTCAGTAGGAGCGGCCATCTGCCACGACCGTCTGGGGGTTTGAGAAGACAGAGCAGAGACACAGTAGGAACAGAAGATCTGAAATAAGAGTACTTTTTCTTACAGAAAGTAAAAAATTGATAACAGGACACAGTGGATGTTCAGTTACTGGGAGCATCATCCCAGTCGATGCCCCCCTTCCAACAGGGCATTGCAGCCAAGGAGGATACCAGACCACGTATATCTTCCATGAAGAGAAAAACACTGAGAAAAAACAAAGTTAACAGTCGAAATTACAGAACGTACTGTAATACAACTGGAGAGTCGGAGGAGAAAAGGAAGTAGCAGAGTGAAGAAAATTGGTACGTCTGTCCTCCAGCAGTCTAAGCCTATAGCAGCATAACTACAGAGATACCTAAGGATGTCCTTAGCCACTCTAACTATAAGCTTTATCAAAAAGGAAAGTTTTAAGCCTGGCCTCAAAAGTAAACAGAGTGTCTGCCTCACGGACTAAAGCTGGGAGCTGGTTCCACAGGAGAGGAGCCTGATAACTAAAAGATCTGCCTCTCATTCTACTTTTAGAAATCCTTGGAACTACAAGTAAACATGCAGTCTGAGAGCAAAGTTATCTGTTGGGAACGTATGCAACAATCAGATCTCTGATGTATGATGGAGCTTGATTATTAAGGGCTTTGTATGTAAGAAGAAAGATCTTAAATTCTATTCTGGATTTAACAGGGAGCCAATGAAGGGAAGCTAAAACAGGAGAAATGTGATCTCTCTTTTTTCAATATTTATCAGAACTCTTGCTGCCACGTTTTGGATTACCTGAAGGCTTTTAATTAAATTTTGTGGACTTCGTCATAGTAAAGAATTACAGTAGTCCAGCCTTGAGGTAACAAATGAATGGACTAGTTTCTCAACATCACTCCTGGACAGGATGTTTCTAATTTTAGCAATATTCCGGAGGTGAAAGAAAGAAATCCTAGAAACCTGTTTAATATGGGATTTAAATGTCAAGTCTTGGTCAAAAATTACATTATTACTGGGGGCCAATTTAATGCCATCCAGATGAAGTGATTGACTAATCAGTTTATTTTTTAGAACTTCTGGTCCAAAGACAGCAACTTCTGTCTTGTCAGAATTTAAGAGCAATTGTTTAGTCATTCATGTTTATGTCTTCCAGACATGCCTGTAATCTACCTAACTGACTGGGTTAATCAGGATTTATGGATAAATATAGTTGTGTATCATCAGCATAGCTGTGGAAATTTATCCCATGCTGTCTAATGATTCTACCAATTGTGTGTGTGTAACAAACAGCAGCTAACTGCTAATGCGGCTATTGTATGCTAACATCGATTGTGGTTGGCTGTTTGACATGCTGAGTCAGACTGAAGTTATGAATAGTGTCTAAGTTTTTGCCCCTCTGTCTTGGAAGTTGTTAGCATAAATGTTGAAATCCCCCACAAAGATTAATTGGTGCTAGTCGATACATCCATCCATCCATGCATTTTCTTCCGCTTATCCGGGGTCGGGTCGCGGGGGCAGCAGCCTAAGCAAAGAGACCCAGATACATATTACAGTAATTGAAGAATGTAGCGCTAAGTTTTGCGGTTTTAAATAGTTATAATAGACCAGTAGTGCTTTAAAAACAAAAATGAGTAACTTACATTTTTTTTAAGTTTAATGAGTTCTGAAAAAGTGTAGCCACACCACCTCCACATCTATTTTTCCTGGTCTCTCTTTGTAAATTATAATTTGAAGGCACTGACTCAATCAATGTAGATGTCTCATTTCCGTCTGACCAGATTTTGGTTAAAAACAGAGCTTGTAAGCTGTGGTCAGTGATGAAGTCATTAATTAGAAATGACTTCCCTGACAAACATGTTATGTTTAATAAAGCTAGCTAATAACTGATCCTTCTGACAGGTGATCAATTTGAGATTTGATTTCATACCACAGCGTTTAGTTTTAATTTAATGGGCTATGGTTTTTCTCCTGCTTATGAGCACCAAAATCCTACCATACCATTCTGGTAGACGATGGGGGTAGAATTAGTGTCCGGTCCCTTTCTACATCAAATGTCTTTAATTAAAAGTTTCTGTGGTTTGGAAATACATCTGGTATTAGTCCTGGAGGCCTGGTGTAGTGCAAGTTGTTGTGTTAGCTGAGTTCCCAGTTTCTATTGTGCATTCAATCTGTCAGAGAATGCTTAGATGGGAGAGTCATTTGATGATGATGATAATGGTGCTGAAGAGATTCGCCATGCATCTCAGCTTGTTGCTGTTAGGAGGTGATATGGGGGTGGGAGTGGCAGGAATAAGTTTTTCTCTGCTAATCTCCGCGGGCTGTTTTTCAGGGTCAGTGCGCTTTATCAGTTGCTTTGAAACATTCTGTGTCTTGTGTTCCTGGTTGAGATATCAGAAAATATTGAACATCAGAAGTTGTAATTCCGCTTTGTAATCTTTATTAGAAATTAATGTAGGTTTTCTTTCCCGATGCGCCAAGGACATGGAGATGGAAAATAAAGGGTAAGAAAGAAAGTAGAATGAAGAGTGGTAGGGAAAAAGGTTAAGAGGGAGAGGGTAAGCGGAAGATACAACAAAGGAAGGGGAACAAAGAAAACACAAAAGAAACATTGGTCTCCCTCCACACTCCTCATTTTTAAAAAACTTCCACCATGCCATCAGAGAGGAGCTGATATTTATGCGTGATGGTTTGCTTGGGATCATTGAGAAGAAGTTATTGATTCTGGGCAAAATCATCATTTTTATTGAAGCAACCCTTCCCATAAGTGATATGTGGAGGGATTTCCACCTAGCAAGATCATTTTCCACTTTTTTTAAAAGTGGGATGTAGTTTAGCTTTGTTAAATCTGCCTGTCTTGGTGAGACATTGATAACTAAATAAGTAATATTCCCGGACTGCAGTTGTGCATTAATGGGATTCTGGAAAGATCAATTGGTTGGAAGAACTGTAGATTTTAACAAATTTCTAGAATAACCTGAAACTCTTGAGTAAGAGTTTACCAACCCGATTACATGAAAGAGAGAGCTTTGTGAATGCTGGAGAAAAAGTAATACATCATCTGCATAAAGACTAATTATATGTTCTATGTTATTGCATTTTATGCCTTCCAAGTCCAGGCCATTCTTTATCCAAGTGCAGTGTTCTTCCACTTGAGGAAACGGTGTTGTCCAGTGGATTTTTTCCGAGACTTTAACCTAAATTTGACTGCCGCAGTGCTGCTAGGTTGTTTCTCACTGTTGCCAATCATCCGTAAAGTTTGTTTCTGTATCCACTGTTTACTTCCACATTCACCTTCAGACGATGGACGAAGCCCTCAACTGAGCAAAAATGCATGTTGTTATCCCACAGTCCTTATGTTTAAAGTAAATTAAAACAGTAATCCGGTCTAATAGCTGGGTATATAAAATAACTAAGGAAACAGCATTGGAAGGTTTAAAATTGAAAGTAAGACAAAAGATTAAGGGGCGCTGCTCCTCCCTCAGCAGTTAGACTTCAAATTAAACTCACAAGTTAGGTAAAGAAACCTGAGACATAACCTAAAAAAATTAAAGAGGCGCCTTAGTGGAAGATACAAAAATTACAATCAGAATTGGTTTTAGTGGTTTGCAACTTGAATGGGAAAACCAAAAATGGATATATTTGAAAGAATATTTACCCTATTGGATTATTGCTGCTTTTTTTTCTTTCATTTTTTGAGTATAATTATTTATAAAATAGGATGATTTACATTACCCGCCCCGCAGCTGTAAAACAAAAAAACGATCGTTGAGACATTGATGGAGATTTTTATGTTTAATAAACCACAATAGGTGGATTTGATTACTTCAGTTCAAAACCCCAGCTACCCCTGCCCTCTCCTCCCCCTCTTCCACATCCTGATGTTGGTCCCTGCTCCTATGAACTCAGCTCTGATTTAACAGTAACTCACATATTGGACTTGGAATATGCCCTAGCTCATTCATATCTGTCATTATCAGTAGAGAGCGGATTAAAAATCATGAACCCAACAACGGTTACCAAAAGTCCCACTTTACCGAAATCATACAGTCACTCCATCTCCAGTCACTATTAATATGGCACTTTTAAATGTTTGCTCTCCGCTAAACAAAACCTTTAGAATCAATGATCTGATTTTAGACCAAAATCTTGATTGTTTATTTTTAACGGAAACATGGCTGAGTGTGGATGCCCCTTGGGAGGGGGATGGGCCATTATCTTTTTTTTTTTTTTCGTGTCCTGTTTGGCAGTGTGGAGCCCAGAATGGGTGTCTGAGTACCAAGTAGAAGCCCAACATATTTACTTTCACAAGTGGAGCACTACAGCTTTTGCTATAGTCCTCCACTTGATATATGTGTGAAAAATCTTTATTATGATTTGTTGGGGTTTTTATTTCCTGATGTTATGGACACGGAGACGGAAAATTAAGGAGAAGGAAGATGAAGAAGAGAGGTAGGAAACAAAAAGTCAAGAGAGAGGGTGAGTTGAAAATACAAGAGAGGAAGGGGAACAAAGAAAACACAGGAAAACATGGAAGTCTGCCTCCATACCCACAGGACGGCAGAGAGAGGGGGAAAAACAAAACAAAACACGAAAAAGGAACATCGACAAAACAAACCAAACATTGTGAACTAAGAATTACACAACCACATCACACAAAAATAAATATAAAAATACAACAACAATGTCACAGAAAAACTCATGGTACCGATTAATCAAACTCTAGTAATGATAACCTCAGCCCAAGAATATATCCTTAAACACCAGAGACCCCACATCTATGTGTGTGTGTTAGCATGGTGGTGCATATAAGGTTTCTCCATAAGAGTGTTCGATAGTTGGTGTGAGCAGGCATCAATCCGTCTCCCAGGAATCGATGCAGACATGAAGGAGATTGGAGCAAAGACGTCCAAAGGAGCCCCAGGCGGACCCGGCGGGGCCGACCGCATCCCCCAAGAGTGGAGCAAAGGAGAACCCCAGGGCAACGTCCAGCGGCTACTATGCAGGGGCCCGGGGGGGGCAGCAGGGACAAGCCCAGGGGCCCCGCCGGCAACCGGCCGCGCCAGGGCGGGCCGGTCAATGGACCGGGAGAGCTGGGGCCCAGGGGCACCCCACCCCCCAGCAGGGACCCGACAAGGTCACACTCCGCCACCCTAGGCCAATCCCCACCGCCAACATCCCAGCACCCCACCCCACCCCTGCCCTACGTCGGGGCGCCCCACCGATAGCCGCAGGGGACGGACAGCATCCCCAGGCCGGGCTCAGCCAGCATCTGGACACCAAGTTGTACCAGCCGACACACCGGCCCCCCCAGGCCCGGCCAGGCACGCACCAGGTCCGAACCGGATTGACCACCGATGCACCGGCAGGCTGGGGCCCCCGTCACCGGCAGGGAGTGACGGAGGGGAAATAGGCCCCCCATTAAGTGTAAGGCCTGAGGTGCGCCAGGCGAGGGGGCAGACCAAGATCCAACCTGACAGGTAGACAAAGACATACACACACAGTCATACGTTCCCTCCCTCTTAAACCCATACATTCTCACTGACTCACCAAGACACCCAAAAAAATGACGCTGTACCCTCACTCACACACCCCATACACACTTTATGCTCCCAGGTCCAGGTACCGATGCCCCAGTAGAGCCACAAGCCCCCGGATCCCCTACTTTCTAGGACGGAGACAAGCAGACCGCCAAGGGCCCCACAGTGGCAAAGCAGCCCGACAGCCCAGGACCCCGACCAGACCGCCTGTTCCTCCTCCGGACCCCAACCCCTGATGGCCCGTAGCGAACAGGGGTGTGAAAAGACCCCTAGCCTCCATCCTCCCGCTCGAATATGGTGTTGATGTGTGTTGTTATAATGTGCATTTAAAACAGAGGGGTGGGATGTGGGGAAGGCAGCCGCACATCCCCCAACCCCCACCCCGAGCCCTCAGTGTCTATATGTGGTTTAACAGTGGGCACCGGCACCAGAGGTGAACCGCTCCCCCTCTGGATGCCGAAAAGTGTGCCCACCCCAAAGTCCCTACATATGTGTCGCGTGAGAATGTTATAAGTGGGAGTGTCTAAGTTGTATATTAAAATTGGGACCCAGGACACCACCGGATAGTGAGGATGGAAACCCCTCCTTGCACCCGAGTGATGTGCCCATGCCCCAAGACCCTATATGAGTGGTAAAGTGATGGAGCGGGTGGACAGAGGTGTCCAGGGATGGGGAGGGAAGGACTGGGAGACAAAATGTCTTCCCAGGTAGCCAGCTCCCCCACTGACCCCAATAGGCACCGCTGTTCACCGGGATCCACCAGGGGAGGGAGGCCATGGCACGTTCGACCCGGGGGCCACGGCCATTATCTTTGATGGGTCTGCGTATCCATCCCCAAAAATGCAGCTGCTTGATGTTGTGTTTGTAGTAAAACATAATTTAGAGGTTGTACAAATGGTAGTAAATTCAACTCTTGGATTCCTGTATAAACCCTGGAAGAGAGTTCCAGGGAGGTCAGTTGATTTACTCTCATTTACATCCCTATTCTATTTCTTTGTGCTTCTGGTTAGATGTGTGTCACTATCTTCACTGTTCTGTTTTGTATACAGTATTTACTTCCAAATTCACCTCAAGCTGATTCTTTTTATTTTATTTCCATCCCTATTTGTTGGAGAAATGTTGTGTAGTCCTCCTGAAAAAGTAAGGCATATTCTACTGATTTAAGCTTGTGTATATATTAAACAAACAAAAAAAAAAAACATGACTTTTAAGAACCCTGAATAAACCTGTTTTGTGGCACAAATGCAAATATTCACACTGTATTGCTTAAAATAATTATTGTATTTAAATTAAAATCTAGTAAACAGTCAGAATAATTAACCTTTGATCTTTACCAATACTGTACCTACAAAAAACCAGAAACTGGTCCGATAAGTTTATTGTTTTACATGCAATTAGCTATGTGGCCACACAAAGTAAGCTTTTAGCCGAGCAAAAAGGAGATCAACAGATCTGTTGATGGTTCCATGAAATCAGATATGTGGAGTTTTTTTTTCCTTTCAGAAATAGTTTGTGGTTTCAGTAGGAAATGGGTTGTGTATCAATAGTGTCCTTAATGCTGTGTTCAGCTTGACTCTATAGAGTGTGTAGAAACTTTGGCCTACCTTAATGCTTCAATAAAAAAGCTTCCAGTTGAACAGTGACAACTAGCCCTCCATTTGTATCTTCAAAATGTTGATCTCCTTCAACTGTGAGGTGACTGGTCCAGTAACTGATCAACGTAAATTGAACAGTGAACCTATTGTTCTGGATATTAAGCAAAATCCTAATACAATGTTTGTTTTTTGTTTTTCAGATTTGCCAAACATGTCTATTCCCGAGCAAGTTGTTCCTGCTCATCATGTTATCCTCGACCAACTAGAGATCTCTGTTCTAGACATGAGGGAAACAGAATCTCTAAGAACCAAAGGCAGAGCAGAGGAACCAGAACTTACACAAGTAAAAGAAGAAGAGAATGTATCAGAACTTCTGCAAATTGTAAAGAAAGAAGAGAATGTATCAGAACTTCTGCAAATTGTAAAGAAAGAAGAGAATGTATCAGAACTTCTGCAAATTGTAAAGAAAGAAGAGAATATATCGGAACTTCTGCAAACTGTAAAGGAAGAAGAGAATGTATCAGATCTTCTGCAAATTGTAAAGAAAGAAGACCACATTGTGCTAAAGCTAGAGCCAGATACCTCAATGGCAACTATTTCTGGATCTCTTGAAATAAAAGAAGAGCCAGAGGAACAGGAACTGCAACTAATAAAAGATGATTGTCAATCAGAACATCAACTGATGGCAAAGATTAAGAATGAATGCATCAGTGAAAATGAAAAGCAGTTTATACTGAAGCAGGAGACTGATAGCTTAATCTTAAGGGATTATGATGAAGAAACGTACAACCAACAACTTAAATCAAATGGAAACGAAATTTTTTTTCAAAACATCCCTGAAGCAGAGCATCATCACCAAACACAGACTCTTGAAGCCTCAGGAGCCAGTAGACATGAAAAAAGTAACTTAAATAAGCATTTCAAAATTCATAATGAAGAGAAACCTTTCTCATGTAATACTTGTGGAAAGGGTTTCAAACGAAAAAATAATTTGAATGATCATGAGAAAACTCATACAGGAGAGAAACCTTTCTCATGTAATACTTGTGGAAAGGGTTTCAAGCGAAAAAATCTTTTGAACGATCATGAGACAACTCACACAGGAGAGAAACCTTTCTCATGTCATACATGTGGAAAATGTTTCAATTTAAGAAGTATTTTGAGATCGCACATGAAAACTCATACAGGAGAGAAGCCTTTCTCATGTCATACCTGTGGAAAATGTTTCAACCAAAAAGGTGTTTTGAAGACACACATGAGAACTCATACAGGAGAGAAGCCTTTTTCATGTCATACATGTGGAAAAGGTTTCAACCAAAAAAGTGTTTTGACGACACACATGAGAACTCATACAGGAGAGAAGCCTTTCTCATGTCTAAGCTGTGGAAAATGTTTCAGTCATAAAAGTAGTTTTAAAATCCACATTAGAATTCATACAGGAGAGAAGCCTTTTTCATGTAATAACTGTGGAAAAGTTTTCAACCAAAAAAATAGTTTAAGAAGGCACCTGAGAACTCATACAGGAGAGAAGCCTTTCTCATGTATAACCTGTGGAAAAGGTTTCAAAGAAAAACGTAATTTGAATAGCCACATGAGAATTCATACAGGAGAAAAGCCTTTCTTGTGTATAACCTGTGGAAAAGGTTACAAAGACCGAAGTGGTTTGAATAGCCACATGAAGGAGAGATGTCTTTATCTTGTAAAGCCTGTGGAAAAAGATTCAAAGTAGTTTGAGGATACACAATCATCGTTATACAGGAGAGAAGCCTTTCGTGTGTTGTACCTGTGACAAAGGTTTCAGTCCATAATGTACTTTTAATTTCCACAAGATTTCATACAGGAGAGAAGCCTTTCTCATGTATAAGCTGGGGAAACGGTTTCAGCCAAAAAAGTAGTTTAATTAACCACATTAGAAATCACACAAAATAGAAACCTTTTCCATAGGTTCGTTTCTACTATCAGAACTTAAAGAAGTCATAACCCATTACTACCCTGGTTACCCACACTCTATTATAGTCTTTCAGGCCATTAAAAAAAAAGTTACTTTACTGACCCTTTTTTCTAAAGTCAATATTGTCTCGCGAGATTATGGCTGTACAGGATGGTCATTATAATAATGCAAATGAGGGGTGTGTTGATTGGTGGCATGACAGGAAGGTGGGGGGCTGACACCGTAGGCTCCGCTTCAGCATCTCACTAAAAATAACACAGCTAAAGTTATGACTGAACCAGATCTGGCCGCGACTTACGGAATTCAACCTTATATGTACGAGCCAGACTCCTAACCTGAGCTGGATGCAAAGATGTAGCATCGATGTAAGGACGTTTACAGCAACATGTCCCTAAATGGTAAAGACAATAATTTTGACTGAGACATACCTTAACTTCACTAACGAGTTAAAGCGGATGTTAGGTTCTCCCAAATAGGTTTGCCTTTATTTAACGTAGATTATTACATTAACAGAGATGAAGTCGACTTTTTATCTGCTTGGAATGGCATTATTGAGTTAAACGTTGGCTATCATGTGGTGTTTTGTGCGTTGTTTCACACTGTCGTCAGACAAACCAAAATAGAATTCATTGTTTTGACCGCTGCCTTCGAGTGAACCATGCAGGAAAAACATAATCAAACACATGAGCAATCGGCTCGACGATTCATTAACCCTCTGACCAATCGCAAGCAGCATTGGTCTGCGATATCCTTATATGGTATATCCTGCTGATTTGACGTCAAGACGGGGGAGAAATTAAGATTACGTATTTGAATGCACATGGGCTGTACATGGGCTGGTTAAAGAAGCCAAGGGTAAACAAAGGCTCCACTTTTAAATATTGGCTTCCCGGCCAGTGTAAAATCATTAGGAAACCATAATATACATGTTTTCACGCGGAGAAGTGAACATCTCAGGTGATGACTCCTTTAACCTGTTAAACCCAAGGTCCCCCAATTGGGGCCAGAAATCCTTTGTGCTAAATACACAATCAACCCCTCAAATGAAAGCAGAGAATGTGCTGATTCCAAAGATGCATCTGCCAAACACAGGAGAGATATAAGCCTAAGTATAACACAAGAAATCGCTTTTCAGAATCACAGTAGGAAAATTTGCCTTATCTTTGCTGTTTTGCCATGTAAAGAGGATTTCTTTGGAAAATAAACGCTATTTTCTGATACTTCATCTCTTAAGCACCATTCAAAACTTTCCGGGCGTTTCTATTACGATCTTTGGTTCCTAGGAAGTGTTTTTAGCCCACTCGCCGAGAAGCCTGGCATTTCCTCGAGGCTCTGTTCTTGGCTCTCTGGTTGGCTGACTGTGTTGTCAATCTTGTTTGGCAAGTTTTGGCGTTATTCTATTGGCTTCTAAGAATCCAACGAGATATCGCTCATGCAAATTAACCAATCTGCTGCGAGAGTAGGTCTTGGCATAAAATGAAACTACCAGCCAGCAAAACAGGTGCATAACGCAAGAGGGTGCACGACGCACAATACAAAAATATACACATAAACATTGTTGCATTATGATAAGATTTCTTTTCTTCCAAAAATTACTAAAACCTCTCTAGTTTTGTCCTGCTTCACATAATGAGTATCAAATTTTGGAGAGATAATGTCCACATGTTGTATTTACATGTTGAGTAACCACTGCCATTCAAGCAATACCCATAGAGTTTTTCAATATAATTTTTAGGCGGAGCACAAAGAAAACATTTCTGCTGTGTTCCATCTTCAGTCTCTCCTAACCAGTAACCGATAACATGCATAATGATAAATCTATAAATTCTACTTCAGTAGAATTTAGTCTTATCCTCTTAATTTTTGTGGGGATGTGTAGCTTAATTACAAAATGAATAATTACAAAATGGGAAATATCAAAGTTTTTGTTCTTTTCAGCACTTTTAGTTTCTATCGGGAGGAAAAAATTTCTCCAACATTAATGGCTGATTATGGGATGATTTCTGAGGTAACAGTAATTGTCACAACAAATGTTTTTGCTTTATCTGGTTTACCAGTGATTGTATTGAAATTATGCATTATGATGTGAAATAAAGGGACAAATTTCATGAACGATTGTAGTGATTGTCCAGTTTAACCACACAACACATTATTTATCCCAGTATCACTGCAAACAAATGCCCTAAAATCACCACATTAATTTATCAACACCGTTTTAAACAAGCAGTGGCGCTTATGAACGCTTTAGTCCTGATCACCTAGTCCCCTAACAGCACCAACACCTGTAAAATTGGAGACAAAATAACTTTTAGAGACTAACATCACCAAGAGATACTAAAGAACCAACAGTGTTAAAGTAGAGTTGAAAATAACATTGATGGACTATGTATGCTTCTTTTATCTTAAACTATACTAGTGTAGTTTTCTGACTTTTTTGTCACTTTTAATTTTATTAGTCAGGATTTGGTTTTGAACCAGAATTTGTAGTTAATATATCCAAAACAGCATGTCAACAATGCATATCTTATTATTTTTTACATTTTTCAATAAAATCTTAAAAAGCAGTGACCTCCCAGCTTCATGCTCATCTCTTATGTAATAATATTTATGGAAAGTTTTAATCTGGTTTTCGCCCTCTACATTTCACTGAGACAGCTTTGGTCAAAATGACTAATGACCTTCTTTTAGCAGCCGACGCTGGCTTATTGTCTGTTCTCGTTTTGCTTGACCTGAGTGCTGCGTTTGACACTATCTCACACTCTATTCTCCTTGAACGTCTTCTTGCTATTGGCATTACACACTTCCCTTGCCTGGTTTAAATCTTATCTCTGGCCGTTCTCAGTTTATTCAATTGAAATCTTTTAAATCTCATCCTCTCCCAGTTAGTTCTGGTGTCCCGCAAGGCTCTGTTTTGAGACCACTACTATTTATCATATATATTCTCCCCCTTGGACTAATTTTTCGCAAATATACATTTTCACTGTTATCCTGATTATTCCCAGATTTATATCTCTTCCAAACCCAACTCTAACCTCCCCCCTACATCTCTTCTGATTGCCTCTGTGAAATTAAATCTTGGTTCAGTTACAATGTTTTGAAATAAAACAGAAATGCTAATAGTTGGTATTAAATCTGTCCTATCCAAAACTGTTAGCTTTACTCTTTCTGTTGACAATTAATCTATCTCTCCCACCCCACAGTTTAAAAGCCTGGGTGTCATCCTCAACACCATTTTCTCCTTCACTTCTCACATTAATCCTGTAACTCGTTCAGCATATTTTCATCTTAGGAACATAAATCGATTACGACCATCCCTCACTCCCCATAGTGCTGCTACATTGGTCCACAGCCTTGTTACTTCCCAACTAGGCTATTGTAACTCACTGTTACATGATCTTCCTCAAAAAACCCTCCGTAAATTACAGCTTGTCCAGAACTCAGCAGCATGCATAATCACTAGATCTCCATCCACCTGTCACATTACACCTATTCTCCAGAACCTTCATTGGCTGCCTATCACCTGGCGTATCAAATTCAAAATTATCATCCTTGCTTATAAAGCCATCCATTATATTGCTCCTCCATACCTCTGTCACCTCTGTGTGTCTTACTTCCATGGGAGGGAGAGCTTTTAGGTACTCTGCTCCCCAGTTATGAAATTCACTATTTCATAGCTATTCACTATGGATTTGGACGATTCAATTTTCAATTCAATTCAGTTTATTTATATAGCGCCAATTCACAACAGATGTCATCTCGAGGCACTTAACAAGAAGTCATTTCAATACATTTATACAAACGTTCCAATCAGTTAAAAAGTTTCCTATTTAAAAAATCCCAGCAGATTGCATCAGTCATTGGCGTGAGGTTGGGCCCTGTTGATGCAGACTTTCCAACCACAGCAATCCTTCAGCAATCCCTCATACTCAGCAAGCATGTAGCGACGGTGGAGAGGAAAAACTCCCCTTTAACAGGAAGAAACCTCCAACAGAACCAGGCTCAGTAGGAGCGGCCATCTGCCACGACCGTCTGGGGGTTTGAGAAGACAGAGCAGAAACACAGAAGGAACAGAAGATCTGATATAAGAGAACTTTCTTTGTTACAGAAAGTAAAAAGTTAATAACAGGACACAGTGGATGTTCAGTTACTGGGAGGATCATCCCAGTCGATGCCCCCCGTCCAACAGGGCATTGCAGCCAAGCAGGATACCAGACCAGGTATATCTTCTATGAAGAGAAAAACACTGAGAGAAAACAAAGTTAACAGTCGAAATAACAGAATGTACTGTAATACAACTGGAGAGTCGTAGGAGAAAAGGAAGTAGCAGAGAGAAGAAAATTGGTAAGTCTGTCCTCCAGCAGTCTAAGCCTATAGCAGCATAACTACAGAGATAGCTCAGGATTACCTTAGCCACTCTAACTATAAGCTTTATCAAAAAGGAAAGTTTTAAGCCTGGCCTTAAAAGTAAACAGAGTGTCTGCCTCACGGACTAAAGCTGGGAGCTGGTTCCACAGATTCAGATTCCTTGTTTCGATTCATTCTAAACGATTCTCGATTTCGATTCTTTTGAGGGACAGGGTCATTTATTTATTGCATATTTTAAATGACCTACTTTAAAATACACTACTTGTTCTATAAACTGCTGTTTCTTCTTAATCATTGTGTGTTGGTCCTACATGAGTGTATATTGATCTTATTTATTTACTTGCACAGTTTCTTTTGTTGATGTGTGTGTGTTCTTGTATAGCTATCCTATTTAGGACCTTCTCTGGCATATTCGCTAACCTTCTGAAGACCGATGGACCTTATAGGGACCAAAGCCTGGTCCTAATGTGGTGGACCCCCTTCTTTAGGGTTAGGTTTAGAGGTATGGTATGAATTATGTTTTGGTTAAGATTAGGGTTTGAGTTAGGCATAAATGCAGCTAATAAAATGAATGGAAGTCAATATAAAGTCCTAATATGGGTAGCAATACAGACGTGTGTGTGTGTTGTTTTCAATTGTGTTTTTCCGTGCTGCTGCTGCAACAAGGAAATTTCCCTTATGGGATTAATAAAGTATTTCTATCTACCTATCCACCCACAGCTAGTCTTACTTGATGAAATAGTCTGAACTATGGAATTGGAACATGGATTTTAATTCTATGAACTTTTTACCTTACAGTGAATTTCTCACAGGGCTGTTATCTATGGACTTGGGGATAAATATTTGTAAAAAAAATCACTGTGGTAAAATTCTACAGGAGAGCTTTATTTCAAAGCGATTCTGGTCCACCATCCGGCGTCTCAGGGGGGGGGAAGCGGTCTGCCACCAACACTGTTTACAGTGGGGATGGTGTGCTGCTGACCTCGACGCGGGACGTTTTGGGTCGGTGGATGGAATACTTTGAAGACCTCCTCAATCCCACCAGCACGCCTTCCAATCTGGAAGCAGGGTTTGGGGACTATGGATCGGGCTCTCCAATCTCTGGTGCTGAGGTCACCGAGGTCGTTAAAAAGCTCCTCGGTGGCAAGGCTCCGGGGGTGGATGAGATTCGGCCGGAGTTCCTCAGGGCCCTGGATGTTGTGGGGCTGTGTTGGTTAACGCGGCTCTGCAATATTGCGTGGACATTGGGGGCAGTTCCCTTGGACTGGCAGACCGGGGTGGTGGTCCCCCTGTTTAAAAAGGGGGACCACAGAGTGTGTTCCAACCACAGGGGGATCACACTTCTGAGCCTCCCTGGTAAGGTCTATTCAGAGGTTCTGGAGAGGAGGGTCCGACAGATAACCGCATTGTTCCTCCTGGATCCGAAGTTCGACTTTCGTCCTGGCCGTGGAACACTGGACCAGCTCTATACCCTCAACAGGGTCCTGGAGGGTGCGTGGGAGTTTGCCCAACTGGTCTACATGTGTTTTGTGGACTTGGAGAAGGCGTTCGACCGTGTCCCTCGGGGGGCCCTGTTGGGGGTGCTCTGGGAGTATGGGGTACCGGGCCCCTTGATACGGGCTGTTAGGTCCCTGTACGACCGGTGCCAGAGTCTGGTTCGCATTGCCGGCAGTAAGTCGGGCTTGTTGTTTCCAGAGTTGGACTCCTTTGTCACCGATCCTGTTCATAACTTTTATGGACAGGATTTCTAGGCGCAGCCAAGGTGTTGAGGGGATCCGTTTTGGTGGCCTCAGGATCGGGTCTCTGCTTTTTGCAGATGACGTGGTCCTGTTGGCTTTATCGGAATGTGATCTACAGCTTTCGCTGGAGCAGTTTGCAGCCGAGTGTGAAGCGGCTGGGATGAAAATCAGCACCTCCATATCCGAGACTATGGTCTTGAGCCGGAAAAGGGTGGGGTGCCTTCTCTGGGTCGGGGATGGGGTCCTTCCCCACGTGGAGGAGTTTAAGTATCTGGGGGTCTTGTTCACGAATGAGGGAAAAATGGAGCGGGAGATCGATAGACGGATTGGTGGGGCATCTGCAGTTATGCGGGCGCTGTACCGGTCTGTTATGGTGAAGAGAGAGCTGAGCCGAAAGGCGAAGCTCTCGATTTACCGGTCGATCTACGTTCCTACCCTCATCTGTGGTCACGAACTCGGGGTGGTGACCGAAAGAACGAGATCACGGATACAAGCGGGTGAAATGAGTTTCCTCCGTAGGGTGTCTGGGCTGTCCCTTAGAGATAGGGTGAGAAGCTCAGTCATCTGGAGGGGGCTCAGAGTAGAACCGCTGCTCCTCCACATCGAGAGGAGTCAGTTGAGGTGGCTCGGGCATCTGGTCAGGATGCCTCCTGGACACCTCCCTGGTAAGGTGTTTCGGGCACGTCCCACCGGGAGGAGGCCCAGGGGAAGGCCCAGGACACGCTGGAGGGACTATGTTTCTCGGCTGGCCTGGGAGCGCCTTGGGATTCCTCCCGAGGAGCTGGAACAAGTGGCTGGGGAGATGGAAGTCTGGGTGTCCTTGCTTAAGCTGCTGCCCCCGTGACCCGACCCTGGATAAGCGGAAGAAAATGGCTGGATGGAGCTTTATTTTTGAAAATCTAATGAAAACCGATTTCCAAACATCCTGAATGTCTGTTGCTGCAGAAACTTAAACAGCAGCATGTGATCCTACTGATGGGCAAACCTGGTGCAGAATATTGAGCAAAAAATAAGAAACAACTTCAACAATCCAGTCCAGACTTGCTGCAGGTACATTATAAAGTCAGAAACCTCTGTGTGGAACTCCTCTAGTTGTTGCGTTTCCCTCGGATTATGACTGCAGTGGGGCGCTGGACTGATGGTTGGATCCGGGAGGAAGAGCTAATGAGGTAAGCCGTTGCAGCGCATCAAACACAGAGCGGTCGGTTATTTCTTACAGGTATAGCACTGAGCCCTGTTGTTTTGTTTGCTAAAGTGAAGACAAATCTTAGTGTCTCCACACACCTTCCATGATTGCATAGTAACGCTAACACTTCTGCCGGATTCTTCGTTGGTATTCGGCGGGTTCTTCTTCTGGTGGGTGACTGGGAATCGAAACTAGGAATTGTAACTTTAAAAATTGAACAATTCTGGGAGAATCGATATGAGTCCCGGTTGCAATCGATGCTCAATTCTCGATGCCCAACCCTACCCTCAAGTCTTCATAATTGTAATTCCCTTAGAGATTTTAGATCACAATTGAAAACGCATCTGTTTAGATTATCTTACTCTGTTTGGCTGGATCTGCTCCATTTTTGTTTGTGCATACTTTTAAATTGTGTATATTACTATAGTTTTTTGCCATTATTCATGCATTTTATTATTTTATTCGCTTAAAAAAAAAAACTTGTGTTTGATCTTTGTAGGGTGACCTTGAGTGTAAAGAAAGGCGCCTGGAAATATAATGTATAATTATTATTATTATTATTTTTTTTTTTTTCCTAATTTTTACACTGTCTGGACTCAGACCTGAACCTCCAGGGTGACATAAAGGCAATCATTAGGTCAGCCTCCTATGACCTGAAGAAGACTAGTGTCGCATCAGGACCTAAAAAAACTCATCCATGCGTTTATCTTTAGTCGGATTGATTACTGCAACAGCGTCTTCACAGGTCTGCCTAAAAAGTCAATCAGACAGCTGCAGCTGATCCAGAACGCTGCTGCTCGTGTTCCTCACTAGAACCAGGAAAGTAGAGCACATCACCCCAGTTCTAAAGTCCTTACATTGGCTCCCTGTAGCTCAGAGAATAGACTTCTAAATACTTTTACTAGTTTATAAATCATTGAATGGCTTAGCACCAAAGTATATTGAAGATCTACTGTTACTATATCAACCCCCACCAGACCACTCAGGTCTTCGAATTCCAGTCTACTCAACATCCCTAGAACCAGAACCAAACATGGAGAAGCAGCTTTCAGTTTCTACGCTCCTCTAATCTGGAACAAACTTCCAGAAAACTGCAAAGCTGCTGAAACACTGAGTTTCATGAAATCGCAACTAAAAACGTATCTGCTTAGAGCTGCCTTTGAGAAATGCTTTGATGTATCATGTTTTGTGTATGCTTCTTGCTTTATTGCTGTTTTACTATATATGCTGTCTGTTTTTTACTGCTATTTTTATTTGACCCCTTAATCATGTAAAGCACCTTGAATCACATTGTTGTTGAAAGTGTTGCTATACAAATAAAATCGCGTCGCCTGATGCAGTAAGGGAGTGGTTCAGCCGTCCGTCAGAGAGTGGACTATTGTGTGATGTCCTACTTCATTTTCTTACTTGATTATCCTGCTGCACAGCATTGTAAGCAACCCTGCTAACAGGTTATAGGCCCGGTAAAGCAGCAAGAAAAACCTGAGAAGCATCACCTAGATTCTAGAGTTCAACACCAAGAGGCATGAAAAAGTTTGAGACCAGTGTGCGAGTGTTTTTGTGGACTGTGAGCAGAGACGTTTATTATTTGATGGAGATGAAAGAAAATATGAACTACGGAAAGCGAAGTTCCTGGGTCATCTTAGATTACAAGGTTTGAAAGATGAGATTGTAAAGTCAGAAGAGACTGAAGATGAAGAAGAAGTCGACGACAGGGATAGTGACAAAAAGGAAGAGGCGTATGCAGAGGTGATACAATTTCTGGATGACAAAAGTTTGTCAGTCATGAGAGATGCAGTTGATGACGGCCAGAAATCGTTAAAGATTTTAAGAGACTTTTATGCAGGAACGAGCACACCAAGAATCATAAGCTTGTACAATGAACCGACTTCTCTCACAAATTACGTCACCCAAACAGAAGCAAATATCACAACATTAAAAAATGCTGATGAGTCATGAAGTGATGGATTATTGATTGCAATATAATGAGGACAAAAGTGCAACCTGACCAGAAATCCACTTCGTGGAAGGCAGGTGATAAAAGATCAACGAACAATGAATTCATGTGCTTTAAGTGTTTTCTAAAAGGACACACAGCTAGAATGTGCCGATCGAAAGTGTGGTGCAGTTATTGCAGGAGCAATAAACACAAAGACACGACGTCCAGAAGAAAACCAAAATGAGACCAAGTCCAAGGACAGACAACCGGAAGATGACACCGGGAAGGACTATGCGTTCAAGACGCGTTCCAGACTCCAGAATATTTGGGACAACGGACAAGAGATGCTGAGTAAACAGCAGTTTGTGGACACATGAGCAACATCACACATCATCACAAAGATCGAGAGCTTTAAGACTTTTGATGACACATTTCGACTGGAGGCTCACTGTGTGGAGTTGGCTGACAGAAGGAGGAGCAGAGGAGATGCAGAGATGAGTATGGTTGACAGTAGAGGCCACAGCCATAAGGTAATACTGAAACAAACATTATATACACCCTATTTCCACTGGACATCTTGTCAGTAAAAGCAGCTACCAGTAATGGAGCCCCATGCTTCTTAAACACGGGGACAGTTTTCTCAGACATGTTGACTGGACAAAATTTCCGATACATGAACATGATAGACTATTCTTTATAAATACCGTACAAGAAAGGGATGAGAAATGTAATGGATGCATTGATATGCAAACTTGGCATGAAATCGGGGGGCACTGTAATTATAACGTTCAAACCTTGCAAAATGTTGTCGATGGGATGAAAATATATGGTAAATCCACAATGTGAAGCATGTACCCAAGGCAAGTTTATTCAAACTAGAAACCAAGTGTTATGATTCAGTGGCTGGGTGTAATGGGTGTGTCTTGCCTTTCTGACCTCTTTCTCTGCAGGGTGTGACCGGCAGGTGCTCCGTCAGGTGTTTCCTATCAGCCTCATTACTGTAACTGCTCAAAAGTGGAGTGGCTCCTAGAGGCTGATGCCAGATGGTTCTCGCTCCTAGCAGGGTACAAAGCCAAAACCTCATTCCTGCTCCTTGGTAGCAAACTATTTTAGATTATTTCTAAGTATTGTACTTACCTTTTTTGTCCTCTTCGCATACCAAGTTCCACAATTTCTCCTTCCTCGCTTCCAGTCCTCTGACACCATTCTCCAGCTCCGTTCTTCAACTTCAACTCCGTTCCTCCCGCCACTCCCTGCTGGGAAACATCCACCATACTCACCTTTGCAGCCGTCCTCCTCAGTTGCCTGCCTGTTCACCCTCCAACGCTTCAACCTGCAGAGAAAGGAAACCGGATCATCATCTTACAAAGCCACCCATCCCCAGCCAACCTCAGTTCACCATCTCCTACTTACCTCCCACAAACAACCTCAAACCGGCTCCCAAGTAAGACGACTTCTATCCCCTTACAAGATTCATTCAAGTGTCCTTTATTACTGGAACCATTCTCACAACTCACCAGTTTTTTCTCCAGCCCAGTCGCCCAGATTCCTCCATCGCACTCTCTTTCTCTTTCTCTCTCTCTCCTCATCATTTACCCATTTTCAATAAACATCTTAAAACTGATTTGTTTTGTGGGATTGTTGCCTAAAATTAGAGTCTCTGAGTCCAAAATGACACGAGAACCGGGGGGGGGCAGTGCAGTATTAGAGTTGGTATATACGGATTTAGTTGGTCTGAAAAGTTCTGAAAAGGAGTTCAAATTTGTTCTGTCTTTTACAGACAATTTTTCAGGTGCAACATTTGTATATAACTTAAAGCAGAAAAGAGACATGACTCAAGCAACAAGATTTATTGCAGATACGGCACCATATGGGAAAAAGCAAGCGCATCCGTTCAGACAACGGAACTGAATTTACAAGCAGACAGTTTCGAGACCTAAGTAGACATGGCATAAGCTACGAAACATCAGCGGCGTATTCGCCCCCATCAAAACAGAACAGCAGAGAGAAACTGCCGTATTCTCTTTGACATGGCGAGGTGTATGCTAATTCAAAGTGAACTATCAAAGTCTTTATGGCCAAATGCAGTGCAGACAGCCGCACTGATCAGAAATGGGTGTTTTAACAAACACACAGGACATACACATTATATGATGACTTGAAAAAGACCTAATCTTTCCAGAATGAAAAAATGTGGGTCATTGTGTTATGCTTACAAGAAAAGGGGAGTACAGACAATTACAGGCCTATAGCGGTAGCCAGTATAATTTCTAAAGTTCTGGAAAGCATTCTGCTTAAGAAACTTAGTGTATTTATTGATTCTACTGATAACCAGTTTGTTTTTAAAGCTAATCATGGCACTGACATGTGTGTCTATGCCTTAAAAGAAATTATAAGCCACTGTAGAAAGCGAAATTCGACAGTATTCTTGTGTTTTATTGACGCCTCTAAAGCCTTTGATCTTGTCAACCATGGAAAGTTGTTCCTTAAGCGGATCGATAGGGGAGTGCCCAGACATTTGGTTCGCATCCTGGCCTACTGGTACGCTCACCAAACGATGCGTGTAATTACGAAATTCTATGTATAAATGTATCTGTTAGTTGGATAACTCTGAGAATTAGATAATTCTGAATCTGTCTAATATATAAGTCTCAGTGCTGTTCGTTATCAGTCTCAGATATGGCAACATTGGTATAACTGTGTTTTATTACTAAAATGTACAAAAAACCCAAAAGTAATGACCAGACATGAAGACAGCACTATTAGACACTCATTTAAACAGTTTATCAGCAAAACAAAGTTGATTTGGGGGGTGTAGCACTTTAAGACTGAAATGTAAAAAATAAATGGGGGAAAAATTAAATGTTTCTATAAATCTGATCAAATGTCTGGCAAAAGAAAAGCTTAAAGCTTTCTGATTTAGTGACACTATATGCACTGATCCCCTGGGGAATATATATTATTTATTTTTTGGATGACCTTTTATTTTGCGTGCTTTGTAGTATTTTATCTTTGTACTGAATTTGTTGAGCTGCTTGGAATATTTAATAAAAAAAATCTACAGCAAACTCTTTAATTGTTATTGGGGGTTTTAGTGTGAAATTGTTAAAAGTTACAAAAAAAAAACATGGTCACAACACCGGCTCTTTCAGGGTTAAACCGGGTTTCTAAGTACCACTCCGGACCAGAAGGTGGCAGTAAAGTGGTAAAGGTGGGAGCTGAGCGAGGAAGCAGGAAGAGTGATCTGGGAGACAAGACTGTTGGACCCGATCAGAACCTTTTAAACAGAAAGCGGAGCGGAAGATCGAGCCAGAACCGGACTTTGGACCGTAAATCTCGATGCATGAAGCCGAACTGCTGAAGCTGAGCTCGGCTCCTTTTTCCCTCCCAGAGACGGAGCCAGCAGCGTTCAGGAGCCGCTGAGGACACAGAGACAGAGGGACAGACAGGGATCCCGCTCGGTGAGTAACTCTGCTGCACACACGGTCCCTCAGCGGCATCATGGCCGCTAACTGCGCTCAGATGAACCGACTCTAACAACTTCCTTTGTATTCATTGAAGCAGCTGATTCTGATGTGGCGGATTCTGAGCCCTGATCAGAGCACAATAACTAGCAGGGACCTCCTGCTGCTACGGAGGATTTATTGGAGACGTAGAAACACATTTCCCTGCAGCAGACTAGTAGGAAAGTAGAGTGAAACGACGCATGCGCTGTACGAAGCGTCCTAGGCTACATGGGGCTGGATTGTTGTTCCTGAAAAGGGCGGAAGAGAAGCGAATAAATGCAGGAAATGGGGGCAGCATTCTTCACTGGCTGCTAGAATGTATCTGCGGCTCTATAAGGTGTACTACGGTATGAGGTCGGTAGAGGAGCAGGAAGATCTCAGCCCTGCTGATGGTCCATGTTGGAGATGTTCTGTTCCAGCCTGGAGACCAGCTGCCCTGCAGGGGTTCTGTCTCTTTAAGGATTTATTTCTATCTGGATCTCCAAAGGAGAACAGAGCTGCTCATTCTGTTTCCTCCATGTTGGTACTTTGGTAGTTTAGCTCGTTTCATAGCCATCTTGTTCAGGTATGAAATGGAGCCGTCTGCTGCGGGAGGTTTCATCCTCAGTTTGTGCTTTTATATCTCCAATAAATATCTCCCAGCAGGAGGTCACTCTGTTACTTTAAATAATTTTTTAGAGAAGGTGAATATAAAAATGGCTGAACTATTGAAATACTAATAGTTAGATCATTATTAATCATTATTGTTTTGGTTAGTTGATCTTTAAACTAGTTTTATTGCTAGGGATGTGCCATCTTCTGTGCTTTACGATTTGGGTGCTACGCTGCAACTTTATTGTCGTTTTCAAAAGCAAATTAGGTTAATATCCCCGGCACGGTGTGTTTTATGAATGCGTCTTGGCGGCATGGTGATGCGTGAATATTGTGGCATTCCTGCTGACATGTTTGATAGTTATATTGCCGCAGCGCTGGACTTATGAATGAAGATCACGCCTTGGCGCAACAGAGGTTGATGTCATGATGATGTATGAAATATGCGCTGAGCCCCGACCAGCAGCAATATTATAAAATGCAAGTAAAGTGTTTCCCCTATAAATAGTTTTTGATGCGGTGCTGCACCGGCGGGGTGTGGGGGGGGAGTTGAGGGGGGTTGATACCGACCGGGGCTGCTGCACCGCGGATGTGTATGCGAGGAGTTATGACACTTACCTCCACTTGATGTCAACGTTTTATTATGAACACACAAAACTCACTTAACTGCAACAACAACAAAGATAAAGACACATCTTCTCAGCTTAAACAGCATACAACAAAAATATATCTAAAAAAAGGTACATAACAGAACTGTTGACATTGTTAAAGTATCCGGCATGACCATAGTGTTCTTTTACCTGACTGAAGCTCTCTTCCTCAGATGCCTTTCTTTTCTTTTTTTTTTTATACTTGAGCAGGCTCATCTGAAATTTGAACCAGTGGCACAATACAATGATAAAATGTGGTGCAAAAAGCCTTCGTTACTGTGGCAACATTGTTTAAGCTAGTGTCAACTTCACTAGTCTACTTTAGTGCTACGACTTGGGTTGCCAACTCGCAGCAAATAAAATAAGCAACCACCCCCCACCCGCCGCCTCATGATGCTTAAACAACGTAATCGACTTTAATTTAATGCACGTGTAAAACAAATACACAGAAATCAATGATTTTTCTACAATACAGGCAGAGTATGACTGGTCATGCCGAGGAAAATATCGCTAATACCTCAGGTGCCAGTGGGAAAAAAAAGGTGCCGGTGAAAAAAACCAAAAAAAACTCAGGTGCTGGTGCCACTTGACTACGAAAACGGCAGCAGGCCAAACAACAGAGGAAGAAATAACAACAAGCGTGTGCCACCCCAGTTGATGGAAGACATAATTCTGAGGTAAGTTTTAAGGTGGTTTCCAAATGAATCATTGTTTTAATCTACTGGCAATATGACTGAACATTTAGAGGAGAAGAGATTTTGTCTCTAATAGTTAAACTGTGCGAGTCGGCTAACGTTATGAAGCTAGCTAGATTGGGATGATGTGGGGAAACATTTTTCAGTAAGTGTTGAATCAACCCAGTTTGTAAGAATTTCATACCAGACTGTAATGTTAAATGAAACTGATTATCTCAATGTCTATGAAGCTTGTTTGTTATGGTAAAGGTCTAAATTATAACGTTAGCCAAGTTACTTAGCCCTAACTAACCTAAATGATCGAGTTTAATTTTATAGTAGCTAGGCTGGTAGTTGATTTTTAAGTAAGTTAAAACTCAAGAATGGGGACAAATAGTTTAAGATTCAGCCTAAAACAATATTAAGGTCTAATCAGGCTGTCTAATTTTGTGTAGGGACAGATAACAATGAAAAGGAAGGGAGATATTGCTGACTTTTTTTGTAAAGAGGCACAAATCAGGCCCAGACCAGTCCCAGGCAGACCCCACCCCTGAAACCAGCAGCCCTGGCTGCTCTCAACCGGGAGCTGGCCAGGCAAGTCAGTGTGAGCAGTAAATTGCATCTCCAGTTTATTGAAAAGTGAAGCCTCACACTGTAACAAAAAGTGATTTTTGACAGATTAAAGCCTGGTTTATACGTCTGCGTCGCGTCAGTCGCGTAGGTTACGCTGTACCCGCCGTACCCACTGCTGTGTTTATACTTCTGCGTAGGGCTGAAAGCGTCATGTTGCTGTTTCATTTCCAGACCTGCAGGTGGCAGTAGGCTGGTATCGGTCGGCAAACTCCACAGGGTGGAGTTTTTCTGATGGTTTGCTTATGTTTGCTTCAGTTCCAGCAAGTATTTCCTGTTTTAGAACAACGATGGCGGCCGACTTGGTGCAGTGTCTCAACGAGATGGTGGAAGCAGACAAACAAATTATCCTTCTTTTAAACACTTTGCAACGCAAAAATGGCAGCTTCCGCATACATTCAGCAACAAAGCCCAAACATCCGAAAATACGTAATCTCACTGACCAATCACAAGGGAGTACTTCCGTCTCTGCGTCGCGTCGCCGGGCTGCACGTCAGGTCCGAGGAGGTGCGCGTCAAGCCTCTGCGGACCTACGCAGAGGCTACGGCGGTTACGGCGTACCTTACGTGAGGGACACGACGCAGAAGTATAAACCGGCCATAAGCCTCCTTTTGAATGTTGATTTAGCTTGTAACAATATATGAATTTCTGTGTGATGTTATTTTATTGCCATTCGGTTTATTTTGTCTGTATCCATGTTTGTTTGTTTTTTTAAAATGCTACTGTTATATAACATTTTGTACGTTCCTTGTTAAATTTGTTGTTTTTTGTAAAACAAACTCTCCCAGTATTTCACTCACTGATCTCCTGTATGCTTCAGCTTTACTTGTTGAAAATATTTCCACTTTGTTATGCAGATTGTTAATGTAAAGAGGGGGACCCATGTATTGCTGATGACTATTGTGATCACAGTAGTGTGTGTGTGTGTATGAGAGAAAGAGAGAGAAAGACAGGGAGATGCATAATTATTTTTGTTTTTTCTGTAGACATCAATAATGACTGGCCAGACCTGGGGATTGCTAAACAAACAGAAGACTTCAGATCGAAGAACCCCTGGTTGGGATCCAAAAACAAAAAATTGGGTAAGTTTAGGTAGATTCCTAGTTAGGGTAACTTCTGAAACAGTGGGCACAGATAACTTGCACATAACCATACACACATACAGCTGTGGATACAGGAGTAGTTACTTTGTTTGTTTATGCTTCACAGGATGTCTGGTCTGTAGCAGTGTGACAAGGAACAAGGTGTATCACTCTAAAGAGAGTGGATAAACTTTGAAATTCAGTTGTCTGGCCAGGGAAGTAGAACAACAAGTCTGTCAGTCTTGAGAAATAAGGTGAGGAAACATGCGTTTTCCAAGGCCCACACTCAGGCTGTGAAGGTGGCAGAGCAACAGAAAGAAGCTGCCATTGAGAATGCAGTGGAGACTATGACTGAGTCCTACATGAGGGAAACTGAAGCTGTGTTTCAAACAACCTACCATCTGGCCAAAAAGAACCGACCTTTTTCTAACCATGAGAGCCTCATTGAGCTGCAGGAACTGAATGGTGTAAAAATGGACTCAATTCTTCATTCACGTTACAGTGCAACACAAATAATACAACATGTTGCTAGTGAGATGCAGAGCAAAATCTTCAGTAGGATTATAGCATCATCCAGTAAGTTAGCTGTCCTAATTGACGAGGCATCTTCTTTAAGTCACAAAGCTGTCATGACAGTTTCTATTAAAGCATCAATTCAAGAAGAAAGCCCTGAGTTCATATTCCTGGAACTTGTTGAACTGGAAAATCAGAGAGCAGATGGCATAGTACAGGCATTACTCACCTGTTTAACTAATGCTGGCTTTACAGAACAGTGGCTTGATGAAACCTGGGTAACATTTGTATTTGATGGAGCCAGTGTCATGCTAGGAAAGAAGTCGGGAGTAGCAACCAGGCTGATTTCGAGATTCCCAAAGCTTTTTGTATGGCACTTTATGAACCATAGTCTTGAACTTGCTGTGTCAGATGCAGTTGACGAGGTAAACTCTGTCAATCACTTTAAAACTTTTATCCAGAAGCTATACTCTCGGTATAGTGTGTCAAACAAAAATGAACGTGAACTTGTAAATGCAGCAGCTGAAGTAGGCTCACAACTTCTTCACATTGGCAGAATCTTGGATGTGGGTGGCCAGTAGCTTTCGGACTGTTCATGCTGTTTGGACATCCCTGGGAGCTCTTGTGCAGCACTTTAAAAATGCTTGCAGTGATGAAATGAGGTCCACCAAAGAGAGGCAGATGTACAGAGGTTTGTTAGACCGTGTTCAAAGTCCAGAATTCATTTGTGACCTTGGCCTCATGTACGACACTCTCCATGAACTAAGTCTCCTGTCACATGAGCTTCAGTCTCGTTCTAGAACTCTCCTCAGAGCAGAGCATCTGCTGAAACGCTTAATCAGAGTGATCCAGTTATTCAAAGAGAGTCCAGGTGAGAAATGTAGTGAGGCACTAGAAGCAAAACAGACTAGAGAGTATCGTTCTATAGCCCTGAAAACAAATGCAAAGCTGAGGTTTATCAATCCAGGCCAGTTCTTACAAAGCCTTGTGAACAATCTGGAGAAACGTTTGTCTTTTGAAGATGAGACCATCATGGACCTCAGCATCCTTGATCAGAGTAAGTGGCCATCAAAGCCCAGCATCCGCCATGGTGAAGAACAAGTTAGGCGACTGTGTAAGCGATTTAACTTGTGCACAGACCAAGCACTGAATGGGATGCGGGACCTACTGGAAGAGCCCAGTAGTGAGCCCAAGGACCTAAAACCACTTATGAACTGTATAAAAACATTCCCTGTCAGTACAGCTGAGTGTGAGAGGAACTTTAGCCTTATGAACAATATAAGCTCCGACAAGAAACCTATCCTTCTGATCTCAAACATATCAAACTTGATGATGATTAATATCAACGGCCCACCAACTTCCAAGTTTGATCCTAGAAAATATACAAGGACCTGGTTGAAGAGCCATCGTGGTGCCTCTTCTGTGCATTATAGACAGTGCAGTGTGAAAACTCCTGCAGAAAGCAAATCTGTCTGGAATATACTGTATTATGAGCAAAGGTCAGAAACCCAGTGCTTGGTTGAGAGTATATCACTGTTGATGTGTTGTTAATGCATATATTTTTGTTAATTAACTAAATATTGTTGTTTTGTAACATTATTTTGTTGAATGATTTACCGGTAAATGAACATGTTCAAAACAAAGCATAAATTTTTAAAATGATGATATTCAATATTTGTAGCGATATTTATATATATCTAACGAAGTATGCTATGAAAATAGTGTTCAGCTATTAAAAACCAAATAATCTTTCAATTTTATGACGGTGCACTTTTAAGTTTACCTGATTGGTTTTGATGTTTGGAAGAGAATGAATTGTGTTTTTATTTGAGATGAAATATGAACAAGAATGCATTGTCAACTTCATATTTTAGGTATTTTATTCAAATAAATGTGTAGAAAATAATCGAAACACCATGTTTGCCTCATGATAAATACATTTTACATTCATCCAGGCTGCTTGTGTGACCAGTAGTTACTACAAACGGCTCCTAATCAAGTATTGATCATTTTATAATAGTGAGCAAGTAGAATGACAGATTTTTGGGTAAACTAAATCATAGTCTTACATGTCACTGTTTCTAAAACAGGGCTTTTTTTCTGGGCTACTTTTTTTTTTTTTAAGGTGAAAACTGAGAGTATACCCACTTCTCCAGGGACCACTACACCACTGTCCAAACTGATATCATGACCAGCAGCTTTTACGGCTGTGGCTCCAGCAAACATCAGCTGATACTAGAAAGTCATATTAAATCAGTTCTAATAGGTTATTAAAAATGCTGCTGTTGTTTAGCGCAACATCCGCTGGTTTCCACTTTCTGTGCAAAGTGGGCGATAAACAGAAGAGAGCGAGAGACGAGACTTCCGACTGAAAAGCCGATCAGCTGGTCATTGATCAGTTTCATGATTTAATGAGCAACAGGAGAGGGAGGATGAGAAAATGAGAGAAGAAAAGGCAGCTGCACAGCTTAAAGACACAGAATAACTCCACCGTTGTCTTTTTTTCATTGTAGCTGAAGTACGGGACAAAACCGCGTTCCTTTTCACCTCAATACGGAACGCATAATATTTTCTCTGAATAAGGGACGATTCGGTTTTTTACGGGACGGTTGGCAACCCTAGCTACGGCCTTACCAGTCAATGGCTACGGCCAATTGCTTAAAAATACAATCGTGAGCCCTGCTCATCAATATCTTTAACGAAATGCACGTTTAACCTGTAAAATCAAAAAGCAATTTAACCACAGCTACCTTCTCTGTTGTCCTTTTACGCTTGTAGGATGCGCTCGACCTTCACTTAACGGGGCTGACGAGACTGAGCGGGGATCAGTTATGCCCCCTCCCCTCGCCTCTCGGCACGCTTTGATCATGTGCAGATCTCTGACAGTAGAGAGCCGCTGCTTCCTCAGGAGGCGGCAGCGCAGGTTCAATTAAGAAATAATCACCTCGTCCCCGTAAAAATATTTTTAGCATTTTGTAGCCATGGCACAGCGCCACAGCTAAATCTATGTAGAGGAAACACTGAGTAAACATGGCGAGTTTGTTTAGCATTTGTAAATTGTATCAGATGAAATGGCAAACTGGAGTGATGCAGAGGTCTGGGAGCTTATGGCCTTTAGAGCTGAAGAGCAGATCGCCAGACAGTTCATGGGGACTCTGAAGGACAGCCACCTTTTGGAGCGACTCGCAAAAAGACTGAAGGAGCTGGGTTTCAGTCGGGATTTTAAAAAAACAAGTTACAATCAAGCTATTTTCTTTGTTTACCACAAATTTTTCCGTTTCACGGTTTAGACACAACGTTGCACGTCAGCATACCAGACACCACACCCGCCATTGCATAATTTTTTTTTTTTTTTTTTTACCCAAAAACACCTGATCGCAGCACATTGCCACCACAGGCTGACCACTTATGAATGACCAAAAGACTCACTGATTTTCATTCCGTCCATGGCTACTTTCTATTTTCAAATCCATTCAGTTTCCATTATTTTAAGTGTTCCGGGGTGTTCCGTCTTTCTTATGTGAAACCACAAATGTGTTTTGGCAATAGAAGCATAATGCACAGCAGTAAAGATGCTCCGTTCACATCTAAAGTGCAAAATAAGTACATTTACAGGATTGAAGCTCACATTTTGAAGCTCAGTTATTAATCAGTTAATTGAAGGCAGCTCTGAAAAGAATAGTTTGTAGCTTTGATTTAAAGGGGCGGGGTATTATGCTTCTTCCAGATACACATTACCCTTCTATAGCACACTCCAATTAAATTGTCACCTTAAATCTTTTAAAAGTCCGTCATATATCAAAATCCACCTTAAAGACATTTACTTCCGTATTGGACGTCTTGATTTTCGCCTGTGCCTCTCTAAGACCCTCCAACTCTTTCTGACACTCCCCCTTCAGTTCGTCACATACCGTGCATCATCGCAGCACGCATGGCATCGGGCAAATAAAATCCCACAAAAGACGTGCAGCTGGTTTGTTATAATTACTGCACCTGGGACTCAGCCGGAGTTGTGTGAGGGGGTTGGGGGGGTTGGTATAGTAACAGTAGATCTTTAATATACTTTGATGCTAAGCCATTCAATGATTTATAAACTAGTAAAAGATTTTTGAAGTCAATTATCTTAGCTACAGGGAGCCAGTGTAAGGACTTTAGAACTGGGGTGATGTTCTCTACTTTACTGGTTCTAGTGAGGAACACGAGCAGCAGCGTTCCGAAATTATTAAAGTCATTATTAGCAAAAGAAAACAAAAAAATTAAAGCCAAACACACTTATAATACAACAAATCTCAAGTTGATCACTTGTCAGAAAGCTCAGCTACCAATTATAAAATCACTTAAGATAGCTTTTTTAAATATTAGGTCTTTTTCAGGAAAGTCACTCCTAATTAATGAACTCATCACAATACATGCCCTTTTTTATCAGAAACATGGCTAGAAATAATGAAACACCTGTATTGATAGAATCTACTCCTCCAAACTACAATTTCTTAATTGAGAGCAGGAAACACAGACGAGGTGGAGGTGTAGCCACAATTTTTCACAATTCAGTGAACTTTAAAAAGGTATCCCTGGGCACATTTGACTCTATTGAATACCTAGCCACCCAGATAAATGAGCCTAAAATGCTCTATTCCTAAGTTTATAAAAGCCTCCTTATCATCACTTCTCTAATGATTTCAGCAACCTTCTCTCCGTAATATGTGTCGACTATGACCAATTATTCATCGTAGGGGACTTCAACATTCATACTGACAACCCCCAGGATAGACTAGCTAAAACATTAAGAGACACTCTTCACAACTTTGGCCTGACCCAGACAGCCAACACACAATAGAGGACACGCTCTGGACTTAATTATCAGCAAAGGTTTAACTATATCTGACATCTCAGTAATTGATATTGCATTATCTGACCATTTTTGTATTTTCTTTGAAAGTACCCTCTCTGATAAAATATCTAGCCGCAGTGAGATAATTATAAAAAAGCGTTTTCTCTGGGACAGTTCAGTTGAGACCTTTAAAAGTATTTACCCTTCCACCACATCCCCCTCATCTCCCAACTCCAACTCGGTAAACAAGCTGATAGATAATTTCGTGAAAATTTCAGACATCATTGATTCCATTGCTCCAACTAAAGTGAAAGTAGTCTCTGGTAGAAAGAAGTCTCCGTGGACGAATGATCCACTGGTACGTAGTGAAAAAAGGGAGTGTCGACGAGCCGAGAGAAAATGGCGGAAAACACGACTCCAGGTTCACTGTGAGATCTACAAAGAGAGACTGAATAGATATCAGTTAACTTTGAAAGAAGCTAGGGAATCTTAGTTTTCCGAAATTGTTAGCAGAAACATTAATAATGCAAGGACTCTGTTTGCAACAGTGGAAAGACATACTAATCCTTTTGTGACAGTAGCCCCTGAACTAAATACTACCAGGGCCTGCAATGAATTTGCCAGCTTTTTCACTGTAAAGATTTTAGCAATTAGACGGCCGGTCCGTACCGCAGCACAAAAACCACCACCAATGTTATATCCAGCTAACACAAATGTAGAAAAACTCCATGAATTAAACCAAAAAAGCCTAGAAGAAATTAACCAATTAAGCTCATCCACTTGCTGTCTTGATATCCTACCCACGGCTTTCCTTAAAGTTTTCCCTGTCATTGGGTCTGATCTGACTAAAATAGTGAACCCATCCCTTCTGTCAGGTATCTTTACCCAGGCTTTAAAAACAGCAGTTATTAAACCACTGCTAAAAAAGAATAATCTGGACAACATGCTAATGCAGAACTACAGGCCGATCTCTAATCTTCCATTCATCAGTAAGATTATTGAAAAAGCTGTTTCAGCAGTTAAATAGCTTCATAACAATGACAAACCGCTTTGATGTTTTTCAATCTGGTTTCTGTGCTCACCACAGCACCGAGACTGTCCTCGTCAAAGTTTTCAATGACATCCGCATAAATACAGACTGTGGAAGAACCACAGTGCTGGTTCTGTTGGACCTCAGTGCAGCATTTGACACTGTTGATCATCATATACTATTAGAACGACTGGAGAGCTGGGTTGGACTCTCCGGTTCAGTACTTGGCTGGTTTGAGTCGTATCTAAAAAAACAGGGACTTCTTTGTTTCAATAGGAAACTTTTCATCAGAACGAACGGAAATCACATGTGGGGTGCCCCAGGGCTCCATCTTAGGGCCCCTCCTATTTAATATCTACATGCTCCCACTATGTGACAACCAACAGGATTAGCTACCATAACTATGCAGATGATACTCAGCTTTACATTACGATGTCGCCAGGTGACTTTGAACCAATCAATGAATGGATGCGCAATAACTTTCTCCAGCTGAATAGAAACAAAACAGAAGTAATTACTTTTGGACTATAAGAGGAACGATCAAGAGTCAGCACACAGCTTCAGTTAATACAGCTAGAAACTACTGATCAGGCACGGAATTTAGGTGTAGAATTGGACTCAGACCTGAACCTCCAGGGTCGCATAAAGGCAATAACATGGTCAGCCTTCCATTACCTGAAGAACATTTCTAGGATTAAAGGACTGATGTCGCAACAGGAGCTTTTGTCGGATTGATTACTGCAACAGCGTCTTCACAGGTCTACATAAAAAAGTCCGACAGCTGCAGCTGATCCAGAACACTGCTGCTCCGAGAATAGACTTCAAAATACTTTTACTAGTTTGTAAATCATTGAATGGCTTAGCACCAAAGTATATTGAAGATCTGCTGTTACTATACCAACCTACCAGACCACTCAAATTCCAGTCTACTCAACATCCCTAGAAGTAGAACCAAACATGGAGAAGCAGCTTTCAGTTTATATGCTCAGTTTCTATGCTCATCTGGAACAAACTTCCAGAAAACTGCAAAGCTGCTGAAAAACTGAGTTCTTTTTATTCGCAACTAAAACGTATCTGTTTAGAGCTGCCTTTTGAGTAATGCTTTGATGTATCATGTTTTGTGTATGCTTCTTGCTTTATTGCTGTTTTTACTTTATATGCTTTGTCCATGTTTTACTGGTATTTTTATTTTACCCCTTAATCATGTAAAGCACCTTGAATCACCTTGTTGTTGAAAGTGTGCTATATAAATAAAATTGCCTTTCCTTGCCTAGGCCCCTCATTTGGTGGGGGGCATGAGATGTGCCCGGCCAGAAGGCAGCCTAAGACCCAACCTAACAGATACACAGGAAAACACAGACACAGTCATGTGTTCCCTCCCTCTAACACACATACATTCTCATCTGCACACCAAGACACACAAAAAAGAACGCTGTACACCCACTCATACTCCCCATACACACACTATACTCCCAGGTCCAGGTACTGATACACCATTAGAGCAACCAGCCTCCGGATCCAGGAAGTGGTCCCTGTACCCTCTAGGATGGAGACAAGCCGACCACCAAAGCCAACACAGTGGCGAAGCAGCCCACCAGCCCAGGCTCCGACCAGACCGCCTATTCCTCCTCTCGGACCCCAACCCCTGATGGCCAATATCGAACGGGGGTGTAGAAAGACCTCTGGCCTCCCTCCTCCCACTCGAGTATGGTGTTGATGCGTGTTGTTATAATGTGCATTTAAAATAGAGGGGTGGAATGTGGGGAAGGCAGCCACGCATCCCCACAACCCCGAGCCCTCAGTGTCTATATGCAGTTTAATGGTGGGCACCGGCACCAGAGGTGAAGCTGATTGAAGAGCCCCTCCTCTGGCTGCCGAAAAGCCTGCCCACCCTAAAGTCCGTACATGTTTGTCTCATGAGAATGTTACAAGTGAGAGTGTCTAAGATGTACAGTAAAATCGGGACCCAGACAGCCACGGGGTAACGAAGATGGAAACCCCTTCCCAAACCCCAGTGATTGAGAGGGTGGACAGAGGTGTCCAGAGATGGGGAGGGAAGGACTGGGGGACAACATGCCTTCCCAGGGAGCCACCTCCCCCACTGACTCCAAAAGGCACCCCCGTTCACCAAGATCCACCAAGGGAGGGAGGGCCTAGCACGTCCACCCCGAGGCCCATGGAGCCCAAGGTAATCCCCTGGCCCCATCCCAGAAGAAGATCTATAGTCACCCCGATATTCGGTCTGCTATCAAAGCACAAAAGACCTTTGATACCCAGGTTGCACCCCCTAGGGGGAGAGCACTTGCAGAAAGATAGTAACAGCCTCCTCGCCAATAAGATACCCCCAGCACCACCCATGCATCGAAGGCCCCCGTGCCGAGGCAGGAACCCAGGATACACACCAGCCCAAAACCCTGGCGATATGCCCACCTGGACCAGAAACAGTCCGATGCCCCGGCCGGCCGACACAGATCCACCACCCCCTATCCCCGGCAGAGCAATAACCGGAGGATGCAGCCACAAGGAGTTACCACCCATGGCCACCAAAGCCTGCCCCAGGCGAGACCCAGCACTCGATCCACCTAGCGATCCCACCTCCCCCTGGCCCCCCTAACCCCAAAAATCCGCCCCATTAGTAGGAGTATCCCATATGACCAAACCAAGGCCACCCACTTCTACTAGGCGATGGAGCCGATCAAAGGAGCCCAAAGAGATTGATCAGATATGGAGGCAGAGGCTGTCTCAAGACCAGTGTGGTCCAACAAGAGATCTCAATACTGGTTAATATTAAGAGCATTTTTATTTTTCCAGTTCAGGAGGATTGTTTTCTTAGTGATGCATAAGCCAATGTGAACCGTTTGAACTAACTTTTTGTTCATGGAGACACCATCTAAGTTTCCCAGCAAGCAAACTGAGGGAGAAGGTGGAATATTACATTTCAGAAAGTTTAAGTCCTCACATATTTGGCACCAGAAATTCTGAACAGGTGGACAGAACCAAAGGGCATGGATATAATTATCCGGTATATTGCCTGACATATAACCCATCCTGAACATCCATTGACCTGTAGGGGACCGTACTCTCACCATTCCTTTTTACTCTGTACACCTCAGACTTCCAGTACAAATCAGAGACCTGTCATCTGCAGAAATACTCAGATGACTCTGCAATTGTCGGGTGTATCAGAGATGGACAAGAAGCTGAATACAGAGAGTTGGTGGACCGCTTTGTGACATGGTGTGGAAACAATCGTCTCACCTTGAATGTGAACAAAACAAAGGAGATGATTGTAGATTTCAGAAGAAACAGGGACAAGTCAAACACTGTTTCCATCATGGGAGAAGAAGTGGAGGTGGTTGAGGAGTATAAATACCTCGGAGTTCACCTTGACAACAGACTGGACTGGAGGCGCAACAGTGAAGCCGTCTACAAGAAGGGACAGAGCAGACTGTACTTCTTGAGGAAGCTTAGGTCCTTCAAGGTTTGCAGCAAGATGCTGCAGATCTTCTACAAGTCTGTTGTGGAGAGTGTAATCTCTTCAGCCGTCATCTGTTGGGGTAGCAGCATCAGAGCCAGGGATTTAAAAAGGCTCTACAACCTGATAAAGAAGGCTGGTTCTGTTCTTGGGACAACTGTGGAAAATCTGGAGATGATAATGCAAAGAAGGATTCTTCATAAAATCAAAAAAATTATGGACAACCCTGAGCATCCTCTTCATGAGACAGTCACACAACAACAGAGCATCTTCAGTCGGAGGCTTCTTCAGTTTCGCTGCAATACAGACCGCTACAGGAAATCCTTCCTGCCCACAGCCATCATTATCTACAACAACTCCTTAAAGAATTGATTATATGAGCTATACCAACACCTAATTTCCCTCTGGGATCAATAAAGTATTTTTGAATTGAATTGTATTGAGCCTAAATTTACATATTGAAATAGATTTCATTTGTTGATATTCTAAAAATGTATTTTTATTAATTCCATATTGTGTAATTAATGTATTAAATATGATGAAGTCTGTTCCTTCAAATATATGTTACATGTATTCAATTCCTTTACACCTCCAGTTTGGAAAATGTGTCATACATTTTTTTTGTAGGATGTCGGGGTTATCCCAGATGGGTGTGTGTCTGCATGGGATTAGTGTGGACTCTGTCGTTTTAAGAAACTCCCACCATGTCGTCAGAGAGGAGCTGATATTTATGCTTTTATGGCATTCATGTTTTATATTTGAGCTAATAAATGGTAGGTCTGAAATTTTTATCTTATTGCATAATGGTTGTTCTAGGTCTATCCAGGACTCGTCTAGGTAGCTATGTCTTAACCATCTTGAGATGTATTGGAGCCTGTTGGCTAAAAAATAATGATGAAAGTTCGATAGATCTAGACCTCCTTTATCCTTGGTCTTCTGCAGTGGTTTTATGCCAATATGTGGGGGTTTATCATTCCAAAGAAAATTAGAGACGGAGGAGTCCAAAGTTCTAAACCAATTCGGGGATGGTTTGCTTGGGATCATTGAGAATAAGTAATTTATTCTAGGCAAAATCATCATTTTTATTGATGCAACTCTTCCCATTACTGACATGGGTAGGGATTTCCATCTAGCAACTTTATTTTCCACTTTTTTTAAAAGTGGGATGTAGTTTAGCTTTGTTTAATCTGCCTGTCTTGGTGAGACATTGATAACTAAATAAGTAATATTCCCTGACTGCAGTTGTGCATTAATGGGATTCTGGAAAGATCAATTGATTGGAAGAACTGTAGATTTTAAACAATTTCTAGAATAACCTGAAACTGTTGAGTAAGAGTTTACCAACCCGATTACATGAAAGAGAGCTTTGTGAATGCTGGAGAAAAAGTAATACATCATCTGCATAAGACTGATTTAATTTTCTATGTTATTGCATTTTATGCCTTTAAAGTGCAGGCCATTCTTTATCTAAGTGTGGTGTTCTTCCACTTGAGGAAACAGTGTTGTCCAGTGGATTTTTTCCGAGACTTGTACCTAAGTTCGATTGCCTCAGTGCTGCTAGGTTGTTTCTGACTGTTGGCAATCATCCGTAAAGTCATTTTGTTTCTGTATCCACTCTTTACTTCCACATTCACCTTCAGACGATGGACAAAGCCCTCAGCTGAGTAAAAAGGCATCTTGTTATCCCATAGTCCTTACGTTTAAAGTAAATTGCAATTCAGCGTAGCTCGTTCCGTGACCTAATTAAAACGACACAGAAAATTATATTGCTTTTTCTTTTTCATCCCTACCCCTGCAAAAGGTGTAACATAATTCAAATGGAATTGGCAATCCCACACGGCGCAGGAGAATGACGTCAGGGCATTGCGAGAGGATTTCTGTTCCAGCAACAATGGCGGACGAAGCTGGAGACGGAGCAAGTGAAGAGTACAGTTTTAAATGTAGGTTTATTAAAATCTCGTGGTACAAAAATTTAAAACAATGCGGTTGTGTTGTTTGGCTTTTGTTGTTAGTATTGACATGTATTTTAATATTATTTTGTAAACTATCGCCCATAAACGAGCTCCTATGTTGGTCTAATGGTTCTCCGTGTATTGTCCCGCTTATGTACAGCTAATTTTGGTTTTTGCAAATAAAGGAAAAAAACAACTCTTTTTAGGCGAAATTATTACCCCTTCACCGAGGCAAAATTAGGCCACGTTGGCATGGAGGTAGAAGAATAAATCTAATTACACACCTACTGCTTAGAGCAGTCTTATTAATCCTCAAACACCTCATAACCTGTATTCTTAGTATGTGATCTCTTGTAGTCTGCTGTGAAAACTATAGTTTTGAATTCACAAATTAACATAGTTGCCATGTTTCTCATCTGCACTTATTTTCTATTTTATGAATACAATTATAATAAATCTGGATGGGAATGTCACCCATTGTTGGCCAAAAACAAATGAGATTATTTTATTTTTGTAATGAAAAAGTACTCTATGTGCATGTTCAGCAGTGCATCAATACATAACTTATGACTGATCATGTTAATAAATAGAGATTTCCTAAAAGTTTTCATGTTTTGTAAACTGTGTATTGATTTCTTGTTTAGGACATAAGGAATCGAGAGGAGAGGAGAGGAGGGACCGGATGGATCACTGTTTTCTGTTTGTCAATTTATGTTTTTGTCACTTTGGTTATTTAGTTGTTCCATGGTTGTTATAAATAAATTGATTAAAACAAATCAGAAATATCATTAAGTCATTTTACTAACAGTTGCATTATTATTCCATTTTTTAAAGGTATGAACATTGAGGTTACTTTGAACAATTTAAAATGTCTTTTGAAAATGAAATAACAAAAACTGACCTTCATTAAAATAATCTATTCATTATATTTATTCAGAAAGTGCCGATTACCAAGACATCACATAGTAAGAAAAAACTATATATTCAATTCAATTTGGCACACAATTTTTTTTAATCAACTGAATATTAGAAAAAAATTATGTAATATTTAGTTATTTATATATATATAAATATAACTAAATATTACATAACTGTATATATATATATATAATATATTCATTCAGCCCCTGAATTTGGACCACACAGCGTTTTATATATGTGTATGGTCACACTCTCATAGTTTTCCACTTGTTACTTTTCCTCTTTTTCACCAGCATCAACTATACACAAACTCCCCCTACCGTTTTGATTGCTAAGCATGGTCAGGCTAGGGACTGAAGAAGAAGGAGCCCTGACGTCATTCTCCTGTGCTGTGTTGCATTGCCAATTCGATTTGAATTATGTTACACCTTTTGCGGGGGGTAGGGATGAAAACGAAAAAGTTATATAATTTTCTTTATCGTTAATCAGGTTACACAACGAGCTACGCTGAATTGCTAAATGAAAAAGCAGTTTGGATAATTTATTTTTCATTTTATTTGAGTCAAAAAGGGCATTTGTATTCTGAAAATGAAAATGCATTTGTATTCTGAAAATGAAAATAAATTTCTGCAAATGCATTTTCATTTCCAACTTTGACATTTCAAATTGAATTTTGTAACTTTTGCTGGGGTGCAATTTAAAAATTTAATTTTAAAAGCCCTTTCCTAGTTAATTTTAATTAAGTTACAGAATGAGCACTGTTAAATTGTAAAATGCAAAAGCAGTAAGGATGATTCGTTTTTAATTTTATTTGAGTCAAAAATAGCAGCTAGATTTTAAAAAGGAAAAAGCATTTCTGCTAATCTATTTTAATTTGATTTGTTACACATACGCTTCCATATCTGGTGACCTGACACATCTTTATCGTAACATTAATCTGGAACAATAACTTTGTCATCTTGCCCAAGATGCATTCACTAGACAGAGAATATATACTTAAATCCTAAATACATAAGAATTTTCCACCATAAAGATTTAAAATTGAAAGTAAGATGAGAGATTAAGGGAGGCTGCTCCTCCCTCAGCAGTTAGACTTTAAACACAAGTTAGGTAAAGAACCGTGAGATAATCTAAAAAAATTAAAGAGGGGCCTTGGTGGAAGATACAAAAATTACAAACAGAATTGGTTTTAGTGGTTTGCAACTTGAATGGAGAAACCAAAAATTTATATTTGAAAGAATCTTTACCCTATTGGATTATTCATTACATCTGACTAAAAGATTGCTGCTTTTTTTCTTTCTTTTTGAGTATAATGATTTATAAAATAGAGCGATTTACATGAGCCGCCGCACAGCTGTAAAACAAAAAATTATTGTTGACAGACATTGATGAAGATTTTTATGTTTAATTAACCACAATAGGTGGATTTGATTTCTTCAGTTCAAAACCCCAGCTACCCTCTCCTCCCCCTCTTCCACATCCTGATGTTGGTCCCTGCTCCTATGAACTCAGCTCTGATTTAACAGTAACTCACATATTGGACTTGGAATATGCCCTACCTCATTCATACCTGTCATTATCAGTAGAGAGCGTATTAAAAAACATAAACCCAACAGCGGTTACCAAAAGTCCCACTTTCCCTAAATCATACAGTCACTCCATCTCCAGTCACTATTAATATGGCACTTTTAAATTTTTGCTCTATGCTGAACAAAACTTTTATAATCAATGATCTGATTTTAGACCAAAATCTTGATTGTTTATTTTTAATGGAAACATGGCTGAGTGTGGATGCCCCTTGGGAGGGGGATGGGCCATTATCTTGCATGGGTCCACCCCCAAAAATGCAGCTGCTTGATGTTGTGTTGGTAGTAAAACATATTCTAGAGGTAGTACAAATGGTAGTAAATTCAACTCTTGGATTCCTGTATCAACCCTGGAAGAGAGTTCCACGGATGTCAGTTGATTTGCTCTCATTTACATCCCTATTCTATTTCTTTGTGCTTCTGGTTAACTGTGTGTCACTAATTTCACTGTACTGAATGTCCATTTATGTTTTGTATACAGTATTTACTTCCAAATTCACCTCAAGCGGATAATTTTTATTTTCTTTCCATACCTGCTATGGAATGTTTTGTAGTCCTTCTGAAAAAGTAAGGCATCTTGTACTGATTAAGCTTGTGTATATATTAAACTAAAAAAAGAAAGCTAAATGGTTTGGAACAAAAGGCAACCAAACTCTGCTGCGAAGACAGAAGCTGTGAAATCATGACCTTTAAGAACCCTGAATAAGCCTGTTTTGTGGCACAAATGCAAATATTTACACTGTATTGCTTAAAATAAGTTTTGCATTTAAATTAAAATCTAGTAAACATTCAGAATAATTAACCTTTGATCTTTACCAATACTGTACCTACAAAAAACCAGATCTGATCCGATAAGTTTATTGTTTTACATGCAATTAGGTATGTGGCAACACAAAGTAAGCTTTTAGCCGAGCAAAAAGGAGATCAACAGATCTGTTGATGGTTCCATGAAATCAGATATGTGGAGTTTTTTTTTCCTTTCAGAAATAGTTTGTGGTTTCAGTAGGAAATGGGTTGTGTATCAATAGTGTCCTTAATGCTGTGTTCAGCTTGACTCAATAGAGTGTGTAGAAACTTTGGCCTACCTTAATGCTTGAATAAAAAAAGCTTACAGTTTAACAGTGACAACTAGCCCTCATTTGTATCTTCAAAATGTTGATCTCCTTCAACTGTGAGGTGACTGGTCCAGTAACTGATCAACGTAAGTTGAACAGTGAACAAATTGTTGTGGATGTTAGGCAAAAACCTAATACAATTTTTTTGTTTTTCAGATTTGCCAAAACATGTCTATTCCTGAGCAAGATGTTACTGCTGATCATGTTATCCTCGACCAACAAGAGATCTCTGTTCTGGACATTAGGGAAACAGAATCTCTAAGAACCAAAGGGAGAGCAGAGGAACCAGAACTTACACAAGTAAAAGAAGAAGAGAATGAATCAGAACTTCTGCAAATTGTAAAGAAAGAAGACCACATCGTGCTAAAGCTAGAGCCAGATACCTCAATGGCAACTATTTCTGGATCTCTTGAAATAAAAGAAGAGCCAGAGGAACTTGAACTGCAACTATTAAAAGATGATTGTCAATCAGAACATCAGCTGATGACAAAGTTTAAGAATGAATGCCTCAGGGAAAATGAAAACCAGTTTATACTGAAGCAGGAGACTGATACCTTAATCTTAAGGGATTATGATGAAGAAACAGTCCACCAACAACTTAAATCAAATGGAAACAAAACCTTTTTTCAAAACATCCCTGAAGCAGAGCATCATCACCAAATAAAGACTCTTGAAGCCTCAGGAGCCAGTAGAGATCAACAGCAACAGCAGAGAGGTCAGAAAAGAAGAGGGCAAAGTGACAATATACAGAAAGCGATGAAGTGCAGGAATATTGACAAAATAAAAAAATGTAAGCAGTGTAATGTTTGTAGTAAAAGTTTTAAATGTAGATGGGATTTATCACTTCACATGAAGACGCACACAGGGGAGAGGCCTTTCTTAAATATAAGCTGCGGAAAAGGTCACAAAGATAAAAGTAGTTTAAAAAAACACGTAAGTGATACAGTTGAGAAGCTTCACACATGTGAAATATGTGGAAAATGTTTCAATGAAAAAAGTAACTTAAATAAGCATTTCAAAATTCATAATGAAGAGAAACCTTTTTCATGCAATACTTGTGGAAAGGGTTTCAAACGAAAAAATCATTTGAAGGATCATGAGACAACTCATACAGGAGAGAAACCTTTCTCATGTCATACCTGTGGAAAATGTTTCAATCTAAAAAGTATTTTGAGATCGCACATGAAAACTCATACAGGAGAGAAACCTTTCTCATGTCATACCTGTGGAAAATATTTCAGTCAAAAAAGTGTTTTGATGTCTCATATGAGAACTCATACAGGAGAGAAGCCTTTCTCATGTGATACATGTGGAAAAGGTTTCAACCAAAAAAGTGTTTTGACGACACACATGAGAACTCATACAGGAGAGAAACCTTTCTCATGTCTAAGCTGTGGGAAATGTTTCAGTCATAAAAGTAGTTTTAATATCCACATTAGAACTCATACTGGAGAGAAGCCCTTTTCATGTAAAACCTGTGGAAAAGTTTTCAACCAAAAAAATAGTTTGAGAAGGCACCTGAGAATTCATACAGGAGAGAAGCCTTTCCTATGTATAACTTGTGGAAAAGATTTTACAGAAAAAGGTCATTTGGTTAGCCACATAAGAACTCATACAGGAGAGAAGCCTTTCTCATGTATAAGCTGTGGAAAAGATTTCAAACGAAAATATCATTTGAACAATCATGAGAAAACGCATTTAGGAGAGAAGCCTTTCTCATGTATAACCTGTGGAAAAGGTTTCAATCAAAACAGTAGTTTGAGAAGGCACATGCGAATTCATACAGGAGAGAAGCCTTTCTTGTGTGTAACATGTGGAAAAGGATTCAAAGAAAAAAGTGATTTGGATAGCCACATGAGAACTCATACAGGAGAGAAACCTTTCTTATGTATAATCTGTGGAAAAGGTTACAAAGACAAAAGTGGTTTGAATAGCCACATGAGATCTCATACAGGAGAGAAGCCTTTCTTGTGTGCAACCTGTGGAAAAGATTTCAAAGAAAAAAGTAATTTGGATCGCCACATGAAAATTCATACAGGAGAGAAGCCCTTCTTATGCATCAGCTGCGGAAAAGGTTTCAAACGAAAAAATCATTTGAACGATCATAAGAAAACTCATACAGGAGAGAAGCCTTTTTCATGTATAACCTGTGGAAAAGGTTTCAAAGAAAAACGTAATTTGAATAGCCACATGAGAATTCATACAGGAGAAAAGCCTTTCTTGTGTATAACCTGTGGAAAAGGTTACAAAGACAGAAGTGGTTTGAATAGCCACATGTTAACTCATAAAGGAGAGATGCCTTTCTCTTGTAAAGGCTGTGGAAAAGGTTTCAGTCAAAGTAGTTTGAAGATGCACAATAGAAGTTATACAAGAGAGAAGCCTTTCTTGTGTCATACCTGTGACAAAGGTTTCAGTCCATAATGGAATTTTAATTTCCAAAAGATTTCATACAGGAGAGAAGCCTTTCTCATGTATAAGCTGGGGAAAAGGTTTCAGCCATAAAGGTAGTTTGATTAACCACATTAGAAATCACACAAAATAGAAACCTTTTCCATAGGTCCGTTTCTACTATCAGAACTTAACTGAGTCATAACCCATTACTGTCGTGGTTACCCACACTCTATTATAGTCTTTCAGGCCATTCAAAGAAACAAAAAAAAAGTTACTTTTCTGACCCTTTTTTCTAAAGTCAATAATGTCTCACGAGATTATGGCTGTACAGGATGGTCATTATAATAATGCAAATGAGGGGTGTGTTGATTGGTGGCAGGAAGGCGGGGGGCTGACACCGTAGGCTCCGCTTCAGCATCTCACTAAAAATAACACAGCTAAAGTTATGACTGAACCAGATCTGGCCGCGACTTACGGAATTCAACCTTATATGTACGAGCCAGACTCCTAACCTGAGCTGGATGCAAAGATGTAGCATCGATGTAAGGACGTCTACTACAAGATGTCTCTAAATGGTAAAGACAATCATTTTGACTGAGACATACCTTAACTTCAATAACGAGTTAAAACAGATGTTATTTTCTCCCAAATAGGTTTGCCTTTATTTAACGTAGATTATTACATTAACAGAGATGAAGTCGACTTTTAATCAGCTTGGAATGGAGTTATTGAGTTAAATGTTGGCTATCATGTATTGTTTTTGCCTTGTTTCACACTGTCCTTGTCAGACAAACCAAAGTAGAATTCATTGTTTGACCCCTGCCTTCGAGTGAACCATGCAGGAAAAACATAACCAAACACAAAAGCAATCGGCTCGACGATTCATTAAACCTATGACCAATCGCGAGCAGCATTGGTCTGCGATATCCTTATAAGGTATATCCTGCTGATTTGACGTCAAGACGGGAAAGAAATGTATCTGAGTTCACGTGGGGTGTACATGGGCTGGTTGAAGAAGCCATGGGTAAACAAAGGCTCCACTTTTAAATATGGGCTTCCTGGTCAGTGTAAAATCATAAGGAAACCATAATATACATGTTTTCATGCGGAAAAGTGAACATTTCCGGTGGTGACTCCTTTAAGGGTTATTTTACCAAATCTTTGTCAAGGGGGTAAATCTGCTTGCCTTTTCCTCTCAATCGTCGTGTCTCCTTACAAAACGGACCCTTTGAGGAATTTGCTAAGACATCCACCTAACACAACCGATTTACAATGGAAGAAGCATAGATGGTTGCTGCATTTCTGTTTGCTGTTATAAGTTCCTTCACCACAACTCTTCCAGTTTTACAAAGCTGGTTGTTTGGAGACGTGTGCTCATTTCTCTCTGAGTTACAACCAATCGGCATGAATTAACCACAGCTCCCACCCAGCGACTTTACCTGACCATTTTCGAGTACATACCCCAAGATAGGTGCTTGGTCGGTTCCTGAAATGGCCCCGAAAACGGCCTTGTTGGGCCAGCGCGTTGAAGTGGAGACAGACACATACCGGGCAGTACCGATAGAATTACCCTGAAGTTTCAAAAGTGGATACGTGCTTCATGTTAAACTTGTATACTTGTGATCAAGGAGTCTGTTGTAGCTTTAGTTTACCTTTTTTGAGTAGTGGTAGAAGTTTGATTTGAGGAAGCAGTTACATATAGCCCTATAGAACCTCACACAAGTGAGACGTTTTCATCATGTTGTCACTATGAATACATATTCATTAGCAAAATAACTCCGAAAGCTATGGACGAATTTGAATTAATCTTTCAGGAAATGTTAGAAATTTGCCATGGAATAAACTATTTCATTTTGGGGGTGATCATGCTTAGAGATCCTGTGAATCACAATCTGGGGGGGGGGGCAGCTTTGCGGGAGGTCTGTGCTCTCCGAATGCTTTTATTTCATTTTATTTTTTTTTACTTGTCACATCAAGCGCTTCAGTTTAAAAGGATTTTGTTACAAATAAAAGGTTTGCATACTGTAATGTGCAAACTGGATGGTCCTGCTTAGTAGTTCAACAGGTTATCACTGTCTCCATCCGTACTGATGCCAGGGAAATCTCACAGAAACTCCAGAGATAAAACATGACTTTGTAGTAAATGAACAAGGTGACCAAGGAGGAGGCATTGGCATCAGTTTGTGGACTAGTTTAAAAAAAATGACACAATAAAGCCGTTGTATAAAGGAGTGGAGACAAGAAGGAGCAGGGGCTGTACTTGGTACACGAAGATATGGATGGGAGTCATCTTTTTCTTTTCCACTCGGAAACATGGTTACACACTTTGCTCTGATTAATCTTTGTCACACTTTTTAATATTTCCAAGTCAACACTTGGAAATATTAATTGACGCTTCTAAGGTGTATTCCTGCCTGTAATCTCGCTTTGTTTAAATTATTAACTCTCTTTCAGATTGGCTGCACCTCACATTCAACACACCACATACTATGCAATTTTGGGCCAAAACAATCCAACTTTTTGAATATCCCCGATTTGTGATTGGAGCGGTCCTGATGTCCTTTCAAGCGGACCAGAGCCCTAATTGGGTTGTCATTGTGATTGTCAGAAGGGGATTATTGGGCCTGAAATCGGCTTTAAAATCCTAGTAGGATAATGTAGATTTTGAATTAAGTTTGGCAAAAAAAAATCAAGCCTTGAGGAACCCATATGGGATTTTGCTTGGATCTGTAATAAAATGACACAAAGTAGTCCCACTTTGAAATATAAAGATCTAGATCAGTTTAGCACAGTAACAGTCAATTCCACCCAGCTGTTAAGATCAGCTTTGATGGCCTGTCCAGGGTGTACCCGCCCTCTCGCCCAATGATTACTGGAGATTGGCACCAGCCCTCCACAACCCTGCAGAGGATAGACAGTATAGATAATGGATGGATGGATATTATGATCAGATCAGCATTGAGATCCAGTGGAACCAAGAAAGAGGTTTTTGAAGCATGGCTATTAAATTAAGACTTTTTCCATTGTAATCTGATCAGGTATGGTTGACATTTTAACTAAGAAATAGTAAGTTTGTTGTTTTTGTGAATCAAAAAGGAGTAAATATGCAGATAAATTGTGTTCTATGCCTATATGGGGCATAGAATACAATTTATAACAGTTTTTAACTGTTAAACAAATGTTTATAGTACTAAAATGCCTTGTCTGAATAGGACCTTTGTCTCTTGAGACACCTGAGAAAAGCCAAATTTTAACGGTGAACCTGAATAATAACACTGGTCTGAACACAACTGCAGGATGTTTGTCTAGAAGGCAAAGAAAAGTTCAAACTGTTGATTTTTTTCATTTGTAAAAGTTCTCTGAATCAGATGAGGAACCATGGTGTTTTCAGCTTTGTTTTACAAAATCTTTAAGGTAAATTTAGTTTCATCCTCTTTTATTTTTATGAGGGTGTGTAGCTTAATTACAATATGAATAATTAAAGGATGGGAAATATCCAAGTTTTTTTTCTTTTCAGCAATTTGTTAGTTTCTATCAGGAGGGAAAAAATAACTCCAACATTAACGTCTGATTATGGGATGATTTCTGAGGGAAGAACTGTAATTGTCAAAACAAATGTTTTTGCTTTATATGGTTTACCAGTGATTGTATTGAAAGAATGGATTATGATGTGAAATAAAGGACAAATTTCATGAATGATCATAGTGCTTGTCCAGTTTATGTTTTTTAGTTTTTTAACGTGTCCTGTTTGGCAATGTGGAGCTCAGAATTGGTGTCTGAGTACTAAGAAGAAGCCCAACAGATTTACTTTAACAAGCGGAGCACTACAGCTTTTGCTATAGTCCTCCACTTGATATATATAAATGTGTGAAAAATCTTTATTATGAATGACACAGAGACGGAAAATAAAGGGGAAGAAGGAAAGAAGATGAAGAGAGGTAGGAAACAAAGTTGAGAGAGAGGGTGAGTTGAAAATACGAGAGGAGAGGGAACAAAGAAAACACAGAAAAACATCGAAGTCTGCCTCCTTACCCACAGGACAGCAGAGAGAGGGGGGAAAAAAAGACGAAAAAGGAACATCGACAAAACAAACCAAACATTGTGAACTAAGAACTACACAACCACATCCCACAAAAATGGATATAAAAATACATCAACAATGTCAGAAAAACTCATGGTACGGATTAATCAAGCTCTAGTAATGATAACCTCAGCCCAAGAATCTAACTGTAAACACCAGAGACCCCACACCCATGTGTGTGACCATGCTGGTGCATATAAGGTTTCTCCATAGGAGTGTTCAATAGTTGGTGTGAGCAGGCATCAATCCGTCTCCCAGGAATCAATGAAGACATGAAGGAGATCGGAGCTAAGACGTCCAAAGGACCCCCAAAAGCCACAGGCGGACCAGGGGGGGGGCCGACCAAATCCCCCAGGAGAGAAGCAGAGGAGAACCCCAGGGGAACATCCAGCGGCTACGATGCAGGGGCCCGCCGCCACACGCCACCACCACCCTAGGCCAATTCCCACCGCCAACATCCAAGCACCCCACCGATAGCCACAGCAAACGGACGACATCGCCAGGCCAAGCTCAGCCAGCACCTGGACACTAAGTTGTACCAGGTCCTGATCCCGCGCAACGCAGAGCGCTGAGACCAGGCATCTAACAAAGGCCAGGGCCAGTCCAACCTGCCAATGAACCGACCACGCACAACGTGCACAGAGCAGGTGATCGAACGAGCAGAGACTGTGGATCCGTATCCTGCCAAGTCACTGAACAGGCACCACCCAAAAATCCCAAACCTGGCACCTCCGAAAGAGGTGCCCCAACCAACAAAAGGAAGACATCGGCCCAGCGCATCAGCCGACCGACACACCGGTCCACCCAGCCCCGGCCAGGCACGCACCAGTTCCGAACCGGGTTGACCACCGACGCACCAGTGGGCAGGGGCACCAGTCACTGGCAGGGAGTGACGGAGGGGAAATAGGCCCCCCATTAGATGTAAGGCCTGAGGTGCGCTAGATGAGAGGGCAGCCCAAGACCCAACCTGACAGGTAGACAAAGACATACAGACACAGTCATACCTTCCCTCCCTCTTAAACACATACACTCTCAATGACACACCAAGATACCCAAGAAATTATGCTGTACCCTCACTCACACACCCCATACACACTTTATGCTCCCGGGTCCAGGTACCGATGCCCCAGTAGAGCAACCAGCCCCCAGACCCGGGAAATGGACCCCCTACCATGTGGTTGTCCAGTTTAACCAGACAGCACATTATTTATCCCAGTGTCACTGCAAACAAATGCCCTAAAATCACCACATTAATTTATCAACACTGTTTTAAACAAGCAATGGCACTTATGAACTTTTTAGTACTGTTCACCTAGTCCCCTAACAGCACAAACACCTGTAAAATTGGAGATTAATAACTTTTAGAGACTAACACCACAAAGAGATTCTAAAGGACCAACAGTGTTAAAGAGCTGAGTTAAAAATAACATTGATGGACTATGTATGCTTCTTTTATCTTAAACTATACTAGTGTAGTTTTCTGACTTTTTTGTCACTTAATTTCATTAGTCAGGATTTGGTTTTGAACCAGAACTTGTAGCATTTATATCCAAAACAGGATTCTCGTTTTGCTTGAGCTGAGTGCTGCGTTTGACACGATCTCGCACTCTATTCTCCTTGAACGTCTTCTTGCTGTTGGCATTACACACACTTCCCTTGCCTGGTTTAAATCATATCACTCTGGCCGCTCTCAGTTTATTCAATTGAAATATTTTCAATCACCTCCTCTCCCAGTTGGTTCTGGTGTCCCGCAAGGTTTTGTTTTGGGACCACTACTATTTATCATCTATATTCTATCCCTTGGACTCATTTTTCGCAAATATAATATACATCTTCACTTAGGGCTGGGCGATATGGCCTAAAAATAAAATCTCAGATTTTTTCCCACCAAATCCGATTTTAATCGATTTTTTTCTTTCTGCCTTTACTTTCTTAAACAGAAATAACAAATGACAAAATCTATTTGATTAAACTCTTATTTTAATATCTCCTTTGGGAGTCTACCTGAAGAAGGCCCCAAAGTTGGTAGCACATACCTGGCGTGCAGTGGCGGCTGGCCAATAGAGGGCGATAGGGCGCCGCCCCCCAGTGTTTCCCAAGTGTTTTTTATTTTTTTATTAACAATAATCACATATTCTAAGTTAATTGTGAGTTTAAATTCGTAACAAAGTATCATATATAAAAATATATATATCATTTTCAAAGACAAAGCTCCCACTGCGTAGCAGCTGGGGCGACAGAAAGATCGCCCCAAGGAGTGCAGCAGCCAGCCAATTACCGACAAGAAATTCGCACATAGCAACAGGAATTTATCCAATCAGCGTAGTTGATTCGGACGCTTGAAGGGCGATAGAGAAATCACCCCAAGGCTGGTGTGAGGGCAGGCAAGATATCTGGTGGTGACATTGGCAGTGTGATTTCTCTGCCACAAGGGGGCGCTGCTGTAAGCTTTGTGAGTGAAATTTTTGTGTAAACCTGATAAGTTATTTGTTTCCAGTTTGGTTCTAAACTTGTTTGTGCAATATTGTATTTATGTTTAGAATAAGAATGCCTCAAGTTGTTAATATTGGCATTAAAATAATCAGTATTTCACATAGTAGCCTACTGGTATTCAGCCGTTTATGTTTAATTGTTTTGGGATGATTATTGAAAATGACTTGATAAGCTATATGCACAGCTCCACTACTTCCTGAACTAAGTACAGCTCTTTTATGTCCTGTCTGTATTGGACAAACTGATCAATCCAGGTGTGTCTGACCTCCGTTGTCACAACAACAATGGTCAGACACACCTGGATTAATCCCTTTGTCCTATGATGTAAGACAGGAAATAAAAGAGCTGTACTTAGTTCAGGAAATAGTGGAGTTGTGCACAAAGCTCAGAAAGCACAAGTTTGATTTAAAAAAAAGAAGAAAAAAGCACAGCCCCACCAAGAATATTTTTCACCAGCCGCCACTGCGGGCGTCACAAGTTTTTAGTAGGTAAATAAAGCCGGGCTTTTCCACTGTATTAACAGGCACCATATCTTTGGCGATATAAATTGTGATGGCATCTGTGATTGGTTTCCACTGGACACCCGTCTTATCATTAGAGACACAGTGTGAAAATGATTCCCCTATGGTGGCTTGTCTTTTGGCGGTGTTTTGTGAGCTGCTGCTTGCTTGAGCATCTCGTAGAGAGCAGCACTTCTCCCACTCAACGAGTCCCTCTGTTTCAGGTATTGTAACAAATTCTCGTACTCCCACCTTTGGTAGCAAGAGCCGTCAAACAGATTTTGCAGCGTGCTGTTTGTTGCTCCAAGTCTGAAGTCACAAAACCAAACCAGTTCCATATAATTGAAGAAACTGTCCCTTTTTTGGGAAAAAGCTCCTCTTTGCTAGTTGCCATTTTGACGTCTACGCATTACGAGAGACTGACTGACCTTCCTCCAAACTATGGAATCCCAAGACAGCAGTGTGGGGGGGGGTTGGTAAATCTCGATTTTCCCCAAAATAAATCTTCTTAAACGGCAAATTCAAATTAAACGATAAAATCAATCTAAAATGACACCATAGTTATTGCCTTTATAGTCCATTACTACATCTAGATTTTGTGCCTGATCAGTAGTTTCTAGCTGTATTAACTGAAGCTGTGTATTGACTATTGATCTTTCCTCTTTAGGTTCAAAAGTAATTACTTCTATTTTGTTTCTGTTTTGCTGGAGAAAATTGTGGCACGTCCATCTATTGATTTGCTTGATGCATTTACTTAGGGTTTGGATCTTATTGGTGGTTATAATCTGGGCTAGTGGGAGCATGTAGATATTAAATAAGAGGGGCCCTGAGATGGAGCCCTGGGGTACCCCACATGTGATTTCTGTTCATTCTGATTACAAAGAAGTCCCTGTTCTTTAGGCAAGACTCGAACCAGCCAAGTACTTTACCAGAGAGTCCAACCCAGCTCTCCAGTCGTTCGGATAGTACATCATGATCAACAGTGTCAAATGCTGCACTGAGGTCCAAAAGTACCAGCACTGTGGTTCTACCACAGTCTCTATGAGGATGTCAGAAAGGTGTTTGGCAGGGCTGATTCCACGGAGGCGCAGTGCAAAAAGGCAAAACCGCCGGATTCACAGGTCCCTCCCAACGGGACCAAACAACGGACTACCGAATCCAGGGAGCGCCAGAAGGGACACGAGCTGGGTTCCACACCAACAGAGATACTGAAACAGGCAGGCGAGCGGGCCAGGATAGCTCGAAGCCTTACCAACCCTCCAGCTCAACAGCCGCGACGGCATCGCTTTCCTCCACGTAGACAACACGGCATCCAACACAGGAAGAAGGGAGTTCAAGGAAGCAATGGACAGAAGGTATGACGTGATCCTTCCCAATGGGTGAAGAGAGGCACATCGCCAACCGTCAATCCAAAAGAGTTGAGCGTTCATACTTAAAAACTGCAATTATAGCAGGCAGAAATTTCAGAAATATAAGAAAAATCAAAAACACATAGTGAGGTGGACGGTAAGCCAAGAACACTGGCGCCATCTTGCCCCCCCCCTGAAATTTTCAACTGATAACTGGAATTCCAATAATAACTGGAATCTCATATGTTTTAATGTGTAATATGTTTTGTTTCTCTAATGTTGTTTATTGTTGTCTTATTGCTGCTTTTATTTTAGCCCTTAATCACCCAAAGCACCTGAACATGAAAAAATGTGAGATTTTAGCAATCAATAATACATTGACAGAGAATCATAATATTCCACTCAAAAATACAACAAACGAAGCTGAAGTGGGTTTGCGTTTCTAGCTTCCAATTCAGGAAATGGCTAAAGGGCAATTACATCTAATTTTGCTCTACCCTAATCATCAATAATCTGCTTAACTGGTCCAGCTCAGGTAATACAATGGCTAGACTCCTGAAACTTAAGATAGATTATTTTACAGTAATTGAAGAATATTTAAAACCCAGTTTGTGATTTGTAAAACCTATATTTAAAGTGAAATATTTTTCCCACATAACGTTTTCTCAGAGTACCCTCAAAAAGTAAGATGGGGGGGGCTCGACAAAGAAGAAGCTACGGGGAGCCTCATCTACTGTATATGGGCCCACCACCTGCAGAGGGGAGTGTGGGCAGAGGCCCTGTCCTGTCAATTTCTAGAGACATAATCTGGTTTGGGGGTCATGGCATGTTACCTCACTGGCAAGTAAGGAACCAGAGCTGTTGTGGAAAGTTTCGCAGTACCACTTGGAAATATTTGGACTCATCGCCGCGCACAGCTTTGGCTGAAGAACCCAACTGGACTTTCTCCTACTCCGGAGTGACCTTGATTTTTGGAGTGTTTTCCACTGAGCAAGGAGATAGACTCTTTGTAATTTAAGGTTGCAAGAGGGATGGTTCTGACTGGTTGTGTTTATGCACCAAAAAGCATATCAGATTAACTGGCCTTTGAATCTCTAGGTGGAGTCCTAGATAGGGTGACATCTGGACTTCAATGGCAATGTGGCAAGAGACGGCAACAAGTGGTGGGGTGTGACCAGGAAGAAAGAAAATTATAAGCAGCATTTGGGATTAAAAGGTAATGGTGCATTTACAATAGTTCAGATTAGGAATGTAGGAAAATATTGATACACCGATATATTGCAACATTTTATTTCCCAATATTGTATCGATATTCAAAAGCAAAATATAGACACCCTCCCCATTTATCAATAGTACTTACAGACAAATCTGTGCGTGCTTTGTAGTTTTTAGAAATGTTCCATAATATAAGAACAGCTCTCATTATGCATACTCAGAGCATCTCAAGTCAAATAAATTCAGTTTATTTATATAGCACCTATTCACAACAGATGTCATCTCAAGGCACTTTAAAAGAAAGTAATTTCAATACAAATATTCAAGTCAGTTTAAAGTTTTTGTTAGTTTTCTATTTAAGGAATCCCAGCAGATTGCATCGAGTCATTGACTGGCAGTTGTGCCCCGTTGATGCAGACTCCAACCACAGCAATCCCTCAAACTGAGCAAGTATGTAGCAACAGTGGAGAGGAAAAACTTCCCTTTAACAGGAAGATACCTCCAGCAAAACCAGAACCTGGCTCAGTATGAGCGTCCATCTGCCACGACCGTCTGGCGGTTCGAGAAGACAGAGCAGAGACACAGAAAGAACAGAAGATCTGATGTAAGAGTACTTCCTATATTAAAGAAAGCAAAAAGTTGATAACAGGACACGGAGGATGTTCAGTTACTGGTAGCATCGTCCATGTCGATGCCCCCCGTCCAACAGGGCATTGCAGCCAAGTAGGATACCAGACCAGGTGGAGCTTCTATGGAGAGAAAAACACTGAGAAAAAACGGAGTTAAAAGTCAAAATAACAGCAAATAATACAACTGGAGAGTAGTAGAAAAGAAAGTAGCAACAGAGTGAAGAAAAGTGGTCAGTCTGTCCTCTAGCAGTCTAAAGCTCTTTGCACACCGGGTCCGATGCGAATAAACGACACGAAATTGCGAAAAATCGGATGCCGAAAATCGACGTGTTGTGTATGCACACCAGACGCGCTGCGAAATTGCGAATAAATTATGAATATTCTATTAAAAAAAAGTTCCGCACATCCCTTAACAACAGAGAACACCGGGAAGGGAATGTTGTGATGAGAACATCGCGGCTGTAGTTAACAAATATGATATTCCTCTGTAATCAATCATAACATACACAACAATAAACCAAACGTAAATTGTCCTATTTAACGTGTAGCTAAACCATTGACGAGCATTTCAACTGTGAGAAAACAAATCACATCTAGCGCAAAAGACGATTTCACGCACTCCAGACTAATAAGTTACCGCATCTCGTTCGAGATGTTATGGATTTGTGACTATGTGTTTGATTAACCTTCAAGTTTTGTAAACTTTTGTGTACATTTCTGCTTGAATTTCCAAGAGGTGTCAAGTCATGACGTATCGAGAGCTGATGGCTGCACAGCTATTTGTAGACATTGATTCACTTACCATCTTCATATCCAAGTTCTTCGGGAATGGATCGCCTCACATTATCCTTATAATCGTTGTCCTTGTAGTTTTTCTCTTTGTTATTAAAGAGACAGGGGTGCTGGGACACAGAAAGGATCAGACGCTCAGCCATGGTGAAGAAAAAAATTAGTTAGTTCAATGAAAGTGACACTTCAGTTCGTGACTCTCGTGGCTCTGATGACGCCATCACCACGCCTCCTCTGATTGGTCAAGTGTTTATCTGTCGGAAACGAGTAAAAAAAAAAAATCGACCTCAATCCGAAAAAATTAAACTTGCAAAATCGCAGGATGGAATTTCGTCAGTGGTGTGAACGTCCCCATTGACTTGACATTGATTCGAAAGAAAATACTGTTGTGAGAATTAATCGCACGAAAAAAGGTACCAGAGGATCCTGAGGAATGTCTGTGGGGAGGGGGGGTTTGTATGTATGTGAAAATGACTTACACTTAATGTGGCGGTCGTACGTCCTTTCCCCAAGCAACGGAATTATTGCAAAGATGGCCGACGAAACAGCAGATCTACTCACAGTGCTCGTCTTTGTGATGTGTGCAATTTTGCGCACATGGAAATGCTTAAGGGACATTGATGAAGAAACTGAAGAAGCTGTGTTGTTATGCACTGCCGTTCACGTGACATTTATACGTCATCAATGGTTGCGCTCACAGCTTTCTCTACCCCTTCCCCTTTTCCCCACAGTCCCACACCCATCCAGCTTTTCCGGAACATTTCCTGATAATCTGAATGCAAACACCATACCGCAGAAAGTCCGCTCTTGTTACTAGGTATTCATCCGTAAAATTACCGGTAAAGTGTATCGTTTTTTTCATTTATTAGTTGCTTGCTGCTACGTTATTGGATTGTAAAGTGAGCAAAACAAATATATTAGTCCTGCATTATTAAAGCAGTATCAGTAGATTTTACATGTTCATTTGGAATGTGCCTATCTGGAAGAAGCACACAACTTGCCCCCAAATCCACGACTCATTGCCCTCGGTAAATACAATATACATTGTACAATATTCTCAATCTTGAATTACATCTAAACGGATCAGTTATGAAAACATTCACCCCCCTCAGAGTTGTCATGATGGTAAACTTGAGCTATTAAACCTAAAATGTTTTTTTTGAACCAGGCTGTAAAAATGTTTATTTCTGCTGTGAAGTTGGCATTTTTAACATGGGAGTCAATGGGAACTTGCCCCTTCACATCATCTTCACAGGTCTGCCTAAAAAGTCAATCAGACAGCTGCAGCTGATCCAGAACGCTGCTGCTCGTGTTCCTCACTAGAACCAGGAAAGTAGAGCACATCACCCCAGATCTACATTCCTTACACTGGCTCCCTGTAGCTCAGAGAATAGACTTCTAAATACTCCTACTAGTTTATAAATAATTACATGGCTTAGCACCAAATTATGTTGAAGACCTGTTGTCATGGTACCAACCACCAAGACCACTCAGGTCCTCCAACTCTAGCCTACTAAACATCCCTAGACTCAGAACTAAACATGGAGAAGCAGCTTTCAGATTCTATGCTCCCCTTACTTTTTTATGGACTTATCAACATGGTTTTTTGCTCAGCTGAGGATTTTGAAAAACTGCTCCACAGAATTGAGGGCATTGAAACGAAGCTACGTCGTCTGGAAATTAATTTTGATCTTCACGCTGATTATGGACAAAATGACAAAACTTTACCTTTAAATACAAACAGGGAACAGCCTATCAGCCCGGTGTTACATCGGTCTAACCGTGTCACAGAGACTCCCTACAGGCGTCTGAGCGGCAGAACTCCGCACTATAATGAAAACTGGCCAGCTTTAAAACGCATGAAATCAACCCCAGGCTGTTCTCCGAGGAAGAAAAAACAAAAGAAACTCCGGCACAGAGAAACCTCTGAACCCAGAACTGCCGCTTCTGCTAAAAGTAAACAAAAGAGGTTTCAGCCAAAAACAAGAGATATTTCTCCACCTGGAATCCTGCTGAAAAACAGATTCGCAGCCTTGAGTTCCCCGAAAGATGACGCATCCCCCGGGACCAGTCAAAGCCACCAGGAGAAACCCAGCCGCATCAAACGGACACATAACAAAATAAGCGCCCCCCCAGCAAAGATTGTTATCATACAAGACGGATCAATTAATGGAACTGAGGCTTTTTGTAGCAAGAATACCAAAGTTTATAGCTGCTACAAAACTACAGTGAGAGAAATATCAGAAAAAATCCCTAAAATCTTGGACCAACATCCTGCTTTGGAAAAGCTTGTCATTCACGCTGGATCAGCAGATATCGCGATGAGACAATCAGAGATTCTGAAGAGAGACTTTTCTGATCTCCTACAGAGACTTGATGGACTTAACGTAAACATCCTCATCAGTGGACCAGTCCCTGAAGGGAATGATGAAAGATTTAGCAGACTCCGCATGCTCCATAAATGGTTGAAGAAACAATCAGCTGAGAAGTCGTTCACATTTATTAATAATTTCAAAGTATTTGGAAGTGCTAATCATCTGTTCAAAGAAGGGATGCGCCATTTGAACAAGGCCGGAGTAAGGCTCTTAGCAGCAAACATTTTTTCTTATCAAAATCAGAAAGCAAAACACTTGCTCCCAAAAGCTGACCTTGAGGCGCCCATGGATATCAGAGAACAAAAACAGCAAGTCATGATGACACCACAGGACCGAACAGATAAACAACCATCAGAGATCAAGTCTTCATCTTCCTGTGACTCAGCCACATCAAATGAGTCTCCATTTAGAAACTTTACAGACAGACTGAACGAGCAAATCAAATTTGGGACACAATTAACACCTAAACTTAGACTACACCAAACGCCTGGGACTAGTGTCAATAAGCCTGGGAGCTTCCCCCCACTGATTATTACAGATATTTGATATTTGAGGGAACCGGGCAATAAATCCACCCCTACCGTCTCCCAGAATTCACCCGGCACCCCTGAGGCTATATCAGTGATTATCAGCAGCAGGAAACATAAACCGTTAACCACACGCTCTCATATTAAACAAAATCTCAAATTGATAACCTGTCAGAAGGTTCAGCTGCCCATCATCACAATACTTAAGTTAGCTTTATTAAACATTAGATCTCTATCCGGGAAGTCTTTTCTTATCAATGACTTCATCACTGAGCATAATTTACACGCCCTTTTTTTATCAGAAACTTGGCTAGATGAAAATAACGAAACAACTTCATTAATAGAATCTAGTCCTCCAAATTATAATTTCTTAAGCGAGAACAGAAAACACAAACGAGGCGGAGGTGTAGCCACCATCTTTCACAACTCAATGAACTTTAAAAAGGTAACTCTGGGCACGTTTGATTCTTTTGAATACCTAGCCACCCAGATAAATGAGCCTAACAAAGCGTTATTTCTAAGTTTATATAAACCACCAAAACTTAACTCTAACTTATTTAATGATTTCAATGACCTTCTTTCTGTAATATGTATCAACTATGACCAACTAATCATCGTGGGGGACTTTAACATCCATACCGACAACCCCCAAGATAGACAAGCAAAAACGTTAGATGATACTCTCCACAACTTCGGACTGATCCAGCATGTCAAACAACCAACACGCAATAAAGGACACACTCTGGACTTAATTATCAGCAAAGGTTTAAATATTTCTGACATCTCTGTAATTAATATTGCATTATCTGACCATTTCTGTATTTTCTTTGAAAGTACCATCCCTGCTAAATTATCCAGCCACAGTAAGACCACTATAAAAAAGCGTTTTCTAGGGGACAGTTCAGTAGAAACCTTTAAACGTATTTATCCTTCCACCACATCCTCCTCATCTCCCAACTCAAACTCAGTAAATAAGTTGGTAGATAATTTCCTTGCGAAAATCTCAGACATCATGGATTCCATTGCTCCAAATAAAGTGAAAGTAGTCTCAGGTAGAAAAAAGTCTCAGTGGACAAGTAATCCACTGGTACGTAGTGAAAAAAGAGAGTGTCGACGAGCCGAGAGAAAATGGCGGAAAACCCGACTCCAGGTTCACTGTGAGATCTACAAAGAGAGACTGAATAGATATCAGCTAACTATAAAAGATGCTAGGGAATCGTTCTTTTCTGAAATCATCAACAGAAACATTAATAACACACGGACTCTATTTGCAACAGTGGAAAGACTAACTAATCCTTTAGTGACAGTAGCCCCTGAACTAAACTCTACCAGGGCCTGCAATGAATTTGCCAGCTTTTTCACTGAAAAGATTCTAACAATTAGACGGTCAATCTGTACCTCAATATCGAACCCACAACCAGTGCCATCCCCAATCAACAACAATGTAGAGAAAATGTCTGAATTCCACGAATTAAACCAGAACAGTCTTGAAAAAATCATTATCCAATTAAGCTCCTCCTCCTGCTGTCTTGATATCCTACCCACAGCTTTTCTAAAGAAAGTTCTTCCTGTTATTGGTTCTGATCTTGTTCAAATAGTGAACTCATCACTGCTATCAGGTGTCTTCCCTCAGGCTTTAAAAACAGCAGTTATTAAACCACTGCTAAAGAAGAAAAATCTGGACAACACGTTAATGCAGAACTACAGGCCAATCTCTAATCTCCCATTCATCAGTAAGATTATTGAAAAAGCTGTGTTTCAGCAGTTAAATGGCTTCATAACAATGACAAACCGTTTTGATGCTTTTCAGTCTGGTTTCCGCGCTCACCACAGCACCGAGACTGTCCTCGTCAAAGTATTTAATGACATCCGCATAAATACAGACTGTGGAGGAACCACAGTGCTGGTTCTGTTGGACCTCAGTGCAGCAGTTGACACTGTTGATCATGACAGTTTATTGGAACGACTGGAGAGCTGGGTCGGACTCTCTGGTACAGTACTTGGCTGGTTCGAGTCTTACCTAAAGAACAGGGACTTCTATGTTTCAATAGGAAACTTTTCATCAGAACGAACAGAAATCACATGTGGGGTGCCCCCGGGCTCCATCCTGGGGCCCCTCTTATTTAATATCTACATGCTCCCACTAGGCAAGATTATAGCAACCAATAACATTAGCTACCATAACTACGCAGATGACACTCAGCTCTACATTACAATGTCACCAGGTGACTCTGAACCCATTCAAACCCTAAATCAATGCATTGACCAAATAAATGGATGGATGTGCCATAACTTTCTCCAGCTGAATAGAAACAAAACTGAAGTGATTATTTTCGGACCCAAGGAGGAACGATCAAGAGTCAGCACACAGCTTCAATTAATACAGCTAGAAACTACTGATCAGGTTCGTAACCTAGGTGTAGTAATGGACTCAGACCTGAACCTCCAGGGTCACATAAAGGCAATAACAAGGTCAGCGTTCTATCACCTGAAGAACATCTCTAGGATTAAAGTACTGATTTTGCAACACGACCTAGAAAAACTCATCCATGCGTTTATCTTTAGTCGGATTGATTACTGCAACAGCATCTTCACAGGTCTGCCTAAAAAGTCAATCAGACAGCTGCAGCTGATCCAAAACGCTGCCGCTCGCGTCCTCACTAGAACCAGGAAAGTAGAGCACATCACCCCAGTTCTAAAGTCCTTACACTGGCTCCCTGTAGCTCAGAGAATAGACTTTAAAATACTTTTACTAGTTTATAAATCATTACATGGCTTAGCACCAAAATATGTTGAAGACCTGTTGTCATGGTACCAACCACCAAGACCACTCAGGTCCTCCAACTCTAGCCTACTAAACATCCCTAGACTCAGAACTAAACATGGAGAAGCAGCTTTCAGTTTCTATGCTCCCCTTATCTGGAACAAACTTCCTGATGAGTGTAGAGCTGCTGAAACTCTGAACTGCTTTAAATCGAGACTAAAAACCATCTGTTTAGAATTGCCTTTGAGTAAATGCTTGATTTCATATGTATGAAATGTGTTCATGCTCTCTTGCTTTTTTTATTTTATTTTTCTCTTGCTTTATTGTGTATCATGTGTAATGTGTGTTTCTTTTATGCGTTTCTTTTAAATCACCAAATCATGTAAAGCACCTTGAATTGCCCTGCTGTTGAAAGTGTGCTATACAAATAAAATTGCCTTGCCTTGCCTTGCCTTGCCTTATCTGGAACAGACTTCCTGACGAGTGTAGAGCTGCTGAAACTCTGAACTGCTTTAAATCGAGACTAAAACCCATTTGTTTAGAATTGCCTTCGAGTAAATGATTGTCATATTTATGAAATATGTTCATGCTCTCTTGCTTTTTTTTTAATCTTTCTCTTGCTTTATTGTGTATCATGTGTAATGTGTGTGTTTCTTTTACTTTTCATTTCCATTGTTTTTGTTGTTGTTTTTTAAATCACCAAATCATGTAAAGCACCTTGAATTGCCCTGCTGTTGAAAGTGTGCTATACAAATAAAATTGCCTTGCCTTGCCTTTCTGCAGCCAGCCCCTAGTGGATGAGGAGGGAACTGCAATTTCTGTCACTTCTTCATTAGCTTCAATTTTGGCCAGCGGAGTTTGCCCCTTGACTTATACGAATATGGTTAGAAAAGTGACTATTGATGATGATTATGATGATGTTGATGATGATACCGATATATTGTGCATCCCTAATGAAAACTTATCTGTGAATATTTATTTATTTTCTTCAGGAGACAGTTCCACTTGTTAGTCAATGGATGATTAGCATTGAGGGTGAAATTGTTTGTGAGGGCACACAACCTACCTTCCAGTCTGGACTCAACGCACTTTTTGCATCCTTCTACGTTTTTAACCTGGAGTATCCAAATGAGACATGCACACTGGAGTTCATTCAAAGGTAAAAATTCTTAAATAATGCATTTGCTAAACATATTTGGTAACTTAGAAGCGTCTGATCCAAAAATGCAGTATCCATGCATCCATCGGGGGGGCTGGTGCCTATCTCCAGCGGCGAGAGGTGGGGTACTCTGGACAGGTCGCCAGTCTATCAAAGCCAAAATTGCAATATGTACTTTTTAAAAAAGAGCTAAATTGCTACCATCTGTTTTATGCGCTTTATAGGCCTATTCCCAGAAAAGAAGTAAAACAGCTAAAGGAAAAGTAACAACGAAAACCACGGGTCAATTTGTGCAGAAGAAGCATTCAGTGATGAATCCCCATGTTTCCACTCTCCTCTGGAAGTGATGGATTACCAGTGGAACTTAAAATGGTAAGATTACACATTTACACACAAATTCTTCTCTCTGTTATGCGCGTGGTTTTGTTTTCTAGTCTATTCAACCAGCTTCAGTAGACCAGGATCAACAACTATTTAGACTCTCTCCCTCACTGTGTCTGTCTGTTAGAAAGACTTGGAAAGGAGAACAGATGTAGTAAAAACACTCTCTCTGACTTTCCCTCACTCAGTGGGTTTATATGCTGTAAAAAAATGTTTTGCCTTTGAATTTGGACTTTTGAAATACATGTATACACCTTAATCTGGCTTAAATTGAACTGAACTGACCCACTCTTAATCGAACTAAGACTCCCAGATAATTCGGTTAGAAAGCTGAATTTCTCTGTATGTAAGCTACATCTCAGGTTCGAGCTACAGTGTGACTCGCCTGGCACTCCACTTTCTGGACGTGACAAGACCGCGAAGCTGGAATAACCACACCCTTACAACAACAACAGTTGTAACACATGTGAACATGTATATTTATTATATTAGATTGTTTTGGGACTGAGCTTCTCAGAGGGGGTCAAGGACAACCCACCTCTCTTTCCTGTATCCAGTTCAGAGCCTACCCCTCGCAGCCTTCATGCACCTAAGCCTGCTCCACAGCTCCACCCTGATCTCCACCCTGATCTCCAGCCTCCGGGGCTTCTCCCAGACTCCCAGTCTGCTGCAGAGACTTACCTGACTACTGCGGTCACCATCAGAGCCAAAAAAAAGAGAAAGTCTTAAGAAAGAGTGTCCATCATATCTCTCTATATATTTATATTTGTTTTTATATTTATATATGTATTTATAAATTCGGTTAAATCTGCTTTTCGTTTTATGCGTTGAATAAACATTTTACCGTTCTTTACCTTCTAGCAATCCTTTGATTCAGCAGGACCTGGACGGTTCTGTCAACTTGAAAGATTCAGAGGTGTGTTATGGACTAAGTTCTACTTAATATGTATTCATTTTGGTTTTGTTGGATATTTGTAAGGTTTTCAACTATCTAAAATGTTAAATATGTGCCGGCAGGGTTCCTGTGGATTGTGTAAAATTATCTAAATGTGTGTATATGTAATTTAACCCTTTGCAGTTTGTGATTAGTTTGAAAAAAACAAGTATGGTAATGTTTATGCTGTGTTCCCATTTACTTCCTTCCTTCCTTCTCAATTTTTTTAGGATAAAAGAAAACCTACAGATTTGCCAATTGATGCCTTTGCTTGAAAACTTTGGCTCTATAATTTCTCAAGTTATTTTACAGGTTGTATCCATGATGTTATTACAGTCGAAGCTATAACATCATTGAATTTATGAAATCATCTTCTGAATATCTTTGTATTTTAACATTGAAGTTGTTACAACTTAAAATTTATGCCAAAAACAAATGTTGCTTTTTTTTCTTTTTATAAAAAATGTAATGTTTTGTTATGTTGCAGATTTGTGTTACATTGAAAGTTAAATAACGTAATTACAAAATATACTTTTTCCAAGGAGAAAAAAATGCATGTTTATTAAGTTAAGTTGCATATAGCCATTTCAGATTATTAAAAAGCTACCAATAACCATACTATGCATAGTTGCTATTGAAATTATATTTTTGGTAGGGCTCTTAAACTACTGTAAAAAATAAAGTAACTTCCGTTAGGTCTGTTACGTGGTTGCTGTAAGAATTGCAGTAGAATGGTAACAAATTTACAGTAAGACTAATAAAATTACAACCAAATTGTACAGCAAAGCTAAAAAAATTACAGTAAGATTGTAATTTACAGTAAAACCAAAGAAAATTACACTAATATTGTAATGAAAGCCCAGCTAAACTGTAACAAAATTACAGTGGAGTTACTGTAAAAATTACAGTAACTGGCTTGCAACCCTGCTGCCAGTAATTCACTGTAAATTCTACAGTCTTTTTTTTTTTTTACAGTGAAAATTGCCTTGCCTGGGAATATATTGACCGTCCCTAAGTGAAAACATCGCGCTTAAACACCTGCTAAATATTTCTTATTTATGACAGGGAGAAGCATTTAAACATAGCTGTCGAAAACTGTGAGCTTTGATGAACATATTTTGACAAAAACCTAAAAATAATCCTTCATACCGGGAGATGTACACGTACCTCATGCCAAACTCTGTCATCTGACAGTGAATTGTTCTTTCGCCAACCACCAACAGATTTGCGATTTCACAAACGGACATACCTGAAAGCAAAAATGATTCCAGCACTTCTGCTGGCAGCAAACAAGGAGGTCTTCCTGCTCCATAATGGTATATGGACTTGCTCAGATGTTGAGCCACTTCCTCCAAAATTTGAAAAACGACAGGATCAACTTCTGTGTCTGTTTGCGCAGCTTGTATCATCATTCTGTTAGTCACAGAATGTACCTGAAATAATATATAGTCTTCACTGACTGAAATATTATGAATCAAATTGGAAATATGTCTTAGCTCATCTGCTACTTCCTGTAGAGAAGCCATTTTCCCCGAGTGGCCAGGGCGGAGCCAAAATGTTTGTTTGAATACCTAGAGTTGATTGGTTGACACTGGTTCTTGTAGCTAACTAATTATGGTGTAGGCCAATGGTAGAGATGCACACCTCATTATCATATACTTCAGGGAATAAATAAATAAATGTGGAAAAAAATAATGTGGAAATACATAATTACATTTTTGTTTATTCCCACATATATTTATGTATTTATATTCAGTTGTATTTACCCATCTGTTTATTAATTTTATTTCCACATTTATTTATTAATTTTCTTCCACATTTCTTTATTTAAAAATGTATTTCCAACTTTACTTGTTAATTTTATTTATTTTCACATATATGTATTTTGAATTTTGGCAGGAATTAGTCCTCCATATATCACCAACTCTTTTAGGTTTAAACCGGGTTTCTAAGTACCACTCGGGACCAGAAGGTGGCAGTAAAGCGGTAAAGGTGGAAGCTGAGCGAGGAAGAGGAAGCAGGAGATCTGGGAGACAAGACGGTTGGACCCATTCAGAACCTTTTAAACAGAAAGCGGAGCGGAACATCGAGCCAGAACCGGACTTTGGACCGTAAATCTCGATGCATGAAGCCGAACTGCTGAAGCTGAGCTCGGCTCCTTTTTCCCTCCCAGAGACGGAGCCAGCAGCGTTCAGGAGCCGCTGAGGACACCGAGACAGAGGGACAGACAGGGATCCCGCTCGGTGAGTAACTCTGCTGCACACACGGTCCCTCAGCGGCATCATGGCCGCTAACTGCGCTCAGATGAACCGACTCTAACAACTTCCTTTGTATTCATTGAAGCAGCTGATTCTGATGTGGCGGATTCTGAGCCCTGATCAGAGCACAATAACTAGCAGGGACCTCCTGCTGCTACGGAGGATTTATTGGAGACGTAGAAACACATTTCCCTGTAGTGATGTGTCGGTCGCGAACGAACCGGCTCTAGGAGCCAACTCTTTGAAGTGAACGACGGGAGCCGGCTCGTCATTGGGAGCCGTTTTTTTTTATTACATTCCCTCCCGCTTGTTTTGGTACATTTAGTTCACATAGTTTTGCATTAATTTGGGTGATAAATATATTCTAATCAACAGAAAATCTGAGGAGCCACTTGGAAGCCGAAAGAACTGGCTCTCCAAAAAGAGCTGGAATTCCCATCACTATTTCCCTGCAACAGACTAGTAGGAAATCGGAGTGAAACGACGCATGCGCTGTACGAAGCGTCCTAGGCCACAGTTGTTCATGAAAAAGGCGGTAGAGAAGCGAATAAAAGCAGGAAATGGGGGCAGCATCCTCCACTGGCTGCTAGAATGTATCTGCGGCTCTATAAGGTGTACTACGGTATGAGGTCGGTAGAGGAGCAGGAAGATCTCAGCCCTGCTGATGGTCCATGTTGGAGATGTTCTGTTCCAGCCTGGAGACCAGCTGCCCTGCAGGGGTTCTGTCTCTTTAAGGATTTATTTCTATCTGGATCTCCAAAGGAGAACAGAGCTGCTCATTCTGTTTCCTCCATGTTGGTACTTTGGTAGTTTAGCTCGTTTCATAGCCATCTTGTTCAGGTATGAAATGGAGCCGTCTGCTGCGGGACGTTTCATCCTCAGTTTGTGCTTTTATATCTCCAATAAATATCTCCCAGCAGGAGGTCACTCAGTTATTTTAACATTTTCTGTTACATTTCAGTTTTCAGCAGGTTTAAATAAAAATAGTTGAACTCTTGACATAGTTGGATATGGTTGTTTCTGGCGTTGATGTTTAAACTAGTTTTACCACTAGGGATGTGCCATCTTGTGTGCCTTACGATTCAATTATTCAACTTTTTGTTGCTTCTTTCTTACCATTTAGTTTTTTTTCCATTCCTTCCATGGCTACTTTCTATCATTAAATCCATTCAGTTTCTATTAATTGAAGTGTTGACAATGTAATTACAAATTGATGTCCTGGAATGCACCTTAATTCACAACAACAGAGATGCTCCTTTCACAACTGAACTGCATAATATTTGTTGTATCAAAGTAATTAGAAAAGTAAAATAAATTAAAAGATTGAAGCTCACATTTCCAGAAAAAAAGTTGCACAACTTCTATATTGAGTAAGTCTTGTCCAGGCATTTTTCATTCTCATGTCCCCAAAAAATCAAACATTGTTTCCAAAAGTGGACCCTGGAACTCACTGAGGAAAATTTTGCGCTGCTTAGCTGAAACCATAAACATTAATGAAGCCCAGTATGAATTATAAAATATGTTAACCCATGCATCTTGCATCACACCTGCATAAAAGATGTTTAGCAGGAAGTTATGATTAATTTAAAAAAGCGCTATACAAATGCAGACCATTTACCATTAAATATGCTGACACTGCAACAGATTACACTGTGGAACGGGAGACTGGTCCAACATGGCGCCCCCATGGCTCATCAGCGCCAGCAGTGGTTGTCGATGTGGAATTCACTCTTTATTAATGTATATGGTTCTCACCAGAGCAGGACATTCTTGTTCTTTTGAATTCAGATAAACGATCTTCTGCTGCCCCCTTGTGGCCAAACTTGATCATAAGGAGGAAACTTGGAGGAGCTCTATAATTTATCTACAGCCTCATTTTTAGGATGTGATGATGTGAAAAGTAAACTAACTAGGTTACATCTACAAGGATGTTAAAAATCATCTCTGTTACCTTTTCAGTACTAAGGACAGTTAGTTGAAAATTGAAAGAAGGGCCTTAGTGGAAAATACAAAAATTACAAACGGAACTGGTTGTAGTAGTTTGCAATTAGGTTAGGAAAAACTGAAATTTAGATATCTGAAAGAATTCTACCTATTAGAATAATCATGATTGCTACTTTTTATGGTATTATTTTGATTATGCTAATTTATATAATGGGGTGATTGATATGACCCTCCTGCTCCAGCCAGGTTTCTCTAAGACTAAGAAACCTCTTCATTCATTGACGGTCATTAAGAACATTAAGACAAACTACCATTATGACTTTCCAGTTGTTAGTAATCAATTGATTAAAGGCAGGTCTAAACAGAGGGGTTTTTAGCTTTGATTTAAAGCGACACTAGGGAGTTTTTAACACCTTAAGCTCTTGCTTTCAATCTGGTTTCAGTGTTTCTTCAGGCCAGAAAGCTGAAGAGCTTCACATGGGACAGAACGGAGCAGACCTCGGCTGACCAGAAACGGCACTTTGGTGGTTTGGGCCGACGCCGATGGCCAGTCTCTGCCTGCTTTACAGCAGCAGCTTTACGGCTGCCAGTCAGTTCATTTTTAGAGTTTCGAATCATCAAAAGAAACCAGCAAGCAAAGTCTTATTTTTTTATTTTTTTGTTTTCTTTCTGAACTGCCAATAATTAATTCAATTCAAATTCAATTCAAAAATACTTTATTGATCCCAGAGGGAAATTAAGTGTTGGTATAGCTCATATAATCAATTCTTTAAGGAGTTGTTGTAGATAATGATGGCTGTGGGCAGGAAGGATTTCCTGTATGCATTCAAAAAACCATTTAAAACATACCACCTAGTCTGACAACATCGTTAGGTGCGAGCAACAGCAGGCTGCGGCAGGGTTGTCTACAACAAAAGTTTCATTGATGAACCTGTTTGACTATTAACCACGGGGTGGATTTTTAATCTTCTGTTAAGAATTCCCCAACACCACCAAAAGTTTTTTTTTTTTTTCTTTAAATCTTCCAGAACCAGCGTCCCACTCGGACAGAGCAGCGAGTGTCATTTCTTTGGGAGAGCAGTCTTTATGTGACCGACAGGAGCTGGAGTTTCAATTAATTTTTACACCCTGCTGAGTTATTTAGGACTAAAATATGTTTCGACTGCATGTCTACATTTTTAAATTTATTTTGGCTGCTCAATTGTGCCTTCGACATACGAGCAGAGCAGAACAAAGCTCTTTTTGCACTAAGTGAACACGGTCTGTGCTGCGCTCATAATAAAACAGAAATGAGCCGGCGAAAAACAAAAGTTACGGCGTCAAAATCAACAGTCTCGATGCTGGGCTGCGACCTAACGACACGACCAAAGTGACGAAAAATACTTTCTCCCGAATCAGAAAGTGACACAGAGACTGAGTTTTTAGATTTATTATGACCGACTATTGCTAAACGTTCAGTGCTGCTGAGCAGCGGCGTATCCAGGAGGTTTAAAAAGAGGGGCTAGTGTGGGTCCGGGGTCGTCCTGTTTTTTGTTTTTGTGGGAAACCAGTCTGAGCTGGTAACATTTTAGATTTTACATGTGTTTAAAATTACATTAAGAGTCATTTTAGTTTGCTACAGTTTGTGTGACAATGTAGCCTCTTAACTCGGCTAATTATTTAACATCTTGACTGATTTAATTAAGTACCAAAATAATAATATATATATATATATTCTTAAAAAATAGTTGGAGTTCTAGAATGAAAAAAAAAGTAAAACTAGAGTTATTTGGACTGAAATTTGTGTTAACTAGCACCAAAAATCAAAATTATTCATGGTAAATTGCCTGTACTTGTATAGCGCTTTTAGTCCCTGAGGACCCCAAAGCGCTTCACACCCGTTCACGCACACATTCACACACTGGTGGTGATGGCGAGCTACATTGTAGCCACGGCTGCCCTGGGGCACACTGACAGAAGCGAGGCTGCCAAACACTGGCACCACCACCAGTAGGCAGAAGGGGGTAGTGTCTTGCCCAAGGACACCTCGACTGAGACGGATGGAGCGGGGGCTCGAACCGGCAACCCTCCGGTTACAAGACAAACTCCTCACTCCTGAGCCACAGTCGCCTCATTCATGAGATATTCGCGTGAGACAAAACATACTTGCATATTTGCGTATACATTATATAAAATGTCCAAAATGTTCTTTTGGAGGAGCGTGCCCCCTGGAACCCTACAAGGTTTGTGACCTTCTCACCTTTTTCCACCCCGACAGGTTGAATTTGGAGGCAGTAACTCTTATCAATATGTGTCTCATTATTTCCATCTAACCAGCTTTCTTTTAAAAATAGAGCTTGTACATTTTGGTCAGTGATGAAGTCATTAATTGAGAATGACAAACACCTAATGTTTAACAGAGCTAGTTAATAACTGATCCTTGTGACAGGAGATCAATCTGTTATTTTCTACACGTGTCCTGTCTGGCAGTGTGGAGCTCAGAATTGGTGACTGAGTACCAAGTAGAAGTCCAACAGATTTACTATGACAAGTGGAGCACTACAGCTTTTACTATAGTTCTCCGCTTGATATATATGTGCAAGAAACCTTTTATTAGAAATTACTGTTTTTTTTGTTGTTGTTTTTGTTGTCCATGTGCCAGGGACACAGACGGAAAATAAAGGAGAAGAAAGATAGTAGATGAAGAGAGGCAGTGAAAAAAAGGTTGAGAGGGTGAGCTGAAGATACAAGAAAGGAAGGGGAACAAAGAAAACACAAGAAAACATCCCAGTCCCCCTCCACACCAGCAGGACGGCAGGGATAGGGGGGGGAAAACAACGAAGCAAATCAAACAATGTAAACTCAGAATTACACAACCACAACCCACAAATACAAATATGAATACAACATCAGCGCCACTGAAAAGCTCATGGTACCGAATATTACGAGATTTAGTAATGGTAACCTGAGCCCTAGAATGTATCTGTAAACACCGGAATCCCCACACCTGTGTTTGTATGAGCATGCTGGTGCGTATTAGGTTTCTCCATAAGAGGGTTCAATAGCTGATGGGAGGAGCCGTCAATCCTGCTCCCAGGAATCGATTGTTGTGGGGAATTTAGCAGAGATGGAAACCCCTCCCCACACCCCAGTGACGTGCCTACACCCCAAGGACCTACCTGAGTGGTAGAGTGATGGAGCAGGCGGACAGAGGTGTGCAGAATGCGTTCCCAGGGAGCTAGCTCCCCCACTGGCTCCAACAGGAGATCAATCTGAGATTTGATTTTATACCACAGCATTTAGTTGTAATTTTATGGGCTATGGCTTTCCACCTGCTTAAAAGCACCAAATCCTGCTGTTCACAGGGTGGCCAGGGGCATTTTGGTGGGTGTAGAATTGGTGTCTGGCCTATTTCAACATCAAATGCCTATTATTAACAGTTGTTGTGGTTTGGAAATACAGCTGGCATTAGTCCCGGAGACCTGGTGTAGTGCAAGTTGTGGTGTTTGCCGACTTCCCAGTCTCACTTGTGCATTTAATCTGTCAGAGAAACGTTGGAAAGGACAGTATTTTGATGGTGGTGCTGATGAGATCCGCCATTCATCCCTGCTTGTTGCTGTTAGAGGAGGTGGAAGACCCTAAAATTATTAATAAATGTAACTGGGCTGTCTGTGCAGGTATTTTAAACAATTAAGTTCACAGAGTCTGCTAAACCTGGTGTTATTTTTGAGGAGGACATGAAATTCAAATCCCAAACTAAATGGGTTTCCAGGATTTTCTTTTTTCACCTCCGGAATATTACTAAAATGAGAAACATCCTGTCCAGGAGTGATGCTGAGAAACTAGTCCATGCATTTGTTACAGAGTTCGCATTAACCTTTCCTCTTGTAATAATCTAAAGGACTTTGGTGTCATCTTATTTAATTCCCAAATTTAACAGGTTTCTTATTCACATTTGCAATATTGCTAAAATTAGAAACATCCTGTCCAGGAGTGATGCTGAGAAACTAGTCCATGCATTTGTTACCTCAAGGCTGGACTACTGTAATTCTTTACTATCAGGAAGTCCACAAAATGCCATTAAAAGCCTTCAGTTGATCCAAAATGCTGCAGCAAGAGTTCTGATGAATATTAAAAAGAGAGATCACATTTCTCCTGTTTTAGCTTCCCTTCATTGGCTCCCTGTTAAATCCAGAATAGAATTTAAGATCCTCCTTCTAACATAAAAAGCCCATAATAATCAGCTCCATCATCCATCAGAGATCTAATTGGTCCATATGTTCCTAACAGAGCCCTTTGCTCTCAGACTGCAGGTTTACTTGTAGTTCCTAGGATTTCTAAAAGTAGAATGGGAGGCAGATCTTTTAGTTATCAGGCTCCTCTCCTGTGGAACCAGCTCCCAGCTTTAGTCCGTGAGGCAGACACTCTGTTTACTTTTAAGGCCAGGCTTAAAACTTTCCTTTTTGATAAAGCTTATAGTTAAAAACCGATTTGATGTTAGCCAATCATTGGATGAGTGGGGTAGGGGAAGTAGCTGACAGCCTAAGCCGGTTAGGGGGGAATGCGGTCCAGACAGACGGTTCTCCCTCTGCCTATCTCATGGCTAACGGGCTAGGTCATCCTGAGCTATCTCTGTAGTTATGCTGCTATAGGCTTAGACTGTTGGAGGACAGACTGACCACTTTTCTTCGCTCTGATACTTTTCTCTTCTACTACTTTACAGTCATATTACTTGCTGTTATTTCGACCATTAACTTTGTTTTTTCTCAGTGTTAAAAAGATGATTGTTGCTTAATATGGCGGCGGCAGCGATGGGTGCCGGTGGAGGCTCCGCTTTTTCTCGCACAAAACCTGCAATCTATAAAACGGATAATGGGAAGGTGATAGTGGAAGATGAACTGGTCAACTTTATTGTGGTGAAAATGAGAACACTGTCATGATGAAATTATTTTGTTGACCACAAACAACTTTTCATCTGAGTGGATTGAGGAATCCAAGCGGCTTCTGTTTGAGGTGTGTCCAAATACCACGCTACGATGTGTCTCGCACAAAGGCCCACTGAAGGACATTAATCTTATCATATCGAGGCCTCTCTGAAGGTGCTAAACGAGCGCAGTGAAAATATACCGAGGTTTGTCTCTATGGGGGCTCCGCTCACCAATAAGCATTCCTGGATGTAGCAGTAACATCGCCACGATCACTACAGTCCCCACAGTGAAGCGTTGTGAAAGAAGGTCGCAAAAGTCGGGGTCCCGTAGGGCGACTATGCCACCAAAACCCCTCGGCAACCAGAGCAATCTGGGAATAATTGGAACTGCTACGGAGAGCAACATTGGAGTGGTGAAAACAAAGCTGGTGAATGTGTTTGCCACAAGGTTTTCTCCCACTCTGGATGCAGACTGGCTTCGTGACTAATTATCTGAGAAACTGCAGAATGAAACGGTGACGTATCGAAGGATTGAGTCCGCCCGTAGCAGGTATGGCTCATTTCACATTACGGCTGAATGTAACAATGTTGCTGACATGTATGATCCAAAACTCTTGCCCACCGGGATTTATGTTCGCCGCTATTATGAAGCCCGTGGCCACAACGTTTTTGGTAATGAGGGGAGGAGTGAACTAACAGGCCATGGTACACCTGCAGCTCCGCATGAGAGCCAGTCTGCATAGCCGTTATGATATCAACTATTCTCCCTATGAACATCTGTGTTGTGTCCTACGATGCGTGTGGGTTGCGGGTTGGCCACAGCGGAAGTGATAAATCACGTGGACAAATTGATTGAGAGACGTGACATTCTATGTGTTCAGGAGACATTTCTGGCAAAACAAACAATTTCTGGAAGGATTAAATTCTATGCATTTGGACTTTCATGGGGCGGGTGAATCAACAACTGACCTAAGCACTAAAGTCATCCCGGGGGCATAGCCACAATGTGGAATAAAAAATATTACCAGTTTGTTAATGTTGTAAGATTTGGAGTTGACTGGGCTATTGGGATTGAGTTGTGTTGTAATGATAAGAAAATAATCATTTGAAATGTTTATACACCCTATGAGTGCATACAAAATGAGGACGAGTATCTTAGTAGATTAGCATTTATTATGTATTTTATGCAGGAAAATCCCTCTACCTGCATCTATGTAGTTGGTGACATGAATGCAGATGTAAAAGATGTCAGCTCTTTATTTGGTTATCATCTAATTTAGTTTTGTTCGGACAATGGAATGATTTTATCTAGTAAGGTACTTTTATCAAATGAGTTATACTTATGTTAGTAAGGCCTGGCACTCCACTTCCTGGTTAGACCACTGTCTTTGTACACTGGATGCTCATGATTACGTCAATATGATGAAAATCGATTATGATCTGGCTACTACGGACCACATACCCTTTCTCATGGCGTTGAACGCGGACAGTTTACCACTACTGTTGCCTGTTGATAATGGCATTGATGTAGTGAAAATAGATTGGTCAAAATTGTCTAAGAAAGATCTTTATAAATATGTCAACAGTACTGATGTATTTTTGGGTAATATTAAGGTCCCAAAGGATGCTTTATTATGTCGGGATATGAACTGCAAGAATGTACAACATTGTAAGGAATTATGTTCTCTTTATGAATCTCTTTATGAGTCTCTCTGTATCTCAGGTGAGGCTCTATATAAACATAAAAGAAGTGTGCCATGGTAGGCCAGGTTGGAAGGAATATGTAGAAGAGCTTCATGCAGAGGCCTGACATGCGTTTTAAAAAAATGGGCTGAATCTGGCAAAAGCAGGCATGGCTCATTGTTTGAAAACAAAAAATGCACTAATGCTCGATTCAAATATGCATTTCGCTATATTAAAAGAAATGAAAATACTATGAGGTCAGATTAGGGTCACAGCTATGGCGGAACCAATATTATGTTTTGTTAAACTGTGTAAAAAGTAAGCTGTATGTGGTGGATAATGTAGAATTTAATGATGTTATTGCTACTTCGGCTGAAGTTCATGAAGCAATATTGAAGTTAAGAGATAAGAAGGCCTGTGGTCTGGATAATATTACAGCTGAACATAGCTTTCTTTAATGTAGAAAGTACTCTTACATCAGTTCTTTTGTTCTTTTTGTGTCTCTGCTCTGTCTTCTCGTATCCTCAGACGGTCGTGGCAGATGGCTGAATTGAATTGAATAATACTCTGATACAAAAATATAAAAAGCAGTTGAGCACAGGGTACAACAGTGCTGTGATCCTTTCGGCGGGCAATTTGCAGGAAGCAGTGGCCAGATGCTCTTCATCCAGAGTTTTATGCTAATCTAAAAACCTACCCCCTCACTCCTATACGTAGAATACAATTTCCGACTGTCTCCTCCAGGATGGTGTCTGCTTGTGTGAATATAACCACAACTTTGTTTACTTTCCCAAGCCATAAGTCTAAGCATAAAATATAAGGTTATCAACACATCATTCCTTCAAGTCCCCCTGTTGAGGTGAACTTACTGATCATCTTACTAAATTATTAAAAGGGGGTATTATGCTTCTTCCAGGTACACATTACCCTTCTATAGCACACGCCAATAAAATTGTCACCTTAAGTCTTTTAAAAGTCTGTCATATATCCAAATCCACCTTAAAGAAATTTACTTCCAAATTGGACGCCTTGATTTTCGCCTGTGCCTCTCTAAGACCCTCCTACTCTTTCTGACACTCCCCCTTCAGGTCGTCACATACTGTTCATCATCGCAGCACGGAGTCGGAAAAAAAATCCCACAAAAGACGCGCAGCTGCAGCTGGTGTGTTATAATTACTGCACCTGGGACTCAGCCGGAGTTGTGAGGTGGGGGAGGGGTAGGGGAGCTCTGCAGGGCCGAGGCTCTCGGCTGAGTACGTAAGGTCGGAGGAGGAGATGGGTGGAAAAGGTGGGGATAGGTGGGAGCAGGCGTTTCAGCAACCCCGAGAACTACCAGCAGAGACTCAAAGATTACTCTAACATGTGAATGGGTCAGAGCAACACTTCAGGTATGTTTTTAATGAGGGAAAGACAGGTTCTCTGGACATTAAGCTTCAGAAAGTCCATTTTGCATAATACACCCCCTTTAAAGATGGTTTATGCAGCTAAATAGCTGCCCACCTTTCATGCAGGCGCTGTCCCTTTGCGAGGTCCAGACAGGCGCCCCAATACTCTCAGCAGCACTCATAAGAAGAGCTTAGTGTTTCGCACTTCTGGGATTGCATGTCAGCCACCTGCACTAATCAATGGTGATTGTAACAATTGTGGAAAAAACTAATATGTATGAAATACAATTTGGTTCCTAACATTTGTGATCTTAGTAATTCCTGCAACACTTCTTATGACAGGTTGTACTTCAGGAATTCTTCACCAACCCAAAACAGCACATAAGCAAAAACACAAAGGAATTATAAGATTAGACAACACAAAATAACTATGTATTAGCAGTAAAAGTAGCCTAAAATGTACACCCTGGTCTATGGGGATGGCTAGTGGCTACGTCATCCTTGCCGAAAACGTCACTTCCGTGTCCAAACCAAATCGCGGTAGCAATGGTTCAGTGCTTTGTCCGGTGTTGCAATAAAATAAATGATGCCAATATAATGATATCAAATCAAATCAAATCAAACTTTATTTATGAAGCGCTTTTCATACAAGAAGTTGCATCACAAAGTGCTTTACAGATTAAAATGACCCCACATAAAACCACCTTCCCTTCCCTCCCCCACAGATTTAAAAGCATGATCATAGTTATACCCCCCTCCCCCCAACCCATCTCCCATGCACACACACAGTTAAAAGAAAAAGTAAAAAAGGACATTGGGCCGAGTGCAGATGAACCATGCAAGGAAACGCCATCAGAGGAGCCATCTGCCCCGGCAGCAGTAGATTAACAGCAGCAGCCGAGGCACTGACACAGGGCGCCCAGTGGAGGCAAGGCCAAGACCCCCACCTCCACCCAAGCTCCACCTGGAGAGCACCCAGGCAGCTACAGCCGACCACCGCTCCCGGGGCAGAGGGCTCCCACAGAGGAAACACTGGAACGGGGATATGTTCCTACTGCTTTCCTCTGGACAAAAACAAGTGGAGGAGATGGCTTAAACTGATACGGCAAGCTGGATCGCTAATCGCGAAAAACACCTTTAAGTGTGGGCTAGCGCCAATATTTGCGCTAAACGTTAGCCGAGATAACGGTACCTGTTGCTGTTATGATGGAGTGGAGCCACATAAAATAAAGATTAAAGTCAATATTTATGAGAATAAAGTTGTCATTTACACGTTTTATCTATCAATTTATTAAGTTGTTTAAGATGACCAAAAGTCAAAAACAAGGTCTCTGGACAATCAAGACAAAACAAGACATTAAATTCCAAAAATAAAAACAGAAAACATTTCTATATTCAAATTCAATTCAAAAATACTTTAGTGATCCCAGAGGGAAATTAAGTGTTGGTATAGCTCATATAATTAATTCTTTAAGGAGTTGTTGTAGATGATGATGGCTGTGGGCAGGAAGGATTTCCTGTAGCGGTCTGTATTGCAGCGAAACTGAAGAAGCGTCTGACTGAAGATAAAAGCTCAAGCAAATTAAAAGCAACAAAGATAGCCCAGACAAAAAAAGAGTTAATGTAATTATGAGTTTAAATTAGTTATTTAGGAGAATCAAGAATCTTTCATTTAAAATATTTTCTAACCAGACATGTTACTGTCGTGTTGATGCCGTGTTGGCGCGCTACTGCTGATTTTCAGGCAGTTAAAGTAAACAAAAATTAGAAAAACACTCAGAGCACAGACCTCCACCTGGGCCACTCATCCCCCCCATCACCATGTTGTTATATTTCTAATTATCTGTACTTTACCAATAAAATGTCTGTTAATGAGATGCATGGCTGCGCTTTTCCAGCAGAGAGCAAAGATTCGGGGGCTGCTGCGCGAGGGAAGCCGCTTGTGAGCTCTCTGACACGGGGGAGGAGTGGAGGTTAGCACCGTTGGTCGGTGGGTGGATACGCGCTTCATGTCGGATCAACCCCAAAATGTAATCACTTGTTCCTATTCCCATTGCTGACATTTCCTTAAAATCTTATCGAAATCCATCCATAACGTCCTAAATTATTTGTTGCTAAAAGACAGATACTCAGAAAAATTACCTCCTGGCGGAGGTTTTTAAAAAAAGACATCTTCCGCCTACCGTCTTTCTGTGTAAATATCTCACATTGCAACATGAAAACATGCGGTTTACATTCAGGTGTGGCATATATATGAACAAAATGTATTTTCTTTTAAAATTTAGCTGGTGCGGCTCATTCAGGTGTGCTCAACAGCCCGAAAATTATGGTAGTTATTTATGAAAAGTCATATTTTACTAAATTAAAGTAATTTACGAGAATTGGTTATAATTTGGAAGATTAAAATAATTTATGAGATTTAAGTTATTATTTCCAAGATTAAGTCATTTAAAATAATAAACCTTGGCAACCGCCATTGTGTTTACATTAGGAGCAGCGGCGTGTTGGACATGGAAGTGATGTCGTGATGTCATGCTAGCCATCCCTATTGGTCTTCTGAGATTCACCTCCTCTCCTGCACCTGTGAACTCTGATATCTTAAAGAAAGAGGGAAGGCTAGAACTCATTCATTCAAATGGTTATGCACACTCAAGCCTGTCTTCCCCCAGGCTTTAAAAACAGCTGCTAAACCACTGCTAAAAAAGAAGAATCTGGAGAACAGGTTAATGCGCAACTGCAGACCAATTTCTTTTTCTTTTTTTTTTATCCCAAGGTTTTTTCCCCATTATTTATCACCCAGTGCTCCTACCTAGTTCCAGTCCTGGGGTTCTGCTCTCTCTCTGCCAGACCCGGGAGAGCCCCGCACTGAAACCCAAGCCTCCTTCATGCTTGGGCAGTGAGCAGGCCCTTCTTTTCACCTGATGGCGCGTGGAAATATCACGTTACTCCAGACCCTCCCCATCCCTTCAGGCACATGGCCGGCCAGGAGGAGGCAGTATACAGTCCCAGGACTAGTGCATGTTTTTGTGGGAGTAGCTCACATTAGCTGCTCAAGGAAACACGGGGAGGACATGCAAACTCCACACAGGAAGGCCCTTTCGCCAACCCCACCCATGGTGTGGGTGCCGGAACCCACACCATGTGGAGGAACAAACACACCCACAGCACCTACAGCGTCCCCGGTGGTAATTGGCGGTAACCTTCTAGCTGTGAGGTGAGCTGCACCACCGTGCAACTACAGACCAATTTCTAATCTTCCACTCATCAGTAAGATTATTAAAAAAGCTGTTTCAGCAGTTGAATAGCTTCCTAACAATGACCAACCGCCTTGATGCTTTTCAGTCTGGTTTCCGTGCTCACCACAGCACCAAGACTGCCCTCGTCAAAGTTTTCAATGACAATCGCATAAATACAGACTGTGGTAGAACCACAGTGCTGGTTCTGTTGGACCTCAGTGTTGATCATGATATATTATTGGAACGACTGTAGAGCTGGGTCGGACTCTGTGGTACAGTACTTACCTGGTTCGAGTCTTACCTAAAGAACAGGGACTTCTATGTTTCAATTTGAAACTTTTCATCAGAACAAACAGAAATCACATGTGGGGTGCCCCAGGGCTCCATCCTGGGGCCCCTCTTATTTAATATCTACATGCTCCCACTACCCCAGATTATAACAACCAATAAGATTAGCTAACAAAACTATGCAGATGATACTCAGCTCTACATTACGATGTCACCAAGTGACTTTGAACCCATCCAGACCCTAAGTAAATGCATCGATCAAATCAATGGATGGATGTGCCATAACTTTCTCCAGCTGAACAGAAACAAAACAGAAATAATTTCTTTTGGACCTAAAGAGGAACCATCAACATTCAGCACACAGCTTCAGTTAATCCAGCTAGAAACTACTGATCAGGCCCGAAATCTAGGTGTAGTGATGGACTCAGACCTGAACCTCCAGGGTCACATAAAGGTCAATAACAAGGTCAGCCTTCTATCACCTGAAGAACATTTCTAGGATTAAAGGACTGATGTTTCAACAGGACCTAGAAAAACTCATCTATGCGTTTATCTTTAGTCGGATTGATTACTGCAACAGCATCTTCACAAGTCTGGCTAAAAAGTCAATCAGACAGCTGCAGCTGATCCAGAACGCTGCTGCTCGTGTTCCTCACTAGAACCAGGAAAGTAGAGCACATCACCCCAGTTCTAAAGTCCTTACACTGGCTCCCTGTAGCTCAGAGAATAGACTTCTAAATACTTTTACTAGTTTATAAATCATTGAATGGCTTAGCACCAAAATATGTTGAAGACCTACTGTTACTATATCACCCCCCCCCATCCCCATCAGGTCCTCTAATTCCAGTCTACTCAACATCCCTAGAATCAGAACCAAACACGGAGAAGCAGCTTTCAGTTTCTATGCTCCTCTAATCTGGAACAAACTTCCTGACAACTGCAAAGCTGCTGAAACACTGAGTTCTTTTAAATCACAACTAAAAGCGTATCTGTTTAGAGCTGCCTTTGAGTAATGCTTTCATGTATCATATGTTTTGTTTATGCTTCTTGCTGTTTCTACGTTATATGCTTTGTAATACCTTGATGTATCTGTGTTAGCTTCTTGCTTTATTGCTGTTTTTACTTTTATATACTTTTCTTAAAATTGATTAAAACTCTGCAGTTTTCCACTAGTTTGAATTTATCTGGCATACCTTTCGGAATTCCGACATCAATGTCCCTTTTTTTCCCCCTTTAAACCGTGCCTCCATTTATCAATAGTTCGTTAGGTTTTAAAAGCTGTAGGAGGAAAAAAACAAGAGAAGCAAGGCCAAATGCTTCTGCCCATTGTGAGGCAGCTATCCAAAACTATCCAAACTCATACCTCTGTACCTGGTCCCCTAAAATCTGAGCGAACACTAACTAAAGCAGGATGTCCCAAGGCCTCTATTTGGCTGAGGAAAAATCCAGCTTTAATGTCAGGATTAAAATCTTGCACCAGTTCAACTGTCCTGCAGGTGTGAAAAAGCTGTAAAAAGTTTTGTTAAACAGAAAAGTGCTTTAAATATGTTGCATTATTGTCCTGGCAAATTTTCCTGCCAGGGTGCTAATACTTTCACAGAGGAGACACCTTGTAAAGACTGAGAGAGCTATAAAGGGGAAAAAACATAAGTTGGCGTGATTTATTAACCAATATCCAATGTTGAAACCAGAACCTTGTTTAAGCTTGGCTTGTTTGAATATAAAATTAAACATTACTCCTGATTTGTCCAGCTTCATTAACAACTACTGGACTTTTTTGTACAAGCAACCCTGCATTTATTATATTCCTCTCTTTACCCTACTAGACTAATCCACTCCTATTTCTTAATTACATCACAGAAGTCAAATTGAAATGTTTCAGCAGAGCCTAAGAGGTGTAATTCAATTAAAATATTCTGCCAAAATACTTCAAACATTTTTCTGCCGTGATTATTTGTGTAAAACACTTGCCTCTAATGTGTTTTGACGTAAATCTACCTGTTTATTCCTTGTTATTTACATCATGAGATTTCTCCAGTATCCATAATACTGCTCACTATTGAGAGGAACAGAATGAATATCATTTCTCCTCTGCCACATCCCCTTCTTCGCCATCCTTTGCAGGTTTCCATTCTCCAATTTCTCCTAGTTTTGTCTGCTGCCTTCTGATTGCTTTGCTGTATCTCTCAGTGGGAGGGTTAGTTGCCATTCACTAAATTTTATGCCATCAGTTACTCACCCTGCAGTTTCTCAGTTGCACTTTCACACTACTGAAACGACTGGACCACTTGGACTGGACCCAGAAATTGTTTCTCGCTATTTAATTTTATGATTTCTTTCCTCAAAACCCACTCTGCTGTGAGTATTCCTTCCGGTGTCATTTCATCTGGATCCTGTAAAGAAATTGCACAACCAGAAATTAGCATATTTATTTATTCAGTAATTTAGACTTATTACATTTAAAGGGTCAAAGGAATGGAATAATTACCCCAAAAAAGGAGGCATGTCATCTTTTCTTTCATGAGGCCATAAAATACTGGCACATTTTTTTGCCCAATGTCCAAGATCACCATCAAGATAGCACTTCCCCATCCTGAATTGCCTGTCCAACTTCAGCAACCCCTTTTTCCTTACTCATCTTCCTCATCATTTAGCCCAGCTGAACCACAGTCCGCCTTTTCCAGCTTCCCTCTGCATTTATTAACCCTATCTGGCTTTTTCAATCCCTGCCAGACCCACTCGTGCTTCGCATAAAGATTCTGCAGACATGTGGTGGATGGATGTCCATCCATGGTGTTCCCTTTGTTCAGCTCAGGCTGGGGATGGAGCCGGCCTCCACTCACAAGCGCAGCTGAGTGGTCCAGACATTTTCCCCTGCCGCATCAGACCCCTGCTTCTCTATCCGTAGATTATATTTTATCCAATCAGCAACAATTTTTGTATTTCTTTTTAAACTATTTTCCAATTTATTTTACCTTTTAACATGCTGCTTTCTCCCTATTAGTCGTTTAGGCATATGTTTTTCTCTATGCACAGCAAGCTTCCACTTACGATACTCAACCGATGCCACCAACTGATCCCTGGTAGGGGGTGGGCTGCTAAATGGCCCCAAATAACCATTATTCATCACACTTTTTTTAGGTTTTGCAACCTATTTTTGAAAGGAGACTCCGTCATCCATTTCCAGGGATTTGCAACCAAAAAAGGAATTCAACATATATGTAATAGTTCCCAACCATATATAACCTTATAAACCTCCTAGGTCCTGCAGTATCCTAGGCACCTTTAAGCCTTAAATTTATTTTGAAAGCAAGAGATACCGCTCTTCTTCTGGGTATTCCAACTAGTTTTTTAAACCAAGACCCTGTCTGGAACCAGGAATTGCAACCCACAAGGCATTGGGGGAAAAAATCCTCTGCTCCACTTAAATATACTTTAAATCCTTTACAATGTACACATTTTAATTTGTCACCATACAAGTGGGGAAAAAAGAATTTGGCAGCCACCAATTGTGCAAGTTTTCCCACTTAAAAAGATGAGAGCCCCCCCTCCCCCTCCAGAAATCCCATTGCAATCCCATATGCATTTTAAAGAATTTATTTGTATATTGGTACAGAACATAAGTATTTGGCCAATAATAAAAGTTAATTTCAATCCTTTATAAAGTAATCTTGGTTGGCAATGACAGAGCTCAAATGTTTCCTGTAGGTCTTCACCAGGTTTGCACACACTGTAGCTGGTATTTTGGCCCATTGTTCCATGCAGATCTTACCCAGAGCTGTAATGTTTTGGGGCTGTCGCTGGGCAACACCGATTCTCAACTCCCTCCACAGATTCTCTATTGGATTAAGCTCTGGAGATTGGCTAGGCCACTCCAGAAACTTGCTTTTTTTACGAAGCCACTCCTTTGTTGCCCAGGTGGTGTGTTTGGGATCGTTGTCCTGCTGGAAGATTCCCCCACGTTTCACTTTCAATGCTCTTACTGATGGAAGGAGGTGAGGAGCTAGTAACAGATGGTGTTTTTGCAAGATGGCAGCTGCTGATCTAGTGTTGAAAGAGAGTCTCCATTCTCTATTGACTGTGGAGAGTACCATGTGCAGGTTTGCAGGGTCAGTAACGTGAAAACTTTCAAAAGTGAAATGAACTTACCAGGTTGCCCTATCTCCTCACTTATATTTTTCCAAGCGAGGACCTTCTTATTCCCGTCTCTGTAGAGAAAGCAACTGGTGTCGTTAAGCTCGGGCTGATTAGCCACGGCCGTCATCAGTGTTTCCTCCATGTTGAATGAAAGACTTTGCCGGACCTGACCCCGTGAACTGGGTCACAGCATCATGTGACACCACATCACCAGGCTCCTGATGGGTTGACACAGCGCGAATTGATGCCAAATTTCAGATTTTTCAACTTCAGCGGCAGACGCAAATATGCGCGTCACACGCGAATGCACCAAATGCACCACATAAAATGACGAGTATATTTTCTGAATCGCGTCAAATGCTTCATTCGCGCGAATGAGGTAGAAATGCTTTTTTGCGACGCAGAAACCCTGACACGCGGCACCGTGCTTCTGCATTGACTTTACGTGTAAACCTGACGCCCTTGACGCTTCAAACGCGTTTGGTGTGAACGCACCATAACATGTCTGAAGGCCAGAAGTCTTGCTTGGTTTTTAGGTGCTAAATATTTATTTTCTGCACCTTTACACAAATAAATTCTTTAAAATTCATACAATGTGATTTCCTGAATTTTTCTTTTACCGGATATGGATGTGTTAAAGTATGAAACAGGTTGGAGTTTTAAGAATGCTGTGATAGTTTTTCTACAGTTAAATTCGGTTTTAAAGATCACAATATATAGTCTTACTCATAGGATCGCAATATATCGTATCGTCCCCCCCTGTATTTTCATACATATTGTATCACCAGATTCTTGCCAATGCACATCCCTATAAAAACCTACCCCCTCACTTCTAAATGTCGAATAGAATTTAAGACTGTCTCCTCCAGGATGGCGTGTCTGCCTGTGTGAGTCTAACCATGCCAAGCTACGTTTACTTTCACAATCACTAATTGTAAGCACAAAATCTAAGGCTATCCACACAACATTCCTTCACCCCTGATCAGTTTCTTGTTACTTGCAATTTAAAAAACACAAAGTGGACTTTTAGCCAGAGATGGGAGTAAGTCCCATACATGCAAGTCTCAAGTCGCAAGTCTTAGCCCTCAAGTCTCAAGTAAGTCCCAAGTCATCTCTAAGGAGGATCAAGCAGGTCAAGTCCAAGCATAGCTTTACTCAAGCAAGTCAAGTCACAAGTCAAGTAATTATTAAATCAGTTTTTTTCAAATGTTTGTTTTTAATCAAACCTGCAGGGAGGTAGGAAACAATGTGTGCCTAAGAGAGCATCAGAAAATCTTTTTGTGAGCCATTACAAATGGCCATTACACTTGCAAAAAATCAAACTAGTCAAAACCTTTGCACTGATTTGTGACCGATGGGGTCTCATGATGATACCGCCATGGCTAAACACACGTTCAACCGGGGCACTGGATGCAGGGATATGCAACAGTCTTACCACGACCTTGAACAGAGAAGGAAGGGTGTGTTTGTTTAGTGTCCAGAATTGGAGGCAGTCCTGTCCACTACATGTGTCCAAGAAGTGGGTGAGCTGCATATGAGGCGTTGAAGCTGAATCCTTCTTTTGTCTCTTATGGTAGGATGGGAAGAGGCCTGATGGAGGCTCCGTCTTCTGGACTGCCTCTTCCTCTTCTACGTGTGGGGTCGTTGGGACGACATTCACTTCCTCTTTAAGAATCAAGTCTTGAGCAAAAGCAAAAGCAATATCACTTAATCACCAATCATATAATGATGTGTCTAACATTTTTTATACATGGCTTAACTTGTATCTCCTGTAAAGCTATAACATACCTTTGATCATCTTTAACACCTCCTCCTTAGTGTTGTCAGGCACCAACACATCATGTGTCACCGAAATGCTGCCAAAAGAAGGATCCAGCATTGCTGCCTTCAGATACAGTGGGTCAGAGAAGGGCAATGGCTGGCGATCAAATGAGGAGTTTTCTGCCATCTTCACATTTACGAAGATCCCCTTGAACCTCCTTTGAAGAGATGTCTTTAAGGTTTTGATGAAGCTCCCCAAGTAGCACATTGTGTCTATTAAGTTTTCCAAATGGTGGTTGAGGGAGAGCACACAAGGGGCCACTGCACTTATGGTTACAACTTTTTCACCTTGAGTGAGGTCAGTGGCCTTGGCAAAAGGCTCAAGCACACGCACCAACTCTTGAAGTTGATTCCATTCTCTTGATGTGAAAGCTGTCTCTTTGTGACCAGACTCTTGAAGAATGGCTGTGAGCTTCATGGTGTCACATTTCAGTACTGCTTTCAATTGCCTAAGCGTTGAGTTCCAACGTGTGACAACTGAAGAGGGGATGCCAGATTGTCCAAACTCTCTCTCAAAAATGTCCCTGAAAGAACTAGTGCTGTGGAGTAAAGTGCTCAGTTTGCAAGCCTTCGCAAGAGCTGCATTAGCTATTTTTGTGTCTTTTAAGCCATCTCCTACAACTAACTGCAGCGTGTGGGCAAAACACTGCTGTCTTGTCGGAGATTTAGTTTGGAGAAAAAGCTCCACCCTCTCTTGGTCTTCATCTGGCAAGTTAGTCCACAAGTCATCATCCTGAACTTCTTCATCCTCTTCATCTCCATGTTGTGGAAAACAAGTGCTGAATGCTTTTCTCATATTTGCAGCATTATCACATATAATGTGCAATAGCTTTCTCCTGATTTGGAACTCCTCACATATTTGCTCAAATTCCTCATAAATTCTTTCCCCTGTATGGGAACCGCTGAACCTATTACACGCCAGTAAAGCGGATTTCAGGAGTATTCCACCTTCCTCATCACCCAAACAGTGACCAGTAACTCCTAAGAAGCCCCGCATCTTGCGATCTGACCATATGTCAACTGTGACAGATATATTTCAGCATTTGCGAGACTATTCTTTAGTTTGGTCTGCTTTTCCAACACTACGGCATCCAATTTTGCATTAAGCGTTCTTCGGCTCACTGGGCTGTACCGTGTGTCAACAATAGACAAGAAGCGTCGAAAACTTGGGTGCTCGATTACTGACAATGGCAAGTTGCAATCTACAACCAAGTCTGAGAGTATTGATCGTGTAATGGCGCTCTGTTGGGGACGGCTGGATGTATAGTGTTGTTGCTTGCTTATGATGAACTGCGAGATCTGTGGCTTACTTGAGTCCATGGGAGGTGCTTTAAGCGAAGGAGGTATTCTTCATATCTAAACATTTGGGACAGAGGGGGGAGATAAGATACATTTTAAACTGTTTTCACTGCACAGCTTGCCATTACTGCCTACAAAGTAGTCACAACATCTGAAACCAAAGTTTTAATTCCATATAGCCTCATTGCATGCATGCATAGATATTTAGAAAGCACACTAATCAGTTTTGGTGTTTAAGCTCAGGGATGCAATTGCATTGTTTGTCCTTACATTATTTGAAGTCTAATTTAGTGCCGTTTTAAAGACACTCTAAATATTTATTTTAGATAGAAGGAATCTCATTTTAGAAATCTGGAAGTGAAAACCCAATACACATGAATGGTAAAAGTGATGCCATTTGTCCTAGTAAGAATGATGTTTTAGACATTTGAAATGTTAATTTTAGATGGGAAGAATATAGTTTTAGATGTCTTGAATGTTCATTTTAACCAGAAAGAATTTTATTAAAGATATTGTAAATACCTATTCAGTCAAGCTAATATATATGTAACAGCCACTTAAATTTTGGAAAGATTTGTAGATATCTGAAACTTAGTTTTTACTAGAACAATTAAAATCTTAAATATCTTGAAATTCAGTTTCTGCAAGCAAAAAATGGGATTAAGAATATCTTTAATTTAAATTCTTACAGGTTGGAATGCAATTTAGACTAGGAAGAATCTATTGTGGAGATCTACCAAAGGAATAAGAGAGAGGAGTGCGCTTTGAATAAATGTCAAAACAGCTTGCCATCGAAGTTCTTTAATAAAAGAGATGAGAGAAATTCCTTCAGATACTCTGAGGTTTTAATACAGACTTGGTTGATCAACACAAGGAGGTACAGCGTCAACAGAGGAAATATGCGATACTGACCTTCCAAAACAAGACACAGGATTATATAGGTTCAGTAATCCTGAGCCTATGACCATTTCTCAGTCGGTAGGCATTTGACTCATTAGGCGTTGAAGATTTGATATAGAAGCATAATCAATGTATGTCAGGACGTTCTTAGACGTAAAAGAGAGTTGCCATGCCAACCCAGGCTGTAAGAGTCTGAATCAGCAGGTTTGACCTGACCTAAATTCATACAGTGTCACATAATCAGATTGGTCACCATATCATAAAGAAGAGACACATAGTAACTATCAGTATGTGAACTACACAGAACAGAACATTACAATTCTTCCACTACACCTGTTATACTGGCCCGATTTTGTTATTTTTCTGAATGAAAATGTTTCTCAAAATTACCCCCCCCCCCCTTTGCCTGGCATTAAATGTTGGACGTGTGTCCTACCAACACGCACCACCGTCATAACATCAGAAAAAAGTTTTGATTGTGTATAGCAGCTAATCTCATTAACAGGCGTGTATTCATGCGTCGATATTTAGCGCTAGTCAGATTACAGCTAGCTAGCATTAGTGCTGCTAAACTAGCAGACTTGCCACCAGATTTGCAATTTCGTAATCCATAGCATGTTACTCACCTTGCTTTATGTGCTGTCCTAAAATGTCGGATGAAATTCTAAGTAGTGCTTGCAGTATCAGCAATTTTAACATTGCAGATTTTGCAGGTAGCTCCCCTTTTATTTTGTGTTGTAGCGTAATCTTTGTAGCCAAAATGCAAAATTATGGGAATGTTGTTGCCGGTGGCTTCCATCTCTCTGCAGATCACTCATTAGACTAATGCAGACAACGTGCGTTCTGTCCGTTGCGTAGAGGAGGGGTTGCCAGGTTTGCTGATATGCTGCAAGACAGGAGCTCTCGCGCACGAAGCAATGTTCATCTAATTGTTTCTTTGTTAAAAATAATTAAAAATTTAACAAGACTGATGTGACTTACTGATGTGACTTGACTCAAGTCAAGTCGCAGGTCAAGAAGGGCAAGTCAAAGTCAAGTCAAGTCTTTTGTTGATGTTGATCAAGCAAGTCAAAAGTCACAAATCTGGCGACTCGAGTCGGACTCGAGTCAAGTCATCGACTCGAGTCCCCCCATCTCTGCTTTTAGCTGAGCAAAGAGACGATAAACAGATCTACTGATGTTTTCATAAAATCAGACGTGGAATATTTTTTTTCTAATCAGAAATCAAGTTTGTGGTTTAAATAAGAAATGGGTTGTGTATCAATAGTGTCTCTAATGTGTTCAATTTGACTCTAAAGGCAGTGTGTAGAAACTTTGGCCTTTTTAATGACGCCATTTGTATTTTCAGGGCCTTCCTTAATGTTTGCAGAAAAAAGTGTACAGTTGAACAGTGAGATCCAGCCCTCACTTGTTTTTTTCAAAATGCTGTCTTCATTTACTTTACTTTGTGAGGCGACTGGTCCAGTAACTGCTCAATGAAAGTTGATCAGATAACCTATTGTTGTGGATATTAAGGTAACATTTTAATGACGTTTTTTGTATTTTCAGATTTGCCACAACGTTATGTCTATTTTTGAGGAAGATGTTCCTGCTCATCATGTTATCTTCGACCAACAAGAGATCTCTGTTCTGGACCAAAGGGAAACAGAATCTCTAAAAACCAAAAGGAGAGCAGAGGAATCAAAATTTACACAAGTCAAAGAAGAAGAGAATGGATCAGAACTTCCACAGTTTTTAAAAAAAGAGGACATTCTGTTAAAACAAGAGACAGATACCTTAATGGGAATAGATTCTGGATCTCTTGAAATAAAAGAAGAACCAGAAGAAATAGAACTGCAACAAATAAAAGAAGATGATTGTCAATCAGGACTTCAGCTGATGGTAAAGATTGAGGTTGAAGACATCAGTCAGGATGAAAAGCAGTTTGTACTGAAGCAGGAGACTGATACCTTCTTGGTAACTGTTTCTGGACCTTTAGTAATCAAAGGAGAACCAGTAGAACTAGAACCTAAACAAGTGAAAGAAGAGGAGCATGGATCAGGACTTCAGCTGATGGCAAAGACTGTGACTGAATGCATCAGTGAAAATGAAAACCAATTTGTACTGAAACAAGAGACTGATATATTAAGGGGGTTTGATAAAGAAACAGACCACCAAGAACCTGAAGCAAATGGAAACCAAACCCTCTTTCAGAACATCCCTAAAGCAGAGCATCACCACCAAATAGAGACTCTTGAAGTCTCAGGAGCCAAAGGCGATAAAGAGCAACAGCAGAGAGGTCTGAAAACCAGAGGTCACAGCGACAATGTACAGAAAGAGACGAAGGGCAAGAAAATTGACAAAGTAAAAAAATTTAAAAAGTGTAAAGTGTGTAGTAAAAGTTTTAAATGCAATGTGGATTTAACAGTTCACATGAGGAGCCACACAGGGGAGAGGCCTTCCTCAAGTATAAGCTGTGGAAAAGATTACAAGGACAAAAGTAATTTGAAAAGCCACACAAGTGATACAGTAGAGAAGCGTCACTCATGTAAAATGTGTGGAAAATGTTTCAAACTGAAAAGTAACTTAAACAAACACGTCAAAATTCATACGGAAGAGAAACCTTTCTCATGTAAAACTTGTGGAAAGGGTTTCAGACGGAAAAATCATTTGAACAATCATGGGAAAACTCATACAGAAGATAATTCTTTCTCATGTCTTAATTGTGGAAAATGTTTCAATCAAAAATGTGTTTTGAGGACGCACATGAAAACTCATACAGGAGAGAAGCCTTTTTCATGTCATACCTGTGGGAAATGTTTCAATCAAAAAAGTGTTTTGAGGGCGCATATGAAAGCTCATACTGGAGATAATCCTATCTCATGTCATACCTGTGGGAAATGTTTCAATCAAAAAAGTGTTTTGAGGGTGCATATGAGAACTCACACAGGAGAGAAGCCTTTCTCATGTCATGCCTGTGGGAAATGTTTCAATCAAAAAAGTGTCTTGAGGGTGCATATGAGAACTCACACAGGAGAGAAGCCTTTCTCATGTCATGCCTGTGGGAAATGTTTCAATCAAAAAAGTGTCTTGAGGACGCATATGAGAACTCATACAGGAGAAAAGCCTTTCTCATGTCATACCTGTGGAAAATGTTTCAGTCATAAAAGTAGTTTTAATATCCACATTAGAATTCATGCAGGAGAGAAATTTTTCTCATGTAAAACCTGTGGAAAAGGTTTCAACCACAAAAATTCTTTGAGGGGACATATGAGAATTCATACAGGAGAGAAGCCTTTCTTGTGTATAACCTGTGGAAAAGGTTTCAAAGAAAAAAGTTATTTGGAGAGCCACATGAGAATTCATACAGGAGAGAAGCCTTACTCATGTACAACCTGTGGAAAAGGTTTCAACCAAA